>OY284413.1:208937733-210137733 GCA_958301585.1 Merodon equestris | reverse complement strand
CCACTACTGTGGAACTGCACTTCTTCTGCAGTGAGAGCCACTTGTGAATCCTTCTGGTTCCAGAAAGGATTCTATGGGCCGACCGAGCTCTCACAAAGTTCAAGGGTGTTTCCCTTAACAACAACGAAGAAGCGGAAAAAATGGTGGGCACAGGGACTGGGCAATTCCGTAAATTGCCACGAACTGCGTGAAAGTGGAAAAACTAACTTTTCGAGCTCTTGGGTATACGATGGCATGTACATTTCTTGACAGGAATGCTTCCGAACGCACGGTGGCTGTATCTTGAGACACGATGCGATATGCAAAGTACGGTCATCCGGCCTGTGCGACAAAAGCATGACAGTGGAGCATGAACCACGATTTCTCACACGACAGAGGCTTCGGAAACCCCACCTTGTTGTGGCTCGAAATGGCAAAGTATGCATCATGGCCAGATAGTCGGCGGAGCAACATTACTAAATAAAGCCCATGAGAAGAAAAGGAAGTACTATGCCGATAACACCTATATCATATCTACAATCGTTCAAAAATACCATATCCGACCATCTGACATCCACTTCTCTACATGTACTCTCTTTTTGAGAGGAATCAGGGCCGCGAAATTCGTCGACTTCCTGTTGACCATGGGGCTGACAAGGAATGTTTAGGGTTTATCACACTAAGAGTAATCCAAGGCAGCCACAAAAATTGGTCCAGGTGGAACAGGATGACTCAAAAAAGGCAATGGTATATGGCTTGGTATATGATGAGCTGGTGAAAACGAACTATTACTTAGGGTTACTTGCATCCTACCATCACCCAAGGCAGCAAGCAATAAAGCCGACCCCAGCTATGAAACTAGGATACAACACTGGGGTTGTTTTAGTGTGTACTAGCTAAAAGCAGTAAATCCATACGGCTGATTCCCACATAATCCTGAACACTGAGATCTTAGTTCCGGGTATCCATAAATGCAGTAGAAAAAAAAAAAATCTTTAGAGATACCGATGGTGGAGATCTCGATACCTCTGAGCCTTTCCTAAAAGGGTTTAGGATTTCGAATTTATTCGTATTTGTTTCCATGTGATCTCAATAGTAGTGGAGAAAGGGCGGCCAGTGTGTCTTCTAATCTGGAGGTCGCTAGGTATAGCTAGATTACTTGAAGCTGAAAGCAGATAGACTCACTAGTTTAGAGTATTTCTCAAGTATTTCTCACTAATACTATATACGGATATGCAGTGATCCAAAAAGAATAACATCTCGGCTACTAAACTTTGAGGGTGCTAAGGTCCGTCTATCTCGGCACCGCCTATGACAAAGGGGAACTCAACCACCCTGAAGTCTACGACTAGACGGAGTTGATGAAAAATCGAGCCGTAAGCCCATATTGATTAAAGCCCGGTAAATAAAAGCTCCAAGTCTTAACACTATGTTTTATCATCAAAATATCATATCTCAATAGGCCACTCATGCAGTTTTCGCTTCCTTTTTGAAATACCTTATCCAACCTACCTATGCATTATATTGACATGAACTAAATTTCCTCTGCGACATCCATTCTTCCGTCAAACACAAGAAACAAGAGTTCCTTATACCAATTGACTACGTCGTCGTTTGGAAAAAGTAACAGCGCTTGCTATGGTTCGGAGCGAAATGACACCGAAGATATATCGATGAATTTAAAGGATGGCACAATCCACTATTAATCGCTTTCGAGGATAATATTTATTCTAATCGTACCTCGCGAATCCGCTGATTGAGTTCATTCTATTCAATCCGGGCCGGAACGAGTGCAAACTTACTTTTCCTTACCTTCCCTCGGGCGCCTGTTTCTTCTTACTTTCTTCTCTTGGGTTGTTCCCCCGTTATCTCGCCTCTTTGCATTTGGAAAATGATGGCGTATCCTCAGAATCGATAGACTACTATATTCTTTAACATAACAAACATTTAAATGTCTCAATTTCCTTCAGATTTAATCATTTCCCTTCGAAGTCCTTTAGATCGATCTGGGAGAGGTAGTATAAATTCCAATCCTATGAGGAGGACAAGAAAGTCCATGTCCTTTTACTTTTTATTCTTCGACTTCTTTTCCATTTTTTTTTTGTTTTTTTGCTATATTCTCAATCAACTACCACTCGACATTTAGGAAAACTCAAAGAGTCCAAAGAGTATCTGTAGCTCAGGACGGATGGGATAAAGAAATGAAAACTGCTTAACTTTTTGCCATCGAAACTGCCGCCAACGTAGCGGTCCGTTATCGTCCGCTAGGCACTAGCAGGACGACAGACATAAAAAGGGACATCTGACTGATATTATTTTTTATCGCTCCTCGTTCCGATCCTCCTCGGTGGGGAAATTTTAATTGAATTTCAAGTTTTCGTTCACGGCCGAGTGGACTTTTTTCCCCTTACCATTGCATCAGTTCCGTATTGGCGTAGCCACGAATGCTTAGTCTGTAGCATCATGAGAAGAGTTCAATCATCGGGAAATCACCCTTCTCGTCAGATATTTATTGCGGGTTTGCAGAGATGCTTCTGTCTATTTGGTATTCTTTTGTTAAACTACGTAACCTATATCTCCGTTAGGGATACATTCGTGAAATTAAATACAAAACTAGGTCGTAATGCCATGGCATACAGTACGAGGCACCAGAGATGTAACCAAGAGTTATACAAAAAAAAAAAACATTAGAGCACGAGTGTAGGGTTAAGGGTTGCTTTCGTCTTGGACCCATGGTGAACGTAATTTTCATAAGTGGTTTCGCAATTCCTATGCCAAGGATTAAAAGTTACCTCTGATTGTCCATCCGAGATAATATACCATTAGATCAAATTGAATTGATTGCACTGGTATTTTGAAAGCGATTTGATAAATTCTCTGGAGTTTTTTTTTCTATTTCCTCTTTCGTTTTCTCATCTACGTGTGGAGGCGAATGGAAACTGGTTATCCTTTTAGACTTAATGGATCCCTTGTTGGAGTTGAGATTTTTATCTGATGTAAAAAGAAACGTATTTTGCTACTAAAAGGGAATATTTGGGGAAAGATATAAAAATAATTAAAATTTGTTTGTGATAATTTAAGAACTGATTTCTAAAAAGTGATGTCATGTCCAGGCTAGGACGTGGAATGTTGAAAAGTTCTCGGGGCTATCATGATCTAGGCCTAGGTGGACCTTAATGTCAGCAAATGTTAAATTTACATTTTTATTGAAAATATTTTTTAGTAAGCATTAGTAGGACACTCAGGTTGACTGAGTTATAAGAAAGGTTAATGATGATAACAGCCTCAACAGACCCAACTCCCCTAATATCCAGATAATGTATTTTGTTTGGGAATATTGTCAAAAGTTGATCTTCTGTTATTCTAAAGCCTTTTTTTTAATTCCCGTGAGATATTATGGACAAATCTGTAGTGTCCTGGAAAGTTAGTAGCTTATGTTCCTATAAGACAGGTTTATCAATACAATAAGGACGTTTTGGATGAATCGGAGCTACACAACAGGCGAAATCACATTTCAACGTTCGTTTTTGAACATACTACATACTCGAACGAGTACATACTACAACGAGTATTTACATGAACAGCACCCTCACTCAAATGTCAATGTTTCATTCACATGTATGTTATAAGCAAGTTGCTCACGATAAAAACACGACATGCATAGTACCGTTTTGAGTGTTCATATGAATAGCACATGCTTGTTTTGTAAAAAAAGGGAAGGTTGCATAACAATTTTGAAATTATGTTGGCAATAAAACTAATTTAGCCAGAATTTGGGATGGGAAGAAAAAGGTATTACGCAGAAGAAAGAACATTGATTGGTACGATGATGCAATATGGAGAGGCAATCTAAGAAGTGTTGATAGAACATGAAGAAATTTCAGAAAACTGGTAAAAAATGCCGTGAAAATTTTATCAAACATTTAATTAACAACCAACCCGGTTATAGAAAATAGAGAGAGAAAACTACGATAATTGTCCAAAAAAATAAGGTGACTTTTTAAATTTTGGGGGCTATTCCCATTTTCCATTTTCGATTTTTTTTAAGTTGATATACAGCTGCGGGAAAAAATATAGCACCACGATCTTATTACCGCAAACTCTAAAAAGTTGCTTCCATAAACGTTTTTTTTCACACTGTACTGTTCTGAACAGTTACTTAAAGTGAATTTTCTGAAATTATGAAGACATCCGCTTGCACGTCAATTTGTTGTTTACAAGTTCTTATTCATAAGCTCATTGTTCTGCACTCAAAATAATAGCACCAGCAGAGGTAGTCGCAAAAAGATATTCTTATATTATATAAGTTCTTTTGCGGTAAATTTATTGGGTTATACTTACTTTCTACTTGAAGAAAAATAACAGCAATATTCTTCGTTTTTTTGTAGCCATGGGTCCTGGTAAGCGCTGTACTCCAGAAAAGGGAAATTCTATAAAAATAATAATTTCGATGTCAAATCATACTCAGAAGTCAGGGAGTTTCTTGCAACAAATGCAGTAAAATACCATCGAAAAGCAGAAAGTCGCAGTAGTAAAGCAGCACTGCATTTGGTCAAGCGTATTGTAAAACTTTAAAAAAAGGACCCATTCAAATCAGCTGTCGAATTCAAAACGGAGCTGAATGGTTCGGCAATCGTTGGAACTATTCGTTAGAGATTGAGGGAGGACAATTTGAAAGCCTGCAGTTCAAGAAAAGTTCCGCTACTCAGGCTATGTAAGGGGACTAAGAGGTTGAAGTTTGCTCGAAACCACATCGATTGGCCAATTCAAAAGTGGTGAAACGTTCTATGGTCAGATGAAAACAAAATAGCTCTTTTTAGCGATTTTGGACCTCACTATCTTGTTCGAAGACCTCCAAACATGGTAGTTCAGCATAATGGTATGGTGATGTTTTTCAAACCATGGTGTTGGTTAAATTTATTGAATAAAATCTGTGCTGGACTAACACCTTTATGTTCAAATAATGAATGAATTCATGCTGCCATTTGCTTTAATGAAATGCGATTGGTTGGGGTCTTCCAACAAGACAACGACCCCAAACACACCAGTAAGAAGGCAAAGCAATGGTTTCGAGAAAACAATATCAAGGAATGGTCACCTAAATCTCCGGACCTTAACTCTATCGGAAGTTTATGGGCCGGGGTACAAAAAAAAGTGTTTCCGAGAACCAGCCAAGAAACATTAACGAACTTTGGGACGTTATCCAAGGCCACCGGTATGCAATACCTAGAGAGGAATGTCAATCATTCGTTGATTTAATGACACGGCGTTGCATGGCAGTAATTTCCAACAAAGGTCATGCAACAAAATATTAATTATGTCCTACATGACGTATTGAATTAAGTAGAAATAACTTTTGCAATCAAAATTATTTCGAGTTTTTATTTTGACTCCATATTTCTGATTGTGCTATTATTTTTACCGGCAACAAATTGAGCGATGAGAAGAAAATATTTTTTCGAAAATTATGTTTGTAGATATACATGATTAATTCTTCTCAAAATGAAAGTTAATCGGATTTGCTATAGGGTTATATAGGTTTTTGCAACAGTAGTTAGATTATGCCAAGTAATCAATGTTCCTCTTTAACACTGGTCTTTAAAAAATACGTCATTTTCAGGGCTTATAAAAATATATTATATTGTATTTGTAATAATTTTCCTCACCTTATACTTATTGAAAAAAATGCCGTTTATTATAAATTATATAACTATTCTATTATCATAACACATCCAAAGTCTCCAGATCTAAATGAACGACTAAATATATTTTCGAATGAATGTTGGCATGAATGCATTAGGTTTTGCATTAGAATTACGACCGATCAAGATTTTTCCTGATAATTATCATCATCATACTGAATGACACAAAATTGTAAGAAATTCTAAAAAGGTCTAAGAAACACTTTGTAGTTATACAAAACGTGATCGGTAAGCAAATCGCAGCATGATTTTACATTTCAACTGGTAGCAGTCATTTTGACTGGTGCTGGTATAAGTACTCATGATGCGAAATTATTTTGTATTCGTTGAATAAGAGAAAAAATGCTATTTATTATACTATTTCTTAAGTTATCGCTGCAAAAGTCATGACATTGTTGAGAGAAAAAAATGCAACATGAAGGAGAAATTTTAAAACAAAACTACCACACCAGTCAGTTAATATTTTCAGCCATTTAGGATAATAACTTTGTTTGTTTACAAATATAAGGGTTAGGTTTGGTGTGGTTAGCGATTTTTTTGCTATTGAAACTGTGGATCATAGAATCTCACACAATCTGTATGAAAAATAAAATTAAATAATTAAAATTTACATGAGATGCGAGCCTATTCTGAGGAAAGAAAATGCTTATAAATATGTAAGTGATTCAATAAAAGCTGGCCCACGTCAACAACGGGTGAAAATGTTGAAGAAGTGGAGAAATTCGTAATGAATAATCATCGAATCACTATCAGAGATGCTACTGAACTTATTGACATGCCACACGGCTTCTGCCAAGAATTTTTTTAAATTTTTTTGGGCTTGAAAGGTGTGGTGAGTTAAATTTACTTAACAATGTCTATAAATCTAAATGAACAGAACTTTATCACTAACTTAACTATACACTTATACTGAATTGATTATAACTTCATGTTACTTAACGAAACTATTGTAACTATATATAAAACCTACCGCACATGGCATTTAGGTCTTTCTTTTTTCCTGTTTTTCTTATCATTCAACGCTTGGAACATAAGTATCTGTAGATCGTATCTACGCACATTTATACATATACATATAGGTATCAGCAGATCGTCTCTGTAATACATTATAATTTGTTAAAATAATTTAATTCATTTGGTTTTATTTCATTAAAATTAAAAACTATTAATTTTCAATAAACACGT
Organism: Merodon equestris; assembly: GCA_958301585.1. NCBI lineage: Eukaryota > Metazoa > Arthropoda > Insecta > Diptera > Syrphidae > Merodon > Merodon equestris. The sequence goes on along the minus strand of OY284413.1, from coordinate 210,130,867 downwards.
GTGTCAAGGAAGTCTGTTCCGAAATTGCCAAATTTTGATAAAACAGATCCGTCGCATGGGCATCGCTCAGGAGCTATTGAATGGTCCAGATTTTCTGAAAAAGTCATCATTGGTGACGAAATATTTGTATATATTTATGTAGTTACGACGTCGATAACAAAGCCCAATCATTCCAATGGAAATTCGGTGGAATGTGAACATTTTTCTCACTTCGGTCGCAACAGCATGGTTGATCATGAGTTCTTGTGGGTAGGTCGTACGGTCAATAAGGAATATTATCTTGATGCTATGCGCCGGTTGTGTGAGGCAATACGAATAAAACGTTGGGATTTGTGGGAGAAATGCATAGTTGCTTGTGCGCAATTTTTTGGCCAAAAACAATACCGGACCGTATTCCCTGGACTTGGCCCCCTGCGACTTTTTTCTCTTTCTATAAATGAACATAAAAAGCCAGATATTTTCAATGATTAAGGAGATAAAAAAAACATCGTTGGGAGAGCTGAAAGGTGAAATTGAAAAAGCACTGGCGCAAGTATATTATATTGTATCTCAATAGAATTATCACACGAATAAATTAATATTTTTCCAGAAAAATATACATATAATAACGTAAAGTTCTTTTCACTGCTTAGAAATCTTACTTTAAGTACTACGCTGCCAGCTGCTGCAATAACTCGCCCTCTATTCCCATCCTTTTTTATAAATGTAATACAGAAAACAAATGCACCACCAAGCTTACATCCAGCGTTCCGGTATATAGGACAACATTAATATAACATTGTATCACCTGGTGCCGTATACTAGTGCCAAGCTCTTAGTACAAACTCAGATGCCTCTCCTCTCACTTTCACTCGTAATATCCTTTTTATGTCTTGAACACCACAGATATTCAAAATTTAAAATCAATCTCACGCTCGTGGTGGCGACAAGAGCATTAATTCGTATTTACATAAGACGTATACTATTTCAAACCAAAAAACTAGGTTCGCAGATCTCTTCAGCTATTTTGTTTTGATAAATACGAACGAGGAACTTTTAACAATACATTTTTTGACAGCTGTTTTTCATTATACCAAACAAATCATCAACTTTTTGCAAAACTTTTCAGGTATTCAATGAGTATAAAGAAAACAAAAATGAGAGAAATTGGTAGGAGCCATTACTATTTCTTTTAGGCAACTTTTCGGGTAAGTAGTAGTGCCTTTGGCTTTAATTTAAATCCATTTGGTCACACCAACTTTGTGTTTAAGTCTTACTCATTACATCTCTACATCAGAAGTACTTGCACTCGTTACACTGAGTTGCTTACATTATCGACAACAGCGTGATATCAATTACATAGTTGGTAGTTGGCATCTTTAATAGACTGTGAAATTTCCAGACATGTGAGAGTTGTCTCATTAAATTTGAAGCACACTACAGCAAGGAACATTTGGAGTTCATCGTACCTATCAGATATACAAAAGGGTACTCACTGTTGTCGAATAGATGGCGCCAGCCGTACATCCTTGTCAGAAATTTCAGAACAGAAGCGTAATGTTGTAAGCATGAATATGAATATCTGTCAACAGTTTGTCATTTGTGGAAAAGTCAATTTTCGAGACAAATAACACTAGTAAACACGACTTTTTTAAAGGTATCGACCCAGTAATGCAGTTTTCTAAACCTCTGATTTTGAGAGAATAGAAAGATCATGTTGTGGACTGTTTTTTTCTGTCTTACGAAACTAAAGGGATATAAGGGATAAAAGGAAAAAACAAGAAATAAAATTGTGTATCTTGACCTCAGTAACTAAAATGCTTCCTCATACTGAAGAACACCCACCACCGCACCTTCCAATGAAGAAAAAAGATGCAGATCAGGTAAGCGACATCGAATCAGAAGCCTCAACTCAGACCACCTTTCCGACACAAGGTTCTGTTTTAAATGAAAATTTACCACATTTAATACGAATATTTATTTTATATTTTTTTTTATTTACCACAAAATTGAACACAGAAAAAAAATTTCTTTTTTTGAAATAGCGACAAGTTTTTTTGGGAAATAGAAAGTCTGCAAGCTATGAAGAAATGGTTTCTAAACTACTAGAGGGTTAAAAAGCCTTAGTATGTAATATGTCCCTAAAGATTAATTTTCTTCATTCCCATCTCGACCCTTTCCCCGAAAACTTAAGTGCGGTGAGCGACGAACAAGGGGAAAGATTTCATCAAGGAGATGGAAGAAGATTTCAAGGAAAATGTTTGCCGAGAATGCTTGTAGATTTTTACTGGACACTAAAACGAGATCATCCATACTCTATAGTATTGTTGAGATGAGCAAAACGAACAAAAAATTTTCAGAATATTTTTTTAAAGCATAATTCTCTCTTTTTAATAAACATATTTTCCAACAGAAATGAATGTTTTAATTGTTTTTCACACACATATTTTATCTTGTCTTTGGGAAAAAAAAAATTTTTTCTCGTCCTCAAGATATTTTTCTAAAAGGAAAAATTTGGACTCAGGTGCTGTTGATAAAGCAGCGTTTCTTTGGGACTCGATTGGTTTCTTTTTCTGGTAATAGGTCCATATGGTGGGAATTCCATCAGGCGAAGACGCACGGTTACTAATGATATTTCAACAGAATGATGGTCATTCACTGTATCTTTTTTTTCCCAAAATGTTAGGAGGGGTTTTGCTACTGATTCGGTGTACGAGGTTTGTTAAATAAAAATAAGGTGACTTTATAATACATTTTTTAAAAATAACTTATATTCTTTCCGATTCTTCAGCTGACATTTCTAGGAATTTTCCAAAACGTAAATTCGTAAATAATATTAGTCGAGATTCACTTTACACTTTCATGGTTATGTTGATAAAAACAAACAGATCAAACAACTTTACACATTTATATTCACGTTTTGAGGTCTCTAGAGTTGGAATCTCTCGTTTTTAGAAAGATGTATGTGTGTTCAAAATACAAGTTTTTCTCCTATCTTCTTAATCGCGGCTAATCTCCACCATGCATGCGGTTTTGGGAAGAGAAAAAGTCGCAGAAGCCAAGTCCATTGTATATGGCGGCTAAGGCATGATTACAGTATTGATTTTGATCAAAAAATTACGCAGGAGGAACGACGTGTGAGAATGTGCATTATTGTAATGCAACAGCCATGTATTTTTTCCCACAAAACCAGACGTTTTCTTCGCATTGCTTCATGCAAATGGTATAAGGTAGTATACTTTATAGACCGTATGACCATTCTGCTCATGATGAACCATGCCATTGTAATCTAAGATAACAGTGAGCAAAGCTTGACCGAACAAGATGTGCTTTTTCGGGCTTGGCTCTTCAAGTCACTTCCAATGGAATGATTGGGCATTGGTTTCGACATCATAACTATGACGATTCTTTTGGTCAGAATTTGGCACTTTCGGAACAAACTTCGCCGACACACAATTCACAACCAAAATATCTATAAAAGAAATTTCATGGCATGAGCCAAACGATATTAGCCAATTAGTTAACTTCTCTGATATTTTTTTTACTGCTTAAACATTTTCATGTTGTTGACGTATTGACATAAACATTTTATCGGCATTCTGTGAAAAGCATATACAATTTATAACCTTTTTGTTTTTGTTGAGAGTAGACTAACCAAATACCATACTCAACATTTCATGTACAATACTTTGGGCTCTTAACACTAGAACTACCAACCAGTCAAAATGACGGTTAAATCAATTCATCACAATATTTTGTTCATAAGTAAAAAAAAAATTGTAAAAATTTATTGTATTTTTTATAAATTTATTCAAGCTTTAATACTAAAATTGTCAGATTCGTCAGCTTTTATTTTACAGAGATAAGTATGTGGTATACCTAAATATACAAACCTGTCATTTTGACTGTCGTATAAAAACAATAGCGGAGTTCACGATTGCTTGTGCAAATGCAAATAAAAATACGCATTTGCAGCATCCGTGGCGACACTTTGAGCATATACAAAAGCAAAAGTATAGTTTTTCCTATGAATAAGGTGAGTTCCTCAAATATAAAAAGTCTGTGCCTTGTACATAATTTGTATTTCTGCCCTTATGTAATTAAATTTTCTTGTTGGCTTCTTGTGCAGATTTGAAATAAATATACATTGCATACATTTCTTTATAACTTAGTATTGTTGTTAACATTGTAAGTAAATTGTGAACCAATATTTTTATAAAAAGACAAACTGTATGTAGTATATTTTTATTTAGTCAAAAACTTTACCTTAAAGATGCAAAGACGTTCGAAAGTACCTAGACGTTTGTAAGACATAACAAATATATGTGATGGCAATTCCGATATCAGTGGTTGGGGGTCCTAGGGCAATGGAAATCATCACCGACTGTTGAGTCGAAGGTCTGTAGCCCAAGTCTGTCCATAGTCAATAACAATTGCTATACGAAAAAACTGTGCAAAAACATCAGTTGTGAATGAGAGATGATCAAAAAAGTGCTAACGAAGGCTTAACACTCGCAGTATAAGATCACTTCAAAATTCATGCTTTGTGTGTGCATTTCCAATATATCATCTTAATGACATGGAAACAAAAAAATTACTGTGAACTACGACCAACGCGACAAATTTAATCGAATCTCAAATAGGTATATAACAAATGTTGGTAGTTCTAGTTTAATTTACTTTTCACATAAAATGTAATACAAATTCTTTGGTCAATTCATTTAATCAAACCGCCAAGCACACCAACACGGGTTTACCGAATAAACCAAATATCCAAAATGGTTGAAAATATCGAGGTACGAGGGTGGTCCGATAAGTACTTAGCCTACTAAAGAAAAACAAACATTTTGGAGAAATGGCTATTTATTTTTCAATAAATCGATACACTTGCTCCAACTTCTTTAACCCGTCTGAAAAATACGTTTTCTCGAAGTCTGCAAAGTAGGCCTCCGTGGCGGTGATGAGCTCCTCATTCGACTGAAATTTCTGCCCGGCGAGTGACTTTTTCAAGTTTGGAAACAAAAAGAAGTCGCACGGGGCCAAATCTGGAGAATACGGTGGATGGGGCAGCAGTTCGTAGCACAATTCGACCAATTTGGCCGTGGTGAGTGCGGAGGTGTGAGCCGGTGCGTTATCATGGTGGAAGAGCACTTTTTTCTTCGCCAAGTGGGGCCGTTTTTTCTTCAATCCGGTGTCGAATCGGCCCAATAATTTGGCATAGTACAGCACTGTGACCATTTTGCCCTTCTCCAGGTAGTCGATGTGGATCACACCTTGTGAATCCCAGAAAACTGTGGCCATCACCTTTCCGGCCAATGGGACAGTCTTCGCCTTCTTCGGAGCAAATTCGCCGGCTGAAGTCCACTGTTTCGACTGTTCCTTGGTCTCTGGTGTGTACCAGTGGATCCATATTTCGTCGACTGTCACGAAACGACGCAGAAACTCCTTCGGATTGCGCTTAAACAGCGTCAAACACTGCTCTGAAGTGGTCTCACGGTTGCGCTTGTTGTCCGGAGTGAGCAAACGCGGCAGCCATCGCGCTGACAGCTTTCTCATGCTCAAAATTGCAGGTTATGATGCACGCAATCTTTTGAAATGCCTACTGTCTGAGCTATCTCGCGCACCTTCAATCGGCGGTCTGCCAATACGAGATCGTGGATTTTTGTCACGTTATCCTCCGTGGTAGCCGTTTTTGGGGCACCTGGAAGTGGCTCATCAAAAACCGACGTGCGACCACGTTGAAACTCGTTAAACCAATTTTTGATGGTCGCCATCGAAGGAGAAGAGTCACCGTACACAGCATCCAAACTCTCTTTGATTTTGCTGCGCGATTTCCCTACCAAAAATAAGAATCGAATCACCGACCGATATTGCTCTTTTTCCATTATTCTAAAATCCGCGGCCAAAAAAAAACTACGAGCTGAAATACAGTAGCCGTCTACTAGAATGTACTACACGATAATAAGTTGCTCTTGCGATACTGGCGCCATCTGGCGGTGAGGCTAAGTACTTATCGGACCACCCTCGTATTTCAGGAAACAGAAGGTAAACTTGGTTGTTTTAACAAGCCTCGTATATGCTCATATTTTCGTGAACTTGTTTCAGGACGCAGATTTTGGAAACAAATAAAGATATCGACTACGAACACGTTTTATTCGCCGAATGAAACCTTTTGAGGTGTGTTAAGTATTATGTCGTTACAGTTTAACAACGCTATTTCAAAAATTAAAAAAACTTTATTCCAAGAAATAATCTCCATTTACATCTGTAAAAGTTTTGCAACGTTCCACCAAAAAGTCCAAAAGTCTTTATTCTTTCGGGCTAAGAAGTTCTAAAAATCCTGTTTTATAGCATCTGTGAGTTGATTGAACAAACTTTAGAAAAGGTGGTAGTTGGTCGGGGATAAGTCTGGTGAGTAAGGTGATGCAAAACCTCAAAACCCAACTCCGACAGCTTCAGGAAACCTCGAATGTGCGGTATGTGGTCTTGTGTTTTTATGCAGGAGTATGAGACCATGCCTATTTTTCAGTGACGGCTGTTTTTGGAGAAATTTGTTAGGCATTATGTTGATTTTTCTACAGTACGCATCGGCCGTGATTTGCCAAGTCCACTGGAAAGCTTACCCACGTCTACCCATTCTGTCAGCCTCTTTCGATTACCTTATAGGATCCACTTTTCGTTGCAGATCACGACGCGATGAAAATTATGCTTTGGAGCCAAGTTCCAGATGCAATTATTAAACGACTCGTCGTTGTTCTGACTGTTTTTTCCCAAGCACCTTTGTGTCAGATCATCAGGTGATAATTCTTCGTAAATTGGTTTCAAAAAACTTGCTGTTTCTTCACTAAATGCTGGAGGATGTGTGTAAATGTCCTCTATATTCTCTGCCTGTATGTTGTAAATACTCGTACTTGCACCATGCAATTGAACAGTACGAGTGCTGGGGGTTTTCATCGGTTGAAATGTAATGATAGTATTTAGCCCACACTGCTTTTTTCATTTCTTCTTCAGAATCTGGATTTTTCAAAATAGCCAAACCATAGCATGTACTTAACTTAACCATCATGGCATTGGTCAATGCAAGAGCCGACTTCTTTGTTGCAGCACTAGTAGATGATTTTTTTTTCGATGTACATTTTGTGACAGAAACTTTACCTGCTTCATCTTTTTGATTATTTTCGGCCTTCTTTTTTTCAGCTTCTTCCAAGCCTTTTTTAGCTTTTAAATACTGGTTATGTGTTTTTTAGCTTCTTGCACTCGTCTGTACATTCTTTTTTTGACGTGCAAGACGTACTCTTTTTTTTCTACCAGAGGATCGGCATCCAGTAAATTTTTAAATGTTTTGCTGTCACCATCTCCAATGTATTTACTATATTTTACTTTAAAGTAATCGACAGACCGCTGAAACATTTTGATTACACCGTCAACTTCCATTTTACCGGAACTTCCTTCATGATTTGCTTCACAATGCTTAATGTGATTTTCATACCACTCCAAGAACTCGTCTGACTCTTCCCTGCCAATCCATTGCTCGCCTGCTTTACACACTTTTGATTTGACAATTAAATCTACAATTTTATTAGAATATTTACCTATCAAAGAAACAACACCCAGCAGTGAAGTAAAACCACGCTTGGTCCATGATCCATCACCAGAAACCGTGATTTTATCTTTAGGACAACCGTTTTCAACATTTAATTTTTTTTCTTCAACTACTGATTTTACAGCAATATAAATTTGGTCGATCATACCACAATATCAATTTTTACTAATTCCATCACACAAGTTCATTGGCGAACAAAATAAATCTGTTCCAGCCAGACCGACTCCAAGCAGTCGCATAATATACCCAAAACGTCTATTGATTTCGTAAGCATTTTTGACAATAGGAGAAGAATTGATGTCAAATTCTTGGCACGAACACCTTACACACAACTTGAATCCTAGTTCTCGCGGTGATTTTTTTTTTAAATTTAACGTCACTTTCGCACAGCTTGCAATTTAAAATTGATTGCAAAGCTATAAACACTAGCGAGAAACACAGAATGCTGTAGCTGAATCCTTTGTCAATCGGTACATCAAAATCACTTTTGTCTTTCAACTTTTCAGCTGATGTGCTCATTCGATATCGGTTTCCGCAGTATACCGATTCCCTCGAAAACTCCTTTTTCTTTCTTTTTGCCCTGGATATCTTCATTATATAGAAAGGAAATTTCCCCTACATTTGTTGGTGAAAGCATTTTCTATGTAAGGAAAAAGTCAATTCAATGAGCCAATAGCGTAAATTAATTTTTACCGCCAGATTAAACTGCACTCTTTTCCTAAAAAAAACTTTAATTTCAATTCTCTGCTAAACTTCCCTCCACAACGATCGGTAAGTCGGCAATTTCATATGTAACGACCACTACACTTGTCTCTACTCTTTAAGGTTGCCCAATGAAAAACTGGTGGTTTGGGTGAACCAGTGTGTAAGTGGTAAGCCCTAAGTGCAGAAAGGCGAGGGCACTGCAACATAGCCGAATAGAAGTGCATCCTGAATAGTCACGTCCTCAGTAGTATCTCAAACCGCAGTGTTCTGAAAGGCAGTTAATATCTTTTCTTATATCTTCTCTATTAAGGTCTAGCACATTTGTTAAGTTCTTGTGTAAGGATCATAAAATGTTCTTTCAATTGTGGATCCTTAAATACGTTCCAGGACAGTGGTTATGACTCTCATCAGTATAAAACGTGTTGAGATCACCACAGAAGGGTAGGCATCTTTGTACCTTTTGGACGAACCCTTTTTATCTAGTAGGCGGGTTCATTTTGGCTAGGTCTTGCAGAGCAGTATAAGTGAGTCCAGTGCTTTGAACTGGTCGATATGTATGTTGATAGTTCAATCTTAATTCCCTGCTTCGAGATTTAGATTAGTGGCGCAAAGCTTGAAAGCACTAGAACATATTCCCAGTTCGTTTTTACAATAGAAAATTGTAATAAATAAATTCCCAGCTCAGATTTTATACGTAACGCAATCATCAGCAGAAACGTTTTAAAAAGATTTTGTTTTGTAATACCTCTTATCGATGAATGATAGGTTTTATATATTAGAACCAATCAGTAGCAATCACTCAATCACTTAAAAAAAAAAAACTGCCAAGTTACACAGCATTAACATGAGAACTAACGCTAGAGTCATAGTGATATTCTACATTCCCTTAAATGTTATTACCTTAAGTGGATTAGCTGCGGTAAGTAGGAATAAAGTGGAACTAGAGAACGAATATCTAGATCGTTATAAAAATGGGGGAAAAAAATTAAAGGAAGGCGAAATTTACTTAGATCCCCATTCAAATTTCACTCACCGAATCCATATCTTTGAAGTTCCCAGCTCCCAATTAGGGTGAATAAGCGCGAAGCTGGGAACGACGCGAGTGGAATCATAATTTTACTGCAACCAGTTCGAGTATCCTACTTAACATCAGCCACTCCAGGGGTAAGATGCGGGTACTTAGTCAACCGGAAGCGCAGCCACTTTTGTCAGCATCTGCGTCGGTGCTGGTGGTGCCATGAAAATAAGTTTAAGTGATGGAAAATTACTTTGAAATTCGATTTATTTCTTTGCGTACAAAACCCTAACCAGGCATTATCGCATTAAGTTCTTTAACGAAGCGCACATGTTCCCTTCTTTGTGCAAAAATTCGTTAAGGACAAAGAATTGGGAAATTCGCGGAATTTCCTTTTTTTGTCGTTTCCAAATACATGTAAAAAGGAGTAATTATTTACATTTAGGATATGGCAAAATCAACTCAAGGAGACTTCGTCTCCAAAGCCTTTAGTTTAACATGGCCACTCTGCTCATAGCCTTAATGTCGATTTAAATACTTTCCTCATATCCGCAGTTTTTGTCTTTTACTTATTCCTTTTCATTATACAAACTTCTTCACGCAATGTTTACTAAAACTTTCGACTCGATTTTTTACAGTCTTAGAACACAAAGTATCAGCAACAATAACAAAAACAGAACCAACAACCACAATACCCTAATGGACATCAATGTTGCCCAGAACGACACCAAACTAATCTCATTCCCAACCCGAAGCCATCACCAGCTGGTAGCCGTTCGCGCCGTCTTTCGTGTTGGCAAGTAATACGTCTTATTTGCGTGCCAAAAGAAAAGAGAGGAATGAGTCCTGCAAATACGTACATAGTATATATTCAAGGTAAGCGACAGTAGGAGGTGTATACTGATGTTGGAATACAAAATGAAATCCTGGATAAAATAAACAGAGTCCGTCTGTCGAAAAATAAAAGTAGAAACTACAAGGGCGTGGATTATAAACAAGTCTCACTCACTATACAGGATTATAAACAAATTACATTTAGTCCATGGGGATAAATAAGTCATGTGTGAGTGTGGGTATTTGAATATATCTGACGTGTTAGACGAAATTGATTTTTTTCTTAGTTATCCTTTGGGCACCGTAAAACGTGAAACGTGAAAGGATGACAGATACTCAAAGTGTATCCCCTTTACCCGCTTTATGCCATTCGTTGTTTCCGTAGTCCTTGGTGCTCCGTGTTTAGGTTTCAAACGGCAGGAAATCATTACTTTTATTTCGTCCTCCTTGCTCGTTCATTCAAAGAAACCTTTGCATCGTTCCGCATTTCTTTATTTTATTCCTTCTTCTTTTTTTTATTTTTTTGTGTGTTAATTGCTCATTGGCTAATTGCAGGAAGCCGGAGCGAATTTTAAATTGCCTTGCAGGATGTCAAAAGAGAATGACGAATGGGAAGCCGCGCCGTAAATGTCGAGGAGGGGCACGACGAATGTAAGTCGGTCGGGGGTATCATTTGGTTTATTGACTCTCGTAGTAGGGTGTCATTAAAAATTTTAGCTCAGCAATTAATTACACCCGCGATGTGGTAAATATGGCTCTCCAACACCCTGTAACGTCGACTCAGACACCGTGAACATGTTTAACAAAATAAATTGGAGGAAAAGCAACACGTCAACTATTCGGCCGACACCTCGACTGTATGTAGCCGCCACTAGAGACAGAAACATTTCGGTGCCACCCATGAATCCCTGTGCCATGCAAATCCGGACAAAAATTGAGTTTGCTCGAACATTTTGATATGCAAATCGACACCGGAACAATTGAAAACAATCATCATACATTTATGCATGAGATTGTTCCTGGGAAGGCTTCACAGCCCTAACATAAATTTAAGTATTGATTTTGCATGGAGGGTCGAACCGGACAACTTAGTCGATATACAATGCCATTGTTGGTTGTGCGAGGACGACGACGAGGACGATTGGACATCGAACGACGGACGAAGGATACGACTTCTCTCCGAGATTGGTGTTTTTGTCTTTTCAAATTGAGTTTTAGATTCGCTTCGGTACACCTGTTAGGTGTATGTTATCCGTTTCCGATACTGGTGGTGAAAGTACAGCAAGGTTAGGTGGGTTTTATGGAGGTGTTTTTGATTGCATTGTTGGCGAGATAGAAATTTGCTTTATTCTTATTTCGATGTGAATTAATATGCAAGATAAGTTCATATTGTTTTCCTTTGTGGAGCTATACACTAATTTATGGTAACTGGTGTGATCAAATCTGGTCCCTAATATGATATTAAATAGAAGTTGAGGTAGGTTCTTATAGACATTTTATCTTTGCCTTCTTTTTAAACACGGTCTTCCTTTATCAGGTTTCGAATAGAGGAACATAGTTGGTTGTCCTCTAGAGAACGATGAGATTACCTTTTATGTATGGGCTTCATTGAATGTATGTTGTTCGATGGATAATTTTAATTAGTTGAAGGTAGTTGAAAATATTGACAATTTCAGCTACAAATATGTATATAATTTTTTTTTCAGTTCAAAAAATTGAGGTCCTCAATGCAAAAGCGAAAATTCTATATTGTCATCCTGCACAATCTGATGAGCTTGGCAGGAAAGTTAAAACTAGACATGGCTTGGTACAGCTAGTCCTTATGCACACTGTCATATGCGAACTTAAAAGCGACAAAGAGATGGTGTGTGTGGATTTCGAATTCTTTAGTCTTCTCCGAGATTTACCGCAGTGTCAATTTGGTCTATTGTGAATTTACCTAGCCTGAAACCACACCGATAGGAACCTATCAGATCATCCACAAAGGCTTCTAGGCGTTCACACGGTACGGCAGAGAAAGTATTGGACGCGATGTCAAGGAGAGTTATTCCTTTATAGCTGGTGCATTTGTCGCGCATGCTTTCCTCCGACCATATCTTACAGATGAGCTGGTGCATGCGCCCTACCTAGTCATCTCTTAAGACAGCCGTTTTAAATATCTCAGCAGGCAGGCTGTCTGCGCCCGCGGCTTTGATAGTTTTAAGCTTCGAAATTACCAGCTAAATTAATCTATATCAGGAGGGCGGAATTCTCTTTTATCTTCGTCCGTTGCGAGTGGATGATACTGCCTATTATTATTATTGCCTATTATTATTATTGCATATTAGTATTAGGTCTATCATCGCCGCTATACAGTCTACAGAAGAGGTTTTTTCCATATTCTGAGGATCGACTGTGACTCTACTATTAGTTGTCCGGCATGTTCGTTTTACTTTTCGTAAAACTTACGAGCGTCATTTCTGTGGTAGCATCTCTCCATCTCTCCGATCTCACGCTTTTCATGCTCTCTTTTGTTTTTCCTTAAAAGCGTGTGTTCCTCTCTCCTTTTGTGCTCGTAGAGCTCACGAGCGGCTCTCGTCCATCTATGTATGTAGCATGGCTTTGTGGGCGGATTGCATTGCTCATCAAACCAAGGGTTTCTAGCGGCGGTTTGAAAGCCAGCACATCAGAAGCAGGGTCTCTGATGGCGCGCTGTTGTTTTATAAATGGTGCCGGTGTCATCGGACTTTGCTAGAGGTCGAGAAAAATTAGATCGGCAAAAATCCAAGCGATCTCCTGAGATCGTATTATAGCTTTCCAACGACAAACTCTTGACGTCCTGCTCAACTCCGTAGCATCCTTGGTATACTCATTCGTATCTTGGCTAAAACAAGGTAGTGATCCGAGTCGAAGATTCGTACATCTAAGATGCTGGAGCAGCGTATGACTTCGAATGCAACGTGATCAATCTGGTTGACGGTCGACTGATCTGGTGACCACCAGGTTCCGCCAGTCAATTAGTCTGATCCCGTTGTCGGATGTGGTGATACGAAGGCTATGGTTTTCTATGTTTGACTCAAATATGTAGTCTTTGCCCAGTTTTGCATTTGATGCGGATTGTTATGAGGTTTACATAAGACTTTTGACGGACTCTTGACGGAAGGTTAAGACTTCTTGTAGGAGTCTTCCTTGAACAACAAATCCGCATCCGAATAGGTTTTGTTTATTTTCCTTTTAGCAGTTACCGAAATAGATATCACAGTTTTTAATTCTTTTTTGCCTGGGCCATCCCATCGCACTTCTTGGAGTGCGGTAATATCTGCTTTGTAGCAGTCGAGGGTTTTTTCCAGTTGTTTGTTTGCTCCTGATCTGTTAAGGGACTGCACACTCCAGGTGCAGACTCGCAGATTGTTTTTCAGTTTATATGGGTCGTCAACTTGTATCCGTCCTATTGTTGTTTCGTAACAGTTTTTTTTTTATGCAATAGCCTGCATAAAGTAGGCTATTATCAAGGTTTTTTACTAAATATGGAATAAGTTTAAGCCGTAAGGCATTGATTCGTAGTTAAGAAATATGCTTTGTTTAAGAGTACTAGTTTCCCAGGGCTAGTAAGACACATCAAATAAGAATTAAATAAGAACAGTAAGAAATATGACAAGAAAAAAAAAAACAAGTTCACGGTTTGGACATAGCAGAAAATACAATGCCCTCTTTGCTTAATACATAACATACATATATTCCAGCCAAAGGCCCTTCTTAAAAACATAAACAAAACGAAATTTATGATTGCAAGACGAGAGAAGCGACACACAAATGAAACTCATTTCAAAATTTTTTGAACTTTTGAAATGGTTTTTTAAGCTTTTAATTTTTAATTCTAAAAAAAGAAATACAGAAAAAGTTTTTATTCGAAGTGTTAAACAAATTCTTATCACTTATTTTTTTAAAATTATTTCGTGAAAATACTGACTAAATTTTAAGGGGGGAAATAGGTGTAGGACGGCGTATTTACAGTAATTTTCATAATTTTTTTTAACATACAAAGAATAAATATGCTTTATTGAGATTCTAAGGTTATTTTATAGACATATTGAAGAACATTTATCAACTGAAATTGTCAAAAAATTTTCTGGAAAAATCTCGGAGATATCAGCTGCTGCACATTGTAAGTCGCCACCCGGATAGGCAGTTTGTGTACATCTTTGAGGTCACAATTTTTACCAGTAATCAAAAAAATTGAATTAATTTGAAAAAAAAAATTTACCATTTTCATAAGTGTCTCTTCTACGAGTATTTGAACTACAATTACCTATCACAAAAAAATAAAAAAATTCTTTTTTTTAGAATGTGAAAATAAAGTACGAATTTTGACGGCTTTTGTTCTTTTTTTGCAATAAAAAATAAGTAAAAATAAAGATATTATTTATGATTGAAGTTCAAATATAAGGGCCAAATATATATATATATAAATATGCCAAATTTCGTAAGCATTGATCAAGAACTGTACGAGGTGGAGTGCTAAGGTTCTTCTGCCTCTCTTACACTATATACTTATGAATGACTATAATCCTTATAGTCATTATAGTCCTTCATGAATGACTATAGCTCCGAAAGGACGCTCGCTAAAATGCTTATAACTTTTAAACGGCTTGCAATTTTGCTTTTTTCAGTGTATATTATTGACTAGTTGTAAAATCGATTTACGAAGAAAAAAATTAAAAATTTTTGAGAGCTCTACACCTATTTCCCTCCTTAAGTGGTCCATCCGGTGAGTCAAATTTTTAGTCACTAATTCGAGCAGATTGGCTGTATTTCAAGGGTGCAATTGATGTTGGCTTATCGGCATAGACGATATACTCGTATTTGACGGATTCCTACAAAAATAAGTCTACTGATTTGAATTGAAGAACTCGGGGTGTGTCACATTAAAACTCTAGTACTGGATAATAAAGATACATATATTATACTCCCCTTCTTGATCTAGGATTTAAGTGATGTCTTAAAAAAAATTAGTCTAAATGCGTCAAATCACACGATCTAGCTGGCCGACTTACTCATACAAATCGAGAAATAAATTGCGTACCGAACTAATTTCTCCATTAGTCCATCGATTCTTGTGCTTGTAGCATATAAGGCTATCTTGATGGGGCCATATATCGACAAGTTCAGCGGGTGCTTTTTGGACAAAAAAGGTTGAAATCATTGATCGACAATGGGCCCAATGACGGTCACATGTTTTTACCGGTCATCTTTGCAAAAATATGGTCTTCATGATCAATCGCAGTTAAAGATATTTGCCTCTGTAAGATTTCTATGCACACGGGTAGGTGGCTTGAAGTTCAGTAGTGTGAAATTGTTGTGGCTTTAATTTCTTTCTCAGTAGGTGGCTGATGATGACCGTAAAATAGTCGAAGTGTATGAAAGACATTTTTCAGGAGTTTTGATAGAAGGTAGGTTTGGTAGATAGGTTGTTCGCATGTTTATTATGAAATTGCAATACTAACTGAGCATAGCACATGCTTCGCATCATGCGTGAACATATTGGGAAACATCAAAATGGTCCCAGAAGTGTAACATATCCCTCAACAACTTCATATGATGCCATATAGAGTACACCACTCTACATCCCTATCACTTATACTAAAAAATACTGTTCGAGTAAGGCCATGGTTCGACAGGTGTTATTCGGATCCTGTTCCATGGTAGAAAAATGATTTACCGATTACAAACGTCACCCTACAAACACAGATGACGCTGAAATCTTTGGTCGCAGAAAATCGACAATTTGTTTCTGAAAATATAAAAAAAATTCAGAAAATCTTGTTGAAGTTGCATGAAAAAATTGATACAACATATCAACTTCTTCTTTTCCTTTTTCCGGCGTTGTTATGGTCAGAAGTGTAGGACCATAACCTTCCCACTTTACTACATTCCTACTGGTCCGCTTGTGGGTTCCGCCGGTTTGACCTCAGAAAGTAGCGGCAGGCTTCCCGGTTTGGGATTACTTCATCGCTGAGGCCAATCAAATGCTGGTGTTTTTGCATTTGTTTGCACCAATTGTTTTTCGGCCTGCCTTTTTTTTTCCTGACACGGGCATGCTCCAGATTTTTTTTGTTTGATCTTACTCTTACAACACCGGTGATCTCCAGTCGTGTCAACCCACTGATTTGCATGTACACCTGTGGGGCAGTTTAATGGTGGTATATGTGTCCCTAGGCTCACCTTGGTGTTTTCTAAATTGCCTAGATGTGATTTTTGTTTACCTTTGTTTTAGTCGCCTTTTACGACAGGCGATAGGTATAGGAAATGATACAACATATCAACATATCAACATATATTTGAGAATGAAAAGGCTCCGTGCAAATGACTCAAAGCGCTGTTTAAAGCTGTTCAGTGCAATAAAAATAATTTTCTTATGCAATATTTGAAAATGGATGAAATATGAATTCATCACTATACTGAAGAGCTAAATCGACAGTCAGTTGAGTGGACAGCAAAGGATAAAAACCCCATCGGTTAAAAACGAAAATGTCAGCTGGTAAGGTTTTGGCCTCTGTACTTTGGTGTGCTCACAGTTTAATATTCATCGATTACCTTTGGCAAGGAAGAAACATAAATAGCGAATATTACATTTAGTTGCTTTTGAAGGAAGACATTGCGACCCAAAATGAAGAAAAAAAAATGCTTTTTCTGATGTCAAGTACATAAGACCTACACGCATATTTTATGATACATGTGAACTTTTCACATTAAAGTTATAACATCCGTAGCGGGGCAGAACGCTTTCTATGATTTGAATAAACACGTGTCCAGTGTAGGTTTAAAAGTTTGTGGCAAGTATAGTAAAAAAGTTTTTCAACATACATAAAAAACAGAAAAAAAAGCATCAAAATTGTCATAAATGTATTTATCTTCGAATTCGTTACCATATCTGTGGGATTTTAAGTACAAAATACTTAAAGATACTAAGAATCCTCTTAAAGCTGCCGTCTAGGAATTAAATGAAAAATTTAAGCAACATGCTTTCGTCAGATAGCCGTGCAAATGAAATATATTATATTGATAAAGAGAAATCCATCATTTTTCCAACAAATTATTGAGCAACCTGTATCTGGCGTTGTATATATATCTCCTCTCGGACCTGTACTAGATAGCGTTAAAAAAATTAGGTTTCGTACTGAAAAAAACTTCTCTGACAATTCTGTGATTGGCTGACTTGCTGTTTGAGCGTGCAAGTTATGTAGCTTCCAGACTTTAATCATTCATTCTTCCCAAATAATGTTGCGATCAACGCCATCATAAACAAATACTTCTACAATCAACCTACAGGTCCGATCGTAACGATACGACTAAATAAACAAGGAGCAGTCTGAAGAAGACGATTGAAAAAAAATATCAGACAAGTAACTTGGTAGTTTTGTCTTATAAAAACATATATCGCGTCAAGGATGAACACTAGCAAAGGGAAAATACGGTTTTACAGTTTTTTTTTGTATAAAGGTGAAATTGCAAGTCAGGCGGCTGAAGATGTGAATAGTATGGTACTGATATCGTTCCAGATAGCCATGTGCAATTGTGGTTTCATTGATTCCATTCCGATAATTTCGATGTCAAAGATGTACCACGCTCTGAAAAGTCAACTATCAAAAATGTCAATAAAATCATGGAAAAGATCGAGCCTGATCGTCGAGCAGGCGCTGTTTCGAGTACCCAGGAGCTGAACACAAAAAACCGATTGAAACCATTTGAATAAGGCTGGGCACAACAAGAAATTCGATGTCTACTATAAGCTGCTCTCTTACGGCAAAACTCCTTATTCTGATGTATACTGGACCGCCATTGTCCAGAAGCGACCAGCTTTGGCCAATAGTAAAGGAATCGTGTTCCACCAGAATAACGCCATGCCGCACACACTGGCTCTTAGCTTAGTTTTAAGATTCTTATACATCCACCTTATTTCCTTAGCTTCTTTTTCGCTGGTGAAAAATTCGTTTCAAGAGAGAGTTGTGAAAAATGACTATCCCAGGTTTTGGTCAACAAGGACGAAGCTTCTATGAGAGACCCATAATGGGATCACCCTCAAAATGGCAACAAGTTATCGACTATGCTTAAAAAGCCTTTAATTTCATGCACAAATAATATATTTCTTTTTACTTCTCCTAATATTTTGTATTTTTTGAAAATTTGTCAATTGACTCAGGTGATGGTTATACGTGGTCTTCAAAAGCTGCATAAGATTTTTGAATTTTAACAAAAAATACACCAGCACAAATGTTTTATGATCTGTCATTGTCAAAACGTCAGTCTTGGCTTACATTGCTATTATGGTGAAATTCATGAACGTGGCCTGGAAATAAACATTATTGACATTTTGACTTTCAGAGCGCTAAACCAATTTTCGGTCGTAATAATCACCAAACAGGCTGAAACGCAGCAACTTGTCCGAAAGTTTGAGGAAAATTTTCGTTTTCATCGAAAAATCTTCAACGATGAGACTTTTTGTGCTAAAAACTTGGAAAACATAATGAAAAAAAAAATTAAGAAACATTCGATGGAACAAGTTATAGAGTTGCTCTATATTAGAGACACATTTTAAGTAGAAAAGGCCCCTTCATTCCCCCTTCATTAGCTCATATTAACGCCGATCGCAGAGCTTTAGATTAGGCCAAAGCGCAAAGGCCGTATTTTTCACAAACATAGGAAGGGATCGTTTTTGGCAACCTACTTTATATGTTACTTGTTAAATACTGGGGTATTGAACCTCCAATATAAACAAAAAATAAAAAGAAAGGTGACTAAGACACTATTATCCAAAGCTGTATGCCATAGACTTATCACCACATATGCCTGTTTCATATGATAGAACAGTACCGAACAAAACCTTCATCACGAAAGCATCACCAAAGTCTGACGTAACAGGTACCGTTTCATCTACTGATTAATTTTTTTTAAAAAAAGGGTAAAAGTCCCTTGATTCCGTAAATATTCCGACGTGTAAAGCATTAGGTCAAATATTTGTCCTTTACATGGCCCGTAGGACTGATGATCCCTTGCAAAGTACTACACGTACAATATGAGATGGTACACAGATGGCTTGAAGATGGAATAAGGTAATGGAGCCTGTATTTTTGGTCCAAACACAGTTTCGAAAAAACTAGAAATGTATCCCAGTGTCTTCCTAATAAAGCCATACGCCATTTACATATGAACTATCTTCAATCTTAAGACAAGTATTACGACTAATACCATCAACATACTCGTACTTTCCTACAACCAAGCAACACTCAACGTGCTGTAGTCACATAGTAAGAACACTTAACAAAGTAAAACTTTAATAGGTTACGGTTTTCCATTTTCGGACTATCTTCTTCTTCTTCTTCTTCTTTTCCTTTTTATCCCGGCGTCGTTATGGTCAGAAGTGTAGGACCATAACCTTCCCACTTAACTGCATTCCTACTGGTCCGCTTGTGGGGTCCGCCGGTTTGACCTCAGAAAGTAGCGGCAGGCTTCCCGGTTTGGGATTACTTCATCGCTGAGGCCAATCAAATGCTGGTGTTTTTGCATTTGTTTCCACCAATTGTTTTTCGGCCTGCCTTTTTTGCGTGTTGAAATTGGAATGTTGATTGATAACGCCTTTTGGACGGGGTTCAAAGGATCTCTCCTTTGAACATGGCAATACCAACTGAGTCGGTCGCGCTCTATATTTCTTGTGATGGTTTCTTTTACGTGGAGGCTTCCTCGGATCTTTGAACTTCTAATTCTGTCACGCTTTGTTACTCCCGCTGTCATGCGAAGCATCTTCATCTCAGTTGCCGTTAATTTGCTCTCATACTTTTTGTGCATTGTCCAGCATTGTGAACCGTATGTGAGCGCCGGACGTACAACTGAAGTGTAGAGCCTTCCTTTCAGCTTAGGGGGAAATTTTCGATCACAAAAGATGGCGGAGTTTTCCCGCCACTTCATCCACCCTACGCTTACGCGATGTTTGATGTCGTCATCACAAGTTGCTTCTCTATTAATCATAGATCCCAGATATTTAAACTTTTCACACTTGGGAAGCACTCTTCCATTCAAGTAAATGTCTGGAATAGGCTGATGAGGGTCAGAGAACGGGCAGCACAGATACTCTGTCTTCTTTGAACTAATACGATACCCGTGTCCCTCAAAAATGTCCACCCACACATCAAGTGCTCGTTGTAGGGACGCCTGATCATCACTTATAATGGCCCCATCGTCAGCAAAGAATAGGTGGTGCACATTGGGGTCCGTCACTTTTCCTTCAAGCAAGCAATCAAGGACTGCTATAAAAAGCAGTGGGCTGAGGACGCTCCCTTGGTGTACACCGACTTTGATTGCGAACTCTTCGGTGACTCCTGCGGTGCATCTTACTCTTGTCGTTGCTCTCTCGTACATGTCCATAATCACTCGCACGTAGGTTTCTGGAACTCCTTTTTGTCTTAGCGCTACCCATAAAAGATCTCTTGGTTGCCGGTCAAAGGCCTTCTCGAAATCAACCAACACCATATGCAAGTCCTTTGAAGAATCACGATGCTTTTCCATCATGATCCTTATACTTTGGATTGCATCTGTTGTTGATTTACCCGAGACAAACCCGCACTGGTCATCAGATAGTCGTATTATTTTTCGCAGTCGGCTATCTAATACCCGTTCAACGATCTTCATGGTGTGCGACATCAGCTTGACAGAACGGTAGTTATCACAATTTCGCGTATCACCCTTTCCTTTGTGCAATGGAAGAAGATAGCTTTCCCTCCATTGATTAGGCATAGTGTCGCCTCTCATAAGTTTAGAGATAAGAACCATGAGCCATCTAGACCCGATATCTCCCATCTTTTTCCAGAACTCAGAGGGTATCCCGTCCGGCCCAACAGCTTTTCTTTTCTTGGAGTTTTTAACCGCGTACCGAACTTCTTCGACTGTGATGTCGGATATTTCGGCATGATTCGGGGCGGCTCTTGGAAAGTACACTCGGGGAAACTGTTCGTTCAGAAGTTCCTCGCAATACTGTCGCCATTTGTGGAGAATTTTTTCGTCTTCCACAAGGAGTTGGCCTTCAGCATTGTTAATAAACTTTGGGAAACGAATCTCTTGAGCATTTCTTCTTCTCTGGGCGGCTATTTTAAAGATATTTGCTCCTTTGTTCAAATTGTTTTGTCGAAGCTCCTGGGTAGCCTGGTTCCTGTCAGACGCGGAAGACGATATTTCTTCCAACTCCTGATAGAGGCCTTCCATGCTTTTCGCTTTGAATTCGGCGCATTTTTTCTTCGCGATACCTTTGCAACATCTATATACCTTTTCACGGCGAGCTTTTTCCTCTCTATTAGTAGAAGAGCACTTTGACCAAGCTTGGAAAGCCATTTTCTTTTCGTGTATCACTGCTTTGGCTTCGTCTGTCCACCACCAGGTTTCTTTTGCGTGTTGGCAGGGGCCTTTAGATGTTCCGAGCAGTGATTTGGCTTTCTCCAGGCCAGATTGTTGTAGGGAATCCCACATGTCTTGTGCTCTGCACTCCTCATTACCGACCTCATCGATAATGGAAGAGAGGTAGTTTTCCATGATGGTAATAAAAGCTTTTCGGACTATCTACTCGTCGTTAAGTTAATGCGATCGTTTATGGTGATACTGTGTTGAGAGCTGTATTGAAGCCTTTTCGGCCAAACACTATGGATATCCCAACTGGATTTCTATCCCTTTTCACAAAAGTACGAGCAAATCATAAATGACAATACTGTTCACTTCCTCGACAGAATGACTACTGATTTGTCCTGATGTGAATCGATTTCTGTCTTTTCTGTCTTGGGCATTTTGAAGGCTATGCTTGGCTCTCAAAACTACCAAATAACGGACGCGTTCAGGTAATCACTTCGCTAGGAATTGAAGTGTATTGGACACTTGTGCAGCGTGCGATGAATTTGTTGACGGTCTTAAATAAATGGTGGTCATATTAAAAATATGAATCAAATCCTTAATTCTAATTTAAAAATTCCTCAAATTTAAATTTCCATTTTTTTTTTGGAGCAAATAAATTACAGTTATTTCAATTAGGTCATGTCAGCCATATTGTTCTATGAGCGTGCTGCCTCTGCAACAATTGGAAACGTATATTTCTCAAAGAAATGTTGACTTCTGTGATCAATTCTTAACTTTATTCAAAAGATTAAGGATTGCCATGCGAAATTAGCTTTCAGCTAATTATATCTTTCTAAGTCCCAAAGTCACTCTTTGCGAAAGGAAAAAAAATTAAATGGAACAATGAGCTGCTTATCGAAGTTTCCTAGGCACATTTTTTTCAAAGTTTTCAAAAGATTGGTCTGGCTGTAATAAATGGTTAATAGTGACATCTGATCTCGGTGGTATCAAAGAGGTTAAACATCTGTCAATAACATTCAGTGTATATCACTTTGAGTTTCGCAAAAAAAAGGAAGTCTTTTTTTTTATTATGATAAAAATAATATCGAATTTTGTGTCAACTAAGCAACATATGCGAGAGGTTTTAATTTTTTGGAAATCATTTCGACATTGAAAAAAATGTGATTTCAGCATTGAAGATAAACCACGCTCTGGGCAACCAAAATCCTAGATGGGATCAGCCATGGGATCATTCCAGGTCGTCTAACTTATATTTTCTCATCTCAGGAAAAACCGGTCGCTATGAGCTTCGAATCATATATTTCATAACATGGTCAAGCTACTCGGCAAGTTTGGTTTGATATACATATGTGTACGAACGGACGGTCACTTAGAAAAGCCTTTGCATAAATCTTCCCTACCCCAGTTTCGCAAGGTAGAAGACTAAAAGCGAAGATTTAAATCCGAGTCAAACGCAAATGGCGCTTGCAGATTCATTGGGAGTAACTCGGGAAGTAGTTTCTATGCGATTCAGGATGCTGTTTCAATTTATGGAGATGATTCAGAAACAAGGCAATACATTGGATTGAGACTGGAGATGAGAAATGGATATTCTGCAATAATCCCCAGAATAAAGATTATACGCTAAGCGTGGTGAATAGTTACAATTGACTTCAGCATCAAAGCAACATTTGAGTTCGAAGATCATGCTGTCATCTGGTGGTACCAAAGGGATGTTGTGTACTAAAAGCTGCTACTACAATAGTTAAACTTCAACGCCTTCAGAGGTTAGCGAGTCTCAACATTACAGGCGCCATGCCAACTTGCCTGACAGGGGCCCAAGAGGTACCGATCGGAATTACTCCATTGCACCTTCTTATTAAAAAGGTTGCATACGTAGTGCAATCAGGCTTGTCCGCTTGCAAACGGACCAGCCATGGCACATGTCCATTCTACAACACCTTCCTGTGCTGGATATGGTTACCACAGTTTCGGACACATTACCACACACGTTCACCTTTGACAAAAGATTTGAGGCATTGATCCCAAACCGCACAGCTTGGGAAAGCGGCGATCGCTTACTAAATGTCAAAGGCCTCATGTGGTACACAGATGGCGCCAAGATGGATTCCGGTGTTGGCGCTGGCATCTTTGGACCAAATTAGAAGATATCAAAGGCCCTGTGAACGAGTCTTAGTGTCTTCCAAGCCGAACTATACGCCATCCCAACGTCCGTCAACCTAAATTTAGAGACTGACATAAGAGGTATAACCATCAATATACTCTCAGACAGTCAGGTAGCGCTCAAAAGCGTTGGACTCGTATAGTACGAACTCAAAATCCGTCAACGAATGCCCTACAAGACCTAGGCAAAAGAAATAATGTCAAACTCTGATAGGGCCAGGCCACAGGGGCACTAAAGGCAACGAAATCGGTGACCACCTCGCTAAAAAGGGTTTTAGAGAAAGGTATATAGGTGCCGAACCCTTCTGCTGAATCGCAACTCCTGCACATTTGGAACAGCGGGCTCCGACAATCGAAGAGTCCGACAATAGAGTCGATATCAGAAGACTGTTTAGCTACTTTTCGGGACATTGTAGTCTGAAATATCATCTTAACAAAATTAAACTCTCGCCAGAAACCGGGTGTCGACTCTGTCTAGAGGAGGAAGAAACTGCAAAAGCGTATTCTCCTCAGAGAATTCATGACTCCTGATGGAATCAGCTCAGACCCTACGAGGGACATCCTCAGCTTCATTAAGAAAGCAGAGAAACTCCTCGTCTAATTCGCTAGTAGGCACAATAGACCTATTCTGGTCACAGTGCATTATGCTATGTATATGTTAGCACTAGCCCCAAATTTATAAAAAAAAAAAAAGACGGGACATGCTGGAAATAATTACAGTGCTCATTTTCGTCGGCTGGGGCTACATTTGACACTGGTATCCTGGAATCAATACAATACAATACATCAATACGATTGGTAAAGTAGCAAAAAATCGATCGCCAGCTTTCGAATTCTAATGCTTCTCGTTTATTTCATCCTCTGATGTTACTCTCAAACAGTTTCTGCAGTATTCAGTCAGACGGTCGGTTGAGTTTTGATCTGACTCTTGTTTGATAATTCGGAAATTGTTCGCCGATATATTGTTGGAGATTAAAATACTTCCTAAGAATGAACATGTATGCTGTCAGTTAGTGATTCTTTACTCCACATACATATGTATGTATATAGATATATTGGCTAAACTTATTAGGAACTTTTAAAAAATATAAGCAAAAGCAGTACGCAAAAAACTTTCCACTAATTGATGAGTTTGTTCGAAAGTCATAAATGACCATGCGTCAACAAGCATTCCAAACAGTCTCTCAACAGGAACTCCTGACATTCCCCAATAAAATTAAGGAACATAAAAGGAATTCTTAAACGAATTAAAGCATTATAATCTACAGAAGCGGACCGCAGGGGCTACCGTCATTACTGCTACACAACCATCACCATCACCGCGATCGTCATAGCCATCATCCAACTGGTAGAAATCCCAGCCACAATCATCAATCAGGAAAAGTGTGCACGCACTTATGTAGGCCATTCCGCCCATCATACCCTGGAGTGTATGCTAGCAACACTCAACCCCAACTCATGTCAATTAACAGCAACTTGCATTAGTGATTATAGCCCTCACATGGATTTGTTTCCATCCATATGAGTATACTACTGCTCGCCTCCTTGTCAGGGCCAATCTCGAGGAGAACACGTCCGAACCACACATACGAGTATGTGCGCTTGTAGGCACGTCAATTCCAACTTCCATGTTTTGAAATTAAGCTAAGGCAGGTGTGGTAAGGAGGTGCTGTAGCTAATTTATTCGTTAACGCGAAATTGTGGCCATTCACCTTAATAACGGTGAACACTAAATTTATCATTCACTCCCAATGCGGTCCGGTCCGGTCCCTGACGTGTTCAAGTATAAATGCTAGCTGTTGGCTCTCAACTATTGGTTGTTAGCTGTAAGCTACGAGTGCACCGCTGTGATGTGCATGTTTTAAAGAAATCAAATCGAGGCCGACATTGTTGTTGAGGAGCAACAGAAAGAATGGAAAATAACTTAATTCCCTTCGATTACAAACGGTACAAGACAGGGGGCGGCTTATAGGGTTGACCAACAAACCGAACAAACCACCCCTTTCCGACTTCAATTTACAAATGGTAATATCTGATTTGAGAAGGTCTACTTTGTGGAAGCACAAAAGCACCCACTCCCGAACGGATTTAACGATGATGAACCTACCTATCGTCCTATACATATCGGACGACCGGGAGGAGCCAAAACACAAGCTTGCACACCTTACAAGTTTTCGGATGAGCGTTCAAATAAATTGCCTCTGGCCATGCAACGTTGTAGTAGATGTAGCAGAAACAGACTACCTGGGTGCAGTTGTGTCGTTGGTGTCGGCTCTGGTGGTTTGGTGTCATGTTAATGGTGTGCTTTAGGTGATTTCGGTGGCCACCTTGGCAAATCGAATGAATTCATTTTGTCTTCTTTGCGTTTTGCTCTTGTTTTTGGTTCATCATGTTTTTGTGATTTACGACAAGCGAGACGGTTTGTTGTGGAACGCGGCGACATAGGTGTGACGATATTAGTCCGACTAAATCGAAATATCCATAACATTCCGCTGTGCGGTGTGGACACAAGCTGCTTCTGTCACTTTGACAACAGGCAACACAATGTACGGCAAGTTTATGCCGCCCTATTTGATAATTCCTATCTGCATGACGTCCGGTCTGGGCTCCGAAATTTATTGGTTTGATCATTCCTTTTGTTGTACCGGTCAGAAGCATTGTTTCCATAAATCTAACCAACATCACTAGCCATCGTCGAATTCGATTTTGTGTCCAATAAGACGTCGGTGACATTTCGGATTCGAACTCCTGGCGCTGTACCGCAGCAAAGGGATGGTTCTGTGGTTCCTGTCGGAAATTAAGTGTTCGTAGATGGATTGTCCTTGGATTTCAGACCATGCAACTATGGAACATTTAATGTGATATGCCAATCACGGTTCGGTAGACTCTGAAATCTGGGTACACTCCCGCGTCTGGGTAGGTGGTTATTTGTAACCACTAATACTAACGACTACTGGTTCAATTTAGTCAAAAGGGCTAAATACCAAGTAGAGACTCAAACAACAAGTCTACAAGGTGATTAAACTAATGTCAAATTATCAGAGCTGTTTGTACGATTGTGCTTATTGATCTTTGCCATTGAGGACGTTTATCAAAGAACAACAAACCTGTAGGTGACAAGAAGACAAGAAGAGTAGAGCAAAAACCTATGACGCTTACATGAACCAAGACAAGAACAAATTGAGGCTCAGCATGTGAATCAATACGATTTTCTTTGTTTCACTGGTTGAAATAGAGCTAAATGTCATATAAAGTATTGTATTTTCTATCAAAGCGTTCCAGCATATCTTTTTTTTATTTGAGAGGAGCATCTGGAAGATGGGACAGAAAAAGATCCAGTTTCTCAATTGCTTCTAAGCCAGTGGTCGTTTTGATTGTACATAATTGCAAAACCAAGGTAATAAAATTCGTTGCCTTCCTCGCTAATTACAATAGTCAGTGAAAACGAAGGTTCTGTATATAAATCCCACAATTTATATCAAACCAATTATATATCAAACTAAAGCAAAACACGAAAATCATTCATTTTAGTCGATATGGGAATGTCGGAGAATGGCCCAGATCAGGAATTGTAACTAATACTTCTGACCAAGCGTCACATAATACGCATTGTTCGAAATCAAATTCGGTATGTTGGACTGCAAGTTTAATTATCTCGATGTCATCGATTTCACGAATTTCCATCATCACGAATGAGCTGATCTTCACACAGAGTGACAGTAGTGATTGACTATAAATCCACAGCTTTTTGAACCCAATTATCACCACGAGTTTTGTGAAAGGCGTGTTTACATGTCATACTTTATTCGTAAAAAAAAATGTTTAAACTAATGTGGTCATATAAAATTCCATTACAAATTAAAGTTGAGTCAGGAAAAAAATAACCACTACCATAACCAAAAAGCATTTTTGACACATTCTAAGCATCCAATTTATTCATATAGCTCGACATTTTTCACCGTAAAATAGCTAATTTTTGAAAGCGCCAAATTGAACTAGTCACTCGAGGACAGTAGAATGAAGTATTGACATGAGAAACCAATTCAATGGGTATGCCAAAGATTTTTTTTAAGCTGTTATTATTGTCAAATAAAAATAATATTCGGAATTTTTTTTTTAATATTTTTTTTTCATATCTTGTATATCCTGTTAATCGATGACCCGATAGGAAAGCTTCGTTCTTACAAAAAATAAAAAATCTAAGACTTTATTCTCCTTATTTTTAGGTGTCGCACCGTGAGGGTAGTTTACAAAATTCTTACATTTTTAGTTCTAAGTTGTAACTGCAAAATTAGTATTTTCGTGACTTTTTGTGGTAAACATACTGATTTTACTTTGTCCTTAGTGTTATCCCGCATGATATACAGGGTGTCCCACGAGCAGTGTGCCAAAGAGCTAGAGCGTGTAGGTCTGGTAAAGACAAGAAAAAATCGTATTCCCCCCCGTTTAGCAGGGAGGGGGATTTTCTAAAAAATTGTCTTAATTTGGAAAAAAAATATTAAAAATCAACAGTTACATCCACAATGCCCTGATATACTTTTTTTGTAAAGCCAGAAACCTCTTCTTTCATGTTGTTTTTAAACGAAGCTGTTTTAAGGAATAGTTTTTGGGAAATTAATTTTCAAACTCAAAATTTTGAAAAAAAAAATTAAAAAAAAAAATTTCGAACCATTTTTTTTTCAAAATTGTATGTAAGTAAGTACTAATTTTTTTTTCAAAAATTCAATTCTCTTATTAGTTTTTAGTTAAAAACAGGAAACCGGATGCAAAAATGTCTTGTAGTTTTTGAGAAATTAAAAAAAAACCCGAACCAATTTTTTCTAAGAAAAAACTTTTTTTTTGTTTTTAACGCGGCTGGCTTTTATTTTGTAGGCAAATTAATGTATGAAACATTGACCTCTTTTTTATTATTTTTAAAAAATTCTGAGTTTTATAAGGATACAATAAAGTGACACATTATTAGAATAACCATGGGGCGGTATCAGCTAAGGTGATTTGTGATAAGTGACAGTCACTGTGTTTGCCACATTTTTGTGACAGTTTTCTGGTGACAGCTATTTAGCTATCACTTTCATATGTTTTGTGTTTGAAGTGACTTCGTTTTGTGTTTTTGTCTATTATTTAAAACAAAAAAAATAATAAACAATAAAAAAATTTAATAAAACAATAAAAAATGTTCGTGTTTCGAATTATTTTTAAGCGACGAAGAGGTCAATGAGACAGTGATGAACGTGAATGTTAGAATTCTAAGGAAGACTTTGAGAGATCGGTCTAACATTCTTGAACTTGCAGATGACATGTGAGTGGGAATAATTTCACAGTTCATATTGTTAATATTGTTAAAATTATGCTAAATAAATGTTTTTTTAAATTCATGTTTGTGTTGCGCTGCACAAGATTTGCTGTGAATTGCAGGTGCCGTTGAATGAAAGTGACCTACCCCAACAACCAACCAATTTTATCCACCAATCCAATATGCAAGAAGACCTCCAACCATCAAACAGAGAAGCCGAAAATGTGTGATGCTGTTAGAGACACTCTATTATAAATAAAATAAAGCAATGATTTTGCAACAAATTCAATTTATTGCTCAGTTTTTAATTTTTTTAGTTTTTTTCAACTCCGAAAAAGCAAGTGTTGCTCCTTTTCTGAATATTTTTGTGATAATCTTACCCGATACCGAAAGATGATGATAGTCACAAATGACTGTCACCAAAGTGACTATCACTTATCACCTTAGCCGATTCCACCCCTGGATTAATCCTTTTTTTTTGCGGGTTAGAAACTGGCTGGATGATCATTTTAGTGACCGTTAGATCGGAAGAAGGGGCCCCACGGAATGGCCACCTAGATCACCAGATTTAACTCCTCTAGATTTTTATGTGTGAAGAATTATGTTTACGAAGTGGAAATAGTATCTTTGGAACAACTGAAAGAACGGATTGAAAAAATTCGAATTTAATTGTTCTTTGGTTGCAATTGGCTGCATGGCACAGCTGTTCACAACGGACACAAAAATGCAGCCATTGTCTTACTAGGAAAAACATCTGAATCTACGTTTACAATGGTTTGTGTGCTTATTACACGCAAATGAATTGCCACTACACAATTTGTTCACCAGTCTCACTACAGACTCACTCAGACACTACAACAGGCCCTCATAGTTTTTCTGGCGCCATAGGAAAAAATATTAACAAGTGTCTAGACTTGAAAAGAGGAGCATTTGAACCCATTCCCATAAAATTGCCGGATCTGAACAATGATACCTATATCAGATGTGCTTCGCAATTTCTGCTGGTAGGGTTTCATCAAACTCGGCTAACAAAGACCCATAAAAACTGGCACATTCTCAATGGTTGGCTTTTGCAAACAGGATTCTTCGTTTATATGTATATATTGGAACTGCTAAGCCGACCAAAAATTAACGCTCCAACCTGGTTTGATATCAAGACAAAATTGTCTTGTAAACATGGTCCAATACTTGTATTTAACATAGTCAAAGGATGTTTGTATTTGCGAGATGATCTGAAGAGCATTGTCTTAAAAACTATTCCTTCGTAATGCCTTCGTCGCACACTAGAAAATGAGCTGTTAGCTATGCTACAAGATGTTGAGTCACGCATAAGGGAACTGGCTGTTCAAAGAGTATTAAATCAAGAAATCACTGCAAAGGGAAGCAAGTTCGGAAATTCCGATTTCCGGAACTGATATTTGGCGCGAACACTTCTAATACTACGTATCATTTTAAAGAGATGAGAAGAGATGAGAAGAGATGAGAAGAGATGAGAAATGAGTTATACACAATAATATTAAACGCCGCCGGTTTAGTTCAGAAAATCGACCGGTACAACATCTCACAAATGGGCTTTACCAACTCAAGGTTTTACTGAGTGTTTGGTTAGTTACTGAGGGAATAATTCATTTCGTACAAAGCATATTTTCGCAGCTTTTCTTAGTTGTTCAAAAACTTTTTTTTGGATACCTTAGGAACAAAATATTTGATCGTCTTCGAGCCAATATTACATAGATAATTTTTATTAATCACATGGTAAGATTTTCAACTTTGTTTATTATGAGGCAAATATGTTCGGACAAGCGCTTTTAAACACTTCTCCGTACACATCAGATCCATAAGAAAGGAGACCGCTTTGACTGCGCCAACTATAGAGGGATAGGTCTCCTTAATATCGCCTACAAAATCTTGTCTGCCGTTTTGTTTGAACGCCTGAAATCGTTCGTCAACAGCTTGTTAGGTCCATATCAGTGTAGTTTCAGGCCAGGGAAGTCCACAGTAGACCAAATCTTAACACTGCGGCAGATGTTGGAAAAGATACCAGAGATGCCGATCGACACTCACCACCTATTCGTCGACTTCAAGGCCGCATATGACAGCGTGTATTGGGACGAGCTATATAAAGTCATGTCTAGTCTTGACATCCTTACCAAGCTCGTCCGATTGTGTAGGATGCCGATGGAGAACTCTCGCTGCTCCATCAAGGTTGGCAACGAAATTACCGAGACCTTCAATGTCGAAAAAGAGTTTAGGCAAGGCGACGCGCTGTCATGTGACTTTTTTAACTTAATACTCGAGAAGATCGTGCGAAACTCACAAGTCAACAGCAGAGGCACGATTTTCCAAAAGTCCGTTCAACTGCTGACTTACGCGGATGAAATTGACGTGATTGGTCGAACACAGCGAGCCGTCTATAAGGCTTTTGCTGGCATTGAAGCGGAGGCGGCTAAATTGGGTCTAGCGGTAAATGAGGGGAAAAGGAAGTACATGTTGTCATCAAAAAAGTGCGAACAACATTGACGTCTCGACAGAGCGTCACAATGAGCAGCTTGAACGTCAAGGACTTCGGCGACCTCCGCAGTAAATAGAGACAACAATATCGGTACCGAGATCAAACGTAGAATCACTCTTGCCAATCGCTGTTTCTTTGGGCTCAAGAGGCAATTGAGTAATAGAGCTCTCTCTCGAAAGACCTAGTTGGCTTTATGTAATACTCTAATCATCCCAGTCCAGCTCTATGGTGCAGGAGCATGGACGCTGTTAAAAGCAAATGAGGAAGAAAAGTTCTGCGAGCGATCTTTGGCACTGTTTGCGTCGATGGCATCTGGAAGAAAAGATTCAACCACGAACTATTTGGGCTGTACGGCCCAGGTGTACGAAGTGGGCTGTGCCTGGTCAATCGTCTACGGATACAATGCTTAAGATGGTTAGGCCATGCTCCGGCCCGAACAGTTTTTGAATCCGAGCCATTGGGACAACGCAACAGAGGACGCCCTCGACTCAAATGGCGCACACAAGTGGTAAAGGACCTCAACCAACTTGGTGTGCGAAATTGGAGAAGGCTGGCAGGAGGAAACGCTGGAAACGCTTGTTGGTTGTGGCCCAATCCCACACCGGGCTGTAGTGCTATCAAAGAAGAAGAAAACATGGTATGGTTTGCACCTATGGGTAGGTTTCATAACGAAAATCTCCCATCTATGAACCTATCTTTAGGTATAAAAAATCAAAAAATAAGTGAATGTTTGGTGTTTTCTACAGCAATATTCCTTCGATATATTCGCCATTAGATAGTATACTCGTACACCTTGATCAATGATTCTTGCGATCTCCACGTATCCTTCATTCTCCTTCATTCACTCGCTCTAAAAAAGTAACACGTTTCCCAAGCTGTAGTCTTGACCTTAATCTTAATTTTATATTTCACACATGATTTGCTACTACAATATTTACACCTAAAGACAAGCCTTTCCTTTCATATGATATGTCAGCTAAATTTGCCCCTTTTCTTTGAGGGCATGTTCTCCAATTTGCTTTGTAAGTTTTAATTAACCAGCTATTCGAAAAGGGCTGAAAAAAGGCACGTCAAGATTGCTATATTGAAAAATTATCTGTTAACACTTTTCTGTGAAAGATTTTCGAAACTCGCTATTTAAGGTCAGAAATGAACATAGTCTCTAAAAAACTAAATTTAGACTCACAAAAAGCGGTGGAAACCAGAGCAATGAAATTTTGTAGTTTTCGTAATTATTAGAGTTTGGAAAGTAATTCAAGAGATAAAAAAATAAAAAGAGTTTCTAGTACGGGACAAAGTCTCGCCCTTATTATTTGTTGTTCAAATTCCACAACAAACTAAATTTTTGGGAATGAGAAAAATCAGTTCGAATGAAATCTAGAAATGGGTGCGAATTTCGCAACCCATGAAATGCTAAAGGAGTAAATGTGACATGAATATTTATAAATGATTATCGAGGAATATCGTTCATTAGCTCAAGATTTAAACTAATAAGCTCAATGCTGTTCTTTTACCTCTAAATGAATTAAAAGCAAGTTTCGGACAAAGCATTCTACATTCCACACACTAGTATATAAACTAAAATGCCTTATTGATTTCTGCAGGACTAACCAAACAAACTATGTATATATGTATAGCCCTCATAGATTTCAAGGCAGCTATTTATTCTTTACAGTGGCGATATTGTGGAACATTTTAAAGGATAAAAAAAGATTTTAAAGGAAAAATAGCAACATCCAAAAGTGCCATTTGAGGAAAAAGTTCAAGCTTTCAGAGCAATTGCAAATAACGTCATGTTTTATGGGGCTCACAATTGGGACAATATTAATAACAACGCAGGGAGATTGCTGATTTACCTTATAAAACGAATCTTTAGACTGCCGCACAACACACATATCTGGAATATCTCTTCATTAGGTTGACCATTTTAAAAAATATATAAGTATGAAATATGTATGTTTAGGAAATAAGATGACTAATTAATGGGTGATGATTAAATGTAATAAGCCTTAGATAAAACATACTTGCGTCAGCGCTTTTTTAATCCTCGAAGCACTTCTGATATGGAATTTTTAATATAATCTTGAGCTCTTTCAGCGATGCAGTCTTAATCTGCTCAATTGTGGCAAAACACCGCCCTTTCATTCGTTCCTTCTTTTTAGTTTGGGGAAAAAGTTGCAGGGGGCGAATCCGGTGAATACTTTGGCTGAGGCATGATTAGGGTATAGTTTTTGCCAAAAAATTACGCACAAGAAACTATGGATACTGTGGTGTGGTGTGGCCATTCATTTTTTTCTCGAGAACTCCTGACTCATGATGATATACGCCTTTGAAGATAACAGTGAACAAAACTTTCACATTCGGCCGCAATTGGCGTGCTTTTTTCCGTCTTGACTGTTCTGGTCGTTTCCATTGGGATGACTGGGCCTTGATTTCGACGTCATAACCCAAATACCTATGTTTCGTCACCAGTAATAACGCTTTTCAGCATATCTGCATCCTCATTCATACCATGAGCGATGCTCACGCAAAAGTTTTTCTGGCGTGAATAATTTGAATAATTTGGGAACAAACTCCGCTGACACACGTTTCATGCCCTAAATATATGAAAAAGTTCATGACATCAATCAACCGATATGCCAATATCCTCAGTAATTTCTCTGATAGTGATTCGTTGATTTCCCGTAACAATTTTCTTCACCGCTTCAAAGTTTTCATACATTGTTGATGCGCTGGGGCGTCCAAGATAGGAATCATCATCAACATCTTCTTCCTTCTGTTAAGACTACACTCGTCAATGCCACAGTCAACGGTTCAAGAACGTTAGAGCACATAATTTTATTTTTCGCACAAAATTTAATACAAGTTCCTTAATCTATTGTTTTCAATATCTAAAAATCGCAAAGCACACCAAAATACGTCTTAGCTTTATACCTGTGAAAAACAAACTAGATATCCAAAATGTCGCGAAATTCAAAGGCCTTAATTTAAAATACATATAAGTATGTATGCAGATTGAATCATTCAAATTCTACCTCCGAGTTACTATCAACACTGAAGATATTGAAGAGCTTATGAACATAAAAAAGTTGCAGCTTGCCATCCGCGAGAGAGGACTAGTCCATTCATAGCGAACACTACTCCGATTTCATATGAAACCTTTGCGAAATCGATTAGGTGGCTGAATTCATTGATATTCGAATTCATTAAACCGTTTCAATTTCACCAAAGGGGGCTTGAGATACTGTCTAATGGTTATAATCGAATCGTTGACTTATCTGCAAAATTAGGTTTAATCGTGTTACATAATCTTCAATATCATTCTAGTAGAGATATAAATATGGTAAATCTTAAAGAATGTTAGAAAATAAATCCTCTTAAACCTAAATCTATTATAAAAATGTGAGGAGACTTGGACCACTACAACGTCGACGTTGTTTCAAGACAGCGAATATTAAACATGATACCTGTATGATTTGCAATTTAAAAAAATAATTCGATAAGCTCAATAACAATTGGTTTCGTAAATTATCGAGAAAAAAAACTCTCAATTCCCCTTATAAAGACTAACAAGACTTCCCAAGATTTAAAGATGTAAACGCCAGGGAATGCATCTCTATCATACTGTAAGTAAAAACAAAAAAGGTCAGTATACTCATTCATATATATCCACTTTATTATCTGCATCAATTTCAGTTTATACCTCTTATCAATATTATTCTACACTTCATATACTCGTACATTTCATGTGATACTAACATAAGGCATTTTTTTTCTTTACATAATTTCATTGATTTTCGAAATGGGAAATCACAAGATATATAATTTCGCGATTGAATTTAACAAAAACTCCATTCAAATATATCGTACCGCACTATTTAATTAACAGAAATGTTTATTTTTAATTTTAATTGTTTACTCTAATATCGAACGTGTAAATAATTTACACTTCTGAAATCCATACGCTTAATAAAATAAATACAAATAAAAACAAAATTAATTAACATAAAGCAAAAAACAAAAAATAGTACATAGTGCTAGCACTAATTTCTGAACTTCATAGAAGGATACGTACATATATTTACAACCGAACTCATAATTTTTTTTTGTTTTATTTCAATATGCCAAATCGTCTGTTTTCCTTTATATGTATTATAAAAAAATATTTTAACTATAGTAATAAAAAAGGATTCTAATGTGCATTGTCCACAACAAATGCCTTTCATATGGTATGTATATGATCAAGTAAAAGCACATTTAGTTTTTCTATTTACCAAGATCTCTACGATTTTTTATCTATAATATTATACTAGATATACACACTATTTTTATTCTTAACGCACCATGCCTATAATAAATCTATACGATGTACGAATATATATATATATTTAATATATCCATCTTTAATTATTATTTATATATGTTCACCACAGTTCGCCATCTTACAGTGTATGATATAATATTTTTGCCTTTTAATGATATTCACTTTCGTTTGGTAAAAAATGAATGTATTGGAAATAAACTCAGCATAAAATTAGGACAGAAGTTATATAGAAAATTCCCATAATTTGAAGGTATTTACAGCAAAGCTAATGAAGGGATATAGGTAAACATTTGCCTAGAGCTCGTGTATATACAGTACAAACAGCTAATTATTTTATATGTATTGTTCCTTGTTTTCTAATTTGGATTAACACTGATTTATTCTGTACATGGTGTGTTGGTGTGGTTGCATCCAATTTTTTATCTCAGTCCGTGAGTGGGGATTAATTGACAGAGTTTAAAAATGATCATAATGATTGCCAGCACCATGAAGTTACTTACTAGCTTCGGTGACGAACTTAGGACTGAAAAGAAAGAACCGGAGTGATTAAGGAGTACATAATTAAAAGTAATGTATGATTAAAGAGATGTTAATTAGCAAGTCTATTAAATATTGTAAATAAAAATGGCAATTGAGCGTTTTAATATGTTGAACTTTGTTCAAAAAAAAAAGTTACATACTCTTGAACGTATTGTCCATTGCTAGCCACAAATTTTGCTCGTCTTTCTGGCGGCATATGAACGTTGTCGTGCAACAAATAATTTTGACCTCAATGCTCTTCTTAATCGAGCAATTCCTGTGAAGGTTCGCTTGGAAGCATCATAGTGGATCCACTTTTTACCATCAATATGAGATAGAAAACTCTTTCTTTCTTACCGCTGAGGCTGCAGTACACTCGTAAGGGGTATGACACCCATTTTTCTTGCTTTAAATTTATCCCTAAAACAGGTTGCAGTACGTAATGCAATCAAATTCCGCTCAGAAACCGACCATTCATGTAGACCATTGCGTCACATGTCCATACTACAACACCTTTCTGTGGATATGATCTCCACAGTTTCGGACGCGTTCACCTCTGACAAAAGATTTGAGATCATGATCCCAGGCCGCACAATTTGGGTGAAAGCGACAATCCCTTACTAAATGTCAAAGGCCTCAGGTGGTATACAGATGGCTCTTAGTGGGACTCCAATGTAAGCACTGGCATCTTTGGACCAAATCGGAAAATATGGAAGGCTCTGGGAACTAGTCTTTATATCTTCCAACCATCGTGCGTGAGTCAACCATCAATATACTGTCAGACAGTCAAGCAGCGCTCAAAGCGTTGGGTTCGTATAATACGAACTGAAAATCCATTAAGGAATTCCACGATTCCCTGCAGGATCTAACCAAAAGAAGGTCAAACTCTTGTGGGTGCCGGGGCACAAGAGCATAAAAGGCAACGAAATCACCGACCAACTCGCTAAGAAAGGTTCTAGCGAAGGGTATATACGAGGGTGGTCCGATAAGTACTCAGCTTCACGGCTAGATGGCGCCAGTATCACAAGAGCAACATACTATCGTGTAGTACATTCTAGTAGACGCCAACTGTCGAAATTTCAGCCCGACTCGTAGTTTTGTTTTGACCGCGTGTGGAAGCGAGAGTGTCCGCGGATTTTAGAAAAATGGAAAAAGAGCAATATCGGTCGGTGATTCGCAGCGAAATCAAAGAGCGTTTGGATGCTGTGTACAGTGACTCTTTTCCTCCGATGGCGACCATCAAAAATTGGTTTAACGAGTTTCAACGTGGTCGCACGTCGGTTTTTGATGAGCTACGTCCAGGTGCCCCGATGGCGGCTACCACGGAGGATAACGTGACAAAAATCCACGATCTCGTATTGGCTCGACCGCCGATTGAAGGTGCGCGAGATAGCTGAGACAGTAGACATTTCAAAAAATCGCGTGGTTCATATCCTGCATGAAATTTTGGGCATGAGAAAGGGTGCCGCGTTTGCTCACTCCGGACAACAAGCGCAACCGTGAGACCACTTCAGAGCAATGTTGGACGTTGTTTAAGCGCAATCCGAAGGAGTTTCTGTGTCGTTTCGTGACGACGAAACATGGATCCACTGGTACACACCAGAGACCAAGCAACGATCGAAACAGTGGACTTCACCCGGCGAACGTACTCCGAAGAAGGCGAAGACTGTCCCATCGGCCGGAAAGGTAATGGCCACCGTTTTCTGGGATTCACAAGGTGTGATCCACATCGACTACCTTGAGAAGGACAAAACGATCACAGGGTTGCACTATGCCAAATTATTGGGCCGATTCGACGCCGAATTGAAGAAAAAACGGATCCACTTGGCGAAGAAAAAAGTACTCTTCCACCATGATAACGCACCGGCTTACACCTCCGCCCTCGCCACGGCCAAATTGGTCGAATTGGGCTACGAACTGCTGCCCCATCCACCGTATTCTCCAGATTTGGCCCCATGCGACTTCTCTTTGTTTCCAAACTTGAAAAAGTCGCTCGCCGGGCAGAAATTTCAGTCGAATGAGGAGGTCATCGCCGCCACGGAGGCCTACTTTGCAGACCTCAAGAAAACATATTTTTCAAACGGGTTAAAGAAGTTGGAGCATCGCTGGGTCAAGTGTATCGAGCTAAGAGGAGACTATATTGAAAAATAAATCGCCATTTCTCCAAAATTGTTGTTTTTCTTTTGTAGGCTAAGTACTTATCGGACCACCCTCGTAGGTGCCGAAAGTGGGAAATATCGCAACTCTTGCACTTTTGGAACAGCATTCAAGCACTCCGACAATCGAACAGTTTTCTACGGCCCCTGAACACTCTATTAATATCGTTAAATATAATAGTCGCTTAATTGGAATAAAAGTGCATCGAATGCTTGTGGAAGTTTATGGTGACAATGCTCCAACTAATAAATCATGTATGGAATGGTTTCGACGTTTTAAGAATTTTGATTTCAACGATTCAAAATTTAAATTTTAAGAATTTTCGTTTCAACGATAAAGAATTGGCGGCATTACTCGATGAAGTTCCAGGCCAAACGCAAATGGAGCTTGCAGATTCATTGAAAGTAACTCAGCAAGTCTCTGTAAGTACGATTGAAACTTATGGGAATGATTCAGAAGGAAGGCAATTGAATTCCTCATGAATTCAAACCGAGTGATGTTGAAGGGTGATTTTTCACTTGCAAGAAGCTGTTTGAAAGGCAAGAAATAAATGGAGAAAGGAGATGAAAAATGGATATTTACAATAATGCTAAGAAGAAAAACACTACTTTGAGCGTGGTTAATCGTTACCATCGAATTTAACATCAACACCGAAGCAAAATTTGAGTACCGAGGACATGCTTTGCATCTTATGGGACCAAAAGGATGTTGTGTACTATGAGCTGATACAACTTGGCGAATCCATTATAAGCAAAGTCGGAGCGAAGATTATTATAATAACGTCCAAAGCAGTAACGATAGGCAAGTCATTATAAATAAATTAGTTCGGAATAAAATAAAAGAAATAAGCAACGTAACACATAGAATAATAAAACTTGTTTGGTAAGATGAAAATTATCTCTTAAATTTGCAATATCATTTAGAATTGTTTAAAGAAGGCAGAAAAAACAGAATATGCCATGCAGTGGGTTAGGAGTAATATAGTAATCGACAAGAAAATTATGCCTTATTTTAATATAACAGAAGCGATAGAATTTTCTGAAGTAAAAATAGCCTCAAAGAATACCTTAGTGTCATATGTATATCTTATACCTATCTAATACCACTATTAAAAAGACTAGAATATATAGAAATTTTGAAATGTAAAACAAAACTATATGGAATAAGGGGAGAATGTTCAACACACTTTATATCCAGTAGGCAAGCAGATCAACAACCAACATGTCGTCTCCATTGAAGAAATAACAGAAAATGTTAAAATTGAAGTTAAAAACACTAATTAGTTTTGCTGTACTCATTAGTACCCATTTCCTTCGTCATTTGCAAAACCACAAAATTCTGCAAACGAACCCTTAGAAAATTACTCACAGAAGGACATCAAAGGCATGAATATAATACTGCAACATCATCTAATTCATTGGGTATGGAAGATATTCGTCACTTATTAACTTCGAAACCAATGACGTCGAACGCGGACATTCGAAATTAAGGACGGAGGAGTTAATGATACATTATGTATGTTCAACATCAGCAGCAGCCAGAACATCATTCTGATACCGTGTTTGCGTCTTCGGACACCACCTCGAAACCCACGCTGAACATCAAGCCACAGCCAGAACACTATTCTGATATCGAGTTAGCGACACACGTATAGCATCAGGCAGCAATCAGAACATCATGTTGAAACGGTTGCTGAGTCATTGGACACCGCATGCATTCCTTCACTTTCGCGAGGTGGCACCTATAGGATCGAGCCGTTCCTGGACACTGGACATTGCGGAAGTTAGCAGAAAGATAGTATTTAAGCTATAGTTTTTAAGCAAACTTAATTAAGTAGTTACTAGGTAAGTTAATTTACACAATCGTATGTATGTATATGCTATACGTCTTGGTGGTAAGGTTCAACGTTACAAAGTTGGGATAGGGAAGACGTATGCAAAGGCTTTCCTATCTGTCCGTCTGTCCTTCCATACGCGTATATCAAACCAAACTTGCCGAGTAGCTATAAGTCTGAAATTTGGATGGGTTATAGAATATATGATTCTGAGCACATAACGATCGGTTGTAGAACCGTTGCCACTACCCCGCCGAGGAGAGAAGCCGCGAAATATTCATTCGATGACATTGGTGTTATCGGGATCCGAACTCGCTCATCTTGCGTCCGCGGCAGATACATACCCACTGCGCCACGATGTTCTTAACTTTCCGTCAACTTATTATTGGCGTTAGGAGGAGACAATACACTAACAATTGATCTCCAGTGCTCCTATATGCGTATTTAACATTTAGTTATCCTTTACTTCGGATTTTAAAGTATATAAGGTGAGTCCCAAATTGACAGAGCCATCGAAAACCTTAGAAGTACAGACAATAAATCAAAAGTATTATTAACAATAAAAAATTCTAATCTCTCGATTATCTAGAAAAACCATACTTTTTTCTAAAAATTCTTTACAAATTTAATAGTGCACGGTATTTAAAAAAAAATAATTATTTAATTTTGATAATTTAATTTTGATAATGATAGTGCCAACGGTTGTATTTATGTTCTGCGCACAGTTAACGTCCGATGAATCCTCGTAGACCCTGTTGAGCTTACTAATTTTTGGCTTGTTTCTTTTTTAATTTTTTGCCAACTGTCCATAATTGCGCTCTTACGCTCAAGCACGTTGTTAAATTGCCGTCCCCCAGCATACACCAGTCTGGCTGATATGCCCACAAATTTTCGATTGGGTTCAAGTCTGACGAACGTGCTGGCCCTAACATAATTGGAACATCTCTGTGGGAAAACCATTTTTTAGAAGAAGCCGCCACATGGATTGGAGCATTATCCTGTTGAAATTCCATGTAATTTTGGTCCAGTTCTTCGAGAAATGCTATAAAGTTTGGTACTTCTCCGCATTCATCCTGTTAAGAACAATTGCATAACAGGATGTTCCATACCAACTAAAGGCGCCCATTACACTACCTCCTACATGCTGACGTTTGGAGAACGAAATTTCTTCTTTTTTTAAATCATGTCAGTTGTGTGCCTATCCGTCCGACCCGTCTAAATTGAACTTTTTTTCGTCACCCCACGACTTTTCTCCACTCTTTATCATGGGGTGCTTTTGACCCCATCCCAATCTGGTCGTCCTATGTTGTACCCTAGTAAGAGGTGGTTACGACTTCATGCTTTTCGATTGTAGCCGACCGGACGCCTTTAAAAATCTGTGAACGGTAAACTTGGCGGCTTCTATTCCAGGACATGCTGCAACA
The DNA here is from genome assembly GCA_958301585.1 of Merodon equestris. Classification (NCBI taxonomy): domain Eukaryota; kingdom Metazoa; phylum Arthropoda; class Insecta; order Diptera; family Syrphidae; genus Merodon; species Merodon equestris. The sequence goes on along the minus strand of OY284413.1, from coordinate 210,089,135 downwards.
CCTCGAATGTGGAATTAGACAATCCCCTTAAAATGCGCATTTTCTGGTGATTAGTTAATGTCGGCGGACGGTCTGATGACTTTTTTGTGCCATAAAGAGTTCCCAATTTCTTAAAATTTTGAATGTGATGATGGGAATGATTTAGCTGCTTTCACGCGTAGATTTGCCACTTTCAACAATTCAATTATTTTACAAAATCTTTTTCGAATTCACTCAGCGACTTCCTCTTCTCATCTTGAAAATATATGCTCAAGCATGAAGTTTTAATGTAACGGTAAAGGAAACGGCTGCAGTCGGAGTTTGGCTCTGTATTTATGTTTGCCCAATTTTGAGTACATTTTATACTTTTGAGTATGTTTCGAAAAACTGAATAAATTTTTCCCCGTTTACTTGTGTCGCATAATTTATACAGAACATTTGGGGGATAGTACTATCATTTTGGGACACACCTTATTATGCTCTGAACTAAAAAAAAAAATAAAAAAAAAAATATATTTCTACCTTGATAGGGCAATAGGCGAGGTGAACGTTGAATGAAGTCAACTGAAATCAGTGAAATATTCGGATCAATTGGTGCAAACCGTTTAGTAATACGACTGTGGGATTTAACATCACCATTCTGACAGAAAATCATAATGTTCATCGATTGATGTATCTACAATATTGAGTATTTTATTTTTTTATTTTTTATAGGGTTCGCGCAGGTTCAAAATTTATGATCTTTAGTGTTCGTCACACAACCTGGACGGGGACGAAGTTGGTTTATGTCGAAGATGTTTGTACTTGTTATAGATAGGATTCCAAAGATTCGACTGAATTTATCGCGTTGGTTGTATAGTTCACAGTAACTTTTTTTTTTCTATTAAGGGATTATATTGGAAATGCACGCACAGAGTATGAATTGTAAGGTGATCTTATACTGGGAGTAATATGCCTTCGTCAGCATTTTTTGATCATTTCTCATTCACAACTGATGCTGGTGCAAAGTTTTTCCGTATAGGAATTGTTCTTGGCTATGGACTGACTTGAACTACAAACTTTCCGCTCAACAGTCGGTGATGATTACCAACACCCCACGAGTGTACAGTATTGAGTGTAGAAGAAAATAGAGGCTAATGTACGAGTATTGTAAAATCTAGACGAATAGCTAGTCAATATTCTGGTAACATTTTTCATTATGTTCTCATAATTCCACACACTATGCGAAAATTGTTCTAGCCAAAATAGTCAGTCAGCACAGTCAAGTCAGGATCATTTATATAAAAAAAATTAGACTCGTAGGGGAGGAAGAGGTTATCCCAATATTTCATGTGGGTTTTCGAAGTCAAATGGAAATTATCTTCATTGCTCAGAATAATTTGTGAAGAAAATCATGATATTGTTCATTCCTTTCCAGCAAACAATTTACAGAAGAACAGGGTTATGTTTGGTCTTCTGGTTGCAATTCTCATGCCAAATGGGCTTTGTAACCATGTAAGTTAAAATGTAAGATTTCTCTGCAAAATGGGGTGCAAAGCCATTATGGATTGCTAATTCGATTTTCCTCCACACTGTCAACTATGGCCATTTTTAGCTAATTTTGTTGGACGAACACGAGCTTGAATCTTCATATCATTCACTGCCCTAGAGGTTCAAACCAGTTGATCGACTGTGATGACTAATAGAAATATGCTCTTCATAAAACATTTTCATGAAATTTTAGAAACATGACATGTTTGAAAATGCAGTGATTTTTATTATTTCTACACGTTGTGTGTATCGACGCAGATTTAATAGCATCACATCAGGTTGTACAATAACATAAGCATTCCATGATTTTTGCTATGGTTATTTTGGTTAAAATGCACAAACATAACTTAATACTGAAACCGTGATTGGAATTAGCATTTGGGTTGTACTGCTTATTCAGTCTGCAAGTTTTATTGTTTTAACAATATTGTAAGCATTTTTAACTGAATTTTTAAATGGGTGTATCGGAAGAGCATATTCGGTATATTTTATTATTTTTGTTCCGGAAAAACCAGAATGGTAGTGAAGCCACTAGAGAGATCCGAATGTGAGAGAAGTGGATTTTCTCAGCGTGTTTACGGCACTGTTACGTTAAGGGAACTAACAAGCAACGTAAGCCATATGACCATCCAACGGTACCCAACAAAAATGGGTAAAGTCATAAAGCTAGGAAAATGAGTACCACAGCATCTATCGTAAAATTATTTTTAGAAAATAATCGACTATGATTCTGTCGCGTCACAATCAAGAACTATTTTTGAACGAGAAAAGGGCTCTCTACAGTAAAATAAAACGTTGCCAACAATTGCTTCATCCAGAGAACCGACCAGCGCAACATTCCAGAGATGGACTTCATCCACTCAAGGTGTGAGTGTGTGCTTGGATACTGAGGAAAAGTCAATTTTGAGCTGTTACTTCATAACCAAACTTACACCGGAGAAGCTGTCAGCAGCTGTCCACAACGACCACGTTTGGTTTATTTGGGAGGTGTTCTAATCCAATAGGATAACGGCAGCCCCTCATATAGCTAGGACCATCTGCACCCAGCTAAAAATTTCGGTTGGGAAAAAATAGTGCATCCGCCATATTCTCCAGATTTCCCAACTTCAGACAAACTTCCTTGATGAAAACAATTTTAGGTCTAGGGATGAGAGTCTCTTGGGGTGCTTCAAACCAAACAAAGTCCTAACCAAACAATCTTTTTTAGTGACGGCATTAGAAGTTTGCCTAAGAAGCGGACAGAATTGTTTTCTAATGAAGGAAATTACAACCAGATTTAAAACCTTATAGCTTCAACTTATCGAAAAGTTATCGGAGTGGTAGTTCAATATTCGCATATCAACAATATCGCAAATTTTCAGACCCTTTTTGATCAGATAATTAAGCTTCTAGGCCCTTCCTGTTCGTAGCCATCGCTAAGATAGGGAATAGGTCCTGATTGGTGTACAAAAGCCTGACATAGCCACTGCGAAGTTAGTTCCTATTATTCCATTCAATCATTTACTCCGCATTAACTGAATTATTGTCACGGCCGCTACGTCATTGGTCTTCGTCACAAGGAAAATATCTCGATACGGGGAAAATTGTCCACAAACCATACCAAAAGGTGAAATCTTAAGATTGCGTGGTTTTTGTATCTGTGATGATTTCCTTCTTCATTGCAATGTTAGCTGAATGCAATTCTGTTATTCTACCTCCAAAACGGCACAAAAACCACTCTTAAAGGCTTTATTCAAGTTCCTACTGCTCTTGTATGAACCAAACGACTGAAAGTTGCTGCATTTATTACAAAATTTTGATACCAAAGTATAACACCAGTAAAGCGCTTGCTTGAATATTTCACATAGCACGACCAGGTCATGCTCTACTTCGAAAAATATCGCAACCATTCAATTCCCCCTGCTGCAGGGCCCCTATTAAATATTTTGCTTTGCTTATTCATACATAAGTAATATGTACGCATCTATTCAATAGAGAAAAGTATCTTTCACTTAGGCAAAGTTTGCAATTTTCCATTTGAATGGAAAAACGTTCCAAATGATTTCATCTCGCCCAAGCAAATCGACAAAGCTACAAACCGATTCATATGTAGAATTTTGCAAGCAATTGAATTCCAACTCACCTAGAAGCATAGCCTCTCTGTTATCTATGACGCCCGGTCGTCGTTGTAGCACACTCTCTCTGCCACCCTTCCACAGCACCGGGGATATACTAGCTAAACATTTAACGCGCATCGCTCCTTCATGAAAATGCCGACCGTCCACCGTCAGTTGCAGTCCAAGGGTAGATGTAATCAAACCATGTCTATGGACAGTGTCGTTATACCGCACCAAGGAATTCGAATGTACCACCTGAAAATGAAATAAAAAAAAAAAGTAAAATTTTTAAAACTGTGAACACATCAGTGTCAAAAACATTATATGCACCTTGAAAACAATGAGGAGAAGAAAGAAAAGCAGAAACAAAAAAAGGATTTTACTGCCAGGTGAATATGATGGAACGACTTTCTGTTGAAAGGTTTACTTCAGATGAAGTCCTTAATATTTTTGAACGACGCTGTATGGAACGAGTTGTCCAGTACAAAGAACACTTTAAACTTTGTGCATTACAACTCTGGCCCGACAACAAGTTAGCTGAAGTTCATGTTGAGGGTTGTCCGCTTTGAAGGATACAAATGCGGAATAAATTTGATAAGTGGTGTCGAACGGGCGTATTTGTTGTTTCGCACTCGCGTAGTTTCAAAATGTTCTTAGTTTGCGGTTGCCCAGTGGATATGCTTAGGGGAGGCTATATTGGATTCAATTAATTTTTTTATGATCAAAGAAAAAGTGAATTCAATTCATAGGTTTTCTACCCACAAAGAGACACAAAGCATTTTTGGGCACATTTAAAGAATTTATTACGTGTAAGTCGGATACACTACAATTCAAAAGATGGTCAGCTGATCTTTACCCAACCGGCCCAATCCAAGGATATCATTCTCGTTCTTACAATTTTTCATCACAACTTTCCATCTATTATTTTCATAATGAAAAAGCAATTTCTCACCCCCACACGTATGCCTTCTACCCGTAAGTGTCTGCAGACCAACATGCTTAGAGCCGGATGCTGCAACTGGGGTTCGTTGGGTTATGTGATAACGGAAATTTCTGAATTCTGTGCTGATTCCTGTACTCCTGAAGACCGAAAAAAAAAATTAAAAATTTTCATCTTTTACTTTCCCCGCGCTAAGGGAGGTAAGAAACAAACTTAAATGCTGTAGCACGCTATGAAAGATAAACCTTCCCGCAATTCCAATGTAAGGTCACCTCACCGAAGCAATTCAAAGACCAGGAGATCAAGCAGAATAGAATGCAGACTTACGTTATGCCATCGTTGCCTCGTTGCTGCTTGGCTGCATGTACAACTGTCCAATGGGACCTGTCTTACGTGCATGCATCGTTTTACTGCTGCTTTGCTACTTTTATATATGGTATATGTATACAGGACCCAGAATGGGAAGGGTTACCCCTATAAGGAGGTAGTATCTACGTGAAGAGGCAGCTTAAGCATTCGTAGTCTGAATTTAAATGAGCTGCTAGTGCTTGAGTGACTCACTGCCAACATTAATACCAACCGCAAAGAGAGATGCCCCAGTGTAGAACTCATCGTACCCGTCGTCGTTGTCGTTGTCGTTGTTGGTGCTACTCGTCGACTCTTATCCCCTATGCATCGGTTATGGTAGTTTTGCTTTGCTCAGTTGATGAAAATGCGGCACGTTCTTCAAGTGACTCGGAAGCGGGGTAGAATTTAAATGTACAACTAGCATTTATTTTACTGAGCTTTTAAAATAAGAAGAAAAATAAAACGACCAATGAAATCCTGTGCAGATCGGCAATACCACTAGAAACCACAAATCGTTGTTCGTGGTAAGCGCAAGAGCAAACAAGGATTACTTGGGAGTGCAAAGAAGCGGATCCATGCGATTCTACATGTTTTTGGGACAAAAAGTCGTGATGCTTTCCGAATCGAATTTAAAAGCATTAGATGGACTTAAGGACGCTCACATATATGTACGGTGCACACTTAATTAAAACTCTACAAAATGCTGATGGACTTGTGCAGCTCGTCGGTGTTGTAATCCTCTTAGGATATATGGATTTTCGAATTATATATTATTATTTACACTTCTAAATAGACAACTCAATCTACTTTGTTCTATATAAGGTGACATGATCTATAAACTGCCTTAGTTAGGAATAGAGTAATTCAGTTCAAGCGCAAGAGTAAATCCTCCTGTACTTCACAAGTGTGACTGAATCCAAATTAATCTTTCTTCTCTAAAATCTGTGGCGACTTCCTGATTTTCTTGCCACAATTACACAATTATTCTACAGCTTAGAGCGGATTGAACAGAATATTAATGCCATTAGATTATAAGCTGATAATATTCAGAACATACTCGTACGTTAATATGTCACGGTTTTAGCATAAAGGCTACTGCAAAGCAATCTTTTACGTGGTTTCTGATATTCAGAAATTTACCATCGAACAATCGAGCATTTGATAATACTAGATATGACACACACGTGCCCTATCACGTAGGAGTACCCTTGTATTGTCGCAATAAAAACCAGAGAGATCGCAGTGTACACTGGGCTGCAAAATCCGCTTACAGGGTAGTGTCTTTTAAACACTTCTGCAGTCATCAGTTCTTATATGTGTGAACGCATGAAAATTGCACTCCAATGAAACCCCAAAAAGGATATAGTTTAGCCTACAAGATTCAGGATTTTGAAAATTGAGTATCAAGGCATTATCAGGAAGTCAGTCTTCCAAAATTAACGCGCGTCGTCTGATGGATGCTGGGAAAACCTGTAAATAAGCTGGAGTGCTCACGCGCAAAATCCAAAACTTGACAAGAGGGCCTAGAATGTTTATTCATACAAATAGAATAAGGGCTCCCTGAAAAAAGAGGGCTTCGCTCCGTTTGTGGGATTGGACAATTTCTCTGTCGAGACTCTGAGATCTGTCTACGATTTACGTCCCTACTTAGGCCTTCGTAGGATTTTATTTAATTTTGATGATCAATCTACAAGACTGCAAGGCTGCTACCGCTCTTCTCAGTATCCATTCAGGAACCTTGGGTGTGGAATAAACGCCTGTGTGGTCTTGGTGGTATACATGTTGCTACGATTCTTTATGATGAGCGATCCGAAAGGCTTTCGGTCTTCCTCATTATTATCGGGAATTTTTAACTTGGACAATTCTTGGACAAAATCTGGTCTCTGCTAGAGTTAGCTACAAAGCCCACGGAGAAATTGAACACTTCGTCGTGGCGTCTGCTTACTTCCCCTACGACTTGGTACTGCCTCCGCCACCGAAGGCCGTTTCTCAACTCGAAGAGTAGTGTGATGCCAGAATGATTGGACTCATCGTTTGTAACGGTGCTAACACTAAAACAACTGTTTGGAGCAGCAGTAAATGCCATCAGAGAGAAGGCCATCTTTCAAACTTCACTTTTTCGTCTGACCTTATCATCAACAATTTGGCTCTCACCCAATATTTCTGACGGCGAGACGACAGGAGGTGATAGACCTAACCTTGTCTAATAGGCTAGAGAGTCTTACCAGATGCTACGTTGTCACCCAAGGTTTATTGAATTCCAATTCAAGTGTGGTATCTCCCCTTGGCAGCGCAAGCGGAATCCGAGAAAGACGGACTTGGTACGGCTTAGAGAGGAGCTTGAGAAATCTACTCAAACCCTACCCAAAGCAATTGATGGAGAATGCCGTTCATAGCCTGAGTAACGCCATCATCAACTCTTTTGAGCTCGCATGTCGCAAGGTTCCCTGCAGGAAGTTAGTTTCTTGGTGGATCTCTGAGCTGCAATGTCTTCGCATGGAAACCAGAAGTCTCTTGAATAGATCGCTTAAATCGATCTCGGAAACCAGAGGACTAAAAGAAGCTATTCTTAAATCGAAGAATTATTCTTATAAGACATTCTGCGAAGAGATCAAATCCTTGAGCACGATCAGTAAGTTGGTTAAAGTCCTGAAGCGAGGAAAATCGACAAAGCTGGATGTGCTCAGAAAATAGGATGGTAACTTTTCTGAGTCTAAAGGGGAAACTCTTAGTTTACTGCTTCAGACCCCTTTCCCGGAAATCAGACTGTCATCGGCTGATACTCATTCAATGGTTATTGCGACTTTTAATGGTTTTTAGTCGCCAAGTACTGACGGAATATACGCTGACAGTTGCTTCCTACTTTGAAAAGAATATTCACTGCAAGCCTGGCACTTGTCTATATACCTATTCCTTGGCGCGCGATGAAAGTGGCCTTTATTCCCAAAATAGGACAAGAAGACTACTCACTCGTCTAAAGTTTTAGACCAACCAGACTAGAATCCTTTTTTGCAGAAAAGCATGAAGAGACTAGTAGAGTTGCACGTTCGCAAAGTTGCCCTTCGAATGCATCCTCTCTCGGATATGCAACATGCTTATCAGCGCCGAAAATCCTGAGAGACTGCGCTTCAAAACCTAGTTGGGAGAATTAAATGTACACTCGAAAAGAAAGAGAGTTCGTACTGGACATTTTCGTCGATATAGAGGAAGCCTTTGATAAAGCTGCTTCGACAGCAAGTGTAACGCTGCTAGACGGCATGGCGTAGATGAAGCACTGGTTTTGTGGATCAAAGCAATGCTTGTGTACAGGACATTGATCGCTGATGCAGGCCTCGAACAATGTGTCAAGTCTGGAGTAAACAGGGGCTGCCCGCAAGGTGGTGTCTTGTCTCCGCTGTTATGGTGCACGGTGGCCGACTCTCTGCTCGATGCACTCAATGCCTCTGGAATCTATGCCCAGGCCTATGCGGATGATGTTGTTGTTCTCTCTGTCGGCTCGTGTTTAGCGAATGTCTGTCTCAAAGCGCAGGAGGCGCTAGATGTGATCGAAGACTGGTGCACGAGAAATGGGCTGTCGGTTAACCCTCTTAAGACTAAGGACATCATCTCTTCACGAGAAGGAGGAAAAATACTTGCATTACTTAGCTGGTGCTGAAAGGCATTCCCATCCCGATATCCAAGGAAGCTAAGTACCTGGGATTCATCCTAGATAGCAAGCTTCTATGGTCAAAGCATGTTGAGTCCAAAACCACCAAAGCGCTGTCAGCTTGTTGGCAAAAGGTGCCTTTGGCAAAACATCTGGCCTATCGCCGAAAAAGGTCCTCTGGTGGTACAGGCTAACACACAAACACGCCTCTTTCACCAAACTCCAAAGAGCGGTCTGTCTCAGCTGTATGGGGGCTTCCCATAGCACACCGGGCACTGCTCTAGATTCTATGATGAATCTTCCATCCCTTGATATATACATACATATATCAGAGGGTGCGCAATGAAAGCCATCGTCTAGCCTCAAGAGCAATGGTTTTTGGTAAAACTCATAGTAGAGGGACAGTATACTTGCGCCAGGAAAATCCTACGACCCCTGTTTCATGGATATGCCTTCCGACGCAATGACACTTGCCATCCTATCACGCTATAATTTCACAGTCAAAAACCCAATGCACAGGACTGCCTCTACCCAGATACTGAACCTGGAATGGACTGTCTTCGCATTTTTACAGATGGCTCCAGGACTGGGCGTGAGTCCAGCGCTGGAGTTTTCTTTGAGCGCGACTGCCCTTCTCGTTAGGAAAGTATGTTTCAATTAGAAATAAACATAATCCTAATGGCCATGCACAATGTTGTGAAGCACAAGTGGAAAGGAAAAAGCATATGCGTCTGCAGTGACAGCCAAGCTGCTCTCGAAGCTGTGTCCAACCTCCAACCTGTCTCCAACCAGCTCCAAATTAGGTAGTGCATGAACTTAGTCAATTACAGGGGCTCGGAATGTACATGGCTGATTACCCGTATTGAAATTGTAAAAGGTCCAAGTTCTTCTCAAGGACTAGAAATGGACTGCTCATTTTACGTACACTTTCACGCATAACGGTGATTTAGCAGACCTTGAATTCGGAGTTTCACGGGTCGAACAGAAAAGAAGAAAAATCGAAACGTGGCTGATAAAAGTTGATGATTTGCTTGAAATTATTATCTTCAGCGGTAACTGGCCATGCACTATTGAACAAGTCACAATATATTTAATAGATTTAGCTTCAACAAGATGGCCACCTTAAATAGACCCATTTGAAACGTCTCTATTATAAAACCCTATACAAATTACTTAGGCGGTATGCTACGTATACGAGTGCATAGAAAACTTCCATTCGAGACTAACTTTATTATATAGAAAAGTGATTTTGTGATTACAAATTCTAAGCAATTTGTTCGCTACTGTGCTTGGGATTCAAGTTGAAAGTTGAAAGTCGAAACGATGCCATTTGCAAATAATCCCTTGAAAGTTTGCCCTTACCGCTAGTTCCACGTTTTTGAACAAACGATTCATCTTTTATTATTTCTGAGCTTAAATATCGTTTTAAGTCCGGCGGCGTTCGCAATGAATTTTATTCACTGAAAACTTAAGATCAAACGACAAACAAGACTACAAACATACATAGGTACACTCATTTAACTTTGCTGTCTACACGGATTTGAATTGGACATCTGCGTCAACAAGCGACCACAATTCGAAAATGTCATTCTCCATGATTCTTAGCGAAGGCGAGGTATTTCGTGAACTCGAAACCACAACTTATTCTCATCTGACATTTCGTTAATTCTCGAAAAATAACAGTCTGTTTCGGACAGGAGACAATTCAATTGGATATAAAATTGTGACATCGTCAACTGTCAAATGGATATGCTGTCGCCTGTCGTCGTGCAATACTCGTATACGATGATATCATGTTGCCAGCTCTGCTGCTGAGCCAACGTGAATGAATCTTAAATACAAACATATCTCTGTGATACCTATATGCGAGAAGTTAACTTGAAATGCGTGTATCACGGTAATTGATCAGCATACATCGTAAGCCGGGTTGCAGATAAATATCCGCCGCCCTGACATTTTCGACATTTCCAGGATGTATTACAGAAGTTAAACGATAGATGTATACCCATGGATACATTCATATACAATCAGTTACACCCCGAGGCAGACGCGTGAATTGAGCCCAATGAAGTTAATTAAAGGCACGTTAGCGAGCTAGTGAAACGAATACAGTGTGCCCATGAGCTTAGGGAAAGGCGTATAACAGAAATAATTGTAGCATCCCCAAACCTGTCACAGTTGTTATTTTTTTATTTTTCACGCACTTGATACCTTTGGAACCATTGAAAGCTACGATTGATAATTTCAATATCAAATAGCACATGGCAATGTGGATCAATTTTTGATGTTCATTGAATATGCATATGTCGGCCAGTCAAGTCACGTCACTAAGTTCCCTTACTCTTTTGCTTCATACCCCTTTTGTAATATTTCAAGAAATAAATTTGTACTCATAGTTCTATATTTTCCATGGCAATGTATGACATTCGAAATAGAATCTGGTCAGTACAACTACTTCTCTTCTTTTTCACGACTCTCCACCACTGAGCAATTCCCCTAAAGCGCTTAAGTCTTACAACTTTAATGAAGCAAATTTCAACCTTCTCAATGAATATTTCAATAGCGCCTTGTTCAATGTTGACAGCCTTACAATAAATGATGCCATATCCACTTTCTACAAAGAAATATTTAATTCCATTTCTCTTTACGTTTCTCTTTAACGATCCAAACATTTATTTACCTCCTCTTCTTGGTATAATCGTAGGCTCAAGAAACAAAAGAAACAAACTGTGAACAATCTTCATTCGTTCTCAGTCCCCCAATGATTTTTCTAACTATATTGATACTTATCTGCAATATACCGAGCCTCATAACTCTCTCTATGAACGTCATTTGATCGAAACGCAAGCCAATCTTATAAACGATCCTGAGTCCTTCTTTCAGTTTGTCAACTACAAAAAGAAATCTGATGGCTACCCAACTTCAGCTTCAAAACCTCCCAAATTTAAAAACAATCTTTCGCCGATGACTCCTTTGTACCGGCCGCTACTTACTTTGACTGCTTACCAAATTTTTCCCTTGGAGCATTTCTCCCACGTACTATTGACCCATATATCATCGACAATAAATTGAATCAACTTCATGATGAATTTACTCCTGGGTTCCATGGTCTCCCTGCCATATTACTAAAGAAATTTTCCTCCATTATTTCTGTCACGCTCTCAAAAATATTCAACTTATCCTTGTCCCTTGGAGAATTTTCCCAGATATGGAGAACCGCTTTTATAACTCCTGTTTACAAAGAAGGTCCGAAGTATGATATTAACAACTACCGCAACATCGCCAAACTATCACATATACCTAATTTTTCGAAAGTATCTTGTATGACACTCTAAGTTTCCACTGCAGACTCCTACATATTTCCCGTAAATAGCATGGCTTCCTCAAATGCAGGTCTACAACCAAAAACCTTGTCGAATTTGTGTCCTTCACACTCTCAGCATTATAGAATGGATATGAGGTCGAAGTAATTTCAACTGATTTCAGTAAAGCCTTCGACGAAATCTTCCAAAAACTAATATTCTTCAAACTATCTTCCCTTGGCTTTGAACCCACTTATTTAAAAAACCGTAACTACAGTCTTCGCTCTAGATCTGCCTGTTTTTAGCTTCTTCTGACATTTCCAAGGCAGCCACCTAGGTCCACTTCTTTTCATTCTTACCATTAACGACATTGAGTTTGTCATAAAACATTCCCACTTCTCACTGTACGCTGACGACACCGAGATCCTCAATACCAATCGGATCTCAACAGCTTTTCTGTCTGATGCCCCAAAATTTATTTGGAGCTTAACATTTCCAAATGTCAGTCAATTACATTTTCACGTAAACGAATCCACCATTCAGGTCATCCACGATCTTGGCATACTATGTGACAAAGAGCTAAATTTTCGCGCACATGTCGACGATATAATTCTTAAAGCCAACTCTGCACTCGGTTTCGTGAAGCGTTGGTCTAAAGAATTCTCTAATCTCTACGTGACTCGATCCCTCTATATTACCTTTGTTCGCTCCCTGCTTGAGTACGCATCTCAAGTGTGGTCTCCTTATTAACAAACCCACACATCTATAATCGAATCATGGAACAATCCTTTGCTCTTACCGCCCTATCAAGACCGTCCCTAACTATCTGACATCCTCTTCATTCATAGACTCCTAACCCTTGACCCTTTATAACTCTATATCACTTATCTCTATATCTCTTAACACTAACCCTCGTTCTACTTGGTTATCAAGTAAGAGTAAGTTAGCTTGAATTAAGCTCGATAAATGGGGATTAAAATTACTTTTGTCAGAAGTGAACTTCATAAGAATTAAAGAGAAATAATTGAATTGATTGCTGCCGAGAAAAATCTTGCCAACTCCCACTTTATGGGGAACTTCGGGAACCGGGAACTCAGATCAAAAGATCTTCTAAATATTTAGTCTGGAACGGTTAACCCTACACATTTCTACGGCCGGTATCTCGGGCGAAGACAATAAATGCGGGCGGACTATCGTGATGGATTACACAATGCAACTCAGCAAAACTTTTGTCAATAGGGTGACCTACAATTTCGCCCTTCAACCCATCATTCAGCCAAATCTTTAACAAATAATTTCAACGGTGGAAAATTCGGTAAAATATTTTGCATTTATTCGTACTCCAAAAATCAGACGCCGTCTCGCACATCCATAGAGAATTTATTTGACAAATTTGAATGCCTTGGAGAGGCTAATAAAGTGAAATCCCCAACTCGTGCTCGTCCAGCTGAAAATATTGCTGGGATGTAACTGAAGGACCAGATAGGATAATAGAATTGAGTATATCCACAACCACTCTACCCTGCATTTTGTATTAAAGTATTGGCTGGTAAGATCCACTTGCACAAGAACTGAAGCAAGAAGAGTTCGCTTAAATTGATTGAAACCTTTTAAAATTAAAAGACCTCTAACGACCAAGCCTTAACGTAATATCTAAAAATCTGAATAGAAAGTAAAGGTCGTGGTGCAATAATAATCATCGCATTTACAGTATGGAAGAACTCTACAACAACATCAGTTGTGAATGAGAGATGATAAAAAAATGCTGACAAAGGCATAATACTCGCAGTATAAGATCATTTCAAAATTCATACTCTGTGCATTTCCAATATATCACCTATGACATGGAAACAAAAAAAGTTACTGTGAACTACAAAAAACGCGACAAAATCAGTCGAATCTCTCGAATCCTATCTAGGACAACCACCCCCGGAGAGTGGTAACCGAACATCTTCGACACAAATCATCTGCACCCCGTCCAGGTTGTGTGCCAAACACCATAAGAGCGTAATCCTTGAACTTGCGCGATACCTATAAAAAAACAAAAAAATTGGCCATATTTCCCTTCATTCGAAGCAGCTTTGTGGCTGCAATCTAGATACTTTACTGAAATTTCGATCACTTAGTTACTTGCACCAAATAATTCATACCCAACAACCTGATTATCTATGCTGTATGCTGCGTTTCCCTCGCTCGACAAGGTCATTTGTTCTTATAAGGCCTCGACTCAAATTTTAAATGACACCACTAGTTGAATGACTCTTTCTCTTTGGTGCTTCCACACATTCATCTATGTTAATGCCTTTATATACCAGCTGGGACGAAAATATATTTAAAGCATTCGGCCTTACTCTTCTACCCGGCTTTTTTGGCGCTGATTTTAGTGTTTTTTTACTGGTCTTTAAAGCATTTTGCTTCTAGCTTATTATCTTAACATTGTCTCCCTAAACGCAGTCTGTTTGGAGGACGTCCCCTTGTTATCCTGTGTTTTTATGTAGGTACTTAACAAACAGGAAAACATGGTGACACATGACGACATCACCGTCCCTAAATACAACAAACAAAACTATTTGCATAATCGATAAAAGTTTTCGAAGCGACCTAAATGCTTCCCGTCACTAGAGATATTGCGGATGATCTTTGCGACACAAATCACCCAGCGTACACCTTTCTAATTTGCTAGAAACAATAGATTATATCCTCGAGGAATACGAATATCCCTTCAAGTAGATGTATACTTCTCGCCAAGTAATTTTCCAACCATTTACTTTCGACTACACACGAAATTCACCATTTTAATTAAATCGTTCTCTTGTTTCTGTAGCAAAAATTATGCAATTTCTATGCAAATCACTCCAGGAATGAAAGGTTCTCCTGTTCCACACTCACCATCACCATCACCACTGAACCAGGTCATTCACGAACTGGAACCCCATTTCTCCTGTCATTGTCCATTCGAATATTTCGTGATAAGGCTGACAGCGGCTGCCAGACCTGTACAGCATTCCAAGCCGCCAACCGGTCGATTGAAGATAGAGCACGTCTTCTGAACTGCCGTCTCCCTGCCACCGGGAACCGAATATACATATATATACATTTTTTTGTATTCCATTTATCGTTCCCGGCCGAAAATAAGAACAAATAAAAAATGTAAATTGGTCAATGGAACGTGCGAGGCAGTCACCTGTAATTCAAACAAATTTCGCTCTCAAGTAGTGCGAACGCCAAAATATAAAAGAGAAAGATATAATACAATTTTGGCGAAATTTGAAGACCCACCCAGTGTTGACAAACGAAACCGAGCCGATATTATCAATCAAAATGGCATGTGGCAGGCGGTGGGACTAATGCGAACAGGCAGGGCTTGAGTGTTTGTGGGATATGAAACTGAAATTGGATTTTAAATTCCCTATTCGTGTGGTGAATGTAAATATTTCCACACGAGTTGTGAAAATAATCCGATAAGAACAAGCGCTTTAAACGGAACAATCCTTGTTTTATTTTTAACGAATAGGTCTCGTAAGGTGCCTTCCGGGTATGCAGCTTAGTCACTTATCCCTATTGTCCATGTGGAGGAAAAAATATGATTTTCCATTTCCTTTTTTGTTCTCCTTTTTGCATTCGTTGTCGGTTCGAAGTTTGAATACATTGTGCACATGGACATCTTCCGGCCAAGTCGGAAAATGCCCCCAAATGAATTCAACTCATGTGAAACGACATTGCCAACGGAATGATGAGCACATGGAATCCTTTCAGTCAAGCATAATTTCATCTCACCCAGCCGTGCATAAATTTCCTCATCAAACTTCGACCTAAGGCTGTCCGGCCTCGTTTAAGCACTTCTTCCTCTTTCTGAATGTGCACGACGACAATGACAATGAGGATGTCTGTATTCTCATGGGATATGGTACTAGCTAGATTGCCCAAATTGGGGGGCATTTCAGGTTGTTTCACCATTTTCGGAGTTCCCTTCGTATTCTCATCCCTTCTCATCCCATTAGATTATTATTGGTTGATAGTTGGGAAAATAATCGAAAATAAAAAAACCCATTGGCTTTATGGATCTAGAAGTGTTGTTGTCATTGGGTCTGCTGTAAAAGATTAGTCCACTTTCAGGGTCGATTATGACTTACTGTGGACGATTAAACTCACGTGGGGCTGGTCAGCTAGACATACATTTGAATAATTTTAAAAATATTTTTGTTTCATTATCTTTTTGCTGGGCTTGTTTGTTTAACTTCGGGACATCTAGTGGGTACATTTTTTTTGGTAGAAATAACCTTATTAGCTCAAACAACAACAGCATGATCAGATTTTAAAATTGATCCTAAATTGTAAAAAAAAAAGATTCTTTTCCGGCTGATTAAAAAAGGTGGTAGAATCCTTATGATTTCCATAATGGCTTCTGTTCCTTTTTTTTTTATAAGGTTCGTCTGTCACACAACCTCGGTGCAGATGGTTTGTATCGAGGATGTTCGGTCACCACTCTCCATGGGTGGTTGTCCTAGATATGATTCGAAAGATTGAATTGATTTTGTCGCGTTGGTTGTAGTTCACAGTAACTTTTTTTGTTTCCATTTCATAGATGTTATATCGGAAATGCACACACAGATTATGAATTTTGAAGTGATCTTATACTTCAAGTGTTATGCTTTCGTCAGCATTTTTTTTATGATCTCCCATTCACAACTGATGTTGTTGCACAATTTTTCCATATAGGAATTTTTCTTGGTTATGAACAGACTTGAACTACAGACCTTCCACTCAACAGTCGGTGATGATTACTATTGCACCTCGACCAGCCCCAATAGAAAAAGGTTATATACAATACCAGCAATATTATTGTAGACAACTTTGAGTTTACGATTGGTTGCGCAGTCCAAATCACTGAACACTTCACTACAATAAAGTAAAGGGTGGGCCAAATAGAAGTTTCTCTTTGCAAATGTAATAAAATTAACAAAATTATTTTTTTCCATGTGTTATGGCTTTATTAGTAAGAACGAACATTCCCATTGATTATACAATTTCGTTCAAGTAGCTGCATCGGCTGGCTTCGCAATAGCGCATTCAATCAAATTGCAGCTCCGAGGCGACAATTGACATCGCCAAGACGGCTGATAATACGATTTGGGAATTTGGTGCACAAAAGATCCATTGTGGCATGGGCTGTGTGGCATGGGCTGTGTGGCATGGGCTGTGTGGCATGGGCTGTGTGGCATGGGCTGTGGCATGGGCTGTGTGGCATGGGCTGTGTGGCATGGGCTGTGTGGCATGGGCTGTGTGGCATGGGCTGTGTGGCATGGGCTGTGGCATGGGCTGTGTGGCATGGGCCGTGTGGCATGGGCTGTGTGGCATGGGCTGTGTGGCATGGCTCCCCATCCTGCATGAACCAGAGGTCGTCCGAATCCATGTCTTCAATTTCAGTAAAAAAAAACGCCCACCGTTGACCGAAACGTTGTTCCCAGCCTCATTTTCCAAGAAAAAGGGTCCAATGATGCCACGACTCCGTAATCCGCACCAAACTGTCACTCTCTGTGGATGCACTGGCTTCTCGACAATAGCGTGCGGGTTTTCCGAGCGTAGCCGCGGGGATGAAAATGCGCCTCGTCAGAAAAGATGATTTGTGGCCCAAAATCGTTGTGCAATTCAAGCGGCTCTAAGGCCCAAACTGCGAAGCGATAACGAAGCGGATGGTCGCGCGCCTTCAATTGCTGAGTCAATTGGACCTTGAAACGAATAATCCGAGAACCTTGTGCAGAATTCTCCTCAGGCTAGTGCGTGATATGTTGAGCTGTTGAGATCGATGGCGAGTTGATGTTCGTGAATTGAGTTTCACACTCTCGGCCACAGCAGCCACATTCTCATCTGCAGGCACCGACGACGGAAACCATCCACTAGCATACCAGTCTCACGAACTTTTTGCACAAACTTGCATACAGCAGTGGCGGTGGATGCTTTATTTCGGCCAAAACTTCTTTTTAAAAATCGAACTGTTTGGAGTTCACAGCACTCATTCTGGAAATAAGTTTTCAATATTTCCCAACGTTGTTCAAGCATAAAGCCACTCATTTCGTTCCTCGGAGGTATTGGACTGACTTTCTGTCAAGATTTCCAGCGGGGAAAAGCTGTCAGTGTCAAAATAACCTATGATTTAAAAAAAAATCATTAGATGACGCACCCTTTTAAAAACAAACTTCACATTGGAGCTGTGCCTGGTTCTGAAGGGTACTTGATGGATAGATTCAAGTTCCAGTAACCTTGAAACGCAAATTTAGACTTCTTCCTATCTACACGCCAAACATTCACGCCAAACATTCACTTCACTACTTCCAAGCTCCCAAGGGCGAAACTAAAAGCGAATCATAAACATCAATACTCGTATATGAGTGAAACTATTGTTTTTACAAAACAACTAATACGCTTAGCACATACTCAAACGTAGCCCATCACTTCAACAACGGAACTGAGAAGTGTGCAGGTTAAGTTTCTTTCTAATAGAATCTATTGAATTTCGAGAAACTTATAATTTCAGATTTTCGACTTTTCGACTTTTCTACTAACCTAAATTGAAGTCAAGGGAAATAGACAAGCGGGACTGAAGGACAAACACACTGGTAAAGGAAATCTAAAACTATAAAACAAAAAGGAAAGAAAAAAAAAAACACTAAAACTTGAAAAGAAGAAAAATATTTTAACTTTAACCCGAGGTAGTGGGAAACTTGAGATCCAAACAGGAAATAGTTTAAGTCATACGGTTTCGCCCAGATGTTGTGGCTTCTACACTCCCTAAAACGTTAAAGGAAATTTCAATTATTTTACTAGCACTCTATAAAGTAGAGAACCCGAAAAGTTACTCCTTGCGGTCGATGCACAAGAGCAACAACAAAGTACGAAATAGCAACACTGCTTACGGGGGAGTTCATCGACAACAGAGCAAAAGTCTTGACGAGAAAGGAGGATCAAAAAAGCCAAAAAAAAAAACAACCAGAGGATTCACATTATAAACACAGAGAAGTTCTGTGTCCAATCTGTGGCTCGAGTCAAATGGCAACGCACTGGCTTAAAGCCGGAACTACCACGACTTCCTGCAGCTACGTGCATTGCTAAATGCCTCCTCTTTGATAATATAGCATTTCGACTGTTTAGTATTATTTTCGGATTTGATACATTATGTTATATCGAGTAACAAATAGGAACACTATGAAAAAATCAAGTCAAAAAAGAATATAAGCACGGTATAACGGTGTAATCGAAATAAAAGCACCCGAAGGGCTTATTGTCAGTAAAGTACCATCAGCTTCACTGGCAGTTAAACCAGCGAGTTGTCGAGCAGCGGCAGTAAACCGTGATGGTGGATAATAAAATATTTAAAGGATAAACGATAAATGGTGCAACGGACAGCTGCAAAGCTAAAAAAAAGACAAAAAAAAAATATAAAGAAGATCCCAGCTCTCAGACAAAGGACGAAATGTTAAAGGGAACCAAAATGTCCTTTGGGAGAAGCGCATTGCCCTAAGCCAGTGTTGGTTTTTATATGGCACCACAACTTGTGCACTGCTTGCACTTTATAGTAAAACATCATAGGGAAAACCAGTAGCACGAGGAACAGCCAACACGAAGGGTCGAATGTATGTACACATCTGCTGGAGGACACTGTCTGTTGTGGAACACAATAATGTTTTTTTTTATTGACATCTTTGTAGTGATTACATAGAAGGTTATCTAATCGGTAAGGATGCACCGATGGACTGGGATCTTTTATTGCCACTTTAGCTTTGAGAGATTTTAAAGAGCTGATCCGTTGGACATGTTAACATTTGCCGAAGACTGTAGAATATATTTAGGAACAAAAGTCCGATTTTCAATTCAATCCCCTTCTGAATCCAGGAATAGCTCAATTACAATCGCGAAAAGATAAAATATCGCCTCAAACTTTGCCAACCAGAACTCATTTCTCCCCGTGCCCACAAAACAGAACAAGATAAAAGTTACTCAAGCTCCTCAGGCGAGTACAAATGGACGCCGAACGGATAACCGATGACCCCATTAAATCGACCATTAAAATAACGTTTGCCCTTTTTGTTCTATAATTCTTTTTTCTGCTTTGTGTACAACAACCGAAACGACTATGCATCAATCTGCGAACTTTGAGCGTATTACGATTAAACCAGGACCCGACAAACAATTTAACTTTGTTCCTTGTCGTGAGGAGAGCTAACGCGCTGAGTTACGTCGATATATCTTCGACTATTAGAAAGGGAGTGAGAGAGCAATTTGTTTCAAGATTTTCTATTTCAATGAGGGGTGGTATTAGAGCTACTTACCGGTTCGTCATTTATAAACCATTGTAGATGTGACGCAGGATGCGACTTCCCCGACGTACAATTCAGATTCAGCGTATCTCCTATCTGATACTGAAATTGTTGACCCTTGATATGTGGACCGTCGCGTGGAAGATCTGAAATAAAGAGAAAATGCATTTCACTTAAAAATCTTCTTTTCTGTTACAAAACGAGGGAAAAAGTAAGCCTAGGGCATTCACCTATGAAGCAGTGACCCTACCTTGACTCGAGTAACCAAAGAGGCTCGAAATATTCAGGAGTGGCAGAGTTTTGTGGGGCCATACGAACTAGACGACAACAAGTTATCAAGTATACCCTAAACTGGGCTGACTTTGTGACAACCGTGTTTTTGAGCTGTATTAATACCAATACTTTGCAAAAAATATGATTTTATTCTTGTATGCAGAAGGTTTGTTAATGTCAAGGCTCTCTGAGTAAAGTATAGTTTATTATCTTAGTCTTTGCCAAAAAAACTACAAACGTTACAGATTTAAAGGTATATTATTCTTCTTGCTTGTTTATTCATTCAACATTTTGGTAACAACTATAATGACATACATATCTATTTAAAACATTACGGTTTAAATATTTTGAGCTCATTTTTACACAATGCAAATTCGCGGGGTAACTTTGTACCAGCCATTTTGCAATTTAGCTTGGCACAAAATACCATAGATATTGGTCCTCCTTATCAGATTAAGTCATACTTGGCCCAATGTCATCTCTACTTTTTGAATTTAAAATTTTAGGTTAAGAGACTCGGGTTAAATGCCTTGAACTTATGTTAAGAAGATAGAAGGGCGACCTTAATGCAACTTTAGACAAGAAGCATTGAGAAATGCCATTTAAGAAGTCCAGAATAAATATCTTGCAATTCGAAAATTTTCTGAAAAATTTGCTATTTATAAAAATACTTTCATGAATACCGAAGAAAATTCTCAATTAATAAAACACATCATCGCTATGTCTTCATATGGGTTTCCTACAAGACCACTCGATTTGGGACGAATTATGAAAAGCTATTTTGACAAATCCGTGCGAAAAGAACATCGTTTCGGGAATAACATGCCTGGCTTTGATTCGGGATACAAGTTTATTGAGCGTCACAAGTCATAGGGTTGCGAAAAATATTTCAAGAAGTCGAGCCGAAACTAATGAGGTCATTATAAATAACTTTTTTGAACAATTAAGAGCTGAGCCAGAAAACATACCACAATGCAACATTTGGAATTATGGGACTAATATAGTATAAATACTCCGAAATTATTAGAAAATCTACTAATAATGATATAGGTAATGCAATCGGTGAGGTGGCCCCAGCATATGTAAACTATAAGTCACTAATATTGTCGTCACGGGTAAAAGGTGATTCTGACAAGGCGCGTTATAATTGCATTAATTCAGGCTGGTTTGACAGTCACAGCTACAATATTGTCAACAATATTGGATTTATTGCATGGCCATCTAACGCGACCCAGATGTCGCATACTTCAAAGCAGTAAAAGGTGAATGGCGCAAGATATTAACAGAATGGAAGGATTCAGTTTATGGCATCTCTTTCCATCATATCTCTCATCTCTTGCTATCATCTTTAAAGAACGCTTTCCTTAAATTTTCTTAAAACTTAATGGCTCCAACAATTTAAAGTCTGAATTCCGAAAGTGTGGCATTCGTTCCCTAAATAGAAATATTGTCCTTGCGCAATAGCCGAAAAATATTTTGGAAGCAAACCTTACACAAGAAGGAACTTTAAGTAACTCTCTTGTTGAGTTTCTACAACCGCAAAGCGAGGAAACCACAAAAACTAAACCGATCAAAAACGAAAACGATTGAATGTGGTTTAGGGGAGGAGTATATCGGTTCAAGATTTAGTGGTTAAGAAGCGTCCCCAAAAAAGGCATGCACCTTCATCTTCCGATGAAGTCAATATGGATGTTTATTCTCTCAGAAAAAGTGAATGCAGTCCTTAAGGGGGTGGTCTCATGTTACCACTTAGAAAAATCAATTTTTGTTTTTTATATTTCGATAGTAAAACCTATCGAAAATATGCTGTGAAAAATTCAGATCGAAATTCCTAGTATTAAATAAGTTACAACTCTGCTGAAACTTTAAACGCATTTTTCTCAAAACATCATTTTCCAAAACTGTCATGGTCCTAAAAACAAAACTATTCAACCGATTGCTTTGAAATTTATATACATATGTTCTTTTACTCATTAATAGTAATCAGCCGTACCAAAATTGCTTATTTTCGAAAATATTTCCTTATTTTTTTTAAACGATTTTGATTAATTTTGGTAGGGCCGATAGCGACAGACCTACTTAACAATAATCCATTAGATTTTTTTATTTCAGACAACATGAACAGCCGCTATTACCATGACCAGTAACCTGCTTTTTTTGGTGTCTAATTTAATTTAAAATAATATATATAAAAAATGTAAAACAAGAAAAAAAAATTATTTTATATAGTTTAAAATACAAATAAAAACATAAAAAAATTAAAATGATTGAATTTTATTGTCTTATGAAAAAATTCCCTAAAAAGATGGAAAATTTAGGCGTTCACATGAGACTATCTCCTTAACAGAGTTGATGGTAGTACTTACTTGATTAACACTATAACAAAAAACAGGTCATTCTGGAAATTTCCAA
Source organism: Merodon equestris (assembly GCA_958301585.1). Lineage (NCBI taxonomy): Eukaryota > Metazoa > Arthropoda > Insecta > Diptera > Syrphidae > Merodon > Merodon equestris. Next base: position 210,066,294 of record OY284413.1, on the reverse strand, counting down.
AAGATAAGGACGAAATATGGTATGACTAAATAAACGTTGAAGTGGTTATCAAGGGGCCCACATTGGATTTCAAAAGGAGTCTATATAGCGCCCGGGAAATATCTTTATAAAAAACAGCCCTTGTATTTTGTTTACTTTAATAAAAAATATTTATGTTTTTTTTTCTCCGCTGAATTCATATGTTTTATTGATACTAAGAAATTGCATAAATAACTTTATTTTAATAGGATAATTCAATGTTTTCTGTAGTGGATCAAAGTCACCCCAAATTCGAGGTGACTTTGTGTAACACTTTAGACGTTTGTAATAAACGTAGACAAATAGACCAAGAGTGATAGCAAGACTTAATCAGAAACTATGATACACTCAATCTTGAGGCGAAGGCCTAGCATATTGGCATCTTTCATGACTTTAAATTAACTACAAAAAGAAACATGGAGGAAATAATGATAAAATGATTTAAAGCTCTATACGTATACTTGGAAGCGGATATTCGGCAAAATATGTAAATTGCGACAGCATATCACCTCTTATGAAGTCCTGATTAGGTAAATCAGGTAACGAAGGATCTATGTTAGGACGTTTTGAAGATATAATATCCTCGACTTGGGTGTTGTGAAATTCGAATCCCATGTTATCGGCGATGGAAACCAATACATTAAAATTACGGTTAAGGAATAAAAGTAATTTTACTCTCAAAATTTAGTTTTTTTTTGTATTACCATCACTACCTATCACTTTCACTGTCTCTGAGCATTATCCATTCCTATAGAAAAGCCTTATAAATTGAAAAAAAAAGTGTAGAACCTTTCAGGCAACTTTTAATGCCATCACTTAATATCTTTTTTGGTTTTGACAAAAAAAACGCATCCCAAAAGCCTCTTGGACATTATCCCGATATCTAATTTTTTTTCTATCGAGAAAGTTTTGCAGACTTCAGAACAAGTGGCAGTCTAAAGGTACTAATTTTGGAAAATAAGGCCGATGTATCCTTCTTTTCAATCCTCCTCTATCCTGATGGGATAGAACATATTTTCGATTAACCAGATTTCACCAATTCTGCTCTAGTGCTCAGTTCAATCTGCACAGCTGTGAACAATATATTTTTTCGGTCAAAATGGATTATTCCCTCAGCATCCTGCCATACACTCAGTAGCACTTTGAGTGGGTGAAGACCATCCCTGGGCTATTGTGCTGAAAACGTGATGACGTTCAACGTTAGAATATGGAACACATTTCTCATCTCCGATAACGATTCAATAAAAAACGGTTCCTGATTGTGACGCGATAGAAGACCATTACAGTACAAAATTCTTTGCTGAACATTATTTTCCAGTAGATGATGTGGTACCCATTTCCTAGCTTGAGTTTTCCCATTTTTGTTAAGTTTGGATTGATAGTACCGCAACAGTGGGATTCGATAGTTGACTTCAGGAACTCTTCGTCTAACTTTGCTGGCCTAACCGAACAAGATTCATCCTTTATGTTAAAATTGCCGTTTCTAAACTTTGCAAACAAACACCGTAACCTGGAATGAGAACAGCGTTTGCCTGAAGTCTGTTTAAAGGAAACATGCCAACAATCAAAATGCATTTATCACAAGACAACAAATGATATGGAGAGGGAATACTGTTAGGCTGCCTCTTGGCATAAACGGACCAGATTCCATTTCCCAACCGAATATGAGGTCAAGCTTTTTGCTGACGGGGGTCGAAACTGGACATACATAGATATGGGAGCGGGCATCTACTCGGAAATGCTAAACAGAATTGAATCATATCGGTTCTACGATTCACGCAATGTGTTTCAAGCAGATATCCCAGCAATACTGATTAATACTCTACGAGTGGAGAAGGCTTAACTACTGGTGGATGCATATTTATTGCGGCTTTTTTTCGCGGCTTTTGTTTTCTTGAAAAAATTGGCGTTTTGGTTATTATTTTTTTTATGAAAATAATCTTCTGTCTTTCATTAAGAGAAATGCGTATCGAAAATCATCTTCATATTCGCCACATTATGTTCTACCACTTCGAGAAATGTTGGAAAGTGGCCGAGTCATTTCGCGATGTCAAAGAACTTTTCGGCGAGGGAACAATCAGCAAAAGCCAAGTTGAAAGATGGTACAAAAGGTTCAAAACAGACGACACAAACCTTGTAGATGAAGAAAGAAGGGAACGACTATCGGAGTTCAACCAGGGCCCTTCTAGCGGCCGCGGAAGAAGACGAAAGCCTGACAACACCAATGCTAGCCGATGACTTCAATGTCAACCAGTCGACGATCATCCGTCATCTCAAAAAGCTCGGAAAGGAATGGAAATTGGCCGGATGGTTCCCTGTTAAAGCGTGGATCGCCACCAAGAATCGTGATTTCTTCGCCCATGAAATCAACAGACTGCCAAGCAAATGGGAAGCAGTTCTTGAAGCTGATGGTGACTACGCTCCGGAATAATAATTTAAACATGTTTTTGTTAAATATTTTTATCGTTTTTGCTGAATAAAAGTTGTAGAAAAAAATCAGCAATAATTATGCATCGCGGATAGATTAACGCTCTTCGTAATTATCCCATGAAATTGAACGTGAAGTTCAACAATATCTGTAGGAGATGGGAAAATACAAAAGGATGCAAATCAATTAACTGTCCAGTTATTGAACTCTGCCTGTAATCATTGGGGCAAAGATTCTCCATTGAAATTAATCTCTTGAAAATGATGAAGAGCACGGAAAGGTTTTCAACTATTCCAAACCTAACAGGTATGTACATAAGCGTGTGTCCCACAAACCAACGACCCTTTCAACGACCTAATTAAGGATAACAAACAAACTGAGCAATGAGCAAAAAGGCGCGATCGATAAGCCTTTGATTTCACCTCCGACGAAGCAGTACTAAAGACTAGGCCAAATTGGAATGCACATTGAAAATATGGAAATGTGATTTGAATTCACGGGTTTTGATATTTCCAACGAGGAGACCACAATAACAAAATAGTCTGGAAGAAGAATGTATGTATGTAGAAGAGTGGATCGAGGAATTCAAATCATACGAACATCCTAACGTGTTTAGGCATAGTGTACAGCGTTTTGTTTTTTTCTTTCCCCAAAAATCACTTTCGAGTGCTGCTAGAATGTATGTACGTGGAGTGTGAAACTCGAGACCGTGTGGTATGGAATTCGAATAGAAAATGTTAGGTGTTAAAGTGAATATGAAACTGTGCGAAATGAAGAAAAGAAACGACGAGTCGTGTCGAAAATTTCTTTATTCCATGCTCGATAAAGCAAGCCAGGTTAACGTCGATGATGTTTCAGTATTTCGTTACGTTATTGACGGCAACGCGCGTACAATGGCAGATTTAAAAGAAAGTGGCTTATATTTTTGAGCAAATGAAAATGAACCTAATTTCAATATCCGTGAAGCAAAAAAATAGTGGAAGCTGAGGTCGTAACGGTGGTAACGAAAGGGTTTTCAAAAGCCAACGTTTGCATTGACGGAATTCTTTTCGAAGACAATGAATTCCACACTACGGAAAACCATTTCGTCAAACCGAATGTCATTATTAGAATGAGTCCGCTGAAGAAAGTTGTGATATTTGAACGAGGTGCACTGACGATTTCCAGGAAGGCTGAGAAGACATCAAAGAAAATTTCAAATGAAATCGTCACTACCTACAACGATATCGAAGATTCCATGGATACTCTGGGGAGAATGTTTGTTATTCAACTTCTATATCTGTTGACACTTTTTTTTTATAGAGTTCGCGCAATTTCAAAAGTTACGCTCTTATGGTATTTGTCACACAACCTGGACGGGGTGCAGATGGTTTGTGTCGAAAATATTCGTTCACAACTCTCTGGGGGTGGTTGTCCTAGATAGGATACGAAACATTCGACTGAATTTGTCGCGTTGGTTGTAGTTCACAGTAACTTATTTTGTTTCCATGTCATTAAGGTGTTATTTTGGGAATGCACACACATAGTATGAATTTTGAAGTGATCTTATACTGCGGGGTTATGCCTCTGTCAGCATTTTTTGATCATCTCTTATTCACAGCTGATGTTGTTGCACAGTTTTTCTGTATAGGAATGGTTCTTGGCTATGGACAGACTTGAACTACAGACCTTTCTGCTCAACAGTCGTTGCACCACGACCACCCCTCAAAGACAATATTAATTCATCCGATTTTTCCTAATGCTGCTCAAGATTTCTTTGTTAATTACTGTCCGATGCAACCAATCGAGTCACCCGTGCAAATGAAAATTGTAGCAGTCGATAACGAGTCAGTTTACAGACCGCCAAAAAGGTTTTCTCCTTTGGAAAAAAACGTTATTGATCAGGAAATGAAGCCATTGATCACAGATATCGTGCTAATTAAGTAGAATGATGGAACCAATCGGCTGTATGTTGACTACATAGCGTTGAATAATTTATAAGGACAAGTACTCGCTTGCCGTGATTGAAGGCCAAACCGACCGCTTAGAGTTCTTTTCCGAACCTAAGCCTATGCAGTCGCATTTTTACTCGCTCCTCTCATAATTGCTGTTTTCTTTTTTTTTCAAAACGACCCGTCTTTCATAATTGAATTTTTTCCAACGTAATGAAAAAAACGCGAGTGTCCAACTGTGCGTCCAATTTGTCACTTTAACAATTACCAGCTTCTACCTTGTCAAAAAATATAAAAACTTGTGCTTGACTGGTCTTTACCCAATCGAATTTCTCCGACGTAGTAAGAAAATGCGAGTGCTCTCAATTTACACCTTAACAATAAAAAATACCCTTTCCTGAACGTGAGTGACCAGTTTTGCCCTAGTTTACTTGCCTCATTAATTAATATGAATCACTGTGATTTTGCTCACTCTGCTGCCGATATCAGAACTGCTGACCGGGTTATTTGAAAGGGTATCTGCGCAAATCGTTTCACCTTCCCTGCATCGGTCTAAGCAAAAGGTTGATCACGTATATAAAAGAATATGTCGGACACTTCTTCTTTTATTGTGAAGAGTGCAGAAAAATCTCTCTCTCTGATGTCCGGTTCGCGATTAGGAGTAACAGTGAGATCATTAAATTGATCGCCAACAACAACAACATGTTCTTCGAGGACATCGCGTCTAAGTTTGACTTCCGTACAAAATGTGTAGGAGATATCAATTATAAATTGATAAAAGACGTCCGAAAAGTTATGTTAATAACTACCGCCCCATTGCCAAACTCTCACATATACCCAAACGTTTCGAATGTATCTTATATGACACTCTAAGTTTCCAGTGCAAATCTCTAATCTCCTCTAAACAGCATGGCTTCCTCAAATGCAGGTCAACAACCATAAACCATGTCGAATTTGTGTCCTTTACCCTCTCAGCATTATTGAATGGGAATGAGGTCGAAGTCATTTCAACTGATTTCAGTAAGGCCTTCGACAAAATCTCCCACAAACTAATACTCTTCAAACTGTCTTCCCTTGGCTTTAAACTAACTGCGTTGAAGTGGATATCTCCTTATATAAAAAAACCATTACTACAGTGTTCGTTTTAGACCTACCATTTCCAACCCTTTCTTAGCTTCTTCCGGCGTTCCTCAAGGTAATCACCTAGGTCCACTTCTTTTTTTCTTACATTGAATTTGTCATCAAACATTCCCACTTCTCACTGTACATCGACGACACCTAGTTCCTCAAGACCATTTCCTCGCAAGAAGATTCTTCCCTTATTCAATCGGATCTCAACAGCCTTTCTGTCTGGAGCATCCAACGTCGGTTCCTACGTTTCGCTCTTCGAAGGCGGCCCTGGAACAATCCTTTGTTCTTCCCGCCCTATCAAGACCGTCTTCAACTAATCAGTTTGAGTACATTGAAGGTAAGAAGAAGAATATCTGACATCCTCTTCATTCATAAACTTCTAGCAGGTACCATTGACTGTGCCACCCTTTACAACTCCCTATCTGTTAACACTAGCCCTCGCAATACACCCAATCTTCGTCTCTTCTACTTCCGCACTTCATACGGCTCCAATGAACCCATTCCGAATATTCGAATTCGTGTTAATTCGAATGTTAACTCCGATTTCAACCTCAGCACTCCATGCCCAAAACTCCGTCTTCTCAATATTAGTTTTTAAGGATCGCGCCCCCCTCACCCGTTCTTCTTAGAAATTAAGTTAGCTTGAATTAAGTTCAATAAATGGGGATGTTTGCCCCACGAAAATTAAATTAAAGGATCTTGAAAATCAAAATTTTGACTGCAACCGGGATTCAGCCGATGGGTGATTTAGGCAGATGAGTGATTTGGATGACCGAGTGTAGTGTTTGTGGACACCTTAAAAATTATAAACCAGAGACTTAAAAACACCTCTTGTTTGATCGTAGGAAAGTGTGGACTTGTTTCAAGCTCATTCTACTCTTTAATTTGTTTTCTTTTTTATATCTTGAATTTCTTAATTAATAAATTGTCACAAAGTTTAGAAAAGTATTTTACCTTTGGGAAAACACTCTAACGTACATAAATAGAGGTTTGAGTTTAACAAATTTACCTACATATACTTATTAGCCCAAAATTATTGTTCGTTGACTTGTAATGCGAACGGTGTCAACTGCCTTTCTAATTTGAATTTGCTTTGCGTTGTTTCATCTTCATCTGGAGGATAGGAAGCCCTATTATCCTCTGTCCTCTTTTTATTAGACAAGCGATTGTCTTCATAACTTTGTAGTTTTAATTTTATTTAAGACACATTTGTGTCATATTTAATTACCCGAGATTTTCACAATAACCACTTGGCTGCACCAGGTGCATCTAAGACCCAAATCTGTTGTGCTACTACTCCACGCGGAACAATACCTAATCTCATTTGTGACAGTGAAACAATCCCTGATTACATAATACAACTAGCGGTGACATCTGCATTACAATTCAGAGCCAACAGCATCCTTTTCAGTAAAGCTAACTCGGAGAAAAATTTACAATAAACAAGAACAAAAAAAAACACAAAAAAACAATACTAGAAAAGAAAAGAGAAGAGAGTTATGTCTCCAAAACACAAATGCGGAATACAATGTCTACTCGGTAAGTCATCACCCATCTATCGTCCGTTGGAGAACTGGAACAAGACCAAGCCCTGCAACATTCTTTTTCATTTCACTTGGAAAACAGTGGACTATGCTGTCTCCATCGCTGCAGACAAAAAAACAAAAACAAAAAAATATGTATTCTCATTTGCATAGTTCCTTCGAGAATAAAGCAGAATTTTTCATGACTCCTTTCATGTCCTGGCAGCAAAGGATTCCCACACAGCACAACATAGAAATTGATAGAACACACGAGTACTCGTATGGGAATGTATTCCGTCATGTCCTCATACTTATAGTATATTGTGCTCCAAACAACAATGATAGCTTAATATGACTATCAATCCGTGCAGGGATCCGCTTGCCTTGGTTGCTATATTTCACTGTACAAATTATTGAATTATAAAACACAAAAGTGCACCAACACCATCACGTTTCGTCTCGGAGAATAACTTTGGCAAGTCATATCTATACATGGGAGAGTATCATATTGACTAAAGTCAACTGCATACGGGGATGAATGAGGGCTCAACTGTAGGCTCATTCATTTGTTTGGGCGTAGGAGGATGCCCGACATCCTTGAAACAACACTGTAGTGAATTTGCCTTTATTATTGTGTATATGCAAATAGAAAATTAATTTTATTCCAAGAGAAATAGCCGAACGATGAATTTCAATTGCACCCATTGAAACGCAAGTTTGAAATATTTTCGAGATTCCTTGTTGTGAGGGAAAACATTGCATTACATATAAGTTGCTGAGGTAGAAGATGCGTTCATGAACAAAAAAGTCCATGCGGTGGACATGTAACATAACATGTTGCATACATTTTTTAACTATAACCGCGAAAGATCTGTATTTTAAAAACAAATTGTTTGATCCTTCCCTGCCTTAATCTCAACTACCTCTACTATACCTGTAATGCAATATTTTACTAGACACTCAAAGGTGAGCTTGAAATTAATTTTCCAAATTTCATCTAATTTTGCGAAAACCCCACACTCGCAACACAACCCGTAGCCCATAACCAGAGGTGAAGTCCTTTGCTTCTGCCTTGCCTTGCGTCTATGCATATTTCATACTGCACCCAAACCTATTTTATTTCATATTCAGTTTCAGTTTTGAAATACTCGTTCAGTTTGCATTTCATTCATTTTTCTTCCTTTTTTTTTATTTCTTCTCACCTGACGTCCTGTGCAGAAACTTGTCTCTGCCCTGCTTCCTGGTGAATTTATTTCCATTTTTATTGCCCTAAATAACTTTTTCCATCAAGCGTTTTCTTATTTTACTCCTCTTTCTACTTTGCTCTTGAGTTGTTGTTTTTTGTTTATGCTTTGGTTTTACACATCTTTCAATGCACACAAGCGGAACTTTACGATTCCCTGCTAAGATATAAGTAAAACTAGGTTTTGGAAAATTTTGATGCAGCAACGAAGTTAAAACAAGGTGCAAACTGAATATTGTTCAAATGCAGGACACTTTAAAATAAATGTGTGGTACGGACAGTTTCGAAAATCACATACTCATTCAGTTTGATAGGGCTATGTGCGTATTTAGGTTCGATAAGATCCTGAAACAGTTACTGAAACGAATTTTATTTTCAACTTTCTAATTAATTCATTTTTGACAACTTGGGGTTTCTATAAAGCATTGACGAAAACCTAAAATTCAGATGGTCCTTCTGGGCATATTGAAGTGTCTGATACTTTACGCTATATTTCCTGGGTCTAAAATTGGAATTTTAACATTCGGAGTAACGAAAGAAATTTATTTGACACTGAAGAAAAGCAAGAGTGCCTTAGGATATTTTCAAGAGGGTCCTGAACTACGAAGCAGACCCAAATAGAATCGACGATTTTCTTATTAAAATGACTCGAAGGCACATTTCAAGGGCTATGACTTGATTTTCGGTGCCAAGTTCTATTATAGATACCACGAAAGCACACTCCGATCGGGCATTTTTCCCCTGGAATCATTTCTCCATACTGATTCTAAAAAGTAAGTGTGCAATAAAGATGGTATCGCGTTGCGCAACGTTAACAATGTTCTTGAGCCCATAAGTTATAATACCGCAATGGCGGACTAGGATCTCGTTGATGTTACTAAACAACACATCAGTTTTTAGTGATTGTCGGGTGAAAACATTTTCCTAAAACGGCGATAGTGATGAAAGATCTTCTTCACTCCATTAGGATTAGCTAGAGGGTTTTTAGATGAACCTCAGAGGTAATATCCAGAGAATAAAGCTTTTAAGAAAGAGCCAATACGGAGGGTGACCACTTGAAACGACACATTTAATCGCTAGCCAACCTGATTGTATTTAAGCCTTGAATAAGCAAAGTAGGGGAAAAAGATTAATCTAGGTCATTTACTAAAATTTTCTAGAATATCCAATTTTAAATTAATATACTCGCATATGAAAATAGAATAGTTAAATTATAGCCGAAAGGTATTATTAATTAGGATATATCGTAAGACTTCTAATGCCCTTACAGCGACAGTATGAGACAGTGGTATTTATAACTTAGACTTAAGCATTTATAGAAATAAAATAAAAACATAAAAAAAATAATTAAATTTTGAATGAAAGAACTGTCATCCAATAAGAGATGTCATTTTAAGTTTTGTGCCATTATCGATCTGTAAAGAGTTAACTATTGTAAGGATAAGCTTTGGTAAGTGAAAACTTAGAAGTTCTCCAATATTTGTAGACAAGCATTTGAGCGACATATAAAACATTTATTTGAAACAAATAAGGTGAAAATATCATGAAAACAATGCGTAGAGCTAGTAGTGCTTTTGGTAACAATCTAACACAAGTAAACGACTCCAGCTCGTGTTCGTCCAGCTAGATTAACTGAAATTATTGCCGCTATGACTGAGATTTTGCCTAAAAACCTGGGTGTATCCATTCAAATCACAGACATTAAGCTTATCCACAGCCGCTTTCCAATACATTCTGAATAGCGATTTTATCGAACATGTACATTGTACATATATTAGGCTCAGTTGAAACAAAAATTTAAACCAGCAGAAGACTGTTTGCGAGCGTGTGTGTACTTTCGAACGTTCGTATTTTCGTGCTCTTTTTCTTGCCTCGCATACTGCAATCTCGGGGATAACATCGACTACGCATCAATATTTTTGGACATCTAACCTCTTGCTGCTTTAGGAGGAAGGGGGGTGGTCCGTGGTAATCATCGTCGACTGTTGAGCCTAAGGTCTGTAGTTAAAATCCGTCCTTAGTCAAGAAAAATTTGTATACGGAAAAATTGTGCAACAGTAGTGAATGAGAGATGATCAAAAAGTGCTGAAGAAGGCATATCATTCGCAACATAAGATCACTTCAAAATTCATACTCTGTGTGTGCATTCTCAACATAACACCTTAATGACATGGAAACAAAGGAATTACTGTAAACTGCAACCAACGCGACCAATTCAGTCGTATCTCTCGAATCCTATCTAAGACAACCACCCCCGGAGAGTTGTGAACGAACGTCTTCGATACAAACCATCTGCACCCCGTGATCCACTGTGATGTCGTTTGTGGAGCTCACATTTAGCCCTATTTAACTACCTCTAAATTGAAACTGTCGATTGTTAGGTGGTAGGTAACGCATCGGTATTTTGCTCGACAGTATGTACTTGGTGTTCTCCTAATTCACCTTGAGACCACCTCGCTTCGCCTGTTTTTCAATCACTCGGAACACGCGATAATGTCGATAATGTCTATATTGTCTGCGTATCCCAACAGTTGAACCGACTTGTAGAAGATAGTGCTTTCCGTGTTAACACCTGCCCTCCGCACTATCTGTTCGAGAACCAGATTGAAGTAGTCACACGATAGCGCATCGCTTTGCCCGATTCGAACGGTTCGCAGGTTCTTGAACTAAACTGCACGATGAAGCGCGTTCTTCAAAGGTGGTGCGACGCAACCGGATCAGTTTTCCGCGGATCCCGATATTGATTATCACATTAAAGAGTTCTGCAAGATGAATGCGGCTTTGAAATCGACAAAAAGATGGTGCGTATTGATTTGGAACTCGCTGGTCTTTTCCAGGATTTGCCTCAGCGTGAAAATTTGATCTATAGTCGTTTTGCGAGGTCGCTTTAGACGTTCACATAGTGCGCTGGATAGAATCTTGTAGGCAACATTTACCAGGGATATCTGGTGCATGCTCTCTACCGAAACATCGCGTCCAGCCTTGAAAAGCTCTAATGGGAGATCATCCAAGCCTGCGGCTTTGTTGTTCTTCAGCTTTGTGATAGTTGTGCCGACTCCTTCAATGGTGGGTCGGACGAGTCCTTCATCACCTGAAGTTGAGATTTCTTCGCTCCCTACCACTCAGCAGCATTCGGACATTCTGCTTCAACGGGTTAACCATTTACTGCGGGTCAGTGACAAGATTACCCTTGCAATTTCGATATCCTTGTGCTGGGAGGCTGGACAATTCCTGGAAAATTCCTTTTCTTCTCCGTCTTTCTTCTGGCGCGGCACTCTTCATGAGCTGCTCTTATTTTCGATTGTAGCACTTTCCGATATACCTCGTTAGCTGCTTCCCCTTTTTGCTCACACTCACCGTAGGCTGCTTGACGGCGGTGGTCGAAATGTGGATAAACAACCTCATATTGTTGGCATCTACATATGTTTGACGTAGGTATATTGGAGAGTCTTTCGGCCAGTTGCTCTATGTAGGCTCTGGCAAACTCCGGGGTGTCCAGTCGTCCAATATCAAAGCAGACTTTGGTGTGTTACTACGACTTTCTGACATAGGATAGTCGAGCTCTGAAACATGCTGCCAACAGGTAGTCGTCGGAGTCTACGTTCGCCTTGCTGAATGTTCGGACATCCGGAATGTCTGACGAGTGCCTTGCCTTGTCAATGAGCTCATGGTGGATTTGATTGAATGTTGCTGATTTTCTTGCGAGGGAATCTTCTGCTACTTACCACCATATTACGAGATGTCGTAAAATTGGAAGCCGTTATCAGTTGTCGTGTCATGGAGGCTGTCCAATCAGTCCGCCAAATGTCTTTCCTACCAATTTTGGTATTGAAGTCCCCGAGTACAATTTTAATATCGTACCCCGGACGGGTTCCGCAGGTACAATCCAAGAGGTCATTAAAGTCCTCTTTGATTAAATCTTCAGCTTGGACAACAGGCGATTGCTTGTTGGTTTAAAGTCGATAAGTTTCGACTTTACAAGAAATTCACAAGAAATTCGCATTTTAGATATAATATGTGCAGTCTTTTATGACAACTGTAGTAAATGTAACATTATTTTTTAAAAGACATATGTTTAAGTGGAACTGTTTGTTTTAGAGTGTCCGCCTAGGACTAATAAGATATTTAAATTTGAAATCATTGTTAAGCTAGTTCTAAACATTTTTGTCTAGTATAACATATATCTAAGAAACTATGAATAAAAATGTATTAAAAACTATCGCAAAATATATCTTATTGCTCAGTAAAAGTATTAAAATAAATTTATTTTGGCTTTACCCACTCAAATATACAGTGTAATATCCCAAGCTGGGGTACTCTTTATGATTATTTTATAAGGGTATTATTTATAAGGGTTAATAACTCAGAGACATTTACTCAGGATTATTTGTAACAAAAATCGCTTTACTCAAAAAATCATTACTTAAAAGAGATCTACAATACTATGCTGGAAATCAGTGAAAACCTTTTAATATGAATATTAAAACAATATATTATGTAAAATTATTTTTGCTATAACAGATTTTTAAAGAATTCAATGGCAGTGTCGATTAATAAGCATATCTACGTTAAGGAGTGATTAAAATATTTATATAATAAAAAAAAAAAAAACAGCCTAGCGTAGCAGGCGAACGGGCTTAGACTTAAGTATAGCTTCTACAAATGCGGTTACAATCAACCCGTAAATATTTTTTAGCTAATTTATGTTTGGGTTAGTTTGATAATGGGATAGGTCACATAATGATGAAAAGACTGAAAACGGGCTTGCTTTGGGTCCTCATCAGAAAAGGTAGCTCAGCGCTTGGATTTGCTCAAGGTGAAACTTAACAAGCACAATTGCACATTTGAATTGAAGAATGGCTCTGTGGCGACATATGTCACCGACGTCGTTCTTTTACAGTCGATAAATCAGAGGCGATGAACGAGTTGGAAGGAGTTTATTGGCAAGGAGTGGATTGAAGGAGAGCAAATGACCCTCTGCTTAAGTCGGCCGAAAATGTGTAAGTAAGAAAATAAAGTATTTCAACTCAGTTTATGTTTCAAATCATTAAACTATACTGGTGATCCGGGTAAAATAAACTGTATCCTTGTTTTCTGTTTTCGTAAGTTTATGTAATTGAACTGCGTCACAATACTCGTGCGTAGTTGTTTGCTATGCTATGAGTATGTCACCTAAAAAATAAAAACGTGCTAACGCTGCCTGATTTGGGCGTATTGACGCTATAAGTATCAGTTTCAGACTAAAAATTAGTGAGCCGTTCCAAATGATATTTGCCCGGGTTGACAGTGTGTCAACAAATAAAACTATAACAGCTTTGTGGAGGGAAAACAAGAAAAATCATTATTTTCAAAATCTGCAGATGATATGATGAACTACACATTACATGGCCCAGTGTCATCGTGCGTCAATTGATAAGCTATTATAGACATGTAACCATAAGTAGTATAGTTAATATTTAAATATAAATCCCTGAAACTTGTTTATCCTTTTATAAATATTTAAATAGATTTGGTGAAGTCATAAGGAAATAACTTTGATAATTTATAAGATTAGATTAGATTTGTTAGATTTTTATATAATAACAAAATTAAATTAATTTCTAATATATTAGCCAGATTGTCAGTGCCCATCCGTTTTCCTGACAGCATATCGACCTCAGTAGGAGTATTCATTTCTAATATTTGAAATTTGTATTTAATCTCATTACAGGAATAATTGGGAATAAATGAATGAATAGGAAATTTCTTGGAACGTGGGCGAAAATATTTTCACGCTCAACAAGCCCCTGACATCTGTCTGTGAAAATAAAAATACCAATTCCGCAAAATATAAAATGAGGGAATATTATCCTGGAAATAATTCCACCACTGTGCCTACTAATTTAATTCAAAATATCCTTTCCCAATAAATTTAAATATGTATATAGTAAGTAATTCGATATTTCCTAGGAATTCGAATTTGAAAATTGAACTGAAAAATTAAAAATTCCACAATAACATGACAAGATATTTTAAGTTGTTCAACCAGCAGCCAACGAAATAGAGCACCTTTAAATAAGAGCGTCGTGGCTCTGAAGCTAAAATCGAACAGCAGTGACATGGAATCGAATAACCTTCCCGACGAGTGACAGTTTGATGCATTTTTTGGACGGGTAATGTCCATTTTTTTTTAGTTATGTTGATGTGTCCGTTTCAGTGAACGGATTGTATTACAAGACTAAGGTGACCGGCTTTTTTGACTTTCTGAAAATTTTTATCAAAATAATGGTTGTTTAACGCCAGTATTCATAAGATATATGGACGATATCATTCTTTTTGAGCAGTGTCTACCACGATTAGTCCAAGGCAAGTGCCTTTGGGAATCCACTACGTTCATGAGATTTCATGGGATGTAAGCTGGGGTAATTGAGTTGCTAAGGAAACTTATAATTGGGTTTGGATATTACTATCATTTCTTACGACACATTATGATGGATTTTGGATTTGAGTGGAATTGCATCTACATTGTTATACAAGGTGGCGCAAAATTATCACATCAAAGATGTTATAATTTTTGCTAACCACGTCGTACTTCAATCATATCTGAAATTTGTGAACTAGACAGCTGCAGTATACAGTAAAGCAATGGAGCGCTATACTCCGTAAGAGCGTGAAATACATAATTATGTCGATGTTTTACCAATAATCGGTCGGTGGTGTTAGCGCAGCGTGAATTTCGGTGTCGATTTCCTAATCGTTTCA
The DNA here is from genome assembly GCA_958301585.1 of Merodon equestris. Lineage (NCBI taxonomy): Eukaryota > Metazoa > Arthropoda > Insecta > Diptera > Syrphidae > Merodon > Merodon equestris. The sequence goes on along the minus strand of OY284413.1, from coordinate 210,051,279 downwards.
CGCCAACTGGGCAAATATTCCTGCGCTAAGCTATTCGGCTCGAACAGACTGGAACCACAAGAGACAATGAAGGGCGTGGCCACCACCGGACTGGTCGTTCGGCCGAGAATATCGCGGCTGTAGCAACCAGACGACGGGCCACGCAATTGCCATCACCAGACGGACCCAACAGCGAATTTTATACATGTTCCCCTACAAAGTGCAGACAGTGCATCAGTTAATGCCTGGTGACCATCAGTCGCGTGTGAATTACTGTCAAGCCATCCTTAATCTCAACAACGAACGACGAGGCGCAGTTACGTCAGTAAGCAAAATCTTCGTTTCTAAATATCCACGTATGATGCACGAAGAGCCATTACATCCACTTAAAGGCACTGTGTGGTGCGGCGTTCACGAAGGAGGAGTTATTGGGCCGTATTTTTTTGAGGACGCCATCGGCAATACGGTCGCTGTTACTGACGAGCGTTACAGGGCCATGATAAACGACTTCTGCCTGCCGGAATTGGATGAGCGGTGCTTGGTGAATCTCCCGTTTTGGCCATTTGGCAGGTCCAGCAAGATCGCCAAATTTAACCATCCCAGACCCAGCTTCAGACAATCGCAGCCCTTAAGAAGAATATTCGACAGGAATGCGAACAGTTATCACCGGGAATCGTGGGGAAAGTAATGGAAAAGGCGATAAAACGGTTACAAATGTGTATCAACACCGGCGACAGATACTTGACGGATAGCATTTTTTCCACCTAACAGAAAAAATTATTATATAAAGGTCCAGGTAAAGATGTTCATCACTCAAAATCATTTTTTTTATTCAGTAAAATAGTAATTTAACAACAAAATTTTTTTGCCCCACCTTTTAGTTAGTAAGTCAGCTGACCCCCTTATGACTGAATTGTACCATATGGGGAAGTGAAAATCCACAAGTCACTAAAATTGCATTCCCAAAATGTAATTATATGGTGCGCAATTTAGTCTGGTGGGATTATTGCTCTATACCTCTGCAGAAGATGCAACCGTCTCAAAAAAATTATGCTTCGTACACTGTTTGCAAACTCTTGACACTCTGGAAATGAATAATCATCATCATCGTCGAGTTATTGCCGATATGTATCGAAAACTCAACGAAAATTAAATTAAAAGAACCTTTCGATTTTGCTTTTGCATTTTCTTGTCAAAAGAGGTTAGCCACTCTTGAAACAAAGTTGAGTTCATCCAGGCCTTCTTATTGCTTCTCCATTGTACTCCCAACGCTCTTTCGATATTAATATTTTTAAAAGCTCTCGGCCTAGCTGCTCTGCCTGTTTGTTTACGAACGTGTTCGCTAAGTAAGATTACGAAAATTGATCACAAAAAATTAACTTACCAATGACCAGTACTGGTTCTTTTTCGCCGACCGCGCTACACAATAGCGCTACTGTCAATCTTTCCTTCGAAAGTTTGCCACCACTGCATTTTTGTGACTTTGTAGGAGTTGCTTTAAAAAACAGCGCAGTTTCATCCAGGTTGAAAATGTTCTTCGGGTCATAACCCCTACAGATGGTTTTTAAAGTTTTTTTTGAAATCACCGCATGTATCAATATCGACATCCGCGCCTTCTCCATTCAGAATTTTAAAAACAATATTGTGTCGCACTTTGAAAGCCTCAAGCCATCCATTTGAAGCAGTAAAATTTTCAATCTGAAGATTTGTTGCTACAGTAAGTGCTTTTGCTTGGAGAATTGTCCCTGATATTGGCACATTCTTTTCTCTAGCTAAGCAAAACCACTTGAATGTCAAAACATCTATTTCGGCAAAAGATAAAAATGGTTTTATGCGTTTTCTTTTCAATCCAATAAATTTTTCAAACGACAATTGAATGTCCTCCTTGGTGCTCAAAATTCTTTGGATTTGACTTTTGCTACAGTTAAACTTCTTTGCAAGATCTCTCTGAGATAAACGTTCTTCTTCAAAACACTTTATAACTTCTTAACTTAACCTTAACTTAACCTTTTTTTCGAGATCAAGCTCACTGTAATTTCGTTTACTCATTTTACTTTTTTTCACTTAATTAAATCTCAAAAACTTAATCAACTATTTTGACTCAATCCTCTTTAAAGTTAAACTTGAGTCTACCACCAACTAACGAAAACTAAAATGAATACACACACCGGGAAATCCCCAGATAAAGCACAAACGAAGCGACATTTCAAATTTGACGCCAATAATTCGGAGAATCCTTAAAGAAACAAATATTACACAACTATTTCTGAGAAAATTAACAGAGGAAAACGAAATATACAGATTGCGCATTTTCTTTCCTCTGCATGGTCCAATTAGAAAGGTAAGTACATTAAGCAACGCATGGCATAGTAGTGGTCCATGGTCCGATTAGCAGGTGTCCCGATTATAAAGGGACATTTACATAGAAAATAGTAGGGAATGCATGACGTGCGGTCCGATTAGGAAGTGGTCCGATTACAGAGTGTCCCGATTAGCAGGTTTTACTGTATAAATAAAAATGAATTACAAAAAAAAAAAAAAAAATACACTGAAACTGGATATGTCGTAGATTCGTTCGTGCCATCTATTTGTGGACATACGTATTATATATTTCAAGCACTTTGCATTAGGATGAGTAAACGCAGACGACACTGAAGTTCCGGTCTTATTGGACAGCGCAGAGATGTGTATAAAGAAACGTTAAAAAAAAGAGATGTAAGGCGTTTTACTTCATAATCCGATTTAATACCACATGTTGACTTAGGCAGGTGAAAGTAGCAGCCACCTAACAGAATGTGGTTGCTGCGGCTCTGCCAAATTTAAATCAGAACGGAACTAGAGGCACATTACTGGACTCACACTGCAATAGTGAGAATAAATTCGGAATGCGTACCCAATGTTAAATTGGAATTCCCTCCATGGGGTGTAAAGATGACAAAGCAAATGCATACTCATACATGTGAAAAACTAAGCTGCGGAATGATTCATTTTCAACAAAAGAAATATAATCCAACCGAACACGAACGTATTGGCTAAATTGTGAAATCCTCAGATTTTCTGTAACCACCAGAGCCCAAAAATGGATTCAGTTATGAGGAACGTGCTGTTTTCAAAATCCCAATTCCCAGTTCCCTTTGTTTCCCCAGCGTAAATCTCATTTATACTCGTATTTCTATAGTAATTCTTTTTAAAGGCTAATTTTATTTATCCCATATTCGACAGTCGTTTTTATTTTATTTGCCGTCGACCGACAACTGCGACCGTCTTGGCCTCCATTCTTCAAAGCAATTTTAGATTTCCACCTAGTTTAAGCTAGGTCTTCTTCCACGCCAATAAACGATGCCACTATCCTCCGACAGCCAATTTCTGGTGAATATAATCAAAAACTCAAATCACGTTGTCGAAAAATGTTCCGGTCCAGTTGTATGGTAGAAATCTCTTAGAAATTTGATTTCTTTTTTGTATTTCATTCCCCCTTGTGTATAGTATGTATTACTTGGAACTAGATTCGAGTGGATGCCGTAGTGCGGGGTGAAAATTAATTCAAATTCTTGTGCAATACACGTTTGCTCCGCACAAACAGCGTGTGAAAAGCTTTTTGAAATCCTCGCCCAAGCCGGGCGGAATGAGGGTAGGCCAAAGGAAAACCAAAAGATATGAAGTTTGATCTGTAGCAGAGCAATGACCATCACTTGCTATGATTGCAAATATGTTTGTCCAGTCGATTGCTTGAATACGAAAAAAAAAGTATTTGTTAGTACTAAAAACAAACAAACTGTCTGTATAAGCCATATTAAACAAACGAATTTTTCACATATGATTGAATTCGATTGGCGCAGTTTGGAAAATTGATATTTCCTGTTTGTATCTATTACGAGAATGGGTATCCGGAAAAAATCTGTAGCAAGCAAAATGTGCCTGTTTTACGATCAATAGCTTTCGGCTTAATGGATTATCTTTTGGGGCACGAAATTTTCCCTGAAAGGAGGAAACATTGATGGAACACTATAATTTTTATAACGCACAACGTAACACAGAAGTGGTTGCACCATATAGAAATAAATCTCGTTAAGTTTATTACGAAAACAGAACTAAATAGTGAGACATTCCGTTAAGAAGACTTCTATACAAACATCTAAGTCTGGAAGAATAGTTCTTCCTAATAGTTAAGTAGGGGCCAAACTATATACTGTTTATCGCTCAAATCAAATAACTAAAATTGAGGATGTTATAGTCTTAGCAGTTGCCTAAAATAGTTAGGTTTCATTACTCTATCAAACTTGTGTACCTTAAATTATTAAAATACAAATTAAATCTTTCCACTCTCAAAGATTTTGGAATATGGGAAAGATACTACCGAAGTCGTGCGGTAGTTTTTACAGAAGGTAAAAAAAAAGAAGGCAGCCCTCATAACAGTAACAAAGACAATCATAGGATAGTGTTGAAGCTGAAGTCTGCAAAAATCGCCATCACAGAGTTGAATCTTCTAAAGCAACATGATTTTAGTTGGAATAAAACATGTTTGATGCAACCTAAATATTATTTGATCGATCCGTAAGAAGAGACCTTTGTAACTGTCCCAACCAAAATGGTACCATAAAGATTTACGACCGAGTAGTTTTTCGCACTACAGCCAAGTTTAATTTTGATACTTTGTGCAATTGCTCAGGTTAAAACGAGCCCTCTATGCTACACTGATTGGTCAATTTGACTATATAGTTTACAGCGTTTTCAAGGACTCTCGACTTTTCTTTTCTCTATTGTAGAAAGAGGTTATTAATGGGTAGCATGAACTGGTGAAAAAATGTTTTTTAAATGCTGGGCCTATAATTCTGTTGGGGATACCTCTAAGTTCTTATAACAACACCGCACTCTAAAGTACATCTTTTGTCAAAAGTATTTTGACATAAGATGTTTTTATCACTAATATTATATAGGTGCGATATACAAGGCAAAATAACAACCATTATTAATGAAAAATGTATCCTCTTTTAACTTCGATGACCTTTTGCGAGCGTCCTGGAATCGATCTTACCAAATTTTGAACGATCGATTCTCAATTACATTTTTGATCCATGATATTCAAATGAACTTTCATCAGTCCAAAATATTTTTTCCCAAAACGATTGAGGCTTGCTTACAAATTTTTGGGCGAATGCCAAACGCTAATTTTTTGGTGATATATGGGGGACTTGCCGGGCTGCATAGGCTGCGAAATTTGCCTCTTTCAGACGTCTTTCAACGGTTTTTCTGCCGACAGATATTTTATATTCCTCGTTCATCGAAATTGATACACCTTTAGGAGTAATCAACACATCTTCCGTAACTTGGAGTTATTTTGCGTGGCCTTTCTGATCTTTTTTTATATTTATTAATTTGGTAATAAATATTTTGGCGAGGTACTTTGTATAATTTGCTGAGGTATGCTACCGAGAAACCAGCATTATACTTCATAACCATCTCACTTCGTAGATCTTAGCTTCATTCACGCATTTTATCCATTATTTTAAGAAACCTGAGCTCAAGATTCAAATAAAAATACAAATTATAAGCAAAAATAACTTTTTAAATTGCAAAACGTTGTTTGTACCGCACGCGAAACAAAGTAAATGAAAATGAAAGCAATGTCAAAATACTTTTGACCAACCAAGCAAGCATAGTCTCACATACTGAATTGAACAGAAAAAAATCGCATGAAGTAATCGCCGTTATCTTTTGCGCTCTCAAAACTAAAAATAGCTTCTTTCTGTCAAAAATATATACCAAAACGATACTTCCCTCTGTTAATAATGATAAGCGATATTAAGATTCGCCTTAGTCAAAATACGTTTTTCCACCATAGTATATTAATATGATTGAGGTAGTAAGCCCCTGAGATCAGGTTATTGTCGTTGGTCATAGCCCTTAGGATGTGCTTTCGAGTCATTTTAACAAGAAAATTGTCAATTCTGTTTAGGCCTACTCCGTCATACAGGACCTTGTTAGGGTAATACTTAACGAACTGGGAATCTGGCGTTCTAAGCATTCCAAGACAGACCTTAAGGCATTGTCTTTCAAACAGACGAACTTTTTCGATATAAGATGATTTAGTTTTTTTTTTGTTTTAGTTTAATTTAACGCTTCCCCGGGGACACTTTGTTAGCTTAATGCAAGCCTTAATAAAAAAAATACTTAATTAATTTGATATTAATTTATTAACTAGGTGACAGGGTTGAAACGATTAAGGAGAGGTTGAAAGGTTGTGGAGTAGGGCAATTCTAAGACTGGACATTGGTTCGTGGTAGCCATAATTTGTGCGATGAGTGTGTATATACCACATGAAATGTCCGATTTTCTTGTAAAAAAAAATTATTATATAAAATTTTATAGTCAAAATATGAACCATTGTCATCTATAATCATCTTCCACCTCGATTCAAGGTCAATTATTCATTTTTTATAGAAAGCTTGATTTTTTGACGCTATAAGTTTTCAAAGCCTTCTATGACCTCGGAACACCTTTTGCTGACAAACTGACGCCAGACTGCGGAAAGGTGATAATCCGTTGAAGAAATATCAGGAGAGTACAGTGGATGTGGAAGTATTTCGAATTCCAACTGTAGCAGATTTTGTACCGTTAAGTGTGAAGTATGGGGTCTAGCATTGTCATGCAACAGGATCGGACCATGCTTATTGACCAAAGCAGGTTGCTTTTCAGCCAATTTCGTATTCATTATGTCGATTGACAATATTTGACTGCATTTATCGTTTCCCCTGGTTGAAGAAATGAAAAGTGGATTGGTCATTTCGATGTCCATCAGATTGTCACCATAACCTCTTCTGGGTAAAGAAGTTTGAGGGTGCTTTGGGTTTTCATCTGCATCCAACCACTGCCCAGATCTTTTGCGGATATCATACAAAATCCACTTTTCATCACATGTGATTATACGGTGTAAAAACGGTGCATTTGGGTGCCTTAGACTCAGCGATGCACAGGTTTCTAAGCGGCGTAGTTTTTGATCTCCCGAACAGAACTTACCAAACCAACGCCGAATGGTGCGTTCCTTCACCGCAATATTCTCAAATGCGTCATTTATGTTTTTGTCTGCCAGAGACGCGTTATGTCCCAGTTTGAAATCGTTAGGTGCAAGTTGCAACGGACTCTAAAAGTAGAACACAAATACCACTTTTTTTTATAAAAACAAAACACCGAGTTTTAGAGATGTTCACGTGACAGCTTCTAATTGAGGACTAAGTGAAAAATCGGACATTTCATGTGGTAGATATCTAACCGCGTTTCTCACCGCTAATTGTTATCCATGTTGCCCAATGATCGCGATTATCCTCCAATCTTTCTGGTTTCCCTTGAGAGCCTATACATCGGAGTCCCCAACAATATCATTTTCGACTTTTGGAAGATAGTTTTTAATTTCCGATCCGCAATACTTCTTAATATGATCGAAGTCACGGCAGCGTTGCACTGATGACCTCAATTTATGGTCCTGATTTACATATACGCTACTAAATCATCTGCATATGCTCGTATTGAGCGGCTGAGAAAACCTACAAGATCGCTTGTGTAGATGTTAAATAGTATCGGAGAATTAATCGGTACCTGTTGTTAACCGTTTAATATCAAAAAATATAGAAGATCACATGTCAAATATAGTCTGATGAGCTTGCAGATGAGACATTCTCACCTGACAAATACACGTACATTGTTTTTTTACCTTATTTCACTGAATGTCAGAGAGCAATTTCAACAGCTTTTTGCAAGTTGTTTGCTGATTCCCATTCCGATGTACATACACATACGAGATTTGTTAAAAACATAAGTTGAATTTTTGAATTTCGGGAGCTAAGTACATTTGATTTTCGGATTTTTTCCTTCTTATATTGGTACGTTAAAATAGGGCCACCACTTTAACCCAAACACTGATAAATAAGAAAATAAATAAAAACTGTCTGTAGAGTAGGAAAATGTTAATATTTTGTCTAAAACAGCTTTACGTCTGATGGCATTTAGTCCACCAACTTACCGCATGTGGTATAGCGTACCAAGCTGCTTGTATCTATTCCCACAATTCTGCTCTGTTCTTCCGTTTTATGAGCCCGATTTGTTTCTTAACAATCCCCCATAAAATCCCGACTTGAACCCCGTCGGGGAATTGTGCAGGCCAAGTGATAAAGTCAACTCCGTTGCCGGAAACCCATTTCTTGGCCAGACCCGAAGTATGTTTCGGGTCATTGTCTTGTTGGAATTGCAAAGTGGCATTTCCCACTCGGCGTAAGGCAGCATGACCTGCTGGAGAATATTTACATAGACTTGCTTATCCATCGTAACTTTTATCCAAAATAGAGGTCCCACTCCGTACCAAGAGAAGCAGCCCCAAACCATTATATTACCACCTCCATGCTTAAATGTTTTAGTGGTATAGCGGAAATTTAATTTAATTGTTGGTCTTCTTACCCAAGGTCTGCCATCATTGCCAATCAAATTTTTATTTGTTTCGTCCGTCCATAGGAGTTTGCGCCACTTTTTTCCATCAGCTGGCCCATCCCAATTTAGGTGCGACCTGGCAAACAAAAATCGATTGGCTCTGTGCCTCTTTGTTAGCGTTAGCACCTTTCGTGACTTTCTGCCAAGCAGCCCTTTTTCAACTAATCGCCTCCTCATCGTCCGAGATGAAATAAACACTCCTAATTCCCACTGAATTGCTGCAGCTGACAGCTTGACTCGACAAGAGTTTAATTCTATCGTCCTCCCTTGAAGTCGTCTTGCGTGGTCTACCTCTTTTGAGATGTAGTTCTCGGGGCAACAAAGTGTTAAACAAAAATGGTGGAGAAAAAAGGGTTTTGCATCACCATAATGCACCTGCTCACTCCTCGTTGCTTGTGCTTAACTTTATGGCCAAAAACAATATCGAAGTTATGTCTCAAGCACCGTATTAACCGGCTTAGTTAAAGAAACCCACGAAAGGACGGAGATTTGCCACAATCCAGGAGATTAAAACCGCATCCCAATGGTAAAGGTTCTTTCTTTGGGAGTTGATAGAGGTATCATTATAAATTTTGTGCTATTTTTAACTGTCAATACCCAAATACCATTACGTGGCAATACAAACTCACAAAGATTGTAAAAGTTTATTTCAAAAATGGTGAAAATATCTCGAAAGCATTTCACCAAGTTGGTACTGTTTTAAGTAATCTGGGACAGATTAGGGACGTAACTCTTGTACGTTGGGCAAAGTCAGCTAAAAATACTGTCGCCGTAGCTGAGAATGTGACTTAAAATCTAAATGTATCCCATTTCATACAAGTTGGGCCTATCTGCAACGTTTTGTACCACGTTTCCTTTGCATAGAATTATTCTAAGTCATGAGGTTCGGGACATCTGGCTAATGAAGCTCAGAACATTTTGGGCACCGAAATGTCAATAGAAGTAGATGCTGATGTACCTTTCCAGTTGCATAGTCCTACGATATTGATTGACTTTTGCCTGAATATACCCCCTGGACAACGGCTATTATCAAGCGATTTCGGAAATGTCCTGAAATGAAGATGGAGCAGTTCAATTTCCCATGAACAACAAACTGCAATTTGGTCAGTTTTGGGATTGTTTTTATTTTGTATGTTCAAATAATAGCTTTAATTTAACATTCAACTGTATGTTTCTTTCACCAGAATGATGACTTTCGCAAACACTCAAAGCAAGTAAACGGACAAATCACATAAGTAATACGCCTTCTTGCATACGCATTGACAGTTCACAATAGAATATCAGCCAGTGTTAGCAGTTAAAAGGAAATTACTATCCCAGTCTAGTAGAATGAATCTTTAGTTCGCTCTGACTATTCACAAGATTCTTCCTATTGCAATAAGAGAGCAATTACTATCATTTCCGATAGATTCGTGTCGTGAGACCAACTATGTTTTATATTCCGTTGCTCATTAAGGGGAGAAAACCTTACCCAAGGGCCTCGTTGGTACGAGCGAAATATGAGGGTGGTCCGATAAGTACTTAGCCAACAAAAGGAAAACAAAAGTGTTGGAGAAATGGCGATTTACTTTTCAATATAGTCTCCTTTTAGCTCGATACACTTGTACCAGCGATGCTCCAACTTCTTTAACTTCTAGTCGGAAAAATACATTTTCTCGAGGTCTGCAAAGTAGGCCTCCGTGGCGGCGATGACCTCCTCATTCGACTGAAATTTCTGCCCGGCGAGTGACTTTTTCAAGTTTGGAAATAAAAAGAAGTCGCACGGAGCCAAATCTTCAGAGTATGCTGGATGGGGCGGCAGTTCGTAGCCCAATTCGACCAATTTGGCGGTGGCGAGGGCGGAGGTGTGAGCCGGTGCGTTATCATGGCGGAAGAGCACTTTTTTCTTCAATTCGGCGTCGAATCGGCCCAATAATTTGGCATAGCACAGCCCTGTGACCGTTTTGCCCTTCTCCAGGTAGTCGATGTGGATCACACCTTATGAATCCCAGAAAACGGTGGCCATCACCTTTCCGGCCGATGGGACAGTCTTTGCCTTCTTCGGAGCACGTTCGCCGGGTGAAGTCCACTGTATCGACTGTTCCTTGGTCTCTGGTGTGTATCAGTGGATCAATGTTTCATCGACTGTTACGAAATGAGGCAGAAACTCCTTCGGATTGCGCTTAAACAGTGTCAAACACTTCTCTGAAGTGGTCTCACGGTTGCGCTTGTTGTCCGGAGTGAGAAAACGCGGCACCCATCGCGCCGACAGCTTTCTCATGCCCAAAATTTCATGCAGGATATGACCCACGCGACCTTTTGAAATGCCTACTGTCTCAGCTATCTCGCGCACCTTCAATCGGCTGTCTGCCAATATGAGATCGTGAATTTTTGTCACGTTATCCTCCGTGGTAGCCGTTTTCGGGGCACCTGGACGTGGCTTATCAAAAACCGACGTGCGACCACGTTGAAACTCGTTAAACCAATTTTTAATGGTCGCCATCAAAGGAGAAGGGTCACCGTACACAGCATCCAAACGCTCTTTGATTTCGCTGCGCGATTTCTCTTCCAAAAATAAGAATGGAATCACCGACCGATATTGCTCTTTTTCCATTTTTCTAAAATCCGCGGACACTCCCGCTTCCACACGCGGTCAAAACAAAACTACGAGTCCGATCCGGCTGAAATTTCGACAGTAACCGTCTACTAGAATATAGTACTTACTACACGATGGTAAGTTGCTCTTGCGATACTGGCGCCATCTGGCGGTGAGGCTAAGTACTTATCGGACCACCCTCGTATACCTGATCTTTATTTCTTTTCATATTAGGGGCAGAATATGTAACGGCATTGGCATACATGTATGTATCAAACGCATAATGGCTCACCACAGCTCCGCGTTACGGACATTTTAATTATAAATCAGAAAGACGACGTAGCATGAGACCAGTTTAATTTACTAGGTAAAATGTCGGAAAGGTAGATAGCTAGATATCATCCTCAAGTTTTTTAAGTTCTGTTTGTCGTTAAACTGTGAGATGTCGATATTTGCATTGGTCTTTGTGCAAACTATAATAGTCTTTAGCCGCTATCTTTATGTGTATAATTCAGTCGTTTTATGGTAATGACATTAAGTTCTTTGTCCACCTAGGATAACTTTATTTTAAACTAAGTCAGAAATATTCAAGTTCACATTTTTAAATTGTCTTACGTCAATGCCTTAGCCCTGTCGTTTCAACCCTCTTGATAGAATTACTTATGGAGTAAATATGTATGTACAAGAACCTGGGAATTGAATCAAATATATCGAGTATATACACGGAATAAATCAAGTCAACCTTGACATGCTCTTAACGAAATATGTATGTGCCTCAAAACAAAAAGAAGAATCAGTCACACGCCTACTACTCTTAGCCCGAACTCTCCATCAATTAGCATTAATATATAATTGTTGCCTACCATTGACACATACCTAAGTAACCAAAATCACGACAAACCTGCGATGAGTGGCCTTTAACGACCTCTTAACATCATAAAGGCTAATGTGCCCACAAACAACCTTGTCCTAGTAGGAACAATACAATTGTTTTATGCCTTATTTTGCTTTTATGTATATTCCAACGTTATCGCAAACCATGTACCCACCCTTAATTTCGCATGATTATTCACATAAAGGACTAAATAATCCTGGAATTTGAATGCCAATCTCAAAAGATAAGAAAAGAAATGGAATGGAAAATAAAACTGAAAGCCACAAACATGTGTATCTTGGCGAATAAATAAATTGTGAACTTCATGTCAGACACAAGCCTAAGGAGAACGATTTCGATTTTCTCTTCCCTTAAACGGGTATGGTGTTGGGAGTTGCTTATGAAATCTCAATTATATATTACTTATTTAGGTGTACTTAAATTCAAATCAATGTCTTGAGTTGGCTCTGATTTTTTTTAACCATTTTTACCAGGACACATACACATATATCCTTGGAACTTAATAGAGAGTTGGAAAATTGTCTGCTATTAATAATTAAGGACTTAATTCATTTACTTCCATACATATGTATCTACTAAGGTAATGAAATACGACGGAGAAGTGAGACATTTGAGCTTCTCTATAATAATGCATCAAATCGAACTCGAAGCATCCAATGATATTATTATTATGTATTATCCCCTAAGAAAATTTATCCGGAGTTAAGAAAAGTTTACGAGAATTCGGCTCCTTCAATGTGAGTCGTTAAAATGTGAACAGCTGAATTCAAACGTGGTCGCTAAAGCTCGCAACGGCACCGGACACTGTCGAAAAACTGCATAACATCATGTCGAGGCGAGTAACATCATGTAAGAGGTGAGTGAGATGGCTGAGGCATTGTGGATTTCGGAAGAATGCATAAGCTCTACGCAAGATGGTTGCTGCATTTAATTAATGCCGATGCTGGGGCCGATTCAATAGGCATGTGACCGCTTTCGTAACGCTATTGTCACCATGGATGAGGAATGGGTCCACCACTACACGCCAGAAACGAGACAGCAGTCCAAGCAGTAGGCGGAAGTTGGTGATTCTGCGTTAAAGAAAGCGAACTCGATCGCAGCTGCCGGAAAGGTCATGGCTAGCGTGTTTAGGGATGCGACACAACTTTTAATTGATTACCTTCTTGACCAACTGAATGACAAAATTCGTGAGAAGGGGCCTAGCTTGAAGCACCTTTTGAATTTAAGGTACGATTCGTTTGGCCATCTCCCCTATTCTCCTGAGTCGGCCTCCTCAAATTTCCATCTCTTCCTAAACTCAAAGAAATTTGTTTTATGGGAAGCGCTTCGCAGCTAATGTAGAAGTTGAGAGGGCCGTAGATGAATACTCACAGCCTTCCAGACTCTCACCTCCGATATACTCCTGTTATACCGATGTTAGAGAAACACTAGACCAGGTGTGTTGAAGTCATGCGGGATTATGTAGAAAAATAATAAAAAATTACTGAAAGTCACAGTCTTTCTTTTTCAACTTACCTCGTAACTTAGCAAACAAATCCTGCTTAAGAAAAACTATAGAAACGTAAAAACTTTTGGTATCGTTATTCGTCACTGACATCGTTATCTAACGAAAAATGAGGCTGCGACCTATACTCATAAGCTTTTAGCTGATTTGGCGGAGACCACGTTCACAAGAATTGTCAATAGGAGAACCAGAGTTAAAGTGTTGCGATTACAATTCTAGATTTTTCGCAATTTTTAAAGCCAGAAATCGCCTCAATCTGATTATGGTGCAATGAAGTTTTATCAGATAATTTATGGCTAGTCAATTTATTTATGGCTTTTGTCCACAATAACGTACCTAGTCACATTTTATTGATAAATAGTTAGTTAAAAACAAAACTGTAATGTGCCCTCGCCTGCAAAATACCCAGACATGTTTTCGAATGCTTTAAAATCCATTGCTTCGTAAATAATGATGAGATATCACTGAAAAAGCTAAATACTCTTTCAAAGATCGTATTACAAAAGGGTTTCTGGTATTGGAAGAAGCGCTAGCAGTACGTGTTTTCTTTGTTTTTCTACCATAAATAATTCTTGAATCGGGGCCATCGTTGGAAACACCTTTTTACCGTGGCTAGAATTCGGTTTAAAAAAATGGTTTCCAAATTTATCAATTGCAGACTTAGCCCTTTCAGACATATATTTCCCATGACCTGCATTTATATGACAAACTTGCAATTTTCCCTTATAAATCCTATTTGTTTTTCTCCCACCAGTAAACTCAACGTTACTGCTAAGAGATGTTGGTATTTGTTCATGTTTAAGATTTACCGTTTGTTCTCATCGAGTATTTTTTTTTTTTTGTGAAAGGTGGTACAGGTTTCAGGTTAGGTCTGAAGGCTATTGAAGACAATACACGCTGCCGATGCCGCAGTTCTGCTAGTATGTACAAGTAAGGAAACTCGCACGAAAACTGTTTGCGTATCGTGCAATATTCCATTATGTAAAGCGTGCTTTGCTAGTTACATATGTAACTTTTATAAAAGTAAAAAAAATTAACGAAATGTAATATAATTTTTTTAAAAAATAAACGTTATTTGAATCAACATTTTATTTTGGCTTATTTAGTAACTGGTGGGACTTATTTGTCCCAGTAGAAATAACTGTTGGGATACAACCTGTCCCAGGGCATTTTCTCTGAACCAGGATTTCTTATCACCAAACTTGCAATTTCTCATAATATTGTTTTTATAACGATAACAAATCAACCACTACTTCATTAATATCTTTAAAAAATAGATCAGGGCTAAAAGGGTTAAAAGATAAGTTGACAATCTTATTAGAACTCGAAGTATGTGATATGTAAGCAAGTATTGAGCCGAAGACTCGAATTGTCGAAAATGCTATACAATGTAGAGCAAAAGTCATGTTACTCTGCATTAAGTTTTACAAGTTGGTGATTAAAATATGGCAATAAGAACAACATTTTAAATAATTTTGATTTTCTAATTGTAATCAGGTGTGTGGATATAATATAAAGAAATGATAATTAACAAACTTGAGAGAATAATCAGATTTATCTAAAACAACGAAATTGCAGTGCAACACCGTGCAGGGACGGGTTAAGAATTAAGTTAAGTGGGAAGGTTATGGTCCTACACTACTGACCATAACAACGCCGGAAAAAGGAAAAGAAGAAGAAGAAGAACGAAATTGCAGTGCAAAAGTCTTAGTACCCTTAGAATTGTTGAGGTTTCGATGTAAAAAAGATAGCGTTGAATTCTAGTTCAACTGACTTCCGCCTGTATGTGCGAAATTACGTAAAAGTTGAACTTACCAAATTAACAGAAAAGAATTAAAGATAGATGATAATTTTAAATAGTCATAAGCAAAGAAAATCCTACCGGAAAATTGCGGAAATAGTAGGAAGAACGAAATCGACAATACAGAAGGTAATACATCATTTTGTAAAAGAAAACAGAGTAGAGAATAAGCTGATATCTGGACGCCCCCGCAAGCTTACCACAAGAAATTACCGAAAAATCGTGGTTATCATTCAAAAATATCCATTCAAAAGGGCCCCAAAAGTATCTGCAGATATTGAAACATCGCTAAGTAATACCGTATCAGCTTGGACTGTGCAAAGATCTACTCAGAGATCAGGTTATAACTCTTGTACACCTCGCAGAAAACCACTTATAAGTAAGGTAATTAAGAAAAAGGCAAATGAATTTTTAGGAAGCGTGATTTTTTCGGATGAGTCGATATTAAATGTATTTCGCTCGACGTTTCAAATAGTGGAGAAAACAAGGTAAAGCACTGAACCCAAAAAACACCATAAAGACAAACACGATGGTGTGCGGGTGTATGGTGTCTGTTGTTTTTGTTAATTTATGGTAGTCATAACTGATGAGATTATGAATAAGGAATTGTTGTTGAATATTTCAGCCTTCACTCAAGTGCTGAAAAATTGGGCATCTCGAAAACTTTTTACTTTCAACAAACAACGATCCCAAACACACTGCCTTAGATATTCAGATATGGATCGTTTACATCATACCACAAAGCCCTTAACCCAATAGAACACTTAAGGGAGCATTTGGAGAAGCGACTCCGAAACATTATTTCAAAAGTGAATCTCTGCTCAAAGATCGACTAAAAGGGGAAATAACTCCTGATATTACAACAAACTTGAAAAACCTGTACAATCCATGCCCAACCATTTAAAGAAGGTCTTAAAACTTAAAGGACTGCTTCAAAGTATTAGATATTGGTTTTTAACATTGAATTTAAACAAAAGCTAACAAATGTCTTTAATTTTCCAAGAGTGCCAAGACTTTTCCAACGCTAGTTTAATGGATTTGAATGAAATATTACAACTATTTTTTGTTTTTAGGTCCAATTTTAAAATTTGTCCAAAGTCCTCAAAATTTGTCTCCCTCTTTTTATGAGAGTTTTTATGTTTCGTGTCGTATATCTCGAGAACGAACAATGATTTGATTCAAATCCATTTTCCACGATTTAGGTAAAAATAAATCTGGGCAATTGCTGTCATAACGATCGAAAATGGATGGTAAATTCTAGAGCTCTGGCATGTACATGAGATAAAATCATTATGAGCGAAAATGGGAGGAAAGACATTTGAATGTGTGCTCGGCGTTTGCCAATTATACACGGCTCGAGGAGGAGATTAAATGAATGTCGTCCTGAATGCTGGTAAGCTTTTTCCTGTATTGATTACTATAAGATTAGATTAGATGAGATTTTCAAATAATATTTCTTTTTTCAAAAATTAAACAAAATCAAAATCAGCGTCGCTTTGCTCTCTGCCGGATTGACTGTTAATATATGATAATAAAAATTTCAAAAATTCCGTTTAAATTTTTTTCTCTGTATTAGAGCAATTTCACAGTATTTATACAACTTGGTTATTCCACTTCGTTTGGGAGAGATACAATTTCTTGTACGGATGAGTGTCCTTTCCAAAACAAGACCTCCTAGTTTCCTTATGAATCGGATACTTGCCTATGAAATTGTACATTCTACAGAGTATAGGAAGTTTTTTGTGAGGTATAGATAGATATTTATTCCGTAACAATATATTTACAATGATTTTAGTTATCGCACAGTATTTTATTACAGAGATTTGATATATTTAATATCTTCCATCTGAAAAAAAAATATTTTTAATCTATATACAACTTGTAACATATAATGTAAATATCTTTAGAGGAAAATACGAAAAAAAACCTTCAATATAAAAAAGAAAAAAAAGCAAAAAAAGGAAAACACAGAATGAAAATTTATATATCGCATATATACAAATATATTTATATACATATAGTACATGCATATATGTATACATATGTACATATGAAAGTTAATTTTTTTTTTGTTTTAGTTTTATGCCACCAAATAGGTAAATATTAATATAAATGAATAAATAAAAAAAAGAAAACAGCAAAGAATAAAAAAAGAATAAATAAATAAACCGATAAATAAATATATAAATAAAAATAAATAAATAAATAAATAAAAATTAATAGATAAATAAATCAAAATAAATAAATAAATGAACAAATAAATAAATAAACTAATATATAAATAAAAATAAATAATATATATATATATATAATAAACTCTATACATTTGAAAATAGGTCACTGACTAGAGGATTATCAGCAAAAACGCTGGAATTTATAAATTTATTCGTCAGTTTCAATATTCTTGTAGAAACCTGGTCAACACCCGCTCTTTTGTGGAGTTTTAAATTGGAATAATCTCGTGGTAGGTCTAACATAATTTTTAAAATTTTATTTTGGGCTTTTTGTAACTTGTTAGTATGGCACTGTGCGGAATTTCCCCATATTGGACAACCGTATAGGATTACAGCTTGAAATACAACCTTTAGTATAATGACTTTGTTAGGTAAAGACAAAAATGATTTTCTATTAATGAAAGGGTAAAGAATTTTCTTTGCGATATTAATTTTGTTAAGGGTGATGTGTTCATGAAAAGTCAATATGCTGTCAAGATGTATACCAAGGTATTTTACGAAGCTCTTCCACTCAACGTTCATTCCATTTACCTGCAAGCTAGAAGTAGGCAGAAAACAAGCTTTTCTTTTTCGAGTGAAATAGATAGCTTGTAATTTATCTATATTTAGCTTTATCTTACATTTATCACAGTATTTAAAAATAATTTCCATTGTATATTTAAGATTGCTCTCAATGTTGAGAGCTAACTCATGTGATGAAAAAATAGCTGTGTCATCAGCAATGATAGCTGTTTCTGAGGTATATAAATTGTAAAGAATTAGCCCCAAGACAGACCTGCATTGAAAAGTATCAAATCAGATACACCACATGCACTTGGAAACAACGATCAGACAGAAAACTTAGAACTGCATTGCACAAATAATAATGGACAATTTGGTGGAAGGTGGAAATTGTTCATTTTAAAGATCAGACCATTATGCCCAACGGTATCAAAGGCCTTTTCTATATCTAGTAAAATCATGCCAGTCGATTTTCCAACTGCACGAATCCTTTTTATATGATTACAACTTCTCTTTTTACTTGATGAAAAGTGTTATGATAGCGCCAAAACCCGACTGCACTATGGGAAAAATGTGCTTATCATCTACAATCTTCATTATCTTTTCTTTCAGGACCCTTTCATAAATTTTGCTCAAGCTGCTAAGCAAACTAATTGAGTGGTAACTATCAGGATTATCGGGGGGCTTACCAGCTTTTAGAATAGATGTTACTTTAGCAAATTTCCATGTGACTGGAAAGTATTGCATTTTCATAGAGGCATTCACAACATATGCCACCATTTTGATCCCAATTTTCGGTAATTCTTTCAGATACTTATTTCTTATTAAATCTCTTATGAGGTATAAAGTTGAGTTTTAGTAGTTCACCTCCAAGTTTAAGCACTACCGAAATTTCCTGCATGCTATAAATGTAGTTTCGACTCTCCAGGTTGTGGTTAAGCCGTACATATTGCTATGAAGTGATCCTCCTGCTCCTCGACATGTTTTATTAACCAGTTAACTGTTTATGACGAATATATAAAATTGTTAAATGTTGTGTTATTTTTATTTTTATTTTGTGTTTTCGTCATGCGTCTTCAATAGTGACCATTTGTTTTTGATGTTTCTGGTTCCTACTTATGTTAATATAAATAAATAAATGTATACATGAAATAAATAACGAAATAAAAATATTAAAGTCACATATTAGGTCACATTTTCAGCAAAGTCGAAACAGTTAACTGGTTAATTGGTATAGTGAGCTCCTCCACTTTTTACTCCCTCGAGCTAATTGCAGACACTCTTCGTTTCGAACTGTTTGTAGCGCCACTATCTTCGGTAGTTTGTTGTCTGTCATGTTCATTACCCGTAGTATATAATTCATTTGCGTCTTCAATAATTTTATTTATAGTAGAGATAAGCCTGGTTTCACCATAAGCATATAGTTTGGCGTCCTTGGAGGAAGTTTAAACATTTTTTTAATAAAAAGCGCTGCAATTTTCCTACTTCTTCATAAGGCTTATAACCCCAAATTTGCGATGTACAGCACTACTGCCTCGGATACTGCTTCGTAAAGTTTAAGTTTACTACTGCGCTGAATATTTGTATTGCTGAAACAGTTCTTTCAGACTGCATTTATGATGGTTTTAGATCTCGTTAGTTTGTCTCTCTGATGTCATTTTATATTTAGATGGCTTGGTAGCATTACTCCAAGATACTTATGTATATTCCTTTACGAACTCTTAGCTTACTTCTTTATAGTACCAAGTCTCCCTCCACCTTTTTTGAAAATCATTATCTTCGATTTCTCTAGACTGACGATCAAACTCCAACGAGTACAATACTTGACCGATTGATCATCAATTACTGGAATTCCGATGATCTTGCCAATAGCACGATGTCCTCTGCAAACAGGAGTGCTTTAATAAGCACTCCGGGAAACTCTACGCCTCCAGGTAAAAATTCCACTATCTCCCCAATAAAAAGGGCAAAAAGGGTTGGACTTAGTGGGCAGCCTTGTCTTAATCCGAATTCCGTCTGAAGCCAATCAGATAACGCCCCTCCATTCCAAACCACTGCCATGGTATTTACATACAGGTTTTGTAAAACTCCTCGAAATTTCGACGACATTCCCATTCCATACAATTCATAAAATATTGCATTTTGGTTCATAAAATCGAACGCTGCTTCGAAGTCCTTAAAGAATGAGTAAAGTTTTTTTATTTCGCCTTATGTTTGTATCTGCTATACTCCAAGAATAAAAATGTGGTTGACAGTTGAGAAGCCAGAATTAAAACCGGCCTGGAATTCATTAAGTTGGTTATTTGTTTCTATTCACGTGTTAAGCTGCCGTTGCAGAATACGAGTACTTGCGAAGATTTTGGAGGACGCGTTTTAAGGCGATATACCTCAATAATTAGCTGAATCTAACGCATCTGCTTTTTATGGATAGAGAAGATCAGCTCTTCTTTGAATCGTCGAGGTACTATACCATCGTTTAAAATGCTGTTGAACGAATTAATTAAGCGTTCTTTCAGACCATTGGTACTGTACTTATAAAACTCGATGGGAATACATTAAAGAAGCGCACCCATAAGATCAAAATGTCGTTTTGAATGTCGACCGTCGCATATTGAAAGCAAGGACAGTATTTTGGTGGATTCAATAGTTGCTTAAAGTATTCCAACAGAGTATTCGTACTAAGATCTCTAGTTCTCTATGTAGATATACTCGTATACTATTAAGAATTTGGTGAAACTAGTGGTAATGAACGGCCATATACTGAAGGTAACAAAAGAATAGAACAGTTTGCAAAGGAGTGCTTTAGCACAAATTGGCCTTTTTTCAAGGGCTTTTATTATGTTTCGACTTTCCAAAAATTGAAAAGGACTCAACGTCACATTTTTCAAAAGCAATTCTTAATTGCACCGTAGGTATGCTTAAAAAGTAAAAAATTGTATAGTTTTGCGGATTGTATTAGCCTATTTCATTGGTCTGAAACTGTCGGCATGTTTAAGTACAAAAGATCTTAACTAAAAGTACTATTGGTAATTCGAGTGCTTTTATTGCCGCTTGGCTATCTCTGTAGACGACAATGTCTCTGTTCTTCATCGATCTCACAGACAGCCAGTCGGCGGCCTCACGACTTGCCGTTAATTCAGCTTGGAATATGTGCCCTATTGCGGAGAACTTCCAATGAGCCCATTTCTTAAGTCGCAGCGCCGATTTCTTAGCCTTTTCCTTGCCAAAAAAATCCAAGAGGAGTAGGTGAAGCATCATTTCGAGGGCTGCCGTCGCGTCGGGGTTCTTGGCATTGCCCCTATTATAGCGATGCATGGCATCCTTTGAACTCTACTTAGAAGTCTGGCGCAGAAGTCTTATAGCACCAGATTATATTAGTGCAGCCCACCAGATTAAACAGCCGCACATTAATATAGGTCTTACACCCGCGGTATACAACCAGTATGTAATACGGGGTTTGATACCCCATCTGGTGCCCAAAGCTTTTTTGCAGGAATATAGCGCAGTTGTTGCTTTTTTAACGCGTTCTTCTTGCGTCGATAGTACTCTTCTTTGTGGCATGCCACGTGTGGCACCCTTTTTGTGTGGAGCAGCCGAATTTCGAATGAATAAACCTGCTGGAAAGGTTGCTTAATGCATTGGTTAGTGGTTTTATGTTGTTTAAAGCTCCTTCAATATCGGGGAAGGCAATCATGGAGAATTTTTTGTTGGAAAGTGATTTTTCAATGGGTCCAAGTATCGTGTGTAGAGCTTTGTCTACTGATTTCCCTTTACAGTAAGCATGTTGTGATTTCGAAGCATACTTCATGTACAGGTCCACCAGTTTCTCTAGCATCTTAAGAAGAAAAGAAGATAGACTGATAAGTCTGCAGACTTTTGCTATTGTGTGGGAGGTTTTTCCTGCTTTTGGTATAAATGTAACATTTACTTCCCTCCAGGATACTGGTGTGTAGCCCAAGTCTAAGCTGGATGAGAATAATGGCAAAGACCACGGTTCGAGAATGCCGTAAGCACGTTGCATCTCTACCGGGTAGATTCCAAGATTTACTGCCAAAATGGATCTGATCAAAACTGGTCAGGCACTGTCGCACATCTCTAAATTAGATCTCAGGCAGATGCGCTGTGGCATCACCCTAGAGCTCTCGGCTGTTAAACGGGAAATCAATAAAAACGCAAAAATATAAAGTGTCGAAACAAACAAAAGAGAAATGCCGTGATCTTAAAACCACAAGCCTGGTAAAAATACGCAGGCAGATTATAAGCAGCCTAGTCGGAGTCCTAATAGGACATTGCGCTTTAGAAAACATGCCGCAAGATCAGGACTACTATATAAGAACTACTGAGGTAGTTTTCATGATGGGATAGAATCTCCATCCCATCTCCCATTAAATTGTCCTGCCCTAGCCTACTCAAGAAGACTATTTCTGGATAATATTTCTTTAATGAACTAACGGATCTATTCGAAACGGAGGTCTACAAAATATCAGATTTCATTCAGCACTCAAAATGGTTCCAAGAAGAGCACAATGGACCGATCTTGTTCTCAGTGATCCCCACCTAACCTAACCCAACCAAACCCCAAGTATACCAAAGATGGGAACTTATGAGATTGGGTGACCAGTCAGCCGGTAAATCAAATATTTTGTTCTCGAATGAACATACGCACATAAGACAATAGATTTGAGTCTTAGGGACCTTGAAAGCTATGACCCATATCAACATTTTTAATTCGAAAAATCCAACCCAATACGATACCTCCAAATAGAAAGTTACAAGCTGATGGCCCTTGCTTCGATGCAATGATATCAGTTGACGTTGACGTTTGATTGATTTATTGATCTTCGTGTGTCAGCTCTGATAAAACTAATAAGACTGCATGTGAGCACCAATGTATACCATGTTGATGCTTCACTTGCCCAGGGCATATACATATAATATTAAGTTATGCAATACATAAAATTTAATGAACAAATCAATCCAATCTCAATTTTCCTAAATTCTCCATTTATTCAAAAGCCGTTATGACTGATGGCCGTCATGCTCATGGAACTGATTGATCAATTGAAGTCAAGGACGAATGCAACTTGCACTGAAATTGCAATAAAGATAAATGACAACTTCGCTGGATACGGATGACAGTACCACTACAAAACAATAAAATTTCATGCCAGCCATTCCTTTACCTCCTATCTTTGTTTTTCGCTCTAGCTGGGGTTTTTTTTTTCATGCTCTTTGCATTGCAATAGCAATCACTACTCGAGTCCGGGTAACAAGAGAAAAACTATTCTCGATGAATAGGTACGAATTCTTAAAGCTAGTGTACTTGGGTTGCACACAAAAGCAATCCTAATATTGATAGCGATTCCCCCGTTTTTTTTTTTTTTTTGGGATACGGAACAAGAAAAAAACAAAGAAAATTTAATGGTAGAGGGCGGGATTGATGGCAGCTACAGTGCACGTAGAATGCTTGAAAATTTATTATGTGATCAATTTCCAATCACCAATAAAGGAAACGACCTTTCTAGGTTAGGTTTTCTTTTTCGTTTATTGATTTTTGCACTTGTATCTGACATTCGGATATTTTTTGCGCTTAAGTGATGCTTGAAATGAACGATAAAAATGAGGGATTCCACAAGACAATGGAAATCTAGTCGAATAGCTTCTTAATGAAAGTGAGCAAAGGTCAATAAATCTACTCATCTGTTAAGCAGCCGATTACGGATTTGAATTACAAAATGAAATTATATCTATCATATACGAAGATAATACATTCCAGTATGTATGTAAGTGGTGGTCCGGTTTGATTTACTTATCGACCCCACTGTACAAAAGTATCTATACACAAGAAATTGAATTTCCACAGTCGAATCTTTGGCTTGGACGAAAGCAGTTTTTCTGGTCATCCATGGAAGTATCTATGTATATACTACTTTCGAGTGTTACTGCTCCTGATTCTGTTCAATGTTTTTGTGCTTTCTCTGCTTTTGTTCTTCGGCTTCTGCTCATCCATTAGGAAGGGGGATGGTTCTTATTTTGCTTTTTTGTTTGAGGCACATTCATTTGCGGAAGACTCGTTACAGGAATGGGGAGGGTGAAGAGAGATGGAGAGAGAGAGAAATGAGAGCCCTAGCGGGATCAAGAAAATATAGGAAATAGGTCGATGAGGATGCTGCCGTAACAAATCCGATAGAGAGGATTACACAAACTTGACCAGAATGTCCATTGGATTATTATAATTCCGAAATGATAGACCCGAACGGGGAATTGGTGCCTCGATAGATACAAAGGAACTGGGTAATCGCTTGAGCAAATTGCTGGATCTATATAAAGTTCCTTTTTTTATTCTTCATAAATACTAACGACAAAGAAGACGACAACGATGGTGATAGTGTCTATACAACAAATATTGAATATCCCTCTACACCGTGGAGAGCCTGCAAATTGATATACATTTTAGGGATATACACTTTAGTCTTTTTATTTTTATTTTTTTTAATTAACATTTGCGTTCATCCACTTGGCCTGATGGTGGTTAAAAGACTAAATAGCTGCAGAGTTGCCTGTGCTTCTGTGAGCCACAATGTCGCTGAAGGGATTTCGTAAGTATCAATTGGGGAAAAAGGATCCGAAACGATTGGGAATGGATACTTATTCGTCTTTTTGTTTTTTTTTTTTTTTTTTGATTGCATTATCTACTTAAAGTGAAAGCTGATTACAATCTAATGTGAAAATCGTTGGTATTGGCGACGCTTTTTAAGCATCTTTATGTGAAATGTGAAATACTGCTGGGGTGTGGGGAATTAATGGATTTTTCACATTCTTCGACTACTTACATACAATGTCCATTCTGCCTTCACTCTGAACTGACGAGAAATTCGGTGCTTCTGCGGATACCTCGCATTTGTATAAACCAGTCGAGTTAAGTGTCAATCCACGGAGAAGAACTCGTCTGCTGTCCGAATGCTCGTCCTGAAAAGAGCAGATGAACGGTTTTTTTTTTTACTTTATTTATTCTTGAAATCAATGGGTTTTGAGTTATTTTGTTTTTTATTTTGTGGAAAGGATATTACGACCATATGCAATGTGTGTATGGAAGTTACGGACGGGTAGTTCAATAGTTATTGTTGCAGGTCGCAGGAACGGATTTTGATACTTAAGCACCAACGTAGCTCCAATTACGTAGAAGGGAGTCGATTTCCTTTCTAGGCTAACGAACATACCCGTTCAGTTTTATCCCTCACCCACACACAGCATACACCGGCGAAATATCACGTTTTCAATACTCACTATAACACGTATTCCATCGACAGGGAAGCTTTGCTTTTGTGGATCAGCTTTCGGAACGAAGCGATAAAACTCCTCGTTATCTTTGTACCATTTGACAGCATACAGTGCTTCATCTTCATTCATCTGCTGTTGGCCACTGTTCATGCTACCGTCATTGGTTGTGCTAATACTACTACCACTGCCGCCGAACACATTGTGATATTCCCGCAGCCGACTTGGTTCATCGTATATACGATAAGAGGATGATGAGGCCTGCGTTTGGTATTGTTGCGATTGCAATGAATATTGTGGCTGCTGTTGGTGGTATATTCGACGATATTGATGAGTTCTCATGCGTCGATAGTGGCCATCATCAGAATCCATATCGATGTAGGTATCGCCGGCATTACCGTTTGTTCCTCGACCATCATTGTTCCCACCATGTCGAACATTGCCATTCATCATCTTGCTTCCATTCGGTCGGTTCAGTTCGTATTGACACTCGAGAAACGTGGATTCACCACGTAGCTTGTAGGCGGGTATTGAAACTTTAACCAGACGCAGTCCCGCTAAACCTGTAAAATAGACAAAAGTACTTTTGAGATATTTTAAAGTAATAAATATATGGAATAAGATATGTTCAAGTCTTAAGCATCTATCGGCTTTGGAATACAATATTGAAAAATAGTAAGGTGTGACTGGTGGAAGTCTTAAGGGAAGAGTTATATTAAAATTGAAAACCAACCTTATGAACGACAGCAACATACAGTTGAGAAAGGCCTGGAGAACCGGACATAAGGATCATCATATCATGAAGGTGTTAAGTGTCGACTAAGGTTCGACTACTTTATGCTTTAATTAAGTTCTTACCTGGTAAATGAAACCGATACTTCCAGGAGTTCACAATCGTATCAAAATATTTTCTCTGAATTTTTTTTTTTTCTTATAGGGTTCGTGTAGGTTCAAGAGTTAAGCGGATGGTTTATGTCGAAGATGTTCGTTCACTACTCTTCGGGGGTGGTTGTCCTAGATATGATTCGAGAGAATTAACTGAATTTGTCGCGTTGTTGTAGTTCACAGTAACTTTTTTTGTTTCCATGTGCTTTGTTGTAAATACACACATAGACAATGTATTTTGAAGTGATCTTACACTGCGAGTGTTATGCCTTCGTCAGCAATTTTTTGGTTAAAATTAAAACTAGTCGCACAGCCGTCGAATGACCAACGTAAAGGAAGGCTAAAAAACCGCAACCACACCGGAAATATTCGAAAATTCTCCTAAATTTTTCCAAAGTGGACATAACTAAGAATAACTAAGAAGAAGGGGAGAGGGGAGCGCTATTAAAAAGACAAATTTTTAGGCATGGAATGCTGAGGTTGAAACCGAAGTAAGGATTCGAATTAACACTTCCCAGCATACGAGATATGGGATCATTGGAGCCATAGGCGGTACGGAGCATAGATAGATAGAAGAGATGGGGATTTCGTACATTGCGAGGATTAGTGTTGATAGAGACAGAGTTGTAGAGGTTCGCGCAGTCAGTGGTACCTGAAAGAATGAAAAGGATGAAAAGAATGTCAAATACAGTTCTTCTTTCCTCCAACGTGTTCATGTTGATTAGTTTAAGATGGGTTTGATAGGGTTGTAAAAGCAAAGGATTGTTCCAGAAGAGAGCTCGAACAGCAAAACGTAGAAAACGGCGTTGGATGCTTTCGATTCTAGGAACGTGGGTTTGTTGGCAAGGATACCACACTTGAGAGGTGTATTCAAGAAGAGGCCGGACAAAAGTTATGTAGAGAGATCGGAAAACGTAAAGGTTGTAGAATTCTCTACACCATCGCTCCACGAAACCGAGTGCAGAGTTAGCCCTAAGGATGTATGCGCGAAAATTTAGCTCCTGGTAACATAATATGCCAAGATTATTGAGGAAGTAGAGACGAGGTGGAGGTTCGATTCGTTTAGGTGAAAAAGTGATTGATTGGTATTTTCCAATTGGAAAACGGTTGAGATCTGATTGAATAAGGGAATACTCATGACTCGAGGAAATGGTCTTGAAGAACTTGGTGTCGTCGGCATATAGTGAGATGTGGGAATGCTTAATCACCATTTCCATATCGTTTATGGTTAGAACAAAAAGAAGTGGATCTAAGTGACTGCCTTTGGGGACGCCGAAGGAAGCTAAAAAAGGGTTAGAGAAAGCAGATTTGAAACGAACACTGTAATAACGATTTTCCAGGTGAGAAGATATCCACTTCAAAGAAATTGGGGCCGAAGCCAAGGGAAGACAATTTGAAGAGTATCAGTGTGTGGGAGATTTTATCAAAAGCTTTGCTGAGATTGGTTTGAAATAACGTTGACTTTTTTGCCATTCTCTAAGCCTGATAGGGTAAAGGACACAAATTCAACCAGATTAGTGGTGCATTTGAGGGAATCGTGTTGTCTAGGGGAGATTAAAGACTTGTAGCGAAAACTTAGAATTTCGTACAAAATACTCTCGGGTGTGTGGCAATTGGGCGATAGTTTTTATATCGGACCTTTTCTGTGTATAGGAGTTATAAATGAGGTTTCCCATAACCGGAATATTACCTCGAGATAGGGCTAAACTGAAGATTTTTGAGAGAGGGAGAGAGAGGGTTGAGGAGCATTATTTTAGAAATATGGCAAGGAAACGGTCAGGTCCAGGAGTGTATTCCTCTTTAAGTTGATTTAATTTATTTCGATGACACAGGGATTGACTGTACGAGGAAGAAATGGTCCAAGGGAGAAATTCGGTAAATAATCGAAGAAAGCGAAGTCCGGAACAAAAGAGTCGTCGCCGAAGGAGAGTGAGATAGGGTACCCATCAGATATTCTTTTGTAGTTAACAAATTTTAAGAAGGTCACTTATGAGATTGGTTTGCGTTTCAGCTACAATAAATAGCGTTGATAGAGGGAGTTGTGAAGGGCGGTAAAGTGGGGATAGCTGCTTAAGTAACTAGAAAAGTCATTAAGGGATTAAGTATATAGGAAGACTGTTCACTGCATATTTCTTTTGTTTCTTAGAAAACGGAGTCTGCGGTTATACCACGTTGGGAAGGTGTTCTGCTTTGGGAAATAGGAACGTGAAGAGAGATAGAATTAAATATTTCCGTGTAGAATATGGATATTGCATCGCTTACAATTAGCTTATCAAAATTGAGAGAGGCTTTGTGGAAATTATGAAAAGGCGGTACTGTAGGAGGAGTATTAGGTAATGGTGAAAAAAGGAGAGAAGGAGGGGACGATGGACATTATCGATGGTTGAAAGGGGACAAAGTAAAATAGAAGCGTCGAGGGGATCATTTGTGAATAGAAGGTCTCGTTGTCTACCCATGTAGTTTAAGTTGCCACTAACTTGGCTTATGTTTAAATCTGCTATGCGATCTAAGAAAGATATTCTTTGGCAGTTATGGGATTAGTGGTTTTATAAAACGATTGATCGTCTAAATGAGCCCATTTAAAATGAGGAAGGTGGACCCCACCGAAAAGAAGGATTTCATCCTGAAGGTCTCTTAAATCAATTATTTGGCCAATTGTGTTAATGGCGAGTTGATAGGATTCAATAGGTTGTGAGGGAAGATGTAGAAACAAATGATGTATAATTTCTTCTGGGGTAGCACAGTCTTAATTGAAACAAAATTGAGATGTGGGGAGGATGATATTGCAATAAGAGAAGCGTCAATTGTGCTAAGGACGGTTAGTTGTAGCCAGGACAAAGGAAAAAGTGCATGATTTTATGTTGGACGATAGGAGTCTGAAGGTAAGTGAAATAACTGAGGCTGTCGGGATATCTGAACAAAGGGTGCGAAACATCTTACACAAAAAATTAGGGATTTACTGAATGCCGGTCAAATGCCGGTCAGAAGCAGCGAACTTTTGACAGATTCAATAAGGATTTGATCAATTTTGTGTGACGATTTATCACCATGGATGAGACCTGAGTGCAACATTACACGCCAGAAACGAAACAGCAGTATAAGCAGTTGGTGGAAGCCGGCAGACAAAAAAGCGAAATGAATGCATCTGCCCTAAAGGTAAGCGGGTCTTGGGATGAGAAAGGGATTATTTTAACTGATTATCTTGCAAGGGGCAGAACAATTATAAGTGAATACATATTATTCCAACCTTCTGGACCAGCTGGGTGCCAAAATTCGCGAGAAGAGAAAAGAAATTCGCAGTGGATGGCCTGCTTTAGCGATGGGAAAACTGTGGTAATCGTACCTCAGACTTCCAAAGTTTCCAAAGCTAGAAGAAATTTGTTTCTGGGGAGCGCCTCGTATCCAAGGAAGTGGAGGAGCTTATGCAGAAAATAAAATCATTTCAATTCTAAATGGATCGACTGGGTTATACCTATATATATATACCTATATATGAGGCAAACCAAAAAGGCGCCATTGACCCAGCTTAATTAAGCAACCTCAAGTTGCATGCAGACATTGAACGTTAGGCGATTAAAGTTACAGGAGCAATGAAAGCAGACGGCTTTTCAACAAAGCAAAAAAACAAACCGGAACACAAAGCTGGAACCGTTACAAGAACAGCCTCAAACTATACAAAAATGAGATCAGAAAGGGGCATGGGACATCTTGGCCTATTTTCTGCTCAGGAATTGAAGAGAAAAATGAATCCAGTAGATTGAAGAAGATGCTCCCACTATACCCGCCCTAATTAACAAACCAGATGACACCGCAACGGTGACTAGCGAAGCGTCACTAGACCTCTTGCTCAATACACACTTTCCCGACAACGCAGAGGCTAGTAACTATAATTTTGAACAACTTATACTGAGTTCTCCGTTCATTTCAAAAGAATTTGTAAGTAAAAGGAAACTTCAGTGCGTAGTAAACAGCTTCCTTACATATAAATCTGAAGGTCCGAATGGAATCTACCCGTTAGAGATTCAACGCGCTTACGATGTTCTCGGAACGTGGCTTCTGGTATTATTCTCATCCAGCATAGACTGGAGCTACATACCAAACGCAGGAAAAAACCTCCCACACAATAGCAAAAGACTGCAGACTTATCAGTGTCTTTTCCTTTCATCTTAAGACGCTAGAGAGACTGTCAGAATTGTGCATTCGCGAAAACCTACAAAAAAGTATGCGAAGTCGCAAGATGCTTACTGTAAAAGAAAATCAGTAGACACAGCTCTACACACGATAGTTGAAACCGTTAGAAAATCACTTTCCAACAAAGAATTCACCATGATTGCCTTCCCCGATATTGAAAGAGTTTTCAACAACATAAAACCACTAGCCATCACCAATGCATTAAGCAAGCTGGAGACAAATGTTAATATAAAACTTTAGATCAAACAAATCCTTTCAAGCAGATTGATTCATTTGAAAGAGCAGTAAAACGTGGCATACCACAAGGAGGAGTACTATCGCCGCAATTGTGGGTTGCTGGTTGTAAACGAAATATCCCAATCCCTGGAGGACAGCGGGTGTGAAGTCAAAAATCAGAGATTTGATGGAAATAGTCTTAGCCAAACTGGCCAAATGGGCAGAGAGCTGCGGGCTTCTAATAAGTCCCTCCAAAATGGATTTAGTTTCATTCACAGGAAAACGACGGATTCCTCAAATCACTTCATCGAAACTCAATGGCACTTACCTCAGACTCGCAGACCGCTATTATGACCTACAGTAAGTCAAAGTGAAACTCGTACATAGGTGCATAATTTCATATTTTAGGTAAGAACAAAAGAAAAATTAACTTTATTCATTATTTTTTTT
This sequence comes from Merodon equestris, assembly GCA_958301585.1. NCBI lineage: Eukaryota > Metazoa > Arthropoda > Insecta > Diptera > Syrphidae > Merodon > Merodon equestris. The sequence continues at coordinate 210,020,292 of OY284413.1, read as the reverse complement.
TGTAAAACATAACTACAACTATTTATCTCAAAATATATAAAATAGATTTTAGAATTAAAATAAAACATAATATCAAAAATAAAAGTTTTTCTTTAAATCCATACAAACATACCTCAAAGTTAAACTCGTACATAATAGAAAAAGGCAATTGTTTTTGAAAATATGTACACTAAATTCACAAAAAATCAAATTCTTAGTACTTCGTGGGCAATCCTTTGTTTGATTTTACAGCTGTCAACCTATTTGGCATCGATCTTACAAGTTTTTCGCAATAGGATGGTGGTATGTTATTCCATTCATGCAAAAGAGCTTTTTTAAGATCATTCCGGTTTGAAATGTTATGCTCTCTTATTTTCACTTCCAGATAACTCCAAAGGTTCTCAATGACGTTAAGATCTGGTGATTGTGGGGGTGTTTCAACCACTTTTGGGCAATTATACAGCAACCATAGTCGTACTTTCATGGCCTTATGTTTAGGGTCGTTGTCCTGATAAAACTGAAAGCAGTTTTTAGCCCTAGTTTGTCTGCACTAGCTCGTAAATTTGTCTTTAAGATATCTAAGTACTTATCCTGGTCCATGATTCCCTCAATAAAATGTAGATTCCCCGTTCCGGCTGCCGACATACAGCCCCACACAATGACCGACCCTCCACCGTGTTTCACAGTTGCTCGTAGATTCTTCTCCTTCAGCTCTTCATTAGGTTTCCTCCAAACAGTAACTTTACCATCCGACCCAAAGAGGTTAAACTTACTTTCATCACAAAATATAACTGTTTTCCAGTACTCAAAATCCTTTTGTTTATTTGCATTTGCTAAATGCATCCTCTTTTTTTTATTTTGCTTGCTTACCAATGGTTTTCTTCTTGCTGTTCGCCCATGATATTCATTTTTCCTTAAAATAATCCGTATGGTTTCTGGAGAAGTTTTTTTCTGAAGGTACTTTTCTGCATCTTGTGCAAGTTTAGGAGCACTAATCTTTGGATTTTCTTTAACCTTGCGCAAAATCCATCGCTCATCGGCTGCGTTAAAAATTGTTCGAGAGCTTTGTCTTGGCTTATTTTCTAAGATATTTTCTTCTCTATAGCGTTTTATGACATATTGTACAGTGGAATGACTGCGATCAACGATATTCGCAATTTCTCGTAAGGTTTTTCCTTGTTTGTAATGTAAAATTATTAATTTTCTCACATCCAAAGATGTCTGTCCGCGTTGTCTACCCATTCTAATAAACTTAACGTTTCAAATGAAATAAGAGGACTATCGATACGTACAAAAAGCACAGATACAGGGCGACACCTATGATGTCATAAAATGAGAAGCGAGGGAAAGTACCGTTATGAATTTCAGGAAACAATATGACACAAGTCTATTGTACGAGTTTAACTTTGAGGTGTGTTTGTATGGATTTAAAGAAAAACTTTTATTTTTGATATTATGTTTTATTTTAATCCTTAAATCTATTTTATATATTTTGAGATAAATAGTTGTAGTTATGTTTTACAAAAAAAAATAATGAATAAAGTTAATTTTTCTTTTGTTCTTACCTAAAATATGAAATTATGCACCTATGTACGAGTTTCACTTTGACATACTGTATATTAATGTACGACTGCTTAGTCTGGTGGCCGTGCATGGCGTGCATCGCTGTAAAGGGGGCACTGCGAACAACTTCCACTGCAGTCCTCGAAAAGATGCTTCACCTACTTGCCTTGGATCTTTTTGGCAAGGAAAAAGCAAAGAACTCGACGCTGCGACTTAAGGAATCGGCTCAGTAGAAGTCCTCCGAAATATGGCGCGCTGGTATTCTATGCCAAAGCAATGATTTAAGTGAGGTCACGAAATACTTAATCCCGACCCTACACTTCTACATTCTTTATAAAACAACAATTCCCATCTGATAACAACGGGAGGGGAATGACTTTCCAAGAAAGGCACTGAACTGGAAATATACGCAGACGGGTCCAGGACAGGCAATGAAGTGGGTGTCGGTGTCTGTGTACCGAGCCTAAAAATCCGCTAATTTTTAAGAGTACCGAACCAGTGTAGTATATTCCAAGCTGAATAACCAGCAATTCGTGAGACCGCCGATGAACCGATCTGGATCTAAGTGATCCCCGCCGTTTTTTAAGGAGAGAAACCTCCTAAGCTAACCTAACTGAAAGTCCTTGTACGTGAAATTTTTATATTGGCATTGGCCGACTATATAAAGCCATGACTAACCCCATCCCTGCTTGTCAGTACTACATGATGGGTTGTTATATTTTCTTCAAAGAGTCATAAAAAAATACGTTTTTTCAGCACAAGGTATGTATACATATTCAGAGAAATTCGAACGGACTGTGGCGTATGTATTGTCAAAGTGTATATTTTATGAATCCGACTAGAATCTATGAAAACAGTAAAAGATAATGGCTATATACCTAGTTGTAGAGTATCAAACCAAGACCACATATGTACTGGATTTAATTGGTTATAAATTCTGAATTTATTCCTCACTTAATGCGAAGTAAATTAAAGTTAAACAACAAATCAATTAATTTGCTCAGACTTAACGATAGTTGGTCGTGTATCCTTATTCAATTCAAACAAAATCCACTCGGCCTACCTATCGAAAAAGTAATTAATCTTCCACTTCAGTCATGTACCATAACATCAACAACAAACCGTATCCCCAACTCAATTCAATTCCCAGTCCTAATTACATTCAACTTTACCGAAAATCCGCACTAATCCCAAGCCTCCTGTAAAACCCCTCCATCAAGTTTGAGTTGTTTATCTACTTTAGCACCATCCCCATGGAATCATGTATATCACTCCAATCCGTCATCGCATTAAACATGTTGTGCTTTATCTTTAAGCAATTTGTTGCGATATGTGAATTGCTTGTCCGCTTTAGTGACTTCTGGACAGGCTAGCGTAATGAACTCACTTTGTTTCTTCAGTAAAGACTATGTCACAGCCAAAACTTATTATTCAGCAAAGTTCTTTGACCCATCACACAGTTGGAAGGCAGGTCAAACAAAACCTATAAAGCAAACAAACTGACCTGGAATACCTATCCGACCGCATAATTTATTCCAGATAGCATCTAGTAGAACTATACCACAAAAGATTAAAAACAGCAACCACCCGGAAAGCAGAAACAGGAATAATGAAAAACATGTCAACTACTTGACCTGCATATCGCCGTCTGTGATGGGATTTTCTGTTTTTGGTTTCCTTTTTTCGGTTCGACCCCTATAACCAAAATTTTACCATAGTTTCGGGAAACACCTGAAGACAAAACGGACCCTTTCGACGGTTGGTATGGATTGACAATTTTAGGTAATTTTTAACCAGAACCGGAGCGAACGGTCCTGGTGGGTACTCGAATAATTTGATATTTGCACCCAGCCGCTCCGCTATGCACCGCAGTTTAACCGAAACCCAACCATACAATGTGGGAAACCAAACGATCTAATATCCTTAATGACATCGGGTGACGTCGACCGAAACCGATTCAGATTCCATCTGACTGATTTCATTCCACATATGTGAATGATGTGGTTATACATATGCTCGCTGGGCACATTTCCAGCGTCATCATCGTTTCAGCATCACCAAAGTACGTTGTCATTGCCATCACTGTCGCCATCAGGCGTTATTATGAGGTCTATTCATTCGTATATGTTTTCCGTGCAATAGAATGTCAATTGCGCCCGCCGAAACTGGAGAACATTTTTTATTTCGACATTTTAAATATCCGTCAGCTAAAACAAACAGCGACTTTGGCTTATCCCGGGCGAAGGCCCTTATCACAGGTAGCATATCGTATTCCATTTTCTCTCCCACACAGAGATAAGAAAATAGACAAATAAGTGCGGCAGATACAGAAGGTATTCACAGGACGAGGACATGCGCCCACACCATGCGGCACATGGCACGTACACGTACACGTCCTGGCTGTATGGGGCGCCATTGGAGTCGCCTGATTAACAATCAGAAAGATTTCAACAATTTTTATTGTGTAGCTTAAGGTGAATTATCGACCCGAAGGCGTAGTGGTAACAGCAGTAACAGCATCCTTCTCCCGTCGTTCGACAAATAAATTTGTGTGTGCCACATAGTATGTAGGTTGATTGTAAATTTGCGGTACGGATTCACTCAATAAGGCGTATCTTGTTCTGCTACTTCTTTGTGGGTTCTACAAACCAGATTTGTTAAAATATGTTGCTGTTGTTGTTATTTTTTTTTTTTGGTATTTTTCGGTAGCAGTTGAGGGGAAAGGATAATGGTCTAACTAAGGTGATGTAATGGACTTCATTACGGGCATTTGTAGTCGTTATTTGTTGTAAGATAGGAATGAGCTGAGTGATTTATTATTTTCCGATTACCTTAAGTGCCGAATTGCGGAATATTGCCGAGCCTTATCGACAGTTGGAGATATTTAAATATAGGTCTGACGGAGATTGGATAAGTTTGACACCTGGACTGTTCCCAGATCAAAACAAGGGTTGCTGGACGGTGGTGTTATTAAAATAAGTGGAAAAGTTAGCGTGGGGACTAGGTAATGAAAAAGTAATTAACGAGAAACGTTTTCAATTACAGAAAGCAGGAAAACCAAAGCTTTTAAAGATATATAACTCCTAGGAGTCATTAAGACGATGGACATAATACGTAGTGTCACATCAGTAATTCATAAATAGCTTATTGACGGTGGGACTGGCACGTTCAGACAAATGCAGCCAGGGAAGGTCAACAAGAATTTGGGATGTTGGTCAAAAGGATAAAACTATCCTGTCATACCAGAAGACTTAAAGGTTTTCAAAGTAATAAAGCTGCCCGCCTACCTAGACTCCATGGCTATGAGTTCAATTAGATTATTGCAAAATTGCAATACTTTTCCTGTGGAAGGAAATAAATATTTAAACTGAGCTCTTTCCCAATAAAACGATAAAGCTCCAACATCCCGATTTAAGGTATGATGACAGCGCATGGGCAGTTTGGTATTGAAGGAAGAAATGGGTGTAGAAATTCTCAATCATGTTACTTGAAGGTAAAGACTTCTTCTTTTCCTTTTTCCGGCGTTGTTATGGTCAGAAGTGTGGGACCATAACCTTCCCACTTAACTGCATTCCTACTCAGAAAGTAGCGGCAGGCTTCCCGGTTTGGGATTACTTTATCGCTGAGGCCAATCAAATGCTGGTGTTTTTGCATTTGTTTGCACCAATTGTTTTTCGGCCTGCCTTTTTTTTTGTGACACGGGCATGCTCCAGATTATTTTGTTTGATCTTACTCTTACAACACCGGTGATCTCCAGTCGTGTCAACCCACTGATTTGCATGTACACTTGTGGGGCAGTTTAATGGTGGTATATGTGTCCCTAGGCTCACCTTGGTGTTTTCTAAATTGCCTAGATGTGATTTTTGTTTACCTTTGTTTTAGTCGCCTTTTACGACAAGCGAGAGGTATCGCTGCAGGGATATTCTTAACCCGTCCCTGCACGGAATGGTAAAGACTACAGCTCTTATATGTTGAACCTTAATGTACCTAGCTTGAATTGATGGGGAATAATTTAGGAACTACTCGCTAATGGTGATCTCTTAAGAAATTTCACGCGCAATTCCATTATACTCGTATATTAGTTTGTACTTAGTGCTTTGTCAAATGGCCCTTTTGATCTAATAACCCCTAGACCCACTAGATCTAAGGATCATTTAACCTACCAAAACCCTACAAGACCCACTAGATCTAAGGATCATTTAACCTACCAAAACCCTACAAGTACTGGTATAGCATACCAAGCCGACAGTATTTTTTACCACAACTCTTTTCCTTGGTCTTTCGCTTCGTTGGTCATATTTGTTGCTTAACAATCCCCAATAAATTCTCAATAGGATTTAAGTCAGGGGATTGCGTCGGCCAAGTCATGAGATGTACAGTGTTGTCGAAAATCTACTTCTGAGCTAGACCCAAAATGTTTTTCGAGTCATTGTCTTGTTGAAATTCCCAAGTCCGTGGCATTTCCCACTCGGCGTAGGGCAGTATCATGTCTTTAAGTATATTAACGTACACGTGTTTGTTCATCTTACCCTTAATCAAAAAAGAGGCCCAACTCCATGCTATGAGAAGCAGCCCCACACCATTATATTAGTACCACCATGCTTAAAGGTCTTAGTGATATAATGAGGGTTCAGCTTAGCATTTTTGGCCTCCTTACCCAAGGTCTGCCAACGTTACCAATCATATTCATCTTTGATTCGTCAGACCACAGTATTTTACGCCAATCTTCCCATTAACTGGGCCAACCCAATTCAAGTGCAATTCTCGAACACTATTCGATTTCTTTCTGTCTCCATGTTAGTTTAGGTACTTAGAGATTTTCGTTTTCATCAATCGCCTTCTTACCTTTCGAGATAAAATTGAAGCTCCCAATTCGCACTGAATTGCCGCAGCTGCCTTGAAAGGGACTTGACTTGAGAGAAGTTTTATGTGATCGTCCTCTTGAAGTCGTTTTGCGCAGCCTTCCTCGTTTGAGATATGGTTTTTGGGGTAGCACAGCATTATGAACAAAGTTCTGCCGATAGTAAGTTTTGGCTATTTGATGTTGGATTTGTCCTTCGTCCCTTAATTTATGAATAATGTTGCGTTCTCGAATTTTCGATTGTGTAATTTTCTCCATTTTGTTCATGTTTTTCACCACAGATTTTTAGGATCTTATTTTCAAAGATCAGTAATCTAATTTCCTCCTTCTTAGTTATAAACTAAGTTCCACATACGTAAAGTGTCACTGGCACTATTATGGTATTATAAATACAGATTTTTGCATTGCGGAGCCCATTATGCCCATATGAAGACTTTTACTTATTTCGATCTTTACGCCGTTTTTGGCCATCAATATGATACCCAGATATTTGAACTTATCTACACTCTCAAAGCATTTATGGTGTACTGTGGGGAGCTAGGCTTGCATCGATCCAAGTTAGTCAATGACCATTAACTTTCTATTTCGGTTGATTGGTTGAATATTCTTTCTGTTTTTTAACTAAAGAAGTCTATAATACATTACTGAGTATAATAAATATTGGATGCTCTCAATTCGTTCCTCTTAAAAGAAATATCCGATCGTTTAAATTACGATGGCATGAAGACAAAGCATTAAAATTATTTAAAAAGTCTGGATCTAGATTAGATAAAAAACTTTTCTGTCAACTACACAGAGAATATGAATTTCTGAATACGTTTTTATATAAACATTTTATATAAATAAAAGTTTGTAATAAACATTGAGTCACAGATTTCAAAAAATCCGAAAGCCTTTTGGATATTTCTTAATGGCAAAAAAAAGATAAATGGTATTCTTCAAAATATGAAATTCAAAGGGATTTTGTCCCATAGTATTGATTCCACTTGTGAACTTTTCGCAAAGTTCTTTGAGTCAGTGTATGTTGATTATTCGAATGTTAGTCCGTGTTTTAACAATAATATACTTGATTGTAATACGTACAATATTTAGGTTCATTGTACATTTCAATTGATGATATTCTGGAAGGCATATCATCTATGAACACCGGCCAAAGTGCTGGACCTGATCTATGTAATTCCATTTGATTTTATTATGCAATGCAATTTATCGTTGTCCTTACCATTGAAAGTCATTTTTAATACATCTTTGTCCTCGGGGACATTTTTAGATGAATGAAAATTTTCATTTATTACTCCAATTTTCAAATTTGAATCCTGTCATAATGTAGAAAATTATCGAGCCATTTGTAAGATTTCGGCTGTTCCGAAATTGTTTGAGTCGATTGGTACAAAAAAGCTGTATCTTGTGTTTATAGAACATATATCTTTAAAACAACATGGATTTATTTCTGGTAGATCTACATTAACCAACTTGACTATATTCATTAAATATCTTATTGATTCAGTGGAATCAGGATATTAAGTTGATATAATTTGCACAGACTTCAAGAAAGCCTTTGATACAGTTTGTCATAGTGTCCTCATAGACAAATTACATTCATGTGGAATTCATTCCAATTTACTTAAATGGATCTTTAGTTATACAGGGTGTCCCATGAGCAGTGTGCCAAAAAGCTAGAGCGTGTAGGTCTGGTCAAGACAAGAAAAAAATAGTATGGGAGGGGAGTCTACCCCCCCCCCCCCCCCCCCGTTTAGCCAGGAGGGACAATTTTCTAAAAACTTGACTTAATTTGGAAAAAAAATTATTAAAAATCAACAGTTATTTCCACGATGCCGTGATATACTTTTTTGTAAAGCCAGAGACTTCTTCTTTCATTCTGTTTTTAAACGAAGCTGTTTTAAGGAACAGTTTTTGAGAAATTAAATTTCAAACTCAAAATTTTGAAAAAAAATGAAAAAAAAAAATTTGAACTATTTTTTTTTTAAATTGTATGTAATTAAGTACTAATTTTTTTTCAAAAATTCAATTCTCTTATTAGTTTTTAGTTAAAAACACAAAACCGGATGCAAAAATGTCTTGTAGTTTTTGCGAAATTAAAAAAAAAACCCGAACCACTTTTTTCTAAGTAAAACCTTTTTTTTTGTTTTAACGCGGCTGGACTTGTAGGCAAATCAATGTATGAAACATTGACCTCTTTTTTATTATTTTTAAAAAAATCGGAGTTTTATGAGGATACAATAAAGTGACACAGCATTGGAATAACCCTGGATTAATCCTTTTTTTCATTGATAACGCCTGAAAACTAACCTGTCAATTTCGTCTGGGTCCGCCCGCCGCCGATGGGTTCTACCCGCTAGGACCTTCAGACAATAAAATCGCAATTTTTCTTTATTGAAAAACAAAATATTTGCAACCCAAATGTAAATAAAAGGCATCGCATTTTTAATAAAAAACCATTTCCAAATTGGATGTTAACTCATTAACACATTACGATGTCAAACTCATACTCTCGAGAAGAATTAGCGGACATGCACTTCTGCTACGGTTTAGCTAATGGTGGAGATCGTGAAGCCGAAAGACTCTACGCTGAAAGATATCCCAATCGGAGGTGTCCCAGTCGTAGCATATTTTAAAGAGCATCGAAGAAGCGAAAGATCAGTTACAGATGGATCAGGAATCTTAGATGAAAGAATTTTGGATTTGGTCCGACGTAATTCCTCCCTTAGTACAAGGAGGATAGCTATTATGCTTGGAGTGCCCAAGTCTAGGTATCTTTATACCGAAAACTTACACCCATACCATTTTAGGCCAGTTCAGGAACTTACCTCAAACGACAAGTTTTTGAGAGCAGAATTTTGTCGATCATTACTGCTTCGAGATGAAACTGAACGAAACTATTTTGCAAGGATATTCTGGACGGATGCAGCGCAGTTTACCAGAGATGGGGTTACTAACTTCCACAATTTGCATCATTGGAGTAGCACCAATTCACATAACAAAAAACTGTAATGTTTGGCTTGGTATTGTTGGACAAATTGTCATCGGGCCCCGGTTTTTGAATACCGTTATTAATGGAGAGTCATACCTGCAGTTCCTACGAGACCTTTTGCCGGATTTGATGGACAACGTTTCTTTGGCCATAGCAGATAATTTAATCTACCAGCACACTACAGCTTACGGGTTAGAAACTGGCTGCATGATCATTTTAGTGACTGTTGGATCGGAAGAAGGAGCCCCACGGAATGGCCACCTAGATCACCAGATTTAACTCCTCTAGATTTTTATGTCATCAAGAATTATGTATACGAAGTGGAAATCGTATCTTTGGAACAACTGAAAGAACGGATTGAAGTCGCTGGAGTCAAATTGCAGGAAAATTTGTCAAGCATAGACTTATGTGCAGCCATTAGAAGGAGATATAATCTTTGCCTTTTAAAAAATGGGGATCATACTGAAAATTTATTATAATAAAACTCCGAATTTTTTAAAAATAATAAAAAAGAGGTCAATGTTTCATACATTGATTTGCCTACAAGTCCAGCCGCGTTAAAACAAAAAAAAAGGTTTTACTTAGAAAAAAGTGGTTCGGGTTTTTTTTTAATTTCGCAAAAACTACAAAACATTTTTGCATCCGGTTTTGTGTTTTTAACTAAAAACTAATAAGAGAATTGAAGTTTTGAAAAAAATAGTACTTAATTACATACAATTTTGAAAAAAAATTCGAATTTTTTTTTTTTAAAATTTTGAGTTTGAAATTTAATTTCTCAAAAACTGTTCCTTAAAACAGCTTCGTTTAAAAACAAGATGAAAGAAGAAGTTTCTGGCTTTACAAAAAAGTATATCACGGCATATAACTGTTGATTTTTAATATTTTTTTTTCAAATTAAGTCAATTTTTTAGAAAATTGCCCCTCCCGGCTAAACGGGGGGGGGGGGAATAAACCCCCCCTCCCGTACGATTTTTTTCTTGTCTTGACCAGGCCTACACGCTCTAGCTTTTTGGCACACTGCTCGTGGGGCACCCTGTATATCAAAGAGGAAGCAATTTGTAAAAATTGGATATTGCCAGTCTCGAATTATCGAAGTCTTGTCTGATGTCCCACAAGGCAAGGCCTCTACTCTTTAATATTTATATTAATGATATTCCGTCTTTGCTTAATAATGCAAATTGCCTGATGTATGCTGATGACCTTAAAATATTTTTACGTGTTAAATCCATTCGTGATTGTGAGAATCTTCATGATTTAAACACATTAGTTAACTGGTGTGAGCGTAATCGTCTTGTCCTAAACATAAGCAAATGCCATTCGTTCTCTGTTTTTCATATATTAATACCTCTTATTAAGATTATACTATTTGTTATACTAGTCTTTCCCGACAAACCGCAGTTAAGGATCTTGGTATTATTTTTGATACGAAACTTATTTTTCGTTCCACATTGATTATGTAGTTGCTAAAGCTAACTCGATGCTTGGATTTCTAATGCGAACATGTTTTGATCTCTCGAATCCATATGCCTTGAAGTCTGTTTATATGTCTATCGTATGTCCTTTCCTTGAATATTGTTCTATAGTCTGGTGTCCAAAATATGCAAACTCTATAATACGACTTGAGAGGTTGCAAAAGTCTTTTACGAGATTTGTAATAAAACAAATGAGATGGAATCTTGATGCAATGCCACCTTATCGTACATACAAAATGTGCTCTGATAGGTCCAGATACTTTGGAAAAAAGGCGCAATGTTCAATATATATTGTTTGTTCCTGATGTCTTTTCATACAGGATTATATGTCCTGATATACTTAAAAAATTTAAATTATATGCTCCAGAAGGAATACTTCGATCAAGAAATTTGTTATTCAACAAGGTGCATCTTTACAACTATGATTTTCACAAAATGTATAAATCTTTTTAATTCTCTTTGTCTGATATAGACTTGTGTGATGATAGATCAAAATTTAAATTATCTATAATGAATCTTATGTCCTGAATTTGAAAATATGCTAAATTTTAAACCCTTCTGAATTTCTGTATCCGATATTTTAGTGTTATTATTATTATTTACATTTATATATACATTTTTTTTTTAACTATTTGTATCTGAAATCTGTTAGAGTTAAGCTCGGTAGATGAATAAACTAAACTAAACTATTTCCCTTCCTGTTTTCAAAAGATTTCTCTCATTTCTCTTAACTGTTCGCTCGATATGTCCCAGAAAGTGATTCTCAGTCTTATAAAAACATATTACATTTTGGATCGATTTTTAGAGTTATAGACCTTTTTAAAATTTACAAAGAGTTAGTGGACCATTTCGTGAATTTCCTTTTTTTGTTTCTAAAAGCTGTCGTATAATGAAAATCTGGTCACTCGTTGAGCCACACTGGTAGTCTCCGATTATTTCCTTAGCGTGTGATCGCAATCTCTTTAAAATAATATTTGATAACACCTTATAATAACGTGATGGCAGCGATAGTGGTAGTTTTTGCATTGTGTTCAATCACCTTTTTCAAATATGGGAATGCCCATGTACGTGTATTTTGTCGACTAACTCGTACAAAAAAAATAAGGCAAAAGGTCGACGCCCAAGAAAAACAGATAAATATACAATATAGTCGTAAAATTCTACATATGTGTCATGCCTCCAATGGAAGGTGCATAAGACACGTTGTTCTGCCTAAAACGGGTCAAGTGGTTCTCAGAAAGTATCAAGTAATCTGTCTGGGCCATCGGTGGGAGTCAACTTCTCAACCAGACAGTTGTTGATGGGTCATTATATGTATGTGATGAGATGGAAGACTACGGCATTCCATAATCTTGCTCAAGCTTTACTGCGCTTAAACAATGTGTCACCGATCTATTCATTCACGTTAAATTCTAAGTAGTACAACGCAGATGATTGAGTGAAAAAGAGTAAGTAGAATGAGAAACTCATGCTCCTTAGTTTGTGATGCATCCTTTCAGCAGTCAAAATATGGCTTAATTTCAAATTTGACTCGTTAATAGTTTCAGTTTTCTATACTGTTCTACTATCGTTCTTTTTTTCACATTACTTGACTAAGTGTTTTTTTGAAGTTCGAAGTAAAATTATATGATTCCATTTAAAATGGAACTTTCGTTCCGACAATTTTGAAAATAAAAACGCACATACATAGATTGTGATACACCCAACAAAATATCTTAAAAGTTTCTTTCAGATCGTAAGTTTACTCAAGGTAGAATAAAATTCCTTTTTCTTCGGTGAATGGTATTAAAAATAAAAAGAACTCGCACCGTAATTCCAAGTTATAGCAAATTGTTTCATAGCAAAGTTGCTATGAGGTAGAAGCAAACTGCTGATTGCTTATTTGATCATCATTTTTAACTTAGCTTTCTGTGTAAATCAAATCCTAGCTGTTTCCTCTCTCAGTTTTGATATTAGTTTTCTAAAATACTTTTCTCCTTCTTTTCTTGAAAGGGTGGTGTGTTATGAATCGTACTTTCAGCTTCCAAGATATTTCTCATCTACGAGTAAAAGGATACCAGCATGAAAATGTCCCCTTCTTTAACAAGATTCCTTAAGAATTTTAATATTTGTTTTCTAAGAGATTTATAAATTATAATTAATTGACAAGATAAACACATAATTGTCGCGGTTTTTTGAAGCTCTAGGATTACCAAGAATTTTCATGCCTATTGATTTTATTTAAATTAATTATGAACTATCTCTAAGGGAGTCCTCTAACTCAGTGAAAACAACGTTTAAGCATGACGCTAAAGCATTACAAAACCGAATTCATGTTTGTGGTAGTGGTTGAAGGGAACCTTTTCATAAGGTTTTTTAAAGTATTTTTTAAGTTTTTGTTTTTTTTTTAAAATTCAATTGTGGTTTTAACAATTATTTGCTAATTTTAACATCATTTTATAGTCCACCGTCGTGAATGTTATAATTTGCTGCCTGCTCCCTGATCAGAAGACTTAAATTTCATAATAAACGATGCTTTCTAAATTATTTTTGGTAATCTTTAGGTCAGTGTCATTATAATAGAAGAATTCAGACAGTTGTTACCTCTTTATGCTGTTCCAAATACGTGTTACCCATGGCGCCCCAATCGTCAGAATTAAGTCGAAGGAAGAAACCTACAGCTGAAGAGGTGAATATGTGTCTATTTCGTGTATACCAATGTCTAGTCGATAAGAAACAAAGGAACTCTACAGTTGTATAAGATGCGAATCAGTTATGATGCTCACGAGATTGGAGCCCAGGACAGCCTATGTTTCTAAAGTTGACCACATCCTTATAATTCGGCTATTTGAGCTAATTTACGGATTTTAAAAAAGATTTCACTTATAAACATTCGTTTATTTAATTGTTATCTCCAATAGAATATTATACATCTCTTCTAGCCCAGTTCTGATCCCCGGAACACATATCCCATGCGTTTTAGCCTCATCAATCATATACTTCCAAAACCGTCCTTTGAGAACTTCGTTTTTATCAGGCATACATATCAGGTATATTCATTAAAAATTGAGGCTGGAGCATCATTGCAATTATAAAGGCGTTATGCCAAGTATTTCAGAAGATAGAAAAGAGATCACACATACGGGATATCAAACCATGCGGATAGAAAGCAGCCGTTTCCTTCGGGAAACGACAATGGCAAAGGAAAAAGTTTTCTAATTTTCGGCAAGAATGGCGGCTAAAAACACGAGAATAAGGTATGCAGGGGTATTACACTGTACGAAAAGGATACCAGGCCAGATCAGGATTTATTACGAACGATATTAGGGAGCTCGTTTCAGACAAGATACTTCGATAAATTGCTTGATGTACGCGGAGAGCAAGCAGCTAGTTAGGTTAGGTTAAAGAAGGGGAGTGTAATGGTTAAGCATCACTTCCACTCGGAGGCCAAAAGCCCATTGTGATTCCCTTCATTTGTGGGGTACACAAATGTATAATTAACCTGTCCTATCACGCGGTGGCTGAAACCACCCCGTGCTCTTTATGAAATTTGGAAGATCCGATATATCAGCAATTTCTGTAAGGAATCGACGCTAGGCGCTAGGCGTCGATTCTGTAGATCTGGGCAATGGCAGAGCAGATGTAGGATCGTCTCAGTTTCTTCCTCATCGCCGCAGCTCCGGCAGAGATCGCTGGATCCCGAGTCCCATTTCCGGAGCATTGCTCCAATGGAACAATGTTCTCTGATCACTCCGACGAGCATACGGTTCGAGTTTCGGTCCAGCGGCAAGAGCTTCTTTGTTTTTCCGATACTGTCGTTTCTTGTATGCCAAGACGAGTTGGCTTCTTGAATGATTGTGTCATTTATGATCCGGTATAATGCGCTGATCGGTGGTTGCAATGACGTGTCCGCTTCGCTGATGTCCAGTTCAGACCCTTGCCTGACCAATTCGTCCGCTCTTTCGTTCCCTGCGATTGAGCTGTGAGCCGTGACCCAGCAGAGTTTGACTTTGTGCTGTCTGATGGACTTCAGTGAGTCGCGACATGTCATGACAGCCTTTGATCTCGTTATACAGGATTCTATTGACTTCAGTGCAGCCTGGCTGTCTACGAAGATAGTGATATCCGATGGTGGGATATTGGTTACCTGTAGGTGTTTGGCTGCTTTCTCTATTGCTAGGATTTCTGCTTGAAAAACGCTGCACAGATCAGGGAGTCTGAATGATTCCTGTTTGTGGAGGGTATCAGAGTAGAACCCGGGTTCCGTGCAGGGACGGGTTAAGAATATCCCTGCAGCGATACCTCTCGCTTGTCGTAAAAGGCGACTAAAACAAAGGTAAACAAAAATCACATCTAGGCAATTTTGAAAACACCAAGGTGAGCCTAGGGAGACATATACCACCATTAAACTCCCCACAAGTATACATGCAAATCAGTGGGCTGACACGACTGGAGATCACCGGTGTTGTAAGAGTAAGATCAAACAAAAAAATCTGGAGCATGCCCGTGTCACGGCGGACCCCACAAGCGGACCAGTAGGAATGCAGTTAAGTGGGAAGGTTATGGTCCTACACTTCTGACCATAACGACGCCGGGATAAAAAGGAAAAGAAGAAGAAGAAGATCAGAGTAGAACCCGGCCCCAGTGCCTGTGTCCATTTTCGATCCGTCGGTGAAGAGAGTGATCTCATGGTCGTTGATCACAGCTTTTGATAGATACTCTTCTCTGTCGGATAAAAGGATTGGTATTCTGAGAGAGAAGTTATTTTGGGGGGAAATATAGTCGGTCGTAGCGGCGAGACTACTAAAACCATGTTTCTTTTTCAGGTCGTCTATTATTCTGAGTATGGCCGCGTGTCCATAGTTGGCTTGCTTCCACAGAGAGGACTCCCTTAGTCTGAGAGCGCTCTTTGCGCGCAGCCTTTTATGAATAGATCTAGGAGAGGGAGAGATGAAGTATCATGTCCAACCCTGCTTGCGGCGTGCTTCTCATGGCTCCCGTTGTACAAACAGCGGCTGAACTTTGTACTTTGTTGAGCATGTTCCTATAGCTTTTCATGTTGCTAGCAGTCCACCAGACTGATGATTGCTCTGTACATCCAATGAATGATGTACGGTTGCAAGCCCCATCTTTTGCCGAAGGTCTTTTTGCATGCATAAAAAGCATTCAATCCTTTTTTCATCCTTTCCTTCAGGAGAGTTTGGAGTAAAGAATGATCCCTAGGTACTTAGCTTCCACTTTGAGTTTGAGTGATACTAGAGTTAGAGGGTACTAACTTGGGGGGAGCAAATATCGGGATTTTCCTTTTCCTAGTGAACTAGACCAGCTCAGTTTTCTGGGGGTTTATTCTCAGACCGTTCTGTCTTGCTCACGAGGGTAGTTCCCTCAACGCAGATTCCATTAGTTCACCTATAGTTGGTAGAAATTTACCTTTTATCAAGATAACTAGGTCATCCCACGTATGTCTTTGTGCGTTTCTCCATGAAGAATTTGAGGACTTTGTTAGCTGTAAGAAGCCACAGTAGGGGGGAGAGAACTCCCCCCCGTGGTGTGCCTCTAGTTATCACTTTCCTTATAGAGCTGTGTCCAATGTCTGCATTGATAATTCTGTTCTTCAACATATTTTCAATCCAGATTACACTCGATTTGTCTATTTTATGTCCTCTGTGTTTACGTTGTTGAAGGCCTCCTCTATATCGAGGAAGGCTGCCATTGCAAACGGTGTAATCGACACGGCAAAAATTCTGGTAAAACTGCCAACCGTATAGGCAGTAAAGGAAACAATACATCGACTAAAGAATAACAAGGCCGCAGAGTGGAATTATGTTAATACCATCGGAATCAATAATATATGGAGGAAAGCAATTAACAGGGAAGTGATATGCGCTCATCTTTATTATGTACCATATATGGAGCTGAGAAATATCAATATCAATATCATAAATATGTGATATTACAGGGTCCTGTCAAGTATTCTCTTGAAGAGAATGACATCATACTTATACATTATGGCTAAAGGGAAGCAAGGGATAATTTAAAGTAGGAAACGCCTTACATGAAACATTCGAGATACGTGAAGGTTTCAAACAAGTAGACGTATTATCACCACTTCTTTTTAATTTGGTGCTGGATACATAATGATATTTTTTTAAGAAAATTATATTATAGAAAAACTTGGCGGAATAAAACTTGCTCTAACTTACGCTGACAATCTGTATATGCTGGGAGATAGTAAACAAACAGATACGAGTAGAGGAAAGAAAAAAGGCTTAGAAGAATGTCAAGAAAACGAGACCGGATCGATCCAAACCTCGCACTTGACTGTACTCCATAAACACTTTGGGAAAGTAGGCGAGTTCAAATACCTGGATACCATATTGAATGGCAAACACGATATGGAGATCGAAATAAATTAAAGGTTGCATATGGGGAAAGACGGCTTTTTCGCAATGAAGGAACTGTCCTAAACAACTCTTTTGTCCGCAACGTCAAAAACTGGACTTATGAAACCCTAATAATGCCAGTGACATTTTACGGATATGGAATTTTGTCTCCGACTAAGATGGAGAAAAATAGATTTCAGATTTTTGAAAGATCTTTGAGGAGAATCTATCGTGGAAAAAAGGACTAAGAAACAGGCAGATGGAGAAAACTACACAATGAAAACTTTCCCGAGGAACTTTGACCGAGTAATACCTATATATGTAATCAGTAAGAGCATAGAATTGTGAATAGCCTGCTTGTTTCTATTCCTACGTTCATTGCACCTTTTAAGCATATAGGCCAAGATTTTTATAAAGGCGATGTAGAATGCTGTTTTTTTTATAGGGTTCGAGCAAGTTCAAGAGTTACTCTCTATAGGGTGCGCATGGTTTGTCTCGAATATTTTCGTTCACTACTTTTCGAGGTTGGTTGACCTGGATAGCAATCGAGAGATTCGACTGAATATGTCGCGTTGATTGTAGTTCACAGTAACTTATTTTGTTTCCCTGTTATTAAGGTGCTATATTGGAAATGCAAACACAGAGTATGCATTTTTAAGTGATCTTATGCTGCAAGTGTTATGCCTTCGTCAGCATTATTTTGATCATTTCTCATTCACAACTGATGTTGTTGCATAGTTTTTTGGTATAGGAATTGTTCTTGGCTATGGACAGACTTGAACTACAGACCTTCCGCTCCTTTAGTGAAGAGCTGGTAAAATACTATGAAAACTTAATTTAATGAAATATGTCTGCATCACCTATTATTTATATAAGGAAGCACGTTTTTAAGAACATCTATTCTTTGTAGAACTCCTCTAGCGTAAAGGAGTTTTCGTGCCCGTCAACTTTGAGGATTTTTTTTTAAGTACATACATATGTCCTACTCATATTTTATTAAAGGGCTTTTCGTAAGCTTTTGTATGCGACAAGGTTATAGAAAAAACGTTTGTTAAGAATTTTTTTCCCACCTTATTAGGTACTTCTTCACTGATGGTTCAAGCAACAGGGCTTAATATTCCTGTTCATCCCAGCGTTTGAGTTTGAATAATTATCTCTATTCCTAGTCTGGTTAAGATGATTAGAGGAAAGAGAAAGAAGACTATCTGTGAATGAAAAGGTAGGCCCAAGAGCAATACTTTCTTAACCCATACTGACTACTTATAAAATAAATTTAGCATTAAGTTCAAAGAATGTGAATTTTCTTTACGAAACGTTAAAAGGTGGACTAATACTTGACGATGGACAAGAGTCCACTCTCCTTCAAAGCAGCAACTTCTCAGAGAAAACTTTTTTTCATACTATTCTCATTCAAATAAAGCTTAATGTCCTTTGTTCGTGCATATGGCAGCAAAGACAAATATACTTATCACATTTGTGTATCCAAAGTGTCAAGGTTATACCAGACATTAGGGAACTGAGGGAAACCATTTGAACATGCTCTTACACATCCAAGGTCTAGTAAGTAAGGGACCAATAACAAAAAGAAAAGAAAAATCACAAATGATTAATAGGGTTGTGTATAAAAATAGGAATAAAAGCCATCTGACGCGAAAACATGTAGGTGCAACAATACAAAATCAAAGGGTTTCTCCATGTCGCCCCCGATTGCTTCATTCAAATTTGAAGCCTAGTTATTTACACACTCACCCTCGATGTTGTTTATTTTCCCCCCGCGGCTCATCTATTTCCACTTAATTTCTTTTCCGTTTTTTCGTTTTTTGTCTTTGCAGATGTTTATGTTTAGAGCTGCCCCCAAAACACCCTCGTTTATCTTTCTCGACATTTAAGCCCAATGCCATATCGTATTCTTTACAATCTAGCCTTGTCTGGGTCTAAAAAAGCGGGCAGCGTGAATATCTGTTGAACAAGGCATGTTTGCGGGCGGGCGGATAAAATCGATATATCTGTTTACATAAGTAAACTAAATAGAAAAAAAGTCAAGTGAAACCCTATTATCTTACCAGTAAATTAGGAAAGCGCGGTCGTGCACCCGCGTCTCACCACTTGACTAAATACAGTGCAAATAATCTTGTGAAAACCCAAAACAAGCCTCGGACTATTCCTTTCATTGCTTATGATAAATACATAAATAAAATGTCACCATCGCCAGCAGGCAAAGGAGAAAGGCAAACCACTTTTGGAGGGTCCCCGGCTCCCCATCTTACGCCATTTCATTAGGCATGTACATTTTATCACAGGTATTTCGGATTCAGATTTGGTGTTCACTTCCTTAGAAATCAAATAATGCTTTTTGCTTTCTTGTTCCTGTTTTTGTTAATTACAGTAATTTGACAGGAATTCGTAATTTATTGAGTGGCACATTAAAATTAAGAACTTTTGACCATATCCGCTGAAGGGATTGATCCCTAAAATACGATGGTTGTAGGTAAAGCACTGATAGTAGGAAACGCACGTTTCTTACTTAAATGTATTCTGACGAAGAATGCTAGCACAAAGGCTCCTCTATGACATGGTCCAAAGTTCAAAAGGCATTAAGTTAGCCTTCGCTAAGATTGAAATTAATAAGCCACGGAGAGTCTCAGCTCTTAAACACTGGACGAACAAAACACTTCATTGTCAACGGTGTTTTACTTATCCCCATCACGGCATTGTTCCTTAGTTAAAGGCATTTTCGCATCACTCGAACCTAAACGAACAATGCACAACATTAAATTAGGAAAATAGTCCTTAAAAGGACAAGGAAGCCACTGCTGCTAATGAACACACTCTTCAGGTATATTGAAGAACAATGGCTAATGAGTATCCTAGACAAATTCTGCAAAATCGACGTAAAAAAAAAACCGTCATGCTGCACAGAAAAAGCCAACTGACGTTTTGTTTTCTTCTTTTGTTGTTCTAATTTTCTTTTTGTTTTCTTTTTTTTTTTTTTCGTTCTTTGTGCTCTTATAAAGAAATTTCTGGGCCATAATAAGGGGGTTTACCAACACATAATCAGAGTTCGTTGGAAATGAAATCCATGTTCTCTTTGCTTCGACTGCATGGACTATTGTCAGCCCTAATGAATCTTTTCATTGCTTTTTTGTTGTATGTTGAATTGTACCCGTACAATGGTATAGATATCGGAATAAGACGTGTTTTATGAATTGAAGCACAGACGGTGGTACGTGAACTAAAACAGGTTCGCGTATGCAGGATATTGCATTTCATTTGAGATATTTTTGTCTTTATAAATATGTTTGCATCAGAAAAAAAAGGAATAGGTTAATGACTTAAACTAGGGAACTATTCGAAATAGAGTTAGAGCAATAAATTTGAGTTCCTCGAATCGAACTGCGTTGTTGGTATCCTTGATCGACTAGTGCACAGATAATTAAAACTGTGTTTTAGAGACAAAAATGCGAATTTAAATTCTACAGAGGTGTCATTCTAAGTCAACAGAAAAATGCAACATTTTACGCAAAGGTGTGATATTTTATTTAGGCCCTAAGTACGGGTTGATTATGAAGTACACATATTGGGAATCATTGCCTTGCCTCTACCTAAACATAGTCCTCCTCTGATAATATTTCCCATTATATTCTTGTATAACTGCCGGGACCTCTACTACCTAAGCGTTTCAAATAAGAGCTCTGACATAAAATCATTGATTAAGCATAGCCTAATGGTGTCGATCTCCAATTAAAATCCCCATTTCGAAGAGTTTGCCGTCTAGCCCATTTGTCACGCAATAAAACCAATCTTTCACCAGCGTTGTAGGGTGTGGCAATAATCTGCTAAAAATACACGTCGTCCATTTCCCTAGCACTAATTCAAGAAAAGAAAAGAACATGATCAACATTGTTTGATAACGCAATCTGTTTACTAAACGGCTGCCAGCAGCATTATTTTCAAAAAAAGTTTGGCCCATCGTCAACCCAGTATCACAACCAACTGTTACCCTTTTCAGACGGGGAAGTTGTTCTACTAATTCTTCTCTGTTTTCGACAGTTTTGTTTGCCTAGGTTCCGAGACAAATCGAATCAGCCTCATCGCTACAATAACTTTGGGCAAAAAGTTATGAACTTATTTATTAATTTCCACGATCCAAACAGCGAACGTAGGTATTATGAGGGGTCTACTGGCATTAATTCTAGTGTCAAGTGGCGTTATGAGAGGGGCGATAAATAAGTACCCGTGTTAGAAATGTAAATGCAAGTCTTAAAAAAAAAATTTAATTTTTCAACGTAATTTCCTTTTAGGTCAATACACTTTTTATAAAGTTTTTCCCACTTCTTTAACCCCTCCAAAAAATATGACTTCTCAAACTCATTAACATAAGAAGCTGGCTCGGTAATAACCTCGTCGTTTGAGCTGATTTTTTTCCCCTGATCCATATTTCCATGTTGGGAAATAAAGAGAAATCGCAAGGTGCCAGATCAGTACGGTGGGTGTGGTAACAAATCATAGTGCAATTCAATTAATTTCGCAACTACAATTGTTGATGAATGAGCTGGTGCGTTATCGTGGTGAAACAACACGTTTTATTAAGCCAAATCGAGTCGTATTTCCTTCATTTTTTTATCGAATCGGTCCAATAATTCACTGTAGTACCGCCACGTGATTGTTCTTTCCTTTTCCAAAAAGTCTATGAGGATTATTCCCTTCTAGTCCTTAAAAATTGTGGCAATGACTTTTCCGAGAAGATTCACCACCAAAAATTGTCTGGCGTATAATAACGTATCCAGATTCCACCCACGGGAACGACCTGGCCTAAAAACTCCCGAGAATCTCAATTAAATGGGTCCAAACGCTGCTTCGACATTGTCAGTCTCATCCGCTTGTTGTCCATTGTCAACAATTGCGGCACCCATTGGGCCGACAGCTTTCTTACGCGTAATTTGTCACGTAATATATTGATTGCCATTCCATACGACACGGCTACGGCCTGTGCTACTTCACGCACTTTTGTCCGTCGATCAGCGAGAATGATGTCGTGGGCTTTTCAACGATTTCTTTAGTAACTACGTTTAAATTCGTTAAACCAATATCCAACGTCTGTCAATGAATCCCATTCAAGAATAAAAAGCGAATCACGGGTCGATATTACTCTTTTCCTATTTTATCGATAAAACCAAAATTGTGTGATAAAATTTGTGGTTAAAAAACTATGTACCTATGAGTCAGTCGAAAATGTTGTAATGTCGTTTGGTAAATAACGGTACAAGGCAGTAATGCCGATTTCCCTCAGCAATGCCATCTGTTTTTAAGCACAGATACTTATTGATCGACCCTCGTAAGCGTGTAGACCAAGATCTTCATGCAAAATATGAAGCAAAATGGTTGCAAATTGGACACACCTACGAGGGTGGTCCGATAAGTACTTAGCCTACAAAAGAAAAACAAACATTTTGGAGAAATGGCGATTTATTTTTCAATATAGTCTCCTCTTAGCTCGATACACTTGACCCAGCGATGCTCCAACTTTTTTAACCCGTCTGAAAAATACGTTTTCTCGAGGTCTGCAAAGTAGGCCTCCGTGGCGGCGATGACCTCCCCATTCGACTGAAATTTCTGCCCGGCGAGTGACTTTTTCAAGTTTGGAAACAAAAAGAAGTCGCACGGGGCCAAATCTGGAGAATACGGTGGATGGAGCAGCAGTTCGTAACCCAATTCGGAGGTGTGAGCCGGTGCGTTATCATGGTGGAAGAGCACTTTTTTCTTCACTTCGGCGTCGAATCGGCCCAATTGGCATAGTACAGCCCTGTGACCGTTTTGCCCTTCTCCAGGTAGTCGATGTCACATCATGCCGGATCACACCTTGTGAATCCCAGAAAACGGTGGCCATCACCAACAAACGCGGCACCCATCGCGCCAACAGCTTTCTCATGCCCAAAATTTCATGCAGAATATGACACACGCGATCTTTTGAAATGCCTACTGTCTCAGCTATCTCGCGCACCTTCAATCGGCGGTCTGCCAATACGAGATCGTGAATTTTTGTCACGTTAACCTACGTGGTAGCCGTTTTCGGGGCACCTGGACGTGACTCATCAAAAACCGACGTGTGACCACGTTGAAACTCGTTAAACCAATTTTTTATGGTCGCCATCGAAGGAGAAGAGTCACCGTACACCATCCAAACGCTTTTTGATTTCGCTGCGCGATTTCCCTTCCAAAAACAAGAATCGAATCACCGACCGATATTGCTCTTTTTCCATTTTTCTAAAATCCGCGGACACTCCCGCTTCCACACGCGGTCAAAACAAAACTACGAGTCCGATCCGGCTGAAATTTCGACAGTATCCGTCTACTAGAATGTACTACACGATAGTAGTATTGCTCTTACTGGCGCCATCTGGTGATGAGGCTAAGTACTTATCGGAACATCCTCGCATATTAGAAAATCAAACATCTCTCCATCCAAATCAATATGCATACCGCAAAGAACGATCTACTGAAAATGCGCTGCATCGCTTGTTATCGCATGTGGAAAATAGTTTAACATGCAAGGAGATCGCAATTTACGCCTTCCGGTATTGAGGGGGCATTTGATAATACTGTGTAGACCACTCCGCTAACCATTGGGTTAGAGCGATGTTTGAGAGCTACATCCGGAGAAGTCTCTCTGACAGTATGGGCAGCTAAAGGGTGTTCACAAGGTGGAGTCCTTTCATCACTTCTCTGGTATATAGTCATCGACGACCTACACTAAAAGTTAACCAACCTCGGTTATGAAGTCATTGGATACGTAGACCATGTAATTATTTTTACAGGTAATAACAAGATTTCTGCCTGTGAACGGTTGCAACTTGCGCTTCAATTTATCCCTGACTGGTGTAACAGAGAGGGTTTATCGACAACCCGTCCGTTTACAAAGAAGAGAAAAATACATCCTTGCCCCATCTCCCTAAATGGTACAAATATTGGATTTTCAGAAGAAGTCAAATATCTAGGTATTTGCCTTGAACGGAAACTTGACTGTAATTTCAACATCAAAAGTAAACTTGCAAAGGCGATTAGGGCACTCTGGGCCTATCGATGCATTTACGGCAAGACCTGGGGATTGAAGTAAGCTTGTATTAAATTGAATGGTATGGATATTGCGTCGCACGAATATGATTTTCATTCTCAAATCGATTTACGTTCATTTGGTTATTTTATGAAATATTACTTAGCCGAGCAGTAAGATTCACATTGAAACTTATGTTACTGCTACAACTATTAGAAATATGAGCAGAGAGAGAGGTTTTGGAGACTCTTCCCTAATATCTTCCTGAATCTGGAAGTTTTAATCAGAACTTTCGGAGCTTCAAATGACCTCCCAAATATTCAGCCGAACGCGGCTAAATCATAGTGGCGTGATGAATGTCGGCTTTAAGAAAAAAGGACGACTGGAGCTTATGTCGACTATAACTTCCTTTAGCTTTTAATAAGGAAAACAAACTCTAATTTCAGTTTCATCACTTTATAGACTGTGAAAGAAAGTCGGTCGGAAGTCGCCAATGGCTTTTAAAGCACTGATTTCTATTTCTAGTCAAAATTTTCCCGTCCGATAACTTTTTTCCCATGAATCTTTTGAAGAGTGATACAGGTTGTCATAGGTTCTCGAATATCTAAAACTCTTATCAAGTCGCCTTCTTTAAAAAATTTTTGTGGAAAGTAAATGACATATTTTCATTCATTCACGAAGAGCCTTTACCTAACACCATTCTCTTAATCTACTTACGGGAAATAGCCCACTCCTTGACATTTCATAAAAAGGTCTCCTTATGAGCTTATGGAAAAAACAAACAATTTCGTCCTTTTTCCTGACCCAAAATTTATCTAAGCTCACCGAATAAGAACGAAGAAAAACATTAATCGAATGCCCCTGAACTTTGGCAGGGGAGCGTGAGGCAAATCATTTTTCGACCACCAACAAGTACGACAAGCAGGAGGCACGATAAACCCCTTTCGTATTAATTGCATGAATACATAAACACAAAACCCAAACAAACCCAAGGAGTACAAAAAGCAATATTAAAAAGGAAATGAAAAGAAAAGCGCTCGGTGATAAATGATCACAACTCAGGCGAGGCAGTTTGGGACAAAGCCCTTGGTTATACCATAATCGCCGAGGACATCAACTCGTCAAAAGGGAGAAAGGTGGGAGAAAAGAACAAAAGCCAGCAGCAAAAACAATAAAACAACAAAGTTTGAGCGCACAATCCCGAATTATTGTCAAGTAAAGAAAAAAAAAAGTGTACATCCTCGCTGATTCGAACCTGCATAGGAAATATACCTCTCAAGGATTTGTGCCAGAATATCATAAATTATGAAATTCCTGAAAACAAAAGTTGAGGGTTTGTTTACTTTTTAAAAAGGGCTTCTTTCCGGGCCCGACATCATCGGTGTCAACCCGAATACAGGAAACAGGACTCGTCCAAAAAAGACCAAAGTCATCCAAGGTATTCGCTCGTCCTTTTTTTCTTTTCATTTTCTCATCGCTTCACCATCATGGTTCCTTTTAACATCAATTTTTATTATTAATATCATTTCTATCATAATTTCAAGAAAATACCTTCAGGACATCCAGCGTCACCAGAAAATAAAAACCAAAAAATAGGTGAAAGGACGAAGGATATTGTAACAGAAGAAAAAAAAGAATACATAAATCCGCAATCCTGCAGTCTTTGATTAAGTGAATAAACAAGAAGCCCAAGAAGGACAACGAGCTACGGAACAGTAGGGGGATTGATGTGCCGATGGCAACTGAAACTCCATACAGATTTTTTGTCCATAAAACAAATCAAACTTTTTTCCTTATATCTTTATTATTCCTCGCCTACTCGTCCACTCTTCATTTACTCACCCATCGTCGTCGTTGTCGTCGTTTGGAACGAGCATGTTTACGTCGACTTGAGGGCTTGTGTGCTCAACCATACCGGACTGACCACTGGAACTCATTTACTCAGGACTTGCTGTGTCTCGTGAGTTATAAGTTCTGAAATTTTTAAATAACCGGAAATGGAAGAAGGCGAACTAAAGAAGAGTACAGAATAAAAAGGGACGAAGACAAGGCCCTTAACTCCATGGCTCCACTCGTTATTGAAAATTTATTGATGCAATAACTCGCCTTCTGGCCATTACCCTATAGAACTCATAGAAGAAGAGAGTTTATTTCAAGCATTGCCGGGCATGCTGGCGTGCCACGTACAACTGTGGTAGTTAGACTTGATTGTCCTTGGTTAATTCATGGCAGGATTATATTTCAAAAGGAGTAAAGTGAGTAAAAAATCACGACACATAGAGCCGTACTTTGACTTCCTAAGCGCTTGTGACTGCGCTATTATAACTCATATGGTTATGAGTATTCAAATGTAGATTAATGATTCGGGGGACGTTGGAACGAAGTTAGTAGAGAAAAGCGTAGTCTACCATAGCGTGGATGAGAATTTGACATGACGTGTTTGCTGAATTAGCTCAGCTGTACATAGCCTTTAAGGTGTTATAAAATATGACAGACACTACCAAGCACGAACTTAACGTCTATAACTAGGTGTCTAGTATTAAGGAGTGTGCCGCTTTGAATTCTATTATACAGTCGCATGATAATAACTATTATGGAAGCCTGGAGAATGTTCCGTTTTTTAAGCCAACGTCCTTTCGTTTTGATTCTCAGAGGAGTAAAGCAAGACGTTGATTGATAACAAATTTTCTCTAGCTCTGCTAGTTCCAATAGTTGAATGAAGTCCAACTTTATTCGAATATGAGCGAATCGATTGTTAGCAATAAGGATTTCCAGCTCTACAAATCGAATGTTAGGCTTCTTAATAGACCACGTCCAACTTAGGAAGATTGTTTATCGCTATAAAGCAGAGAATCTCGTACTCTAGGACATGCAATGGGACGATTTGGGCAAAAAGAGAATGAAAAATTATTCAGGCAGTTATTTGCAATATTTTTGTCAGAAGCTGTTTTACAACAATTCGCATCTTTGCATGCACGGACGTTACACCATTACTAGAATTTCTTTCGTATAGCATCCTTCACTGAATAATAATGCCATTCAAGTGAAGTTGGTTTTCCACCTGGGTTAAGTCTTTAATAGCATGTTGCCTTGAACGATCATGTAAATGCTGTTTTGTAACGAATCTTTGCCTTGCTACTCGGTCTGTCTTACAGTTGACACTATCTGCTTAAGTGAGGTAAGCTAATACTAATTTAATTATTATAAAGTTTTCCTCAAATGGGTTCCGTCTCAAGGTATATATTGCCTGATGTCACCGACAAATCTTGATGTATTCATTTGAAAGCTTTCTGAAAAACAAAAAGAAAAACGCTTTATATCGAATGCATCTCTTTTTGTCCTCATCTGGACAATATGGATTTTTATAGAAAACTAGACCTGGCGAACTTCGTCCCGTCCAAAATCGATCTTTTTTATTGAAATATTCTTGAGCAAACGTGATCATATTGAAATTCATAACTTTTAGTAGGACATTTGCCCGCTCTGATCATAATTTTGAAGTCGTCAGGAACCATACCTTCCAATGCCGCCATGGAAAACCAAACAAAAATGTTCGATCTCACAAAGCAGATTTAGGTACAGTAAAATT
Source organism: Merodon equestris (assembly GCA_958301585.1). Lineage (NCBI taxonomy): Eukaryota > Metazoa > Arthropoda > Insecta > Diptera > Syrphidae > Merodon > Merodon equestris. Next base: position 209,992,423 of record OY284413.1, on the reverse strand, counting down.
TCAAATAACATGAATGAGGTCATTACAAAATTTACCAAAAGATAATAGTTAAACCACAAGTCTATGCTGTTTTCATAATCTAAATCTAAAAGCCATGATTTCACTTTTCTGAGGAATATGTATTCATTTCGAATATACCTTATATAAAATGGTGGTTTATTTAAAAGCCCTGGAGCAATAGTTATACAAAATTGGTGACCGGGTGCTTTTGCGAGATGTTGTTCATTTATTCTTAGTTGGTGACTATAGGAGTTCTACTTAGCAAATAGCTTGATCTGGCGAACAGTTTTTTAGAACTTTATAACAATATAATGTTTTACTGGTTGAATTTTCAGTTCCCGAAACAGGAATAAGCAAAGTGACCATAGATTTTTAGTTGCAAATAAGACAAATAACATGTTTATTTTGATACCAGGAGAGGAACTTACTTGGTTATAGTGAGTACCACCACACGAGGCTATGCCATATTCAAGTTTAGAATCCACTAGGCTATAATAAATACATTTAGGAAGTTTCGAGGAACAAAAAGATTTTATAAAATAAAATTGCCTATTGATAGCCATTGAGTGCGTAAGAAAGGGCTGACCAACTCATTTTCATGTCAAAAAACCTCCCAGCAGGAAGCCGGTTCCCTGGTGGAACGCTGAGAAGTCGGTTCCCTGGTGGAACGCAGAAGTCTCCTGAACAGATCGCTTAAATCGAACTCGAAAGATGACTGGAATAAATATCGATCGAAGCAGAAGGAATATACGAAGCTTATTCGAAAATCGAAGAATGATTCCTATAAGTCCTTCTGCAAAGAGATCAAATCCCTGAGCGCGACCAGCAAGTTGGTTAAAGTCCTCAAACGAGGAAAATCGACAAAGCTGGATGTACTCAAAAAGTCTGATGGTACCTTCACCGAGTCTAAAGCAGAAACTCTCAGTTTACTGTTTCAGATCCATTTTCCGGGAAATCAGACTGTCATCTTCACTGGAAACTGCGACTGAAACGATGAAAACAACTCGGCGTAGCTGGTATGTTGCGTCACGCGTGGCAACTACTGATGCCATTGAATTTGCTGTGGCATCCTTCGATGACTTTAAGTCGCCGGGCACAGATGGGATATACCCCGTTATGCTGCAAAAAGGTACATATAAGACAACTGCTTCCTACTCTGAAAATAATTTTCACTGCTAGCTGGCACTTGCTTGGCGCGCGGTGAAAGTGGTCTTTATTCCCAAAATAGGGAATGAAGATTACTCACTCGCCAAGAGTTTTGGACCAGTCTAACATCTTTCTTGCTGAAAAGCATGGAGAGATTAGTAGAGCTGCACGTGCGCAAAGTTGCCTTTCGAATGCATTCTCTCTCGGACATGCAACATGCTTATCAGCGCGGAAAATCCTGCGAGACTGCGCTTCAAAACCTTGTTGGGAGAATTGAATGCGCTCTCGAAAGGAAAGAGTAAGTATTAGGCATTTTCGTCGACATTGAGAGAGCTTTTGATAAAGCTACTTTCGACAGCATGTGTAACGCTGCCAGACGGAATGGCGTAGATGAAGCACTGGTTTTGTGGATCAAAGCAATGCTTGTGCACAGAACATTGATCGCTGATACAGGCCTCGAATAACGTGTCAAGTCTGGAGTAAACAGGGGCTGCCCGCAAGGTGGCGTCTTGTCTCCGCTGTTATGGTGCATGGTGGTCGACTCTCTGCTAGATGCTCTCAATGCCTTTGGAATCTATGCCCAGGCCTATGCGGATGATGTTGCTGTTCTCTCTGTCGGCTCATGTTTAGCGAATGTCTGTCTCAAAGCGCAGGCGGCGCTAGACGTGATCGAAGCTGTCGGAATGGGCTGTCGGTTAATCCTCTTAAGACTGGTGTCGTTCTCTTCACGAAAAGGAGGAAAACAACTGGCATTACTCAGCTGGTGCTAAAAGACATCCCCATCCCTATATCCAAGGAAGCTAAGTATCTGGGAGCCATTCTAGATAGCAAACTTCTTTGGTCAAAACATGTTGAGTCCAAAACCACCAAAGCGCTGTCAGCTTTCTGGCAATCAAAGGTGCCTTTGGCAAAACACGGGGCTTATCACCGAAAAAGTTCCTTTGGTTCTACACGGCAATGGTAAGACCGATAATCTCATATGCATCGGTTGCAAACACTCTGTGGCTTCACTCACCACACTCCAAAGAGCGGTCTGCCTTAGCTGCACGGGGGCTTTTCCCAGCACACCGGGAGCTGCTCCAGATGCTATGATGAATCTTCCACCCCTTGACATGAACAAAAAAATAGAAACAAGCATTGCCTGCCCATTCAATTGCCCGTGGTAAAAATATACTCCCGAAAAATGCCTTCTTCCGTTACCAGGACTAATGGTATATTCATACTGGAAAGAAAAAGTGCGAAAGAAAAAAAAAAAGTGAAAATTATTCAAGATCGGGAGCGATTCAACTGACAAGGATCACGTACGGAGTTGAACAAAATAATAGAAACATAGGTTGTGTACTTGTTGTAAACTTAAATAAAAACAATTTTCATATTCAAGGAATCGTTATTTGAGGTATTGAAGGTTATACCAACAACGTTTAAATTTTTCAACTGTTAGATTTTAGTTTTTAGGAAGATTTAGGATGGGTAGAGCCAAGCACTGCACGGAAACAGAAAGGGCCACAATAATAGCACTTCGTGATGAGGGCAAGACCATCAGGGCCATAGCGGACAAGGTTGGATGCTCTCCAAAGATGGTATTTAATGCCTTAAATAGGAACAAAGGGTAAGAGAATAGAGGACGCCAACAAAAATTAACGGAAAAGGACAAAGCTAGGCTAATCCGAAAGTGTAAAGTCAACCCGTTTCGTTCCTCCAGGGAGCTTAAAGCAGATCTCGGGTTTGAAGTTCATCTCATAACAATCCGCCGTGTTCTTCTTAAAGCAAAACTCAAAGCGAGATCGCCAGGAAAGGTACCTCTCTTAAAAAAAGCACACCTGGCAAAACGCATCCAATTTGCCAAAAGGTACCAAATACTCCACGATCCATTTCTTCAACGTATATACATTACGAAAAAAAAATTAAATCAACTTAATGATGAATTCACTCCTGGGCCCGATGGTCTTCCTGCCATATTACTAAAACAATTTTCCTCCATTCTTCAAAAATATTCAACTCATCCCTATTTCAGTTCTGAAAACTGAAATATGCCTACCAAAGAACCTTCATAAACAAGAATATAACTAACAGCAATAAGTAGTCCGGGGCAATACCACATGCAACACTTTTAAAATTGTTAGAAAAGCCATCAGATGTTTTGAGTTTTTCAAGGACAATATAACTTTATATATTATTGTAAGATGGCCCGAAAATATAATGTACTTATACAAAAGGAGCAAAACACGAGACGATGTCTTCTTTACGAAACCTTTATTCGGAATGAATACAGAAATTAGTTAGCAGGACTATCTGATATTGTTTGAAATAGTACAAACTTTGTCATTGGTCATTTGATCGTATAATAGAACAATTCATATCATTGGTCAATCGATCTTATAATCCATATACGCATGCTTATTTTGCTGCGTTTACATCAAATACAAATAGGGTGACATGAATATATAAATAAATGCAATCGCTTACACATTAAAATTATAATAAACTTAAACAAGGTGACATGGAATCTCTTACAACTCGATCATCCTGACTATAAATCGTCCTCGATTTATTAACTTATACAATATAATTACACAAAATACTTCTGTGCTCAAAGTCATTTGAATCTTAAATACCTTATTTATTACTAGATGCTACATATAATATTATAATATATGTATGTAGTTTATGAGTATATTTACTTAACACGGAATTAGTTAAGTAAAACTAGTTTTAACATGAATTCTTAAAGGATAACTACGTTAATCGATATGTTGTATAGATCCTTATATGACGATATAAGGTTTCATATTTTGGGGAGATGCTATTCCCTCATACGGAACGCGAGATATCTGAAGGTTTCCGATATCTTTTATAACATATCTGTCATTTGGGAGTATTTTCGTTACTTCAAATGGTCCCTTATATTTAGGCAAAAGTTTCTTGTTTATCCCCGGTGTATTTACAGTATTTCTAATCATTATGAAATCGCCAACTTTGTATAAATGAGGTTTTTTATGTCGCTGATCATAATAAGTTTTATTAACGCCTTGGCTACGAACGGTATTATCACTTGCTTGCCTACGCCATTCACTCAAATCTCTCGATTTTTCGACAACTATATTTTCTTCTAAATAACTTCGAATTTTATCGTTAATTACACCCCTTTGTGCTACACCGAAAACTAACATGCTTGGACTAAAGCCTGTACTCTTATTGATAACATTATTGAGAGCGAACTCAACTTTACTAAGATGTTTAGTCCAATCACCAGGTTCAATTTCAGATTCCTTGCTTAACATCGGCGTAAGGCTTCTGTTTATTCTTTCTACCTGTCCGTTTGATTGTGGTGAATTTGTAGCTACCTTAATATGTTGTACACCGGACTCTTGGCAGAACTTGTTGAACTCTTCCGAAGTAAAGCAACTACCTCTGTCGGATATTATACGGACTGGCTTACTATATGAGTGAAAGTAAATCTCTAAAGATTTTATAACTTCGCTGGTGTTGGTCGTATTCACCGCATAAAGTTTGGTGAACTTCGAAAAGCCATCGACAACTAGAAATATGTACTTTTTCTTATTTCGCACAGAAGATGGTAATGGACCATAGTGATCAACGTGGACTGTTTCAAAAGGCTGATCTCCTTTCGGAATGTTGTGTAATGTTCCTTCTTTTTTGCCAGTTGGTGCTGTAAAATGAATACACTTTAAGCAACTACATATATAATCCTTCACTTTGACCTTCATTTTGGGAAACCAATACGTTTGTCTTAGAAAGTCGTAGCACTTCTCTACACCAACATGGCACAACGCATCATGGTGAGTCTGAATTACATTCCTCTCCAGCTGCGATGGTACATAGAAATATACTTTTCGATTAATTTTGCGATATACTAAGCCATTAATTAGTTCATAATCCGAGTTTTCTTTTTGTTCTAAAGCCTCTACCAATTGCCTTATGACAGGATCTTTTTGTTGCGAAGCGGCAAGTGCATGCTCGAATGAATCTGGTTCTATAATTAATATATTATGAGATCGGCTAAGTGCATCAACATGCGTCATCCTTTTGCCATCCCTATGTTCTATCACATAGTCATAGTCTTGCAATTCAAGAGCCCAACGAGAAATTCGTGGGTTTAAAAGCTTTTTGTTTAGAGTTAACGTAAGCGACTTGCAATCGGTTATAATTTTAAACTTAACACCTGTAAGATAGATTCTAAATCTCCTTAATGCCGATATAATAGCTAAAGTTTCCAATTCATAAGAATGGTACCTGGATTCCGCAGCAGTTGCGCGTTTGGAAAAAAAGAAAACTGGGTGGAAACGCTTATCTTCTTGGCGCTGCAGCAATACGGCTCCAAAACCTAAGCTGCTAGCGTCGCAGTGCAATTCAGTATCCGCTAGGGGGTTGTAAATTCTTAATAGAGGTGAATTTAATAATTTTTCTTTCAACTCTTGAAAAACCAACAACTCTGTTTTGCCAAACACAAATTCTGCATCCTTTTTCAGGAGATCGTAAAGGGGTTTTGATATTATCGAAAAATCTTTGATAAATTTGCGGAAATATGAGCAAAGGCCTAAAAAAGAGTGTACAGTTTTAACATTGGTTGGAATGGGAAACTCTGCGACCGCTTTTATACCATCAGCGTTTGGACTTATTCCATCTACCGATACTGTGTAACCTAGGTATGATATTGTTTCATGTAAAAATATACACTTGTCAAGTCGTAACTGCAGGCCATTGGCAGATATCACATCTAACACCTTTCTCAAAATCCTAAAGTGCTCCTCTTTTTTTTCCGAAGCAATAAGCAGGTCATCCATATAAACTAGCAACTCTCCTGATTTGATTAAGTCCTTAAACAATGAATTTATATATCTTTGGAATACTGATGGGGCGTTCTTAAGCCCGAAAGGCATTCGGAGATATTCAAACTGACCTATTGGCGTTATAAAAGAAGTGTACTTGATGGATTCATTCGCAGCTTTTACATGATGAAAAGCACTTTTAAGGTCAAGAAGAGAAAAGTATATCTTACCGCGTAATCTATCTAAATGGTCTTCTATTAACGGAATCGGAAAATTATCTTTGACTGTAACTTTATTCAATTGCCTATAGTCAACGCAGAGACGTAACTCACCGGACTTCTTTTTCACTAGAACGATGGGCGATGCAAAAGGTGAGCTACTCTCACGGATAATTTTCCTTTTATTTAAGTCGTCTATAATTGATTGTAATTCAAGTTTATGTGCGTAAGGCAGTCGTCTTGGCGTGCAATTGAAAATACTATTCGCATCGGTTAAAATTATTTTCATTTCGAAATTATTATCTTCGGAAAATTCTTTACAATTAATCTCACTCCCGGTAAGCAAGTTTCGTACTTCAGTTTTTTCAACGGTAGTTAATTTCTCATTAATTTTCAAACAAAAGGATTCGTTACTATTATCACACGTATCTATATTAAACATCTCAACACTTTCATCAAAATTATAATCTTTCACATTTGTTTCCGTCACATTATTTTCTTTCTTTTCATCTATTTGTAAACATAGCTTAATATTTGTTATCTGTAAAAAGTCCCTTCCTAATACAATAGCATTTTTCATCGTTTCATTCTTAACTACATATATACATGCATTTACATAATCATCATTAATTTTAATCATACAAAATACCTTACCAAAAACGATTAGCTTGCTACCATTTATGCCTACGAAATCATCAAGTGGGGCATCTATCGGTGTCATCAGATACGCTGGTATATATCGCTGCTTCACGAAGCTGATGGGGCTGCCGGTGTCGATCATCGTCATTGCATGCATCGTAACGCTGATGTCTTCAGATTCGTTCTTAAGGAAGGTGTATTCGAGAACGCCATGGAAATTTTCTAGGAAAGAATTTTGATGTTTCCGTGATGGGTTTTGGTGGGCATTATTCAGTACCATCACTGAAGTCGATTTCGGACAATCCTTGATAACGTGACCTTTTTGCCCGCATCGGAAGCATGAACCCCTCTCTCTGTGTGGCTTCGAGCAATTGGAAGAAATATGTCCCACGTCGTTGCAGTTAAAACACTTGACTTTGTTCTTAATTGCGTTTTCGATCTTAGGTGGTGCAACTGTCTTGATATAGCCAGATGTTGACGGCTGATAATCTGACTTCATTTTTTCATACTTCCTAAGCGCATTCTTCAGCTCAGGTATACTATTGGCTGTCAAAAGGATTTGTTTATTATATATGGAATCAGGGATACCTTTAATGATGTAATTCATTAAGTCCTGATCGGCAATATCAGCGGAAGATGCGATTTCTTGCATAGTCAGAATGTACTGCTGACAACTTTCTTCTTTGCGCTTCTTACGGTTCCGCAGCACGTTGTGGACATCAGTTGCAGTTATATGACAATAAAACTCTTCCATCAATGCAGATTTTAATTCCGACCACGACTGGCACGATGTAGATCGGACAAATAGCTTCGCTGTCCCTTTAAGCATTCGCTTTGCATAGATAAAGCACTCGGTCTCACTTAAATGGTGCATGATCTTCACTTCATCTACATTCTTTATCCATTTGGTAACAGGATAGTTGTCATCAGCGGAAAACTCTTGTAGGGAATCCTCGATGTCACGTGAATTGTGTGCAGGAAAACATCTGTCGATTGGGCTGCTTAGCTCAGCGAGTCTTTTCTGCAAGGAGCGAATCTCCTCTTTCTTTCGCACCATTTCTCGTAATTTTTCCAATTGTTCTTCGATATTTTCATCTGATTCCAGCTCAACTACGGATTCCTCCTCATCGAAGCCACTGAGTAAAGTTCCAGGAAAAAATTCTTCCAATTCACTTGAATTTAGTGATGAAATGCCTTCTTGAAGTCGAATTTTGAGAATCGCTTTGATTCCATTAGTGGCCAAACCTATCTCGGCCAATTTCTCTTTAAGCGATGGAACCGTTGCGATTTCTACGAATTTTGTTGCTCGTGTTTTTGCGTCCATTATACCGATGATTACCGATAACCAAAAAAAAAATATGTTCATACAAAACAATGACTTTACTATTGCTTTAATTTTACTTTATTATTTATTAATTATTAATAAATTAGTATTTCACTTAATACATAATCCCACTTCTGAGTTTGTAAGATGGCCCGAAAATATAATGTACTTATACAAAAGGAGCAAAACACGAGACGATGTCTTCTTTACGAAACCTTTATTCGGAATGAATACAGAAATTAGTTAGCAGGACTATCTGATATTGTTTGAAATAGTACAAACTTTGTCATTGGTCATTTGATCGTATAATAGAACAATTCATATCATTGGTCAATCGATCTTATAATCCATATACGCATGCTTATTTTGCTGCGTTTACATCAAATACAAATAGGGTGACATGAATATATAAATAAATGCAATCGCTTACACATTAAAATTATAATAAACTTAAACAAGGTGACATGGAATCTCTTACATTATATTACTAGTAACCTGTCAAAATTTTCGTTGGGCTGAACAGGGTTCTCAACTAATTCTAAATGTTGCCAGTAGTTTCAAACCTATAGAAGTAAAGATATCGACGTGGAAGACGAAAAACTCAAGACTTTTTCCTATCGTTTGAGGGCCTTGATATTGGTCCAAAGGCAAGAAATTTGACAATTTACGAGTTGGACTCGACAGACGCTAAACAGCGTTTTTCACGAGCGAATTGCTGAAGTAATGGCAATAGGTTGTCCGCATCATGTTCTAACTGGCTTTAAAGTGTATCCAACACAATAATCCAAAACAAAAGAAATCACGTAGAGCAATGGCGAAGAATGAACCTATAACATGCCCCAAAGAAAAAAAATGAATGGTGTTAAGTCGCACTAATCTAAAAGCCTAGAAAATATGTCACGTAATAAAACCATATTTTTACCAACTCTGTATGCATATGGCACCATTCTGCAGAAAATAAACGACGTCCTCGTTAATGCCACCAATTTCAGGAAAAAAAAAACAATGTGTCAACACCATTCCGTAACGCAATCTATTCATTGAATTAGTGGACAAAACACAAGTGTGGCAAAAAGACGTCATCAGAAACCAATTATCTCCGGTCGTCAAAAGAGAGGTTGCTTCACTATTTTTTCTTGAGTTTTCGCTCACAGAAAAATAGAAAAATGAGTCTCAATGACTCAGAATAATGTTACATAAAACTCGTAATTTTTTTTTCATTCATTTCCAGCACTCAATCCAGCGAGTGCACGACATCTGCTAGCACGTAAACCAAAATCTTTATGCAAAATGCGGTTCAAATTGATTGCAGATAGGCACAGCTCCTCTGATCTCGGTTCCTAGTCACATTCTCAGCTACGGAGGTGATATTATCAGTTGATTTTGCCAAACGGGCACGAACTGGGTTCTTCACATCCCCAATCTGTCCGAGACGTTTATATTTATCGGTTAAATTCACTGCAACTGTAAGAGAATGCGCTTAATTATGAACGAAGTAGTATGAACTTTACAAAAAAATTCCACAATATTTTCACCGTTTTTATAGCGATTTTCAACGGATTAAATAACCTCTGTTGATATTCTCACTTTTGAAAAGTCATGTGAATGATAACTGAATATGGCGCGTCTTGTTGGATGTCCTTATCTGCAGGTAAGCTAGAGTCATACTGATTAGAATGAGAGCGTGAAGAGAATCACGAAAATCCCCATACTCGTATTTTACGTTGTTAATTAATCTATAATTAGAGCTGCATCAACTCATTTAGAAGATATTGACGTTTTGATATTTTTAGTTTTCAATTAGTTTGTAAACTCTATCCATTTAGACTGATCCTCCCCCCTTTCGGATACCTGTTACACAACATTCCGTCAAACCGCTAAGTAGAGTCAACCATTTGAATATTGACTTTTGGAAATATTCAAATTCGTACTCCTTGAAAATTACTTACTGCCAGACACAGATGACCTGTTTTCACGCCACCCTCTTAAGTGGTTTTGTTACTTGGTCCAAAAACTTTTCGTAAAATTTAAGCGCAGTCTTCGTTAATAAATTCGAATAGCAAAGTTTTCCTTTCGGTTGCAATTAATTCACCGGTTAAATGCAAATCGGTCAGCCGCACAAACTTTCTAACTCAATTCCTGAAAACCAACGAACACATGATATCCTGATCTCGCAGTTAACACCGAGAAAATATATAGCATTTGGTGCTCGTTCGCAACTTCAGCAACTACTTCTCTTCGATATGAAAAGTTTGCAGCAAAAAAAAAATAAATCGTAACTTCAGCATCCACATCTACATCAACCCATTTAATGTCCGTTCAAGCTAAGATAAGATAAATGGCCCGGGTCTGATCATCGAATATACAGGACTCTGCTTTTCACCTCACCCTCATTTAGGTCTCACATATCCATTCATTACATCAAACTGGACTTGGCCATTAGCACTTTTTTGCTTTATTTGTCCTCGTCATGCTATCAAATCGGTGATGGAGGTACGGCCGAGTTAGATGCACTCGGAATTGTAAATCGCAGAATTCTGCAAAACCAACCATTATTCATCATTCCTCCAACCATCTTGTCATTCATGAATGGTTAGAGAACCTCCGAAAGGAAAACAAACTGCAGAGAGGATGAAAGAAAAAAAGGGCATACCATCCTATGTTCCTTGCCCTGTTTTAACGACGACGAGAATGGTGAGATACCAAAAGACAGCAAAAACATAAGCATAACGTACACGGCGTGTCTCCAAAAGGTACCCAACTCATACACATTCACCTTCACTTAAGAACGACGACGATGATGAACTCAACTTTACAGGACAGACGATGGTTAGGCTGCGGAATGGCAACTTTTTTTTGAGAGGATCCTTCCAACTTAAAGTGTATATTTTTCCTTACACCTTCAAATGAGTAAAAAGGAGTCGGGTTGACAAGAGTACGATGGGCCTATGAAGGGGGCAAAAAAAATATGTAAACGAGAGTGAAATGGAAAACGTTTATGTGCATGAAATGTAATCGGGGTTTTGAAAGAAAATCGAGCGAGTAAGCGAAAAGTGAGCGGTGGAAACTTCAGTTGTTTAACACCGACTCAAGTGCACATATGTACATATGTAAGTGCCAGCAGCGTCGGTACCGCGTTAATGGGGTCTGAAGCGCTTTCGGTGAGGTCAGGCAAATACGTATTTGCATGTAGCTCGTCTGCTTCCTTTTATTGCTGCATTTCTTCCTCGTATTTTGTGCGTCGTCTCGAGGACAGCACTAAAAAAAAAACCGTAATGGAGCTGTTATTCATTTCAATTGCGAAAAATTGGTTGTGACAGGTGAATTGAAGGAAACACTTTAAAGCGGACGAACTTCTTTTATTCAGTGAATTCACTTGCCTGCTCTTTGTTGCATCCAAATGCACATTGAGAGTGGTTCTTTTCAGTACATTGGCTTCAGTGCTCGTATTACTACGGGATTCTGGATGAATTTTTTTTCAAAATGGGTAATAAAAACGGGAGGCACCCGAATGCATTCATATTTTCGTGTTTAATAAATCATTTATATGATGGCATTCATATGACGCGGAGTGATAGTGACTGTTTCAAAAGTGACATAGTTTTTTTTTTATTGTAACATGAACCATGAACCATTCTGATAGCATCACCAGTTGAATCGAATCGATTACGAAACCGATTCGATTGAAACCGAAACGGTTGAAAGTTGAAGAAGCAAAATTTAAGCCAGCAATAGGAGCAGAAATTCAACATGATCGTAAAAACTTTATCATTCAAACACAAGGCTACGGGGATATCACCGGATGGAGTTACGCGTAACCAAGTTAATCATTCTCTGGTAGATAGAAGACACCATACCAACGTATTAAGTGTTAAATCATACAAAGGAACGAATTGCAATTGATCCTATCCATCCAGAAATTAAAAGCCGATTCCAAATTCACAGAAGTTGAACACTTGAATGTATTATACAAAAAAATTTTACATACGTTAGAGAGTCAAAAGACCCTCGTATCAAACGCCAATACCGGGACGAAATTAATGATCGGTTTGCCCAATTTAATTGCTCAGAAACTAACGACGAAGCAAGACAGGTAGGGGCAGAATGGTCGACAATAATCAAGGAAGGTAGTTGAAAACAAAGTAGCCTATTGCAAAGCCGACAAAGGAAAACCTTGGTTCGACTAAAAATGCAAGAAAAAATAAAAGCCTGTAATGTTATAAGACTATAGTTAAGCCCTGGAAAATATTGAAAAAATCACATATACAAGATACCAAACCCTTTAAAAGGAAGTCAGCCATATCCTTCAGGATAAATAAGAGAATGGCAAGAGAGAAACGAGAGCAATGAATGCCGGGCTAAACGCTGCACGAAAAGGTGCTGAAATTCGTACTGACTGTCTTGGATCGGTCTAAACCCCGCATCTGGCTGAACTCGATAAAGATCAAAATAAATAAAAGGCTGCGCATGGGCAACGCGTGCTTCTTCACGATGAATGAACTATTCAAAACAACTATTTTGTCCTGCAATGTCAAAACCATGTTTATAAAACCACTGTGACACTTTTCGGTTATAAAACTTCGCCTCTGACTAGGAAGGAGGAAAATCGATTTCGGTTCTTTGAAAACAAGATCTTATGGCGGAAAACAGGCGAATGGAGAAAACTATTAGGTCGTTACATATGGAATTGCCGACCGACCGATTATTTTTAAAGTGGTCGCTGAGGCGGAAAATTGTGAAGTACTCGTAAATTGAAGATAAAGTTTTTCTTTAAAAAAGAGTGCAGCTTATTCACTGACTTTTTTCCTTACATAGAAAATGCTTTCACCAACAAATTTAAGCGCAATTTTCCTTTTTCTTTCTTAAAATAAAACATGAACGCAGCTACAACGACTAGAGAAACTAACGGCTTTTTTGGTTTGGGTACGTACTCTGAAAGAGCTGTTCGAAACTGGTTTACCAAGTTCAGCGAGGGAGGTTTTTATGTTCGAAAATTTGCCAAGGGGTAGACCAGAGAATGTCATTAATAATGAAGAACTTGCAGCAGCTGTTGAAGAAAATCCAGCTACGACTGTTCTTAGCCTTGCTGCAAGGTTCAAATCGGAACGGTTAAAAAACTAGAGACGACATTTGAAGGTGCAGTATTTGTGACCAACAGACACCGTTTGGATCCTTTTTGCATCGCATCGTTACCTACGACAGAAAGTGGATCCTATACGATAATCCGAAGAGGTCTGGAGAATGTGTAGACGTAGGTAAGCTTCCCAGTGGACTTGGCAAGGCAGACTTACACCCAAAAATGAATTGGTGACAGTTAAGTGGAGGAAGTTGTCCATTATTCCTTTCTCAAACGCGGGGAAACAATCACGTCCGTCAATTGCTCCAAAAACAGACGTCACTGGTAAATAGGCATGATCCCATACTGCTGTATGATAACGCAAGACCATATACCGCACAGTCGACGTTCCTGAAGCTTGCGGAGTTGGATTATGAAGTTGTGCCTCATCCGCCTTAATCACCAGACTTATCTCTAACCAATTATCACCTTTCCGAAGTTTGGGCTATAACCTAATAAACAATTCATAAGCCCAGATGCCATAAAACAGGACTTTAAGGGCTTCTTAGCTTGAAAGGATAAGGACTTTTTCAAAAGAGGCATTTTTGCTTTGGTAGAACGTTGCAAAAATGCTGTGGAGGTTACCTAGAACCGGGTTATTTAGGAAATTCGAGACAAACTCATAAGCAGTCTGAAAAACAGTATTTTCGAACTTATAAAACAAAAAAAAAGACCAATTATTATTTTTTTAAGTTTTTTTTTTTAAATACCGTTTTTTTTTTAAAAAATGCTAAAGGGTGTAGTACGGATTTGCAGTGGTTGAATGTCAAAACTTATGCACGATTTACGTCAGGTGCCCAATTATAAATAATTACCAAGTGATTTACAAAAGACAAAATAACGGAAATTGTATATTTTCTCAGGTTACATAATACTAGCCCGATTCATTTAAATTGTTCATTGCGATGTTGATAGACGTGCCTGAAACACGATTATAAACATAAGGTCTAGAATTATCGAAGAAGTGATTTTTTGTTTTCAATTTCAAAGGATATAGTCTTTTGAAAATATGTTATCAAATTTTCATAATGATATAGCGAAAGTTATATTTTGTGTAAGGCGTAGAGCAAAAAAAAAACCAAACTGTCAATTTTTTTTCCTTTTTTCCTAGCTCCAGAGAAAGCGACACTCATATATGTAGGTTAAAAATCTTTCTTATTTTTTTTTTAATTCAGACATGTGACAGAGCTGAAACCACCTGCGCCATCCAGGTCCATTTTTTGACGGTATCATCTTTGGCGCCTTTTTTTGTTATAATACTTATTATTTTCTATAAGTATTGAGTGAGTTAATAAACTTAAATAGTTTAAATATCGTTTTTGCATCAATTTCACCCTGAAAAAAATCCTATAAATGCCTTAAATTTACGAGCATTGGACTACCGCGTCCCCTTAATCACGATCCCCGCCCTGGTCAACGTGAAAATGATTGAAAATGTTGAAGCATTGTAGACAATTTTTATGGAATTAGAGAAGTAGTTGTGGATATTGGCATATCGATTGGCTCATGCCATCAAGTGTGTCAGTAAAGTTTGTTCCGAAATTGTTAAATTTTGACAAAAAAAAAACCGTCATATGAGCATTGCTCAGACGCTGTTGAATGACGTGAATGTCGATGAATATTTTCCGAAATTTTCATTGAGGACAAAACGTGGGTATATGGTTATGACGTTGAAACCAAAGCCCAATCATCCAAATGGAAGTGATCATTTCGCGTTTGAGTAGACATTGTAAAGATGGGAAGAGAAATGTGGTTGAGTTTAATTCGAAAAAAGTCATATAATTCTACGCGTGTTGCAATTAAATCAGCTCATTCAAAATCTTAAGACATTAGGGACTCTTTATAGCAAAGTAAAAAGTCATCAGGCCGTCCGCTGACAATAACTAATCGCCAGAAAATGCGCATTTTAGGGGAATTGTCTAATTCCACAAACAGTATTCGAGGAGTTGCAGCATGTCCTGGAGTAGAAGCCGCCAAGTCCACCGTTCACAGATTTGTAAAGGCGTCCGATCGGCTGCAATTGAAAAGAATGAAGTCGCAACCACGTCTTACTATACAGCATAGGACGACCAAATTGGACTGAGCTCGAAAGCACATGACCTTTGATGATGAATGGAGAAAAGTTGTGTTGAGAGACGAAATTAAGTTCAATTTAGACGGGCCGGACGGATGGGAACACTATTGCTATGATTTAAAAATAGAAGAAAATTCGTCCTCCAGACGTCTGCATGAAGGGTGTAGGGTAATAGTATGGGGCGCCTTTAGGTGGTATGGAACATCCCGTCTAGCAACTGTTCTTACCAGGATGAATGTGGAGGAAACCTTTCGTACCATTTCTCGAAGAACTGGACCAACATTTCATGGATATAAAGCTCCAATTCTCGCGGCGGCTTCTTCTAAAAAGTGGTTCTCCGACAGAGATATCCAATTACATCATGGCCAGCGCGTTCACTAGACTTAAACCCTAATATGCTAGGGGTGACAATTTAACAACTTTTTTGAGCTTTAGAACGCAATCATGTACAGTTGGCAAAACAATCCAAAAATTAGTAAGCTCAATGCCAAACAGGACCTACGATACAATTGAAAAAAAAGGGGGATTCCTCAAACGTGAACTGTGAGCAAATTACAGATATAGCCACAGGCTATCATTTTAGGATATCAAATTTAGTTTTTTTCTAAAAACTATGCACACTATTGAATTTGTAAAGAATTTTGGAAAAGACGTACATACGTTTTTTTCTATATAATCGAGACATTCGAATTTTTATTATTCATACTTTCGATTTATTGTCTGTACTTCAAAATTTTTCGATGGCCCTTTTATCTTCAGGCGCGCCTTATAGGGACTAAACTCCGAGCGGGTTTTGTTCGACGTTGGCTCACAAATTGAAGACCTGACCAAGTGCAAATTGGAAATGTCAGGGCATCTTAAATACACTGGTTTTCAATCTCCAGGGAACCAAATGAGAAGTTCGTATTTGCATCCTCATGCATATTTTTTTTTAAATTTTAAAGATGAAAAGACATCGGGAAAAGGTAAAGACAATTTTATGAATTTAAACTCAAATTGATACGAACATTCAGAGCCGTCAGTGCAATCAGCTATGCTCGTATAATCAGGAATTTTTCTTCACGGGTAGATGCTCATACCGTGTTGCTTAAAGTGGTCTCAAGAATCAAGTCAGTTAAGAACTGGACGTAAGTTGAGATAGATGAGGTGAGAACCGGACAAGGTTATTAATAAATCGATTTTGGTATATTGAAGCGAAATACTGAGATATACAGTAGTCTTAAGAATAGTGCACGCTGGAGTAGGGATTTTAGTCTACCGTATTGTCTATGGTGCAGACTTCACAATCCTAGTTACTATAATGCATGTAAATTCCAAGAAAAGCCCCCATGCAAGTGCATTCTCTGTGTTTCTGAACCTAGTCGAGGTAAGTGGGTACTCAAAATCATAATTCTTAGAACTCATCGGGTTTCAGGCAGGACTTAACCTATCATAACATATCATGCCTGAAATACAGAGAGATGTAGCGGATACGAAAAAGGCAAAATAAAATCTGCGGGAAAATCTTAGAATTTCCAAGAGTGGTTGCAACTTAGACAAACGATAAAGATTGCCTGAACTCTCATCATAAACGTCATTATCGTCTACTGATATTCTGAATGTGGCAGAAATTCTACCTTGGTAGGTCTTTGCAGTAAATTTCATCCCAAGGATGCGTCTACTTCACATCATTTCATGACATTTATTAAGAACCAAGAAAAAGTGATTTAAAAACAAAACTTCTCCACTCTTCAGATAAATTCTCGAAAGTGGCCAAGGTAAATTTCAAATAAATTGCGCATTACGACAAACATTTCAAAATGTAGGTCGTGCATACGAAAAATTAGTCAAGCTTCGAAATCAAGTGCGTTCCGGAAGTAATAGCACTTATTTCGGTGAAAGTATTTTTCTATCTTCACGACCTGCAAACCTCACAACTTTTAAGGATTCTATAAACTAATTACATTGAATGAATTTTAAGCGACTGTGTACGAGTTCGCCGTCACAACCACAAGGGCGCACAGTTAAAGTTCTGTCGAGTAGGGAAAGCAACTTCCAGCAACTTGTTACCGAAAGAGAGAGAGAGAGGGTGTGGGAAATATATATTTTTTTTGCGTTAGACTACTTTCGTCCTATTTTCCATATTGCCCGCGTTTTCAAAGTGAGTAATCATAGTTGAACTTCAACAAATTAAACAAAACGAAAAATTGAGGAAAAATAATGACGATTGTTAAAATTAAAGATTTTTTTTGGGCAGTAGTACATTCACGAATGTGGGACGGAAACGAACTTAGAAACTGAAGGAAAAGCTCATCCCCGTTAGACGAGCACACGGGCGGGATATTTATGGGGACTATTGAATGTAGAGCGAGTTAAACTCCTTCATCTATTCCCGTCGCCGCGTACTCGTCATGTTCTCAAGAATTAGTTAGCAGCAAAACTTTTCTAGTGCATAAAGTTTACTACTGCACGGAAGTTATCGTGCAAACACTGCGAACAGCTCGAATTCCTTCCGAGTTTATGCACTTTTTTGTGTTTTTTCCACCCATTCCACCCACTTGCTCCTACCCGTCGCTCAACTGATTCGTCTTTTTTTTTTTTAGTTGATGTTTCCAGCAAAACATCTACAACCAAGTGCCGCCTGCCCAAATGATGCAGTATTCTCATACACTCCCACAGCCGTCATTAGTCGGGGGATATACTATACATAAATGAACTGTAAGTTTCGTTTTTAGTGCATCTGTGACGACGTTTGTTGTCTGTTGCAATTAAATGGAAACACGCTCAAGGGAGTGACTTCAGCCTGGTGAATTAAAAAAATAAGAGAAAATTTAATATCATTCTGAAGAGCAACAGCACGAGGAGGTAATAGTAGAAGACTGCCAGTGTTCGGATCTTCCTGCATGCGCTCGTTTTGTTGCTCATTTCACCCTCACTGAAGGATGTGACAAGCCACAGAAAAATGAGTATTATTCAACTGTTATTCTTTGACACAGGCAGGCACTAGAGTTTCACAGAAAGGCAGCAGAAAGGATACTTCGGGTTATAAGTTTACTCCCCTCCACTGCTTAGTTGTTTATTTACATTCGACAATACAACTTTGTTCGTTGTTCTTTCGAATAATGTGGCAGAACTTGATGTTTTACTGTTAATAATATCTATTTGAAAAAAAGAAATCCAGGACTACAACGGCAGCTAAATCTTTAGACTGATTAAGGACCGAAATTGCTTAGCATTCATCTTCATATAGCTGGCATAACTCACATAGGGCTTTCGAAGCCATATTGATCCTTTTCCAAAGCAAAGTGACAACTGCTACGATACAAAGCTACATGCAGTACATATATTTGCCACTCCTTAATACGTCCGAATGGAAACGCTTCCCTGAATGCATGCTCGTATCCTATTCTCAGCATCCATACTGTTCCATCCGCGTTTCCCGCCACCTATTCGTGTTTCTGATTTTCAGTTCCATACCATTATGGCGCGCACACATTATCCTCGCCGAGCTGCTGTTACTCGACGAAGCTTCACGTAAAAAGGGATGCGGCACACTGTTGTACTTGAAACAAATCCTAAATCCATTCCCTATCCTTATTGTCTGACAGAATAAAAGCACTTCTATCCAAAGTGTAGTACGACTACCATTCAAGTGGCGTGCATACCGCACGAAGGAGGAGGCATAAAAAAGGATTGCATCAAACATCAAATGGGTGGTAAGTAGGTTCGAGGAGAATGGAATTGTGGGCGTCACATAATGCCGGTCGAGATGAACAGCTTTACTTGGTGGTTAAGCGCTTGTAGAAATATAAGCAACAGCGACGAGACCGTTGTTATACCACCAATTGTGTTGCTTCCAAAAACAAAGCTGCAGTGCTCACATGCAGCGTAAGTAATTCGATTTGGGATAAGAACTGCGACAACAATAAACGGAGTGTTCCCAATTTTATTTCTCATGTATCTGCAAAAAAGGCGGTGAACAAATATAAATTCGTTTGGAATGGAATGTATTCCTTTCGTAATGCTCGATTAGGTAAAACGAAGTTTAATCTAGTGGTCCTGACGCGTAAGCCTCATCGGTATTATCTTATGCAGATACGTACTGACTCAAATGATATTTGGACCTCTCTTTTTAGGGCGAGCTTTTCGGGCTCAACAGAAGTTGATTGGAAGACTAAATTGAAATGTCATCATCCCATTGCTTTTTTCATAGACTTGAACATTTTGCTTGACTGCATGTAACTTCCGATCTCATATCGAAATCCGGTCCCATATATCGGCACTGAAACAACTGAAACAACTAGTCAGATATGGATAAATTATTCGTCGATTTAAAGGCTTAACAATATTGACACCTTAGCTTTAGGCCAGGAGGTTCACCATAGAGTAAATATTTACACCACGACAAATCTTGGCGAAAACCTAGGAATTGTCCAAAGATAGGGGATGCAGAGATTTTAGACAAGGAGACATTATTTTTATTATTACACGGTGTAAAAGCTCATGAAGAGCCGAAGCTAAGCTTCTTTCATTCGTCCATGTTATTGGGAAGCTAACGTCGAATTTGCATTTCACAACTTCGCTCACCATAAGTAGCCTCGGAGTTGGATATTTTAATGTTTGTGTTTTAAGTTTTGTCTGCATGGAAAATTTTAGAGTTGATATGAGTACTGTTCGTGGGCTAAGAGCGAAACTGAGCAGCGCCCTAACCTGCTGTTTCGAACTCCCATGTCCTGTCAAAAAACCTGCCAGCAAGAGGTCGGTTCCCTGGTGGAACGTTGATCTCCAATGTCTTCCCAGGGAAGCCAGTAGTCTCCTGAATAGATCGCTTAAATCGAACTCGGGAGTGACTGGAGTAAATATCGATCGAAGCAGAAGGAATATAAGAAACTTATTCGTTAATCGAAGAATGATTCCTATAAGTCCCTCTGCGAAAAGATCAAATCCCTGAGCGCGACCAGCAAGTTGATTAATGTTCTCAAGCGAGAAAAATCGACAAAGCTGGATATACTCAGAAAGTTTGATGGTACCTTCAACGAGTCTAAAGCAGAAACTCTCAGTTTACTGTTTCAGACCCATTTCCCGGGAAATCAGACTGTCATCGGCTCGCTGCACACTCCTTCATTGGTAACTGCGACTGAAATGATGAAAACAACTCGGCGTAGCTAGTTTGTTGCGTCACGCGTGGAAACTACTGAGGTTATTGAATTTGCTGTGGCATCTTTCGATGGCTTCAAGTGGACGGGCAATGATGGGCCTGTTAAGCTGCAAAAAGGTATTGGAGAGCTGCTTCCTAGTCTGAAAAGAATTTTCACTGCACTTGCGTTGGCCTTGGCGCGCGGTGAAAGTGGTCTTTATTCCAAAAATAAGGAATGAAGATTACTCACTCGCCAAGAGTTTTGGACCAGTCTAACATCTTTCTTGCTGAAAAGCAAGGAGAGATTAGTACAGCTGCACGTGCGCAAAGTTGCCCTTAGAATGCATTCTCTCTCGGACATGCAACATGCTTATCAGCGCGGAAAATGCTGCGAGACTGCGCTTCAAAACCTTGTTGGGAGAATTGAATGCGCTCTCGAAAGGAAAGAGTACGTATTAGGTATTTTCGTCGACATTGAGAGAGCTTTTGACAACGCTACTTTCGACAGCATGTGTAACGCTGCCAGACGGAATGGCGTAGATGAAGCACTGGTTTTGTGGATCAAAGCAATGCTTATGCACAGGACATTGATCGCAGATGCAGGCCTCGAACAATGTATCAAGTCTGAAGTAAACAGGGGCTGCCCGCAAGATACCAAGGTCCTCCGTTTTTAGGGTGCATGGTGGTCGACTCTCTGCTCGATGGTCTCAATGCCTATGGAATCTATGCCCAGGCCTATGCGGATGATGTTGCTGTTCTCTCTGTCGGCCCATGTTTAGCAGCTGTCTGGAGGACTGGATTCAAGAGTAATGAGTTGTCGGTTAATCCTCTTAAGACTGATGTCATTCTCTCCTTCTGGTGAGGAGGAAAAATACTGGCGTTACTCAGCTGGTGCTTATTACTTTCCCATCCCGATATCCAAGGAAGGCAATACCTGGAAGTCATCTAAGATAGCAAGCTTCTTTGGTCAAAGAATGTTGAGTCCAAAACCACCAAAGCGCTGTCATCTTTTTGGCAATGCAAATTTGCTTTTGGCAAAAAATAAGGCTTATCGCCGAAAAAGGTCCTTTGGATCTACACGGCAATGATAAGACCGATAATCTCATATGCATCGGTTGTTTGGTTGAACAGGCTAACACGCGAGCACGTTTTGGCCGCTTTCACCAAACTTCAAAGAGCGGTCTGTCTCAGCTGCACGGAGGTTTCCCCAGCACACCCTGAGCTGCTCTGGATGCTATGATGAATCTTCCATCCCTTGACATGTGATAGATTGAGAGAGCTGAGTTTCCGGACCTGCAAAGCCAACCTTTTTGAGGAAAACCGAAATAAGTTTAAACGAGCCGAAAATGATTGTAATGCACTTAATTGACGTGTCAAATTCTCCCACGATCAAAAATTCAGACAAAAAGTGCTAAATTCTGCCAGAGGCAGCAACAACTTTACGTCATTTGTGAAAAACATAAGAAATTCCGCCTCGTCCTCAATCCCTACGCTCATTTACAATGACATCCTAGTTATCAGCTCTTTAGACGAAGCCAATCTGTTAGTCGCACATTTTACAGCCAGCTCAACGCTCTCAGATTGCACTTTGACTCCGCCTGTACTTGAGAGCGTAGAATCTTCCTTGTAACAAATCCACTTTTGCACTCGTTCAGTGGCAAGAGTACTTAAGGATCTCAACGTGCACAAATCTGCTGACCTTGATAGCATTCCCCCAATACATCTGAAGAGGTGTTCTTCCACGTTGGCAAAACCGCTGCGTAAGCTTTTTCATCTTTCCTACTCTTCTGGTCTCTGTCCAGTAGATGGAAAACAGCATTTATCCAGCCCGTCCCTAAAAAGGACAAATCTTCGTCTCCGACCTCCTATCACCCTACACCACTAACATCCCTTCTTTCTAAGGTAATGGAAACTTTAATAAGTCGTCAGCTTATAAAATATGTTTAATCGCGGAAACTTCTTAATGACATAAGACAGTACTTTTTCCGCAGCAACAGGTCCACTGATGGCATATCTCACCGAAAATTAGAACCAATGTTTGCACCATTTTGGCGAAAGCAAGATTGTTGCGCTTCAAAAGCATTGGACAGAGTTTGGCATCAGGTTTTTTGTCGAAAATGCGTGCTTATCGCATAGATGAGTCTCTTTTTCTATGAATTAGAAATTACCTTTTGGGTCCTACAATTCAAGCTGTTTTGGACAATATTCACCAAATAAACGCTGGTGTTCCCCAGGGCTCTGTTCTGACACCGACACTCTTCCTCATTTTTATAAATGATCTCTTAACTGCTACTTTTAATACAGTAAACTCCTTCGCTTATGACCGTATTCTTAGCTTTCGTTCCAGCACTCACGTCCCTCCTCTTCGGTCGTATAACTGGAACGGCATTGCAGCAGCAGCACATTAAATTCCAACCATGACACGATAATTAAATGGGGTCTAAACAATAGAGTAGAATTTAATGCTTTCAAAACACAATGCTGCCTACTACTACTCAAGCTAATCTTAGTATGTTTGTTAATAAAACTCTTTGTTGGAATGACCACATATACGATGCAAGTTTCATACCCTCTGATCTGGCTTCAATTTACAAGACAGAGCCTAGTTAGAAATTTAGAACGGTTTGACTATACTCTACAAATTTTACTCACACAAATTTTGTTTGATTGTGCAGCTTTCTATATGGGTTTGGAGAACTTTTATAAAGATATCATAGGCTATGGATAGCGAGAGATCACTTTTTTTCATAGACAGACTCCCAGAACTTATACTCAATTAATTTCTTATAAATTATTTTATTTTAGGTCATTAAAGGAATGTATTAAACGCTTGCCTGACTGGTTTCTATATATACCTACAGATTGGTCATACAATGATCAGAGGTTTTATAGACTTCAGCGGATAGCTTATGTGGAATTTCGGAAGCTCATCTAACGAAAATAAAATCAATATATGTTTGCGTTATATCTATTATTCCTGTCGGTTTCATAATTTTTGAGAAATAAATTTTTTAAATTGATTTTGAGCCAAAGGAAGACATTAAGAATAAGAAGTTATACGTACCAGTGTTATTTTTAAAAATATCAATATCTAGGTACCTGTGAGTCATCTTAGATAACAGGATCAAAGCAGGTTTAGTAAAAAACCACCACTGCGCTGTTAGCTTTTTGGCAATACAAAGGTGCTTTTGGCAAAACTTAGGGCTTATCGCCGAAAAAGGTCCTTTGGATCTACATGGAAATAATAAGACCGATAATCTCATATGCATGGGTTGTTTGGCGTAACATGCTAACACGCAAACACTTTCGGGCCTCTTTCACCAAACTCCAAAGAGGGGTCTGTCTCAGCTACACGGGGGTTTTCCCCAGCACACGAGGAGCTGCTCTAAATGCTATGATGAATCTTCCACCCCTTGACATATATATCAGAGGTTATGCTCCCTGTATCATCGATATGCCTTGCGAAACAATGACACCTGTCATCCCACTGCGCTGTAATTTTTGAGTTACATCTCCATGACATCAGGACTGGCTTTGGCTGAACTGTCTTCACATTTTCACAGATGGCTCCAGGACTGGGCAGGGATCCGGCGCTTTAACTATTATTACAAATTATAATAAATAAATTTAACAATATTATTACAAAAAAAAAAAAACTAAAGTCAACGGCAAAGTTACATTAGCAGCAGCAGAAACGTCAACATTCATTTATCAGGTCGTTCCATCAAGCAGTGTCAAACACTTATCACAAATTGCTCTCACCTTCACTTGTAATACCATTTAATTCCGAAATTCATAATTAATTCAACACTCATGGTGGTGGAAATGACCTTAATCCATATTTACATAAGCCACATGCTATTTTGAACTGAAAAACTACGTTCATGAGATATATTGGGCGAGGAACATTTCACTACGTTAAAAAAAGCTACTTAAAATACATTTTGTTTTATGTTTTATGTGTTCGCAGTCAATAATGATATTTACTCCCTAGAACGTGATGTGTCGAGTCAAGATTTTTAATTTTCAAATTCAATTGTAAGTTGAAAACTAATTTCTAACGAAATTAGAGGTTTGCTTTTAAAAAAATCTTCAATGACCAAGACGACGTTAAATTCATAGAATTGGCAAAAGTCCTCTTATACATAATCTCAGACAGAGCATATCCAGGGGATTATGCAAGCTTCTATAAATATCCTTCCAATTTCAATCGGCGTCTTACCTGTCAAGGATATTGATATTTTACAAATCCTAATCAGCAGGATTTGAGGTATGTTCAACTGTTTTCGCAGGAATAAGTAATAATAATATACTATTTACTAGGACATTCATTTATCATTATGGTAACAGATGGATAGCTATAATCGTTGGCGTTGTCTTGCAAATCTAGTTCGGCCAATCCTACCAACAAAATACTATATTTAATTATATCATGTCATGTAAATAGCGAACTATATCTTAGTATCATCGCTGGGACTCATTTGGAATAAACAATATACCGCCATTCTCCGTATTGTCCTCTGACCGTTGGTACACAGTTGGATGTGTTCCATTAGTTAGTACTCGTACATACGAAAGTGCTCGACCCAGAAGACATACTTGTGATGGGTCGAGACTTCGACGACAACCGCCATAGTAGTGGAGAAATAAAAATACATTTGACATTGAATTCAGAGAAAATTCCCTTTCCTTTAGGAAGGATAAGTATTGATTAAGGCAAGGTTACTACATTAATGGAATAGCCGAAAAGTTTCTACTAGGATATTCTTTATACTTAACGTATTCATACCATAATCCTACAGCACTCTCATACATTTCCTTAACTGAAGCGTACAGTAGAATTAAATAAATGCAAATCGATAATATACCATATCTTAAGTCGATAATTCTTGAAACAAAAACCACCACTTGTTATCGCATTATAATCCATTTTTATATTGATTATAGGTATTGTTCAAGTCCGAAAGATAAGACAAGGCACATATTTACATGACTGAGTAGAGTAGGACTGAAGTATTAGTCCTATTGGTTTAAATATAGTCAACTAATTTGTTTGAAGTTAGTTTCCTTTTATCAATATTTAATATCGAACGTCTAAAATGTGAGCAAATAATATGGAAGTACTAATAGGTCCTTCAAAACAAATGCCTAGACATCTGATTCACTGGCCTGTCAAATGAAGGATTTAGGAAGAAAATAATTAATACCAGCTCTCCTACACGATTCGCCAATAATTGCATACCAAGCATTCTCGATCTAATATTCGTCTCTTCTCGGTCACTTGTCTTACTGTTTGACCAATTATCGTCTGATTTTTCCGACCATGATCTTGTTTTCTGTACTTATGATCTGAACTTGTCAGAGGCTGTTGTGCCTGATATCCTTTTATTCAAAGATTAAAGATTTTAAGTCTATTGACTTGAAATACCTTCAAATTACCACTACTTCTGCCCCTCGGATGCAATTCCGCAATAAGGCGTTACCTTTCAAGAAATCTTGATGCAATTGTTCAATCATTGTGTACCCACAGAGACAATCAAGATCCAAATCAAGCGTGCCCTTCGTATAGGTCCGAATCTTTTCTGTATGTTCATTGACGATCTACCACCCGTGTTTAGGTTTTCTTCAGTACACACGTACGCTGATGACGTTAAATTGCATCTACCCATGACTTTTTCGAATCTTAATGAACCTGCTTCTCTCTTTCGTCTCTACGAACGATGATTTGAAACGTATTGGCGGTTGGTCAAAAGCGAATGGTTTAAAACTCAATCCAATTAAATCCCAAGTAATCCCAAGTAATCCCTATCTCGAAAACAAAACTTAATCTTGACCATCTCCCTGGCCTATATCTAAGAACTTCTATGATTAAAGCCGTAGAGAAAACCACTAGTCTTGGTGGATGCAATAAGCAGTAATCTTTTTGGGTATGATCATATTAATATCGTCGTTGGTCGCATTTATGGATGCCTTCGCAAGCTGTGGACCAGTGCTTATGACACTCCCCTAGATACCCGCAAAAACTTGTATAGGTGATTGCCTTAATTCTACCTCTTATAAGATACGGTGAATTAATATATTATCATCGCTTTCCATGCTAAAGCTACAGGAGGTATTTCATGATGCAATACGCTATATTACGCTAGGGACTTGCTTAGGTACAGTCTCTAAGAGTACATTAAAGCCAGGAAGTGTATTTTCCTTCACAAAATCATTTACAGTCGAAGTCCGAAATACTTGCTTAACAGGATAAATCTCACGCGCTCTTACAAGACAATTAACTGAATTCCTTATCGCAGTAACTATTTAAATTCGCCCCTTTCATTTTTCATTAACACTGTCAGTCTAGGACCTCTTTACCTTCTGTTATAAAATCCATATCCAATCACAGAGACTTCAAAAGTGCAATTATCCTTCATTTCTCAACACTCCCATAAAAACTCATCCCTCCCATCCTTCAGTTTTAAGAATGGCTTATGTTAATCTTAAGTTAGACTGAACTAGAGTTTAAATATCAAGTACTAAAAAGATGTAAATCTTAATGTTCCTCTCTTTGACATACACGTAACTGCTGGTAAGGCAACTTCGGAAACACTGCAAAATATAATTCCGAGATTTGCCTGACTGTTGCGGCATCATCAGTGAATCTAAGATATGACCACGTATTGTGGGTTTAAGCACAAAACATCTTAGGCATGTAGGTAAGCTAGGTTCAAGGTAGGCTAGTATTGAATTATAGCCGGGAGCGCACAAAAAGCGACCAGGAGGTTAATTACGGTTGAATGTTGGAATAAATCTAAATGTTAGATCGCCGATATACGAGCTAAGTACAGTCGATTTTTGTTTTATCCGTTCACGTATCCCTATTACATACTGAGAGCGTCAGCCACTTTGGATATTCAGTGGGTTTTCCAAAGATATAAAGCTTGAAAGGTTAGACATGTTGACTGTGACATTGGGCGAGTCAACTCTCAGCAAAAAACAATGTTTATATGTAAGTGCTTCTAGCTCTTCACCGAAGACCGAGAAGATGTTAATTAATGACGACGCCTTAAGACATCCCAGCACTTAAAGAACAGATGAAAACGTTGAAGCAGTGATGAAAATTATTTTGGAGAATCGATGAATCATTATCAGAGAAAATGTTGAGGACATTATCATATCCCTTGGCTCATGCTATGAAATTCTTTAAGATATTTTGGGCATGAAACGTCTGCCGACGTTTGTTCTGAAACATCGAATGGGCATCGCACAGGAGCTATTGAATGACATGAATGACGACCCAGAAAAGCCAAAGATGTTTTACGATCGATAGCTTGTGTGTTGCGCGGTTGACCATCTTGTCTTCGGGCTTTACGAATTTTTCAGGAAGCGTATTGAAATATTTTCTTTTATTTACGCGGTGAACAACGTGAAATGAGGACCGTCAAGCGATCCACAAATGTGTGGAGTTTCAACACATCCATTCGATCGGTAGCGTGTGTGTGGCGCGCTTTAGCCACCTGATTTACTGAACTTGGCATCTGCGGCTTTTTTTCTCTTCCCAAAACTGAAAAGACACATAAATGGACGGAGATATGCCACAGGTAAGAGACCGCATCGCTAAAAGAGCCCAAGGTTACACAAATAATCTAAGTGCTTCAAGCTCTGGCGCAGGTTTATTATATCTGAGTTGAATTACTTTGAAGGGGAAATATTTATTTCGCGGCTTCTCTCCTCGGCGGAGTACTGGCAAAACCATTCGGAATTGCCATTAAACTGTAGATCCCGATCACTGGTGTGAAAAACAAATCGGGCACAACATAAGCGTGAATGAGAGAAATTTGGCTTTGGCTCTTTATGTGCTGTAACGTCCTCTCATAAATAGATATTTATGATACATATATGTATAAAAAGTCACCTACACTCAGCGAAATTAAATTGAAGGCAGATGCTCTTTTGTACAGAAAATGTGTTCGTAGTGTAAACGATAATTTATGTTCTATTTTTTCTTTTGGGTTTTGCTTTGTGTTTTCACGAGAGCAAAAATCGGCCATTATGCAAAAAAATCATACCGCATCTAAAATTATTTCAGATCTGTAATTGCTGATATCTACACGGAGTGTACAACAAATTAAAGCTGGCAGTAATCGACTGGTTTGGAAAAAAATTAAGTCAAAACGAGCTCTTACAGAAGCACATAAAGTTGCCCAACTACACTTTGCTAAAGAACACATGACATGGTCTGAATAGTGGAAAAGGGTATCTTTTCGGACGAGAAAAAGCTTTATCTTGATGGTCCTGACGGATTTAATTATTATTGACATGATATAAAAATACTGATACTTGAGATCTTCTCCACAAAATTTTGGAGGTGGATCTTTGATGGTATGGGCGGCGTTTAGCTACCACTGCAGGACTCCAATATGGAAAATTTCTGGCTGGATGAAATCAGAAAATTAAATAACTCTTTTGGAAGAAGTTTTGGTAGAATTTTTGAATTTTGGCAAGATAAGCCATTCATATGTCGCGGGCCAGTCGTAAGTGGTTTTCAGACAAAGACTTTTAGAGTGGCCAGCACATTTGTTCGGATTTAAACTCGATAGAAAACAACTGCCTCGACTAACGCAAGACCTTTGCAATAGAATGGGATCTAATTCCAGCTCCGAAGTTCAAAAACGTGGTTAATTCGATACCAAGATTTTCGAACTTATAATCAAGTCAGGAGGTTGGACTCACTATTAACATAGTGAAATCAACTTTTTCTTAAACTATTAACTTAATGAAATTTCTTCTGTATTTATTTACCCTGAATGCCTTTTATCGAATTTCGCAGTATAAATTAAATTTGTTTGTTTAACTAAGTAAATATATTCGGTCCGTAGGTAAATCTACTGGAATGATTCTGTTGGATTTCGAAAAAGCATTTGAAAAAGCATCTGGCACAACGGCCTGATTTTTAAGATGTTACAGTTTAATTTCCCATCCTATATTTGTAAAATAGTACAAAGTTTCTTGACTAGTCGTCGTTTTAAAGTTCATGTTAATGGTGGTGTCTCTGACTTTGGCCTCCCTCAAGGATCTGTATTAGGCCCAGTTTTGTATACTATCTACACGATTTCCCCGATTTGCGTAATTGTCATGTAGCCCTTTACACACTGAGTTTGCTTCCAATATTAAAGACTGAATAATGCAATGGATGCATTAGAAAAATATTATATAAAGTGGAAAATTAAATTGAATGAAGAGAAAATGCAAGCTATCTTTTTCACTAGGAAAAGAAAGCATTGCTTTCTCCCTTCGACCCAATTACAAGTTAATGTAATAACCATTCCCTGGGAGCCCTGTGTCAGATATTAAGGTATCCATCTAGATTCAAAGTTAGTGTTCAAGTGAACAAGTCAAAAGAACGGTCAAGAAAGTAGGGGTGGCAATCAAAATGCTGTACTCGTTTATTAACAAAAAATCAGCGCTTTCAACAGAAAATAAAATCATAATTTTCAAAGTTATTTTTCAAGCGATTCTATTGAATGGATGCCATCTTTGGGGTTATTGTGCATAGTGCCATATAAAGAAACTACAGATATGCCAAAATAAAGTTTTGAAAATGGTGCTCAACTTACCTAGGCATCACTCTACCGTAGATCTACACCGTACAGGAAAACTTCGATCTAATTTTGTAGTTAGGTGTAGTTTTCCAGACAACCCACTCATTAATGAATTGTGTACTAATTAAATGCGACTTAACACTGTATTCTCCATCATCTGTATTTATTCATTTATTTATTTATTGTTTTTGTTTGTGTATCCTTTTTTTTTTTATTCTTGTGCATGGAAGTTTTGTCGTATTTTCCTTCCGAACTCTGATTATTGTTAGTTGATTCCTTTTTCCAATTTTCCAAAAATTATTTCAGTGGCAATATAATATTATCAAATCCCTGTACTGTAAAATGTGCGGTAACAAACCTAATGTAAAGTATTATACGAAATTAATAAATCTATCTATCTAAGTAAAGATATGTTTATTTGTTTAAGTCAATTCTTTTCTTTGCTTAAATAAATCATTTTATTTGATTTCAATAAGTTTTTAAATAGTATTATACTTTAATCAACTTTATTTTTAATATTTCACCGGAAAATAAGATGCGCTAAATTGAATTTCGCTGAATGTATTATTCCTCGTAAGCCTTGTAACTAATCAAGCCTTTAAGAAAAATATATTCGAAAATATTTGCGAATCGTTAGCAAATTCCTCACGCCAGAGTCAGGGTTTTAAAATTCAATATTTAATAAATTGCACAGTTTATGAACAGCATTTCAGCAAAATGGTGTTATTTTCTACACTACGAGCGCTGCTATGGATTGAAGTTTTACGTCAATACTCCGATCAAAATAATGTAAGATTGAGCCTGCTGTGTTACAGTGTGTTTGCAAAATGTGACGGATTCCATGGGTGGGCGTCATAAAATGGAAAACATCCGGAGAATTCATTTAAAAAAGAAGGCCGTATTACTGTTGATTATTATTTGATTGCTAGACAAACTGATTAGCTAATTTGCTGTCAGCCGTCAAAGATCTTAGTGCGGCTTGATAGAATCGGTGTTTTTTCGAATTCAAAATATTAACATAATTTTGATAGTGCGAATTTGTCGTTTTTATTTATTTCTATGTGTTTGTGTATATGCTAGTCGTACGTGACGCATATCTTGGGCAATCTAGAATATTAACACCGAGCGCATTTTATTCGACGCATAATTGGATAATGAAGAGCTGACTAGGCTCAATCAATAAACTGCAAACTGGGGCTCTTTGGGATAACTTTAGTACATTGTTCTTAAAGGATGCGAAATGGACTGTTAATATTGTAATTTGAGAACAACCGTTGCCCATTTTCAATTCGATAACACTATGCCATGAGAAACCCTGTTAATCCATAAGGTCGTTTGTCAAATGTTAGATATCTTTATGTAAAGTTAGAAAATGCTATTTTCAAAATTAACAAAGCTTCATACATAACATATACTGCCTATCTTCTCCATTTACATCTATGGTATTTTTTCAACTTTTCACTAAAACAAATATGCTTCTATGAAAAATGTTTCTTTAGCCAAGAAATCCTGTTTAAAGGCATATGGGCTTATGATTTATTTACTTTTTGTGGGTAAGACGGATGAGGCAAAACTTCGTATCCCAATACAACAGGCTAAATCTAAGTACTAACTGGGTTATCTGGGGAAGATAATGCAGTTTGCTAATTCAAGCAAGCATGGCCGCAAGGGATTTTGACAATTATGGATGGGCTGATCGTTTTAATACTACTATTTTATATCGAATCGTTAAGTCCAATTTTCGACAACTTTATCCAGCAACTTCCAAATTTCTGTTTTATCGACGTAAACTAGTGAATTCACATACCCCCAGAGAAAGCAATCTAAAGGTGTGAGACCACAGGATCGCGAAGCCCAGTTCACAGAGCCATTACGTGAAATTATACGTTTAGCAAATGAACCATGGATCTCAAAATAAGTTTGCACAAAAAACCTCTAAGACAACACCCTTTTGTTGTAAAGCCCGTTACACTAAAAGGTCGTAGGCATGGGAAAAATACATAACGAGGATTAAAAACAAGTTGCCATGATAAAAACG
The DNA here is from genome assembly GCA_958301585.1 of Merodon equestris. Classification (NCBI taxonomy): domain Eukaryota; kingdom Metazoa; phylum Arthropoda; class Insecta; order Diptera; family Syrphidae; genus Merodon; species Merodon equestris. The sequence goes on along the minus strand of OY284413.1, from coordinate 209,960,375 downwards.
AAAGCCTGCGCTTTACTTTATAATGGAAGTATCGTCAATTTTGATTAAACTTTGCAGCATGTAGAAGAGTCGACGCCATAACAATCAAGATGATTGGAGAATAAAATGTTCCTTTGTGCTTAAAATCTTCGAAAGACGTTCAATGCTAATATAGCGAAATAAAAATTACTAAAAGTTTGTTCGACGAAGGTTATCATAAATATTCTTTGCTCGGCTTCCGAACAAAAGATCTCGTGAAAGATACCTGATGATTTATTTATTGCTTGCCTCCCTGTTTCAGACTTGAAATGACAATTTACAGATAAAAAAGTAAGACAGCCAGCATGCTTTATCAGTACCCCTTTACCGTTAAAGTTTCGGCATCTAATATATGATTTCGACATGAATAGCTCTGTTCCAGCATCACAAACTCGCTATTCGAGCGGAATGGAATCCCTTTGTATGTTTACCGCTTCAGGCTAGTTTCTGCCTGACACATCTACTGCCTCCACAGTAATTAAGTTATCACTTTACTCAAACCATCTACATTAATATATGAGTATATCATTCTCTACTGTACGTTAAACCTGACTCACCGCAAAGGATCAACGCTTGGCCGCTTTACCAACTTCGACACCAATCAACAACACAATTACAAAGACGACGCCAACCGACACCATATTGAATGATTGATTGATAAATCGACTGATTGCCGTACGTCTTTCCCTGCGTAACCGTAAACACACGTTTCACAAAGTGAAAACATTGTTGGGAAGGGGAAAAACCTAACCACCTGCGCCGCTTTCCGGTGGCACAAGCTCATGAAGCCCGAATCTTTTACGAATTAGTGACACAATAACAAAGTAATTGATTGCGTCGGATACGGATCTAAAGACCTTGAATGAAATTCCGCCCATTTGGGAGGAAGTGGGCGTTGTTCCTTTATCGAGGTTCCCCTTCGTTCCACTACTAAAACAAAAAAAAACAACAAAGTTCCCGAATGAAGAAGGTAATCATCCATTCATTTGTTTCGTTGATTTTTATCCGAGGATATTGTCAAATCGTGCCAAGGATTATGCAAACATATTTCCGACGAGCATAACAGCTTTGATGGGAATAAATCGATCAAGGACGACAGTGGATACTCGAAAGGAGTTAATTTCAAATGATGTTTAAAATTAACTAAATTGAGATGCATCATGGGTGAAATCCACGTGGATGCTCGAGCGAAAAAGGCAATTGAAATGTGTACATATGGCTTTTGACATTCTTTGTAATGTATAAAGAGGTTGGTGTTTCATCTTCCGTGGTTTCTGTTTAGGACGTGCTGCACCCCTTAATCATAGTGTTTGACCCCATTTGTCAGAGTACTTGAACTGTGCTAAAGCATCAGCTAGTACCGCATCAATCGACATGAATTCTGCTCGACTAAAGTCTTTGTGCCGACAAAGATGATGATGATACGAAGCGTTTGGTAACGAGGCAAGAGAAGGAGTTAAGAGTGTAAACGGATTTCCAGTTCAATGCGGTCGATGGTTCACCAAACGTGGTTGGTATATCAAATGCTGCAATTGTACGAGCTGCAGTAATATGGTGTCTCACACGTCTTCCCCGTCTTGGCAGTCGTGTCAGGCACGAATGCCCACGTAGAACACTTGACAGAGCGCACAGGAATGAGGATGTTAAACGTGTAACAAATAAATCAAAATTTCATATCCTGAATTGATCGATTTTCTACAAGAAGTAAATTGCTGTCCTGTATACTCAGTGGCGGTTGCACAAGTACGAGTTCAAGTATGGGTGAAGCGTGGAGACACACCTTCGACAGGACTTTTATGCTTCCGTGATTCTGTATGTCGTTGTTCTAGGTAGTTGAAGCTGTCAACCTCGAGATAGTTGCAGTGGTTGCGTAGCTCGGTTCAACTGTTTACTATGAATCGGTATGGAACGCGGGATAAGTGACTCATCGAGTACCAAGCCACCAGGCAACGTGAGTATGGTGTTAATCTACATCTAAGGATTTTGAGCTTTAATTCCGTGCACGATAAGCGAATGCTTTCCTGGATTCACGGTAATTCGATAGGTGTGCACGCATGGCATGAATGATACCGTGCAACTGATGGGAGTGACGTGTGATGGGCATGATGCTGTGTGCAATGTACACGTAAAAATATTCAGCAGACTACTCCTTGTTATGCCACGTTGTTGACATGGAAATGGTTTGATGTATCAGCCATCGGCACGTGACTAAGTGCAAGCAGTTACGCGACAACTCCTTTCCTCATTAATTTTAAATGCATCGAATGCATACATTGAACTGCTATATACGAGCACGAGTGTTATTAGTTTTAATAAAAATATACAATACAAAAGCGGTATCAATCATAAATATCGTTGCAAGGGCAAAATAATTATCTTTTTCTGCGTTGCCAGACTCTGAAGCGATAGATATTGCAACGGGTCAAAGTCACAGGATTGGATTAAATGCAATCAGCAATACGAAAACAACATGTTGCTCCCAAGATGGTATAGGTTAGAAGATCTAAAGAAGGTCAAGGAGTAAACTAAGAACATGAAAAAATCCTAAAAACCTTTATTAATTTTGAACCTAAAAATAAAAATTTGAATCTGGCAAAAAGGATAATATGATCGCTGATTGTATCTGTCTGTTACTTGAATTTGTAGATTAAAACTCCGGTATAGGAGTGAGAGTTATTTTGGCATGGTACTTTACACAAAAACAAAAATTAGAGAAATATGTCTAAAAAAATTTAAATATTTTAAGATATTTCTAGAACATGGACTAGTTGGCAACTCCGGCACATGAGAGGGCTTGTGTGGTTTTTTGCCGGAGTGAACTGTAAAGTTTCTGGTTACCCCCGAAAATATTAAATTTGCATTTCATCCGGATTACTTTGTCAATCCAAAAGTCGATACACTTATTTAAAAGTTAAAGAAGATAGGCGTACAATTAATTTTTTTTTAATCAAAATATTGGCCATCGGCTCATACACATTTCGCCCATCAGGTAATTTATGAATACCATGCCAGAAAAACTGCTTGTTTTTCGCGGTAAACCATACGTCGTTGCTGTTCTGCGAGCGCGTGCTCCATTGACGCGAAGAGGGATAGTGAGATGGCGCCAAGACTGGGCAGTACGGCTGGAGCAGAAGGATGATCCAAGCGATTTCAAGGTGTCTTTCACTAGTTTTGCCGTGTGCGACGGCGCGTTCACAAAATCATTTTGCCATGTTTTCTGGCTCATTCCGGACCTCTTTCGATTAATGTCTGGATTAAATTAATCATTGGTCCCACCAGTCACAGAGCATGGTCTTCTTGGCGAAGCGATTTGGCCTTGATATCGACGGATGGACTTGGCCGGGTGAAAGCCACGGTTTTTCCCTTTCGGGTTTTCAAAATAAATCGATTTTTCGTCACTCGTTAATTCGATGCAAAATGAATTCCTTTCGTGGCGTTGAAGCAGCATTTCAGAAGTGACTTTATAATTTTCCATTTGACGTTCATTCAACTCGTGTGAAACGGAGTTTATTGATCTTCCCCATTGCTCGTAAACGTCTGCTAATTGTTTCGTGTGACACAGGTAATGCCTCTGCTAATTGTCGTTGAGTTTGAGTTGGATCATCGTCCAATAACTCCTGCAATTGCTCGTCTTCACATTTTTGTGGTCTACCAGAGCGCACACTGTCTTTCACATTAATATCACCACTTTTAAATTGTCGAAACCATGGAGTGTTCACCATATGTTTCTACCAGCAAAGGATGACTTTCAACAGCTTTTTCCTTTTGATTACATAAAAGAAGCAATGCGTGTCGGAAATGTTCTCTTTCAGGCCTAAATTCGACATCACTGAACGATAAAACAAAGACGCTAGTTTTTGGCGGACTCAACTTGTGTATGTTTGTAGATAAATTTCAGGTGGAAAAATGGTTCAAGTGGAAAAAAACTTATGCATACACCTGGTAAACAGTCCGAATATCGCTAAGGCGCCTACGGCCGATTTCTGGAGCGGCTCATGTGACCAGTTTAAATTTTGACACGAGCAAAATATATGTATTTCCCTAAGCGAATGAGAGTGGGTGATGAAAAATTAGTAAAACATGGTGGAACTAAAGTAGTTCTGGTCGAAAAAAGATTATGAAAACGACGAGGAGAAGAAGTTGATGCTGCGTGTTTGATCTCATCATATGCTTTTAACGCTGAGTCACTAGAACGATTATAAAGAGTTCCGCAACCGTGGAATAGAAACATTGACGAACTCTTCGGATCTCGGGTTTCGAGTTTCCAATAAGAACTTGGTTGGGCTGCAGAAACTCTTCAACTGCGGAAACAAAAGGCTCATTTTGAAAAAAAATAATTTGTTTTTGACGACCATTGAAAGGCAATAGTTATCGGTTAGTCATTATTAAGTCCCTTAACAGACCATACACTGAGATGGATCGAGCCAGGCGATATCTGTTGCGGTGACGGTTACAATTAAAACAAGCGATGCTTACACAGTAGCAGTCACCCGCCAATCAGATCGATGATAAACTTCAGACACAGAAAATAGGCAAAATTGAGTATCGAGCTGTCCTTACATTTTTGTATTTGAAAGGCAATGCACCTACGCAAATCAAAGATGAGTTAGGCACTATTTATGGGGACTCTGCACCATCATTTACCAAAGTGAACTTTTGGGCAGCAGCCGTGAGAGCTTGGGAGACGATGAACGTTCGGGACGTACAAAAACTGCAACCAGCGCTAAAGTTCACCAAATGGTGCTAGGCGAGAGATAGCAAAGGCTATGAAAATGTCCAAAGAATGCATTTGTCATATAAATATGTACATATATTAAATCAAGATTTGGGCATGAGAAAGCTGCGCGTTGGTTGCCGCGTTCGCTCACGTTAGACCAAAAACGTGATCCGAGTTTTGGCGCCGATTAATTATTGTCGATGAAACTTGAATACACCATTATACGCCCAAAACAAAACAGTCAAAACAGTGGACTGGAAAGGGGGAACCGGCTTCAAAAAAAGAAAAAAAAAACTGTTTTTTGGCATTAGCAGTTGTCATGGCGAAAATCCACGAATTACGGTTTGAATTGCTTGACATCTTCCTTACTCACCAGATCTAGCCCCAAACAACTTCTTTTTGTTCCATTATCTAAAAATTGCGCTCGGAGGACAGAGATTTTCGTCAAATGAGGAGGCAATCAGCTACATGAAGAGTTATTTTGCTGGAAGAAGTGTGTAGTTACAGAGACTATGTATCAAAATAAAAATAAATTTTAAAAAAAAAAATTCTAAATCTTTGTTAGGTCGGAAACCACCCTCGTACGTGATGCCATTAGATAGAATTTTAAAGAGGATAATAGGATCGCCAATAAAAGTGGTACTTTTCAATCTTTGTGTCGTCCTCCGTCGCCACGAAAAAAAGAAGCTCATGGACAATCTTTAATCACACTATTATTAAAAATAGGCTCATTAAGGCTTCCCTGGGCGCCCGCTTCACCTACGCTTGTTACACAACAAGGAAGAGCTTATAACTTATTTATCAATGAACTACTGTTTCGGAAGGTTAGATTTAGAAAATTCGATTGATGATTTAATCGTTCCTTTGTCCACGGTAAGGTCTTGCTACAAAGAAATTTCATTGTGTCTTCAACTAATTTCACTGCCATGCCTTAATTTTGAAAATCGCTTTTTAAGAAATTTTCAGACATGGTGGTTAAAGACTATGACAATAAAATCTATAGAGATTAGTGCAGACATCTTCTCAGACAAATTTGTAAGATTAATGACCCTGTTGGTGCTTTTCAGGGGTAGCTCGTCGAGATACAAGAAGCTTGTTTTCTCCTTAGTAGCACACTCACAGAACCCTCCAATACCACTATTCGTTCCGTTAAATGAGTATCAAGGCTATTAAATTATTCTTATTGGTAAAACGGTGTTGGAGCTGAGTGGAAGAGCTGTTATGAGAAAATAACCTTTAGCGATTCCCTGGCGAAATAGAATATCGCATTTCGATAGAAGAGGTTAAGGGCAATATCTAACGGAGCTTCCTACAAGTGGTAAAAGTACACTGGCGAACCGCATCATATCAGAAAGACAAAGACCAATTACAGACACCTACAACGAGCCCATTAAACAATTCTAGAGGACACATCTGAAGTTTGGTTACTATCGTTATGGATCGTTAACTGACTGTTGACCACACGGAAAAGTATGACCACACGGAAAAGTATGATATAATTTCCGTTTTATGTGAAAGGACAGTTACAAAGAAATACTCTAAACCACTTGCATTTGACCGACCCTAGCATCATCAGTGAATTTAAACTTTGTATCTTACTTAAATTTTACTTTATGGATATAAGTTTTGCTCCTATCCAGTCCACCTAACGCATTTATTCTTCTTTTCCTTTTTTTTTTTTTTTTTATCCCGGCGTCATTATGGTCAGAAGTGTAGGACCATAACCTTCCCACTTAACTGCATTCCTACTGGTCCGCTTGTGGGGTCCGCCGGTTTGACCTCAGAAAGTAGCGGCAGGCTTCCCGGTTTGGGATTACTTCATCGCTGAGGCCAATCAAATGCTGGTGTTTTTGCATTTGTTTGCACCAATTGTTTTTCGGCCTGCCTTTTTTGCGTGTTACCTAACGCATTTATTAAATTAGGTATAATAATTGGGTCAACTTTCAACTTGGGATACAAGTCTGTATGGAAGCCAATCTTGTGTTGATCCTTAAGATTGGAAAACCAAGTGAAAAGCCTAAATCCTGCCGCCCTATCAACCTAATATCTTTCCTACTTAAAACCATGGCAAAACTGATAGAGCCTTATATTAAAGGTATAGTATTAGAAAATCAAACACCTCTGCATCCAAATCAATATACATGCCGCAAAGAACGATCTACTAGAATGCGCTGCATCACTTGGTAGCGCATGTGGAAAATAGTTTCACACGCAAAGAGATTGCAATTTGCGCCTTCCTCATTGTGGAGGGGGCATTTATTAATACTGGCTACAACTCGATCACCACTGCACTGTCCCGGAGAGATGTAGGCCATCCCACTAACCATTGGGTAAGAGCGATGGCAAAACCGGCCGTTTTACCTTGAAAAAGCTTCTTGGCGCTCGCCGTTCGAAATCGGCATTAAGCTTTAGGTTCCGTTCACTTGTGTGAAAAAACAAATCGCACACAACATGAGTGAATAAAAGGAAGCTTGGCTCCGGCTCTTCATGAGCTGTAACGCCACCTAAGGTGTCTGTCTGGCAGCACAATGGATCAGTATTTGTGTCTGAGTGCTCCAACAAATAGCAGCAGCCTCCAACAAGTAAAAAAAAAAGAAAAGAGCGATGCATGAGAGCCGTGTTATAACAGCCACATCCGGGGAGGTCTCTGTGGTGGAGTGCTTTCACCACTTCTCTGGTCGATACGCATGCAACTTATGCGTTAGCTGTTTGGTGGACAAAAGTTGGACAGAAAATTACAATAGTCAATGTATCGGCATTACTATATAGGCGTCATGTCAACTTGCCGGACAGCAGCCTGATCGGAATTATTCCACTGCACCCCTTTTATTAAAAAAAGTTGCTATACGTAGTGCAATCAAAATCCTCCGCTCGGAAATGGACCGGCCATGTAGACTATTATGTCACATGTCAATCCTACAACACCTTCCTAAGCTGAATATGATTATCACAGTTTGGGACGTATTACCACACACTTCCACCTTCGACAAAAGATTTGAGATACTCATCTCAGAGCGGCAATCCCTTGCTAGATGTCAAAGGGCTAAGGTGGTACACAGAGGCTCCAATATGGATACCGGTATTGTCGCTGGCATCCTTGGACTAAATCGGCAGATATCGAAGGCGCTGGAAATTGGCCCTAGTCCCTCCCAAGCCGAACTATGCGCCATCCTAACATGCGTCAACTTAAACTTAGAGACTGGCATAAGAGGTATAACAATCAATATACTCTCAGACATTCAGGCAGCGCTCAAAGCGTTAGGCTCGTTTAGTACGAATTAAAAATCCGTCCGAAATTCCACGATGCCCTGCAAGACCTATGCAAAAGAAATAAGGTCCAACTCTCGTGGGTGCATGGTCACTAGGGCATAAAAGACAACGAAATCGCCGACGGACTCGCTAGAACAGCGTTCAAAGACTCCGCCAATCGAATCGAAATACGGCCTCTGAACAAACACTCTATCAATATTCTTAAATATAAAAGAGTCAATATGAGAAGACTGGTCAAATACCTTTCGGGAAACTGTAGCCTGAGATATCATCTCATAAAAATTAACCTCTCGTCTGGAACCCAGCGTCGACTCTGTCTGGAGGACGAGAAAACTGCAGAGCACATACTATGCGAGTGTGCTGCCCTCTGCAATATTAGGAAGCCTATCCTCCTCAGAGAATTCATGACTCCTGACGGGATCCGCTCAGACCCTACGAGGGACATCGTCAGCTTTATTAAGAAAGTAGAGAAACTCCTCATTTAATTTGCTAGCAGGCACAATATACCTACTCTGGTTGCATTATGCACTGTACCAAAATAATATATATTAATTAGGGGGAATCCAGTCGGCCCAAGAGGGAACTAATTACGATCTTAAGTTCACCACTTTTACCTACCTGCCCACTGGTATTGAGTTAAAATAAGGAAAAAATCAAACACAAGTTATATAACACGATGCAATTAGAACTCTAACTTTATTGTTTTCTAAAATCGCGAACTTACTTTAAAAATAATAAGTCTGTAGTGGAACATTTTTGCGCATTACGAACGCCTTATGGTCGACATAATCGTCCACCTATGGGCAACACTGTGACAAAGTCGAAGAGATTAGCCCGGCTACAGAAGTCGAAATGCAAGCTCTGCAACAAATATATAGTTACCGTTAAGGAAACTGTTGAAAAAGATCTAAATCTATCGATTTCACGCATTAGCCAAATGTTAACTGATTTTCCCTGACCTCAAATCGAAGATATATAGTAAAGCTCCCTGGACGAGCTATTTCGCGTTTTAGTGTTCGCATCATCAAACCAAAATCATGGGCTATGCATACAAAAATGTATCGAAAAGTCCTGCAAACTTCCGTGAAGGATTTTGAATGATATTTTCCGTTCATAATGGTATGATTAAATTTTAATGTACCTTCAAAACCACAAATTGGATAAAAAAGTTTTAACGATATCTCGGTCTTGTTTTTATTTCTACTAACTACGAATAACCTTTTCAACACGTAAAATATAGAAATAATTAAAATATCCCTATTTTCCCACCAATCACAATTATCATATTTTTAAGATATATGACAGGAACGCAAACAACACATTGATGGAGATAGCCTCTGACCCCATCACTTCCAATGTGTCTCATTATCTCAGAAGGCAGCAAAAGTAATTATAATATTTTTCGAAATCACAAACTTTTCCCTCGATATACAACCCAAATCATAAAATTTGATAAAGCTATATACCGCTAATCTTACATCATATCCGCCCAATCAAAGATGTGTATCCCTTCCCCTTTTTGTCCAATTCAGGAACCGGATGACGGCAAATTAATCATTATCTCCCTTTCTATCCGGTATGTGACAGAGAAGCATTTCAGTTTATTTTGTTTTTTTGTTCTGCCATCATCTTTTCTGACGTTTATTCGTTCAAAACTTCGGAAATTCGAGAAGATCTTAATATCGAGAATACCTGTTGGGTGACATATTGGGTGGCGTGACAGAATCATTCTTACATTAATTTTGAAGTTTCAGTGAAGAAGCAGACTGTTGCTAAAGTTGTAAACGTAAGAACTGCCGAAGCTCCTAATAGTTCGTGGTGTTTCAGTTTAATCCGATTAAATATTTTGACTTTTGGCCCCTTCCACAAGTTTTGTCTTGAAAAATTATAAAAAAAGGGATTTACAATCTTCTCCTTTTCAAAACTGTACTGTGGTAAGCTTGAATGAATTATTTTCGCTTTAATATGCACTATTGACTTTTGCTCAGAGTGACTGGTTTTTAATGAAACTTAAAATGTAACAAGCTTTCTGACGTTTAGAACTTCAAAAAAGTTGAAAACTTACTTTCGTTACTTTTAAGATTCTCAACCATTACGTCCGTTTTCCTTTATGCATAGTATCTACATATGTTGGGAATAGTGTTATTGATTTATTCCCTTAATTAAAATTGAGTGCGGAATTATCTTGGCGTGAAATCTAATTTTATTATGGGTAGGATGTGATAATTTAGCTCTAATTATATTTTACATTAGTATAATTCTACAACATATAATTTTATACGGCTCAATATTGGGACTTAGTATCAAAGACATTCATCACAAGTACTCAAGGGCATAAGAGTTTTGTAAACATTTTCCAGTTAAGAGAGATCCCCACACAGACATCAACAATAGCAGTAATGACCATTTTAAATAGATAAGACCTCGTCCATGGCTTTCTGTTTTAGATAAATACCAGTGACAATAATCATGTTGCAATTGGGTACAATTACAAAACAAAATCTCAGCTCAGAGATTAAAAACGATAGGGCAAGGCAAGACAACACGGTACAAGTCCAGGGAGAAAATCAATAAAAGGCAAAAGAATTCTTAACTGCTTGTTCATTAAAATATGCAATAATTACCATTGTATACATACGAAATTGTCGTTCCGTAACGTTCACTATAGCCTCACAAAGGAGCTGTTACGTTGTGTCCATAAAGGGCGATAATGTTATGCGGACGTTTTGTGTATCATAGTCGTAGTAAGAGCTATATTTTTACAGTAGAAATATTGATGTTTTGCTGGTAAAGTCTTTTATGTTGCCGAAAATTTGTTTTGTAATAGTAGTTGACAAAAACCATTTTACATGCATATATATATAGTATAACGTTAAGTTTTTGGTGACGAGAAGAAGAAAGTAAATAAAATCCCTAGAAGCCCTAGGTATAAGGGAAATGGGCTCAGTGGGTGAGCACTGCAATCTAAATATATGTATGTCATCTTTTTTAATGAAACAGCTTCCTAACGAGATATTAGGTTGATGCATAATTATTGCGGTTTTTTATCGCGGCTTTTATTTCCTTTAAAAAAAATTGGCGCTTTGGTTATTTTTTTTTTCATAAAAATAATAAAAATAAAGATAATCAATAACAGAAATGCGTATCGAAATTCACCTTGATATTGGCCACATTATACTTTACTATTTCGAGAAATATTGGAAGGCGGCGGAGTCAATTCGCGATCTCAAAACGAACAAGGCAACAGTTGAAAGATGATGCAAGACGTTCAAAATGGGGGAGACAAACCTAGTAAATGATAAAAATAAAATTTAAAATTTTAAATTTTAGCTGTTCCCCACGCGGCGGTGCTTATATTAAAAATATTAATAGGTTCTTTTAATGAAGTCAAAATGCCGACAGAAAAATTTTATTTTTTTACTTTTTAAAGTTTTTGTGTGTCGGGGGTGACTTAAATTTTTTAATTTTATTTTTATTTTATTCTTTTCAAATTACTCGCGGAACCTAACTACAATAGGTAACAATTATAATACATTTTTCTTAAATATTATGCAACAATGCATAAGGCTTCTTGTATGTACATACAAGGTGGCGCACGATTTATCATCCAAATTTGTTTTTATAATAACTTTTTTACTAAATAAAAAAATTACTTTGAGTGAGGGAAATCTTTATTTTGACTTTTACCTTTTTTTCTGTTACATATGTGGAAAAGATGATATCCATATAGTGGCTATCGCCAGTGTTGATACACATTTGTACCCGTTTTATCGCATTTTCCATGACTCTCCACAAAATTTCCGGTGATAACTGTTCGCATTTCTGTCGAATATTCTCCTTAACGTTCGAACGCAGAACGTCCGAGGCTTGTTGGCATAAGTCCGCGACTTCAAGTAGCCCCAAAGAAAGAAGTCTGGGATGGTTAAATCTGGCGACCTTACTGGCCATGTCAAATCGCCAAAACGGGAAATTACGCGACCAGGAAACGCTTCCTTCACAATATCCATTGTGGCTCGTGCTGTGTGTGTGGTTGCACCGTTTTGTTGAAACCGATTGTTCACCAAGCTCCGCTCATCCAATTCATGCGGTAAGAAGTCGTTTAGCGTAGCGTTTGCCAGTAAAAGTGACCGTATGGCTGATGGCGTCCTCAAAAAAATACGGACCATGGTGAACGCCACACCATACAGTGACTTTGAGTAGATGTAATGACTCTTTGTGTGTCACACGCAGATTTTCAATGCCCCAGAATGGAGATTTTGCTTATTGTACTAACCGCTTAAGTGTAAATGCGCCTCGGCGCTCATGATGATATTCGACACAAAATCGTCCTCTTCGTGGTTGACTGAGGATGGCTTGAAAGTAATTCATACGCTACTGACGGTCAGCAGAAACATGTATAAGTTTTTCACTAAAATTCCCTGTAGAGTCCATCTGGTTATGCCCAATTGCGCGGCCCGTCGTCGAAGAAACATCAACTTCGTTCTAAGCGACATGGTAGCCACAGCCGCGATATTCTCGACCGATCGACCGGTCCGGTGGCGCCCATGTCCTGCATGGTCACCTATGGTTCCAGTCTGTTCAAGTCGAGTAGCTAAGCGGAATGTTTGCCCAGTTGGCGCGACACGAATAGGAAATCGACGTCGAAATGCGCTAACACCATCGACCGGTTATTGGTCAAAAAAATCGACACAATTATTCCACGCTCTTATGAAGTATTGCGCTCCATTGTCTATCTGTTCGTATACTGAAGCTGTCTAGTTCACCAGTGATAAAAATGATTGAGGAACAACGCCATTTGCATAAATTATAGCATCTTCCGATAGGGTGATTCACTTTGCGCCACCTAAAAGAGCTGATGGCCTGGAAATGCTTAAACAGATCTTCATAAATTGTAGCCAAGAACCATCTCGATCACGTTAGCTTTCAAAGAAAAAAAAAAGCATCAACAGCATTCCATTCGTTCAGGAGCTACGATGCCACAGACAAACAGACGCTTATAACATCCCTCTTTTTGCGTCGGGGATTAAAAAAGGAAGAGGACGACTATCAGAGTTCAACGACCAGGCTCTTCTAATGGTCGTAGAAGAAGACGAAAGCTTGCCAACACGATTGCTAGCCGATGGCTTCAATGTCAACCAGTCGGCAATCGTGCGTCATCTCAAGAAACTCGAAAGGTATTGAAATTGACTGGATGGGTCCTCCACGAACTTTCCGACAACAACAAAGCAGAAGAAGTACGCATTTTTACTGATTATAGCCAGCTTTAAGCTTACAACCTAGATAAGCACTATAAGTTATAATGGTCGACATGCATCACATCCTTTGAACCTTTACATCAAATAGCTGCAACGAAATGAGCAAGCTCCGTTTCTGAAGAATCTCGTCACGGTTGATGAATCATGGCTACCTTCAAAAACGTCAAAAGGAATACCAAAAGGTGTCTACTGTAAGAAGGCTATATGGTGTGTATGGTGGGACGGAAGCGGAATCATCCACTCGGAGATTATCTCAAACAGCATTTGCTATTGGTGGAATAACAACGATGAAGGCCAACAGTGGTGGATTCCGGACAAAAATTGCAAGCGGCAGTTCAACATTAACAGCGACGTCTATCTGGCTCAACTTGACCGCCTTCACGCGAAGCGAAACGTCCACACAAAAAGAGCCACATCGTCTTCCACCATGATAACGCCCGTCCTCACGTTGAACAAGTGTCGTCGAATCGATCACGAATAAGGGATGGACTCTACTCCCACATCCGCCATATTCACCGACCGAAGCTTTTATAGATTACCACGTCAATTGGTCGTCGAAAAACTGGTAAACGAACCAAATTTACGACGATTTGGATGACTTGATGACTTCTTCGCTCGTGGAATCGATAGGCTGCCAAGCGAATGGGAAGCAGTTCTTAAAGTGGATGGAGACTACTCTCCGGAATAATCATTTAAACATGTTTTTGTTAAATATTTTTATCGTTTTTGTTGAAAAAAAACCGCAATGTTCTGCCTTGTTCTGCCTTCTGCTTCTTGCAAGTGACTAACAAAACTAAATGGATATGGTTAGAAATTAAGTATATGGTATGGTGTAGGTATCTGACTTACTATTTCTAACTCAGGAATTAGTGCCCCTTGGGCTACGCTTAAACGGGATTGTCATAACCAGGCATGTTGGTCTTCAATACGTTGTAGCTTAGGTAAATGGCAGTGTGAACATGTAGCGTATCGATTATAGCTATGAGCGTTTTTTGTGCCGCCTTGTTCTACCATACAAGGGAAGCATTGGTGGCGATAGATCTCACTATCGCGGTATGTACGATTTTTATCGTTTGTTTATTATTCACGTTAGAGTTCCAGTAGTATCCAGCTCAAGATCAAAATCCAGATATTTAAATATACCAATTATGGTGACAACGCCGGGGCGATGATTGGCGCTCGTGCGAGTCAAGGTCCTCCTGACAGGGTCATAGCCAATATCATCGAATGCCTCCTCGATATTGGGGAACTCATACATATAATTTGCAGCCTTGCTTTAAATTTTTCTAAAGTGAGACGCAGGAAATGTTTGCACATAAATGTCAGAATAAACTTGCTATCCCGTATTCAATTGGAGTAGCTGACCTAATGCCATAATTGATTTTTTGATTTTGACTTTGATGCCCCCACAGGGGCACTTTATTGGCTTAATGCAAGCCTTAACAAAAAAAAAAGCTTAATAAACGGAACCGATTAAGGAGAGGGTGAAGGGTTGTGGTATAGGGCAATTCTGAGGCTGGACTTTTTTATGTGAAGGTCGAAAAGATTGGTGTTAGCTTTGTGTAACATTCTGGACTTTGGTTCGTGGTAGCCATAATTGTGCGATGAGTGTTTATACGAAAAAGGGGCATAGACCGAAGGTTAGGTGGGTTAGTGTTAAGGGGAACCATGTGCAATAATGTGGGGCTGTCAATGTTACTGCTGAGAAAGTCGTGAATAAAAAGAATATCTGCAACATCGTGTCGTTCTTTAAGGGATTGGAGGTTGATTAATTCTAGGCGATCCGTATAAGGTGGTAAATTAAGCCCAGGGAAGGCCACGAAAGGCAAACCGAATAAAGCTACGTTAAATGGCCTCAACATACATAGTGTGGGATTCGTAAGAGGGAGACCAGACTTGACCAGCATATTCGAGAAGTGACCTAACGAAAGTAAGGTATAACGATTTTGTAACGTAAGGATTCGAGAATTCTTTTGACCAACGTTTCACGAAACCGAGGGCAGACTTGGCACGTTTGACAAGTTTTGTCGATATGGAGGGGAAAGTTAAGTGCAATGTCGCAAATGACCCCTAGATCAACCAAGAAGTTAATAGGGGGAACGGTTTTATTACGAATAATACAGGTTCTGAGTGGTGAGGAAGAGCGCTTGCGTAAGTAAGTGACGGCTTGGCATTTACTGACATTGAGCTCGAGATGGTTTTTTTGACACCAAGTAGTGAACCTGTTAAGGAAGGGTTAGAGAGAGTACGAGTCAACAAGGGAAGATATGTTTTTAAATATTTTCATATCATCGGCATATATGAAGAGCTGAGAGTTCCAAATAACGCTGTCTACATCATTAATGGTTAGAATAAATATCAATGGGTCGACATGACTACCTTGTGGGACACCGGAGGTAGCATTCATTGGATCAGAGATAGAAGATCTGAAAATACGTTATATTGACGATCCTCCAGGTAAGAGATAAAATCGGGAGAGAAACTGAGGGCTTGAGAAGAATAATTTGGTGAGACATTTTGTCAAAGACCTTGCTGAAGTCAGTGACGACAACGTTTACTTCTTTGCCGGTTTCGTGTGCACACAAAGATTGTGAAACAAACTCGACTAGATTAGTGGTTGTCGATCGACCTTTTAGGAATCCATGTTGGTTAGGAGAAAACATGGGTTTGCAGTGAAAGAATAGTGCGTCATAAATGATGCTCTCGAAAACTTTGGGTATAAATGAGAGCTTGGCAATGGGACAATAGTTGGATACATCATTGTTCAGTCCTTTTTTGTGGACTGGAATGATATAAGCATATTTTCAAAGCTGAGGTGCTTTTTAATGAGCTTTTTAAAACTATGGCAGGAACCGGCAGAGTAGTTGTCCTTTAGGTTGTGAATTTTTTCGGCAATTAGGTCGGGAGTTTTGTTCAGTGAGACAAAAGACGTCTGGGGGCAGCCTTTCAAATATCGAAAATAGTCGTAATGGGGCTGAAGGTCTTGGTCGGTGATTGACTGAAGAAATGAACAAAATTGGCGATTATTTCGGTTTTTGAAGAGTTATTAAGAAAATTAAACGTAGCGGGATAGTTATCGGTTTTTCTTTTTGTATTAATGAAGTGGAAGAAACTCTTGGGGTCGGAGGTAAGGGAGGATTGCACTCGGTTGTGGTATCGGAAGTAGTGTGATTCACATAACTGTGCAAATTTAGTTTGGTGAATATGGGACTGAAAGAATGAAGCAGCTGAGGATTTTGGAGGAAAAAAGCGCAAGGGTTTCGTTTTAGGATATGTGTGAGTTGGAGTTATGAAATAAGATAAAATTACCATTGTTGAGCAGATTATTTAGTTTCGCGAAGTCAGCTTTCCAGAAATTGAAACAGTACGCATTTTCGAAGGGAAAAATAGTGAATTGAGTCTCGAGTGAATGAGTTGTCGATAAAGGTGGATGAAGGGGCTCTGAATTAGAAAGAAAATGGTTATTTGGGGAACAACGCAATTTACGGCATCAGATGAGAAAATCTGGTCGAGTTGTCTGTCCATGTAATTAGTGATGTTTCTGAGTTACAGAAGGCCGGAGTCAGAGAAATGATCTGTGAAAAGATGAGGGGTTCTGATTGTACTTAATTATATTTGTGATAGTCAAGAACTAAGCTACTTTTAAAATCTTACAAATGATTTTGTCATGTCTGTTGCTCGTCCAAAAAGCTCGTAATGACTTTAGGAGAAGCCTAAAATATTTCTGTCATTTCTGGCGCAGTATATGCCATGATCACAGATGTGGCTAAGGCCGGAAGCTAAAAGGGCCAGGAAAGGGCTATAGCCTCAATCTTTTATCATAGCAGAAGAGATTTTGCGTTTTGGTAGATCTAAAATAAGTAATTCATTACGGTTTGAAATATACATTTTAATATCCAACAGAGCTTTCCTAACAAACCCAAAATAAAAAAGAATGTCAGGATTCGAGCCCGAATCATGAGTACAAATTCACTACTGAGCCCAGGTGTCCTTCTCTGAACTATTTAGTCAACATTTACTGCAGTGATGAATGACATCTGTTAAGAAAAGTAGTGATGAAGTTTTTTCGATAGATATTTTGTTTTTAATTTTACATAATTTTATTTAATTCTCATAAATTGCTCACAAAATTGAGCTTAATTTCACATTTTTTTTTAAATAAAAGTTTGAATTATGGATGGTTTATTCTTTTACCATTCTAAGTGTCCCTGTCGGTGTTTCAGCTTTTAGATTCATGCACCTTGTTTTATTCATATGGACCTAAAACACTCGGAAACTATTTTTTTATCTTATTCGAAACAATACAACCCGTGCCGACTTATGCGGAAACAAGTTGTGTCACAGGAGTGACACGTGCCCGAGTTACGCAATAGACAACATCCTACAACAGCCCACAGCAGCCCACCCAGTCAAAACTGTAACAATATCATACTATTTGCTGTTCTGTAACAAACTGTGTGCGGGGTTTGGCGTGGGTACAGTGAGCGTGGCTTGGCTTGGGTTTTATAAGGGTTTCAATGCCCATAGCCAAAGCGACGATATTCTCTCCACCCTCGATGTTGTACAAATTAATAGTTAGTCTGTAAGAACTTCTTGAAATGATAACACCAATAAAAATAATAATCAAGTCAAAAGGTTTAAGCCTTTTTATTTCTCCTAGGTCCCGCTGTATTATCACTTAGCTTCGACTGTGTGCAAAATTACCGTCTAATCATCAAGTTCCCGCTAAGTTCCCGTCTATTTTTTAATATAAGCGAAATCAAGTTGACTGTTAGTGAAAGCCCAAATGTTGTCATTCGGGAGTGCATTATATTCTGGGAAACGCAAGAATACCTACCAGAGCTATTCCCAATTGTGTTAGGAAGTTAGTGCATATTTATCAGGTCTGGCAAGTGCTGTAAAAAAATTGCGAGAAGATTCAGGATGTTCATAAACCCCGCGAGAAGAACTAGACTCGAATTGGATAATTTATTCGATATCGCACACGCTGATGCTCTTGAAAGAATAAAAATTTAAGTAGATAAAATGTTTTTGCAAAAGCAAAAGAGAGCCAGGGCGTCCTAGGTATTGACAAAAAGTTGGGTGAAATGGCAAAAAAGGCAAAGCTGAGAAAACTAGCAGAAAAGAAAGAGACTAAAGCAAATGCCCTCGGAAAGCTTATTGCCATCTGCTACTTTGCACAGGTTTGATACATATGGAGAAATAGAAGAACAATCTACAAGCTCTGAAGAAAGCCTGGAAGAACCTCTGCCATTCACATTTTAGTCTGTAAGTTCCCTACCTACATCGACAAGAGGAAGAAAAGATTTTATCACATCTGAATTAGTTGCAACTTTAGACGGATGTCTACTAAGCATCAGAGATTCTGTTTATGTAATGGAATGGATATCTGTAGTGGAAGTACTTGGTCTTAGTTGTGACGTTTACCCAATCAACAAATCTTTTATTCAACGCATTCGAGTACAAATGAGAAAAGAGTGCCCGAAGAAGTTACTGGTCATTGTGAATTGAAAAATTTTACCTGGTCTGGACGTAAGAAGTTCTAAAGAATAACGTCTGCCAGTTATTCTTTCATACGACGAGAAAGAACAACTTCTTGCAGTGCCGAAGTTAGACAGTTCTTCCGGCAAAAATCAATCGATGGCAGTATCAAACGCGCTTCAAGACTGAAACCTGAATGATAAGGTCGAAATAATGTGCTGTGATACGACAGCATCTAACACAGGTCGCTTGAGTTGAGCTTGTGTGCTTTTAGAAGAAAACCTCTAAAAAAAGTTGTTATTCTTTGCTTGTCACCATCATGTTTACGAACTGGTGCTCAAAAGTACGTTTGAATCAAAGATCTAATAAATCACTAGCAGTCCTGATATTCCGCCGTTTAAAAAGTTTAGAGACAACTGGAAGATTATTAATCCTAGTGCCATCGAGTCACGCCCTGTTTTTGTCCAATCATCTATGGGAGGCAATGTATAATGAATTGTTGTCATTTTTTAACAATGAGCTGGCGGAAGCGATTGTACGACATGATCATCGCGAACTCATTGAGCTTGCTTTTATTTTTCTAGGTGGAGACAATGAAAACAAAATAAAAATCAGACCTCCTGCCACAATACATCAAACACGATGATGGCAAAATATATTTGCTGCAATGCAAACAAGCAGGGCAAACAAGCTTTACGAGATATCTGTTCATTTATCGTGGCAGTTTATGTAAAACCCTGGCTTGGATGCAGTTTACCGATAAAAAATGTGTGTTTTTACAAACCTTAAAAAATTACAATAGGGTTGAGACGTTAATTTCCAAAGTGGCTTTAAACAAGTTCAGTCAACATTTGTGGTACCTATGAAAGGAAATGGCCGTTCTTTCAATTTTTGATGACTAAGTTCATGAGCAGACCAAAGAGACCATTGTAGAAAACTTATGGCAGGAGTAGTATCTAATCTATTAATTAATTTAGAACCTTTTCATTTTATTTATAGAAGTATTTTTAATCTTGTTTTAGGACAATCTTTGAGTGATTTCATTTCTATCAGGAGTAAAGATTTATTTTCACGAATGAAGTTTGACAGTAGTTTCCTCCAAGAAACTGTATCTTCGTGGAAAGAGAACGCGGTGTTTGTGGAAGCTAAAAAGAAGATTTCTAGTTTAATGTTATAGTTAAGAGGAGTTAATGACACAGCTGAAAGAGCTGTAAAGCTAGTGCAAGATTTTCATGGCTTCATTACCGCAGGCGAAAAACAGATGCAGTTCTTATTACGGTGTGTTCAGGTTCGTAGAAAAATTTATCCGGACGGTAAAAAAGAGATATTAAAGTGGAATTATCAAAATTAATATCATAAAATTGTAGCTTTTTTTTTCATAAATATAAGAAAGACATATCAATTTGTGTTTTTATCAATATATTTTCATCATAGTAATAAACATAATGCATTTCAGGTGATCTACAGGTACAGTTGATAGGTTCTTTAAGCAGCTATTTTGTAATATATTGAGGCCTCGTCGGCACGCGGTAAAATTAACGTAGGAAAATCTGTATTTGGGCAACTAGTCAACTAATAAACACAAGACGAGAGCATGCACTTAGAAAATTTAATAAAAAAATTCTACCATTTAAGGGACACCTTAACCTGCATACACGTAGGTGACTGACAAACGCAGTGGTACGTAAAAAAAAAAGTAATAAGCTACTAAGGCGGATGGGGAAACATTAACAAAGGCCGAACATATCATCTGCCAATACTCCCAGTATTGAATGTCTCCCTCAGCTAATGTCTACCCCTTATTAGTGTACTCCATATGAGTTCCAGAGTTTAGAGAAGCAACCAGAAAACCTAGTTTTTTGGAAGTCCCTCATTAAATCATAGAAGCAAGACAAAACACAATCACAGCCGTTTCGAACAAAAATTTTTCAGATCGTAGAATTGATAGAATATGAAGAGAGAATTTAAACTAGTAACTAAACGAATTAAGCCACGTTTTAATCCTTATTAAGAGAATACAAGTCCAAAGGTATCGGCCATTTTAAATTAATGAGCGAGAAAGCTCCACTTCAATCCCTAGAAGTGAAGTACCAAAGGACATCCGCATGGATTGAGACATTTTTTGACGGAGGTTACAGTTTTAATTATATTGCATTATAATTAAATATGAAAATTGTATAAAGAATAATTTTTTTTTGCTAAATGAAGAGGACCGGTAGACCGTAAAATGCTATTTCCTGAGCAAATTGAAAAAACATAAAAACAGCCATGTTCGAGCGCTAAAACAGACTTTAGAAAGAGGAAAAGCTTCTATACGTTTCCTTAGGAATGCTGAATGTACTTCGCACTATTGATGACCTGGTAAATGCTACTTGAAATTAGCTAACTGGAGCTTTAACAACTGGGGCGACCCGGAGTGGTGTATTGTTATACATAATTGAGTTAGTATAAAATTGAGTCTTAGAGAAGAGCCAAACATTTCCATTCCTTTGGCACACTTTTAATATTATCAAAACCGTGCTAGCTTCCACTTCAAAAAAAAAATAGTTTTACAAAAAAAATAAAAAAAATAATACACCAATAAAACAGAAGAAGTTAAAAGGGCAAACAATATCCAGAAGACGTTTAAGCACGCCACTCAAACGTTTGCTTTTGTTTTCAATGGCGAAAACTTAGGTAAATTATTCCCAACTTAATTGCGATGTGAGCAAATTTGAATGTCATTATATAGCCAAATAAAAAGAGAAAAAAAAAACCGAAACTTTTTTTCTTATCAGCTTGATTTGTAGCAGCAGTGTCAGGGAAAATTCGCGTCCTGTCTGTCGGAAAACTTTCTCCTTCAGAAAGCTCCCGAAAAAGGGAAGAATTGGAATAAGTTTACATATCATTAAAGAAAATTCAACTTTAAGCAAACGCACTGAAAAGCAAAACTTGTCGAGACACTACAATCCATAGAGCTATGGGAAAAAAAAGGACATGCGAATTTGCGAGGATAGAGGATAAAAGTGCAATAACATCAATCATAAATTCAGCGCATTGCTATAGCGTAGTAGATGTAGATACTACCATGTGCTAGTGTTATCCTATATCACTCTAAATGAGAGGAAAGGAAAGAAGAGCGCGAAAAAAAAAAATGAGCAACCTGTTTGGGCAGCATAATGGGTGTCATAAAATAACATCGCTAATAAAATTACCTCTCACGCTGCGCCCCCTGGGGCATGGAGCAAACACGTTTTAAGGTTTTAGACGAACTTTCACTACATCCACATACGTTCATTGGTACTGGTTTAGGTAGGTGGAGTGAGAATCCAATTTATTTTATCGGCTTACTAAAGTAAACAAACTCTTAAAGAGAATATAAAGCAGGCTATCCCCATCAGGACTGCGAAACCGCCACGCGAAATAAATTGACGACAGAGCGTGAAACGTGTCAAAGATCGTGAGTTTCTTAATCTGTGATGTCAATATGTACTAGGACGAGTATGTGCCCTATTAGCGTGCAGGATAACGACCCAAGACAATATCGCATCAATTGTTAAAAAGCAAGATGTATCCAGGGAAAGAGGGACTTGAAATATTTATGTATTCACAAGTCCTGAGACACAGATGGAAAAAAAATTTAATCTGCTATCGAACAGAGTAACCACAAACCAAACCGGCTAAAAGAAGACACTCTGGATTCTAAGGTATGTATGTAAAAGACAATCCACTTACCCTGAAGTAAACTGTAGATGAGTAGAATGATCCGCGTATCGAAGGACAAATTCATTTTCAGAGCATAATCCTTTTGATTTCCGCTGAGAAATGCGTATATATGTATGTATCTGCAAACAAAACGCGCGAAATATCCAAAACGCGCGAAATATCCAAAACGCACGAAAAGAAAATAAATAAAAAGAAAATAAAAAAAAAAAAAAGCGATAAAAACCAAGTGGCTCAAATTTCTCAAGAAATATCGAAATACCGAAGAAATGCTGCGATGTCAGTAATATCCTATTCGATGGAATTATATATATTCTAACCGAACAAATTTACCGACGAATAAAGAGCACTCACGATTCACATATTCACGTTTGCAAATTTACTTAACATATTTTCTTATTCATCTTTTTCGGTCCGTAGACTCGTCGCCTCGTCACGGTCACAATGTAGGACCGAAGGTAATGTATTCCTGTGATACCTTATCCCGGCGATAACTTTAATATTTACGAAACAGGAACGTGCCACAACATAGAAGAACCGCCGTCGAACGTGGATGTTCAAGGCTTCGTTTAACTCAAACGTATTTATAAACTCGTGTAATTCACTTTATGCTATACTATCCACTTGCGGTAGATGTGCATGTCCGCTACATTATTTAGAAGTATAAGCTTGTTTTTTAAGGAAGTCCTGTGGTATACCGCTGCATAAGAACCTTAATATTGATGACTTGCATTCGAGAAATGAATTCCTGGTAATTCACAGTGATATGAATATATGATATGTGACGTTGATAGATATAGTGATCAATAAGAGCCCATTGGAGAATATTCTTTTTATGGTTCACTTCGAGAAAATTATGTTAAGACTCCGCCACAGGATACGCGTAACCATAGACCTTCCTGAACAAGTTCGGCATATTTTCATTCATTCGTGATGTGGCAGTAATATAGGAAAAAATAACCATGCACCAGAAATGTTGACAGTTTGCCTTTGAAAGTTTTGTAGTTAAGGGTATGCCCCTGCTTCCGGTGATACAACTACACAAATGATCATCTGTCTGCACGTATAAATTGAGTGCACAGTGTCAAAGTTGCTCTGTACTTCTGATTAAATAATAAAAATTGTTCCGGTTCTATTCCTGCTCCCGTTTTTTCTTTTACTGGTAATACTACTGCTGGTACTACTTTGGCTACAAGGCATTTATGAACCAGTTTCATGTGTCACTTAATTATTTGGGGGAATCCTGGAAAGAAAAAGGAAAACGACAGAATGAGAAGAGCTGTGAAATTAGAAAGTACTACTATTATTATTTTTACTTTGCTACAATCTGGGTTGAAATGAGATACACGACTTCTCTTCTCTTATACGGATTATCAAAACTTTTTTTTATTCTTCTCTTTGTATTCGGTTTTGAGTGAATGGTGAATAGAAAATAGTCGGAGTTTGAAATAGATGGATTTCTAGGGTAACTGGCTAAAGGGTTACAGACAAAAAATCTATTTTTAGGGAAACCAAATCATAGACTTTGTGGATTATGAAAATTTATTCAGAGCCGTTTATTCCATTAGAGGTAGTAATTACTACATCTTTGTGCGAATTATATTATTGTTTGCGAAGTGTTCAACGATAACGGAAAATTTCGTTGAAAGAGAAAATATTTTTTTTCATTTTATTATTTATTATTATTACCGGCCACTTCGAACTCGATAGTTAATAGACTGATTTCTTAGCTTAAGTTAATCATAATAATGTTAATTGTAAGTTATTTATATATAAGTCGAAAGGCATAGGTTAAAATTATACAGTTTGTTTTAGAGTGTCCGCCTAGGGCCAGTAAGATTCCTAAATTTGTAAGGATAGTTAAGCTAGTTTTAAGCATTTTTGTCTAGGATAAGATAGATCTAAGAAACTATAAATAAAAATGAATTTACATAAAAAAAAAAAAAAAAAAAAGTTAATAGACTGACATTTATTTATTTTTATATACTTTTCAGTTAATTCCTCTCCTGCAATTTTTTTATAAGATGGTTCTGTGGCCTTGTTACTCTTGAATTGATAGAATGTTTTCCTTACTTCTTCGATGGTTCTACGTTGGATAGCACCATTTTTCATTGATCCCCATGTATTGTACATCAAACTGTTTAACGGAATATCTCCCCAATCGGGCTGCCACCCCTTTGCTGCCCGAAATAAGCACTCCATTATCGTTGCCTTCAAATCCTTATCTAACCTGGTAACATTTTCAGCTCTGCATACAGTGCTCTGGTGGTTCTAGCCGCACAATCTGACTGACTTTCATTTTATTCATCTAGAAAAATCGTATGCCCTTTAAGATAGATCCCATTAGTTATCAAGGCTTTTCAATAGGCACATAACAATTTTGTATTTTAGGACAGTCGCACTATTACACAAGAATCTTCAGCATAAGAGTTCTTAATCAATTTTTGATCGTAATAATCGACCACATAGACTAGCTACGAGGGTGGTCCGATAAGTACTTACCCTCACCGCCAGATGGCGCCAGTATCGCAAGAGCAGCTCACGTGCAGTACATTCTAGTAGAATGTCGATATTTCAGCCGGATCGGACTCGTAGTTTTGTTTTGCCCGCGTGTGGAAGCGGGAGTGTCCGCGGATTTTAGAAAAATGGAAAAAGAGCAATATCGGTCGGTGATTCGATTCTTGTTTTTGGAAGGGAAATCGCGCAGCGAAATCAAAGAGCGTTTGGATGCTGTGTACAGTGACCCTTCTCCTTCGATGGCGACCATCAAAAATTGGTTTAACGAGTTTCGACGTCTAGGTGCCCCGAAAACGGCTACCACGGAGGATAACGTGACTAAAATCCACGATCTCGTATTGGCAGACCGCCGATTGAAGGTGTGCGAGATAGCTGAGACAGTAGGCATTTCAAAAGATCGCGTGGGTGAAATTTTAGGCATGAGAAAGCTGTCGGCGCGATGGGTGCCGCGTTTGCTCACTCCGGACAACAAGCGCAACCGTGAGACCACTTCAGAGCAGTGTTTGACACTGTTTAAGCGCAATTCGAAGGAGTTTCTGCGTCGTTTCGTGACAATCGACGAAACATGGATCCACTGGTATACACCAGAGACGAACAGTCGAAACAGTGAATTCCACCCGGCGAACGTGCTCCGAAGAAAGCGAAGACTGTCCCATCGGCCGGAGAGGTGATGGCCTGGGCTTCACAAGGTGTGATCCACATCGACTACCTAGAGAAAAGCAAAACGGTCACAGGGCTTTACTAAGCCAAATTATTGGGCCGATTCGACGCCGAATTGAAGAAAAAACGGCCCCACTTGGCGAAGAAAAAAGTGCTCTTCCTCCATGATAACGCACCGGCTCACACCTCCGCCCTCGCCACGGCCAAATTGGTCGAATAGGGCTACGAACTGCCGCCGCATCCATCGTATTCTCCAGATTTGGCCCCGTGCGACTTCTTTTTGTTTCCAAACTTGAAAAAGTCACTCGCCGGGCAGAAATTTCAGTGGAATGAGGAGGTCATCGCCGCCACCGAGGCCTACTTTGCAGACCTTGAGAAAACGCATTTTTCAGACTGGTTAGAGAAGTTGGAGCATCGCTGGGTCAAGTGTATCGAGTTAAAAGGAGACTATATTGAAAAATAAATCGCCATTTCTCCAAAATTTTTGTTTTTCTTTTGTAGGCTAAGTACTTATCAGATCACCCTCGTATATTGAATAAATGGAGTCCAATTTCCCGTGTCATCAAAACGACGTACCGATTTAAGTAGAATATTACAGGCTTACGCTTGTGGATCCTGCCCTGTTATCAGGAAATGGGAACATCCCAGTCCACATTGTGGAGAATTTTGCGTAAAGTTCGTAGCCGACACTTAAAATATCAAATGTATCATTGGAAGCCGGACATGAAAGTCCACAAGGAGCGTTTTTCTAAACGTGTGAACAGATTTAAATCATTAGTCTCAAAGTTCAACACCTGAAGGCCGATTGATAAAAAACATTCAAAAAGAGCATTTGAAATCGGACAGATTTTGAAAAACATCAATATGACTCAAACGTTTATTGTAATATTTTAGCGCCAAAATGTGTTCATTTCATTTTATTTGTTTTCGGTAAATTGAGATTAACTCTACCTTTAAGTTTTACCTCGCTCCGCTCAAACACATGCTGCAGCGAAGCGGTACCAGAAACGACTGCGGCTTCCTAGTTACAAATAGCAGACTGGCTATACAAGTCGCTTAAGACCGGCAAAAATAAGAAAAAGTATTATTTATTTTTGACTGATAATCCGGTTGGTGATTTGCTATATCAGAAAATAAGATCAAGATTTTATAAGGGGGAAAATCATGTGGGATGTTTGTCCTGGTGGTAAGAGTACGAGTAAGAGTTCTTCTGCCAAAACAACCCTTTGATGTAAAACTTTTGCCACAACTACATAATAGAGACTAGGTTATGATAGTGATACAAATTATGTATGTTTCATAAACCAGGATTCAAGTTGGTTATCCGACAATTTACACGAAAAACATGAATGACAAATACACAAGGTACACAAATAGATTACCATTGCAGGTGGATCTATTTCCTGCCTGAAACTACTCATTCTAAAAGTGTAGGAAAATATGCGACAGATCAGGGGCAGCCATTAATATGCATTAATAAGGTTTGATATTTTTCACCTTCAATATATTTTTCAAGCTGCTCTCCAAACGCTTTAGAATTTTGATTAACGGTAGCTCAACTCAATTTTATTCAGAGCTCCCAACTAATCGAAAAGATATATGAATGTGAAGCGTGTTGCAACAAAAGGTGTCATTTTAAATCTCATGCATTTGTTAAACTGTCACTCAGCACTCCATTGTCACTCCAATAATTTTTAAAGGGGTAAAAACCCAAAAATCCAGTACATAGCTGGTACAGTACGAAGGCACTACCTCGCAAACATTTCTTAAAGTTTCTTTCTCTTGAACTTTTCAGCATAGCTATGTGGAGTTTAATCGAATATCTTGGACAGAGAAGCAAAGACATCAATTCCAATTCGTTCGACAAAGCTTAACTGAAAATATGGTCACTATATCTGTGCGTATCGAGACCATCGTAAGAATTGGACCTATTGGTAATAACTTTGCGTAGCATTTTGCATAAATATCTTAGCCTACATGCTTATAAAGTCAAATTGATTCAAGAATTAAAGGCAGCGGACCACACAAGCGACGCCGCCTTTCCGCTGAATGGGTCATGCACTACAACCTTTTCATCCACAACGTACTAATTTTTGGTAGGCTTGTTGGGCTGGAGATATCAATAAGCCAATTTGTTTTTTCAAAATGATGCTTGTGTGAGAAGTTTGAGAACAACTGGGATACCGAACGATGTTGACTGACGTTTTTTTTTTTTTTAATTAAAATTGATGGTGATAATTTAACAATATTCGTTTAAAGAAAGAGGGCGCAACGTGCTACACAACTAGTAAAAAAAAATTCTCTGTTATGTGATAGATTACCTAGATGTATGATTTTCCAAATTGAGATTTTAATTGACCACCTACCTTGCCTAAAAGGATATGTTAAAGATAAAGTGTACGTCAATGATTCACTGATCACTAATTTGTTAAAAATCCTAAACTACAACCGCAATTAATATTTTCCAATCTGATGAAAATGTTCATCAAAGATTGACTGTTCGTAAGCCGGATATTTAGAACACTTTTTATTTAATTACTTACACCAGAGTTTTTACTTTGGGTTTGAATATTAATAACCCCACCAACACCAATATAAAGAATTTTGCATTTTTCTATAGATTTTCTATATATGTACCTACATATATATAGCATATTTATGTAAAGCCAAAATAGACACCGATTGACATAGAACTAAATGAACCGATTGTATTGATTGCTTTTGTATAAGACACGGCTCAGCTTTCAACTTAACTTTATATAACGAAACATCTCCTGAGATGTACATACTCGTACATATATAACTCTTTTATTTTTCTTCACCCAAATAGTGAATTTAATGCTATCGATTTAATGATATTTTGCAAACAATGTTTATCATCGATTTCGGCTACTTTATATTCAATTTTCTCTCAATGATTTTCATTTAAGCACCACTTTTCTCGTTTGAATTTATTTGCTCGCCATCATCAGGGGACAACCTACAGCATTTTGTGTACACGATACTTTTCCTTTGTATATCCTTAATGAATGATGTCAAAGTTTAAGAAAAGACCCTCACAACTCAGGAGGTCTTCGCTCCTCGAAAAAAGGGCCCTCCAACCGAGATGATTACTTACACTTTACAAAACTTTCCTCTCTAAACCCTTCCACAGGATATCCCGCAAAAAAAAATCCATTTCAAATTTTACACTCCAGTAACAATTCGGATAAAAGGCAAATATATCGTAATACTTTGGTTCATAAATTCATCAAACAGTCGACTCCCAAAGAATAACAAATAGTAAACAGGACCAAACCGAATGCGTAGGAGCAACCGACCCTTCATTAAAATTATTTACCCATTCGCCAGAAAGGATGTCGAATTATGAATTCAAGAAAACAAGAAAGTAAAAATCCGAATTATGCCATTGACAGTCTGAAAATGACCTTAAGTATTGTATCTGTCTTTGCTTACCCCATCTTCCATTGTAATCAAGAAACATTTACAACATTTACATCAGAGTGGTGGAAAAGGACTTTCGAACAAGGCAAAAGAAAAACATTTCACCACCACCTTGAGTGATATTATCCTTCTGCTGGTGCTTAGATTTGCAAACATGACAACAGAAACATCCCGTGGCGGGCTTTGTAGGGAAATAAAAAAGAAACAAGAACATTTGCGGAAAGGATGTTTCCATGTTTAGCACGACCAGAATGGGGATGAAATGAAATGATGGAACTCAAAAGAATAATGTTAAAATATATTAAACTCGACTTTAACAAGTTAGAAACAAGCGACTGCATGAATAAGCAAAGAACAAGCGGAAAAGCAAAAGATAAAACGAAAAGTATAAACTTTTTTTTCAGAATTTTATGTCCTTCCTGACCCTGTACACGAGTAGTACCCATGCCAACACCTACTTCACGACAACGTCTGTCACAAGGAAGGGTGTTGATTTATTTTTATTTGTTATTATATGACCCCCATTTTTATGAGTCATATTGTCAGTCCCAGTTCATCAGAAGGACTCCTGTCCTGGCTTCTTGCTTCCGCTTTTGCGCCTTTTTTTTTACAATCTAGTGAATTATGTATTCCTTCCTTGCCTGTCTTAAGTCAGAAGTAGAAATAAATGTCCTTTGCCTGTTGAAACCACACCTGTTATATGTATCCTTCAAAGGGCGCGTAGACAACTTGCTGCCTTCGCTCGATTTCCCACACCCATAGACAAGTCATATAAATGCGTACAGCATTTCAATCTCGTCCAATGTAAATTAATTACCCAAAAAAAGAACCCAAAACAAGGTAGACGACACTTAATCTGACCGTAAATGAATTTCAATATTTTTTTTCCTAACTTTAAGTTTAAGGACTCGATTGCGTAAGGACCTACCCCTTAAAAGAGGAAAAAAAAAAAGAAAAATTATTGTCCCCTTGGGTTTTATTAAGGAGGTTAACTGAGATTTTTATATGTGAGGAGGGAATTGTTGTGTATTCTTTTTTCCTTTTGTGAGTGAGGCACAAAGGATAATAGTTTTCTGAAGACTATAAACGTTATTTTATAGGCCTTTGTCATATCGGGATGCAATTATGGGGTTGATATTTTGAATTCTGAAATTCTCCAGGGGAGTGCTAATGGAGTTGGGTATTTATTTGGTTTCATAACTTCTTTTTAATTCTTTACATTTATCACAAATATCACATTAGGAACAGCAGCGATGGTTTGGGTTTGGTAATCTATGGTGTTGTTACCGAAAAAAGCTATCTGAATATATGAATAAAAATCAAAATTAGATATGATGAAACACCTTAGGAAAGGCGACTTCTTGGAAAGATTCTCTGCGGCTTCAATTCCCAACTTCAATTAAAACATTGAGGGTATCCTGGCCTACTTAGCTATAGCAGTGCCATTTCTTTGGTAAAAAATGTTTAAGAACATATTGTACAAGAAAGTAGCTCAGTGTTAGAGGGTTGACAGCCCTTGGAGTTAACATGTTGATAAGTCCTCCGTGTTTCGTCTCACTGAGATGTATCTAGATACAAAGCTCTATTGTATTCTTGTCCAGGAAAGCTTTTTCAAAATGTAAAGTTCGAAGGCAGTAATAGTTAGAATTCGTTTGGGAGTGGGGCGCAAACTTGTAACATACTAAAAGCATCGAAATTCAACTATCGACTAAAACGAATGGGTTCATATATGTACATATACTCTTGATGCTAATCCAATAAACAGCTTTCTGGGAGTACGGCGGCTGCATCCAAGCGATTTCAAGGTGTCTTTAACTAGTTTTGCCGTGTGAGACGGCACGTTGTCGTATAACAAAATCACTTTGCCAAGTCTTCTCATTTACCGAGTTTATTGATCTTCCCCCTTGCTCGTAAATGTCTGCTAATTGTTTCGTGTGACACAGGTAATGCTTCTGCTAATTGTCCTTGAGTTCATGTTTTCACATTTTTGTGATCTACCTGAGCGCTCATTGTCTGTCACATTAAAATCACCACTTTTAAACTGTCGAAACCGTGTCTCACATGTTCTAATTGATGGAGCGTGTTCACCATATATTTTTACCAGCAAACGATGACCTTCAACAATTTTTTTCTTTTGATTAAATAAGGAAAGCAATGCGTGCCGCAAATGTTATCTTGCAGGCATAAAACTCGACATGATCACTGAGCGATAAAACAAAGACTAACTAGTTTTTGACGGACTCAACTTGTGTATGTTTGTGGTTAAATCTCAGACGAACAAAATGGCGTATTAATACCCCGCGTACTTTCCGCTGGCGCCATCTTTTATTTCAACCGGAAAAAAAACTTATCAAAACACCTGGTACAAGGTACATGGTACTTGGAAAATTATGAAATTAACCTCGTTTACTGCCAGTAAACTATAAAACCAATTCAGTTCAAAGCGGGGCATGACACTTTCATGCCGCGTCAAAACTCGTATCGGATATCCTATAGATCAAATGTAAAAACCAATGCACTAGTACCTGCGTGATTGTTTGGAAAAAGTTTTCTATACCGTATAGTTAGAAAATCTTTATTATAAGCTCAGCCGAATGGGAATAAGTAAAAGACTGCTACACATGATTTTTGACACATTAACCGATAGAAAACTCGTTGGGACAATTGCCAACGTGACATCTACTTAAACGTATGAAATTAACTATGTATAGCAAAAGAGTCCGGTGAGCTCAAAGAACTTTTTTAGCATTTACCTTAGTAATCTATTAGCTCTTCCTTACTATTCAATAGGGTAAGAAGATTTAATTGCGTACAAATCAGGTCACAGATCGACGTCATGATTGCAAGTTGAAAATCTACTTCTAGAAATCAGAATCTATTTTATTTAGAACTCCGTTGCCTTGGGTCTTTTGGGACTCTAGAAAAACTTGGCACAGGTTCTCAATTCTTGGGTCGGGCAAACGTTGACTGGTGAAACAACTTGTAGTCAGATAACTTCGGATACAAGATATAATATCCCTATAGAAGGGATTTTACGGATGGACAATTTTGAAATAAAACTGATTCGAGGTTACGTTGCAAGGGCAATGACTTTGGCCAATAACCTGACCTTGGGGGGTTATTACCCACCACAAAACAGTACGCCTTAATGATTTTTTGCAAATATTTCGCCATTTGGATATATGGGTTAGTTGAGGATAGATTAGCGATACCGCTAGTCTTCCACGTGGCCCGCAATTCTGGCGAGCGGTGGTTCCTCGGTAGGCTGGTTTCACGACGAGATCGAGGAGACTGCCTCCGAGGGCATCGACCATTTTACTGGCTGGAGCGGTCTTCGTCATTGGCAACTTTGTTAATTCAACCTCTTCAAATCAAAGCCGGCCAATTGCCAATGGTAAGCTTATATAGGCTAAGGTAAGTTAGCGTAAAATAGGATAGACCAGGTGATCAATGGGGTGGTGTGCGGGCTAAATTCCTCATTTTTTCATTTATTGCCATTACTAGCTAGATGTACGCGCTTTGCTGGGTCCTTTAATAGATGCATACATAGAGTTGAGAGCTCAAATGAGTACATGTTTGTACTTAGTGCACCTGGCTTCGCATAAAAATTAAAATAAGTAAATTAAAAAAAAGTAGATCTTTAATTGCTGTTCAATTCTTAACAAAACGGTTTATAAATCAAAACAAAAAAAAAAAACAAATTGTAAGGAAAAATAAAAACAAATAAAACAAAAACGTCTTTAGAAATTAAGCTTATTTTTAGTGCTTCGTCCATAGCCCCTTATTACGCAAATCATTTTCTACACGTTTTGGCATAGTTTCCATCTCTTTCTCTATATTTTCATTTGAAATACTCTGCCATTCTCGCTATACTCACTGCCAAAGCTCTTTCGGGGGTTGATCGGGGGTTGGGGTTGATCGGTATTCTCCTAACCGTCTTTTCACGTTTGACCACAAATTCTCAATCGGATGAGGTCGGGCCACTGCATTAATTTAAAATTTTGCTCAATGAACCATTCCCTCACTATTTTGGATGTGTGTTCTGGGTCATCATCGTGTTTAAATATGACTTTCTTTTCAGGCTAGGCGTTCCTATCTACGAAGAAGATGAGTCTGTAAGATGTGCACAAATCTTCTTTGCTCATTATTCCATCGATTTTTTGAAGTGGTCCATCGTGTGGATCAACCCTATACTATGAAACTCCCTCCATCGTGCTTCACTTTTTCTTTAACATGGTGCCTTTGAATGGTTTCCCTAGGCGGCGCCAGCAATATTTTACCGTTGGACAAAAACCGATTAAATTTTGATTTGTCTGACCAGACTACACGTTTCCGGTCATTTGTTGTCCAATTTCTGTGTTTTCTGACGAACTTCAACCGAGCGTTAACATTTTTTACCAACAATGCAGGTTTTTGTTTCTTTACCGCTGAGATATAGCCAATGTCGTGGAGAGCTCTACTTGGAGTCCATCGACTAACGGGCTTATTCATTGCTATGGAAGCATGCTTTGGTGTTAAAAATTTGCCTCTCTCCATCCGTGGTATCATAAGACGTGCGTCCGCTTCTATTTTTATTTTTATGGCCTCTGACTTGTTCAGGTGTTGTTCCTCGCCTTTTCTGTACTCTAATGACCACTTATTGGCTTACATTAAGCTGCTTGGCTATCATTCGCGTCGAGGAGCCACTCGTTGTCACAGCTACAATACTATCTTAAATATCTCGTGATAATTTATTCATATCTTAAGAGCTATGAAATTATTGTTTGTTGATTAAAATTTTCTGGAAAAAGTTCTTTATTATTTAAATTTTTAGGCATCGATAAGTGCATTATTTGATAAACATGAATGTTCCTGCACTCCAATAGTGGACTGTTGACGCATGCCTGTGAAATATGTAAATCTCAAATAATTACATTTTTGCTTATATTTTCCGTTATAAAAATCACAGAATAATGAACGATACATCATTCTCTTCACCAGTAAATCTAATCGAGGAATAAAGTCATGTTCAAATCTGTTTAGCCATTGGGTAGTAATACACTCCGCAACAACTGGTTGAGACAGTTTTGTAAATTTTATAAATTAAAACAAAATTTTGATTTTTTTTAAACAATCTTATATTTCTAGTAATGATTACTTCCTCCATTACTGCTTACAGCCTCGAACATTCTTGACGGAAGGGATTTAAACAACTTTTTTACCATCTTTCGCGGCAGATTTTGCCATTCGTACTTATTTTTGAAGTTCGTCCACAGTAATAAACTGACGACCTTATTTGTAAACTGCTCTAGAAAGATGTCCCCATACATTTTCAATAATATTCAAGTCTGGGGACAATGCAGGCCAGTCAAGAACAGAGAGATTATTGCGTTCGAAAAAGTTTTGCTTTGTTTGTTTTGTTTTTGTAGGATATTACTGCCCAAATCATGATTCCACCACCGTCTTGTTGTCCTCGTCTTAACGGTTGTTTGATTATTTGCGGCTGCATATCGTTTAATGGTATTGGTCTACTGGTGAAGTTTAACGGAATAATGAGAAAGAAACAATATCTCAATATTCTGCAGCAGAATTTGCCAGTTGCTGTTAATATGATGGAAATGGAGGAAGACAGGATCATTTTCCAACAGGACATTCATCAAAAGTAGTAAAAAATTGGTTAAATAGTCGAAAATTGCACACAATGGAGTGGCCTGCACAGAGCCCGGATATGAATCCCATCGAAAGCTTGTGGACTTATCTAAAACGGCAACTGGCAAGTTACCCCGACCGAATACAAGAAGAATGGCACGCAAATTCACCGGAATTCTTACGCAAACTCTGCGAAAGTATGGCGCGAAGGCTTAAGTCTTTAAAAAAGTCCAAAGCACTGTGGACGGACTATTAAAAACCTTTGCATTTCTTGATGCTTAACGTGCAACATATTTTTATTAAGTGGTGCAAAACTGTAACAATGGACTTTTTCGGTATTTTGATCTTTTATTAATTTTGTTTATTAATATATATTGAAAAGGAGACTAAATTTTTGTAGCTGAATTGAAGTGAATAAACCAACATATATATGAGTGTTCTTTAATTTAAGCATTATTGGTACACTTTTGCTCTTCAGTGTAAAACTTTTGGTAACAAATTTTTTTCTAATTTGACTGAAGTTTAAACCAAAAGTAGAGGCGAAATAAAATTGGTCAGAAGTCGCAACTTCCGGGTCTTTAAAACGATCAGTTGAATGCTTTTCTGCCTGCGTTTTCATACATACATACAATTATTTGTCATGCTTATATTGGGAGTACAAATTAATTCGGTCCGTTTTTTTGTGTTCAAAATTTTTTTTTTATTGAAAAACGTAAAAAGTACATCACTCAAAGTATTGTCCGTCGGAAGCGACTACTTTTTTCCCATCTTCCTGGTAATTTTCGAATACCATCTCTAAAACATGAGTCCTGTCTGGCATCGAGCCATGCTTCGATTTCTTCAAAAGACCCGAACCGGTGACCCCCTAAATCGTTTTGCATCCGTCGGAAAAGCCAGTAGTCGGAAGGAGCAAGGTCTGGAGAATACAGCGGGTGGGGTAAGACCTCCCATTTCAGCGTTTCCAGGTAGTTTTTGACCGCTACAGCCACGTGGGGCCGAGCGTTATCATGTTGCAAAATCACCTTGTCATGCCTTTCAGTCGATTCTGGCCGTTTTTCACGCAATGCACGGCTCAAACGCATTAGTTGTAGTCGATAACGTTTCCCATCAATGGTTTCGCCTGGTTTTAGCAGCTCATAGTACACCACACCCGTCTGGTCCCACCATATGCAGGGCATGACCTTTGAACCATGGATGTTTTTCTTTGGCGTCGATGTAGACGATGATGGAACGGGTTGATCAGGCTTTGCATAGTATTTTTTCTTCTTGGGGTATATCCACTTTTCATCTCCAGTCACGATCCGGTGCAAAAATCCCTTCCTTTGATGTCTTTCAAGAAGCAGTTCCGAGGTGAAAAATCGCCTTTCGACATCTCTCGGTTTCAACTCGTACGGTACCCAATTTCCTTGCTTTTGAATAAATCCAAATTTCTTAAACGAACGGAAATTGTTTGCTGTGAGTCACTCCCAACGATTCTGCGAGTTCACTTTGCGTTTGGCACGGATCTTGACCCAGTAAAGCCTCCAATTCCTCATCTTCAAACTTTTTGGGCTGGCCAAGACGCTCTTTGTCTTCGACGCTAAAATCACCACTTTTGAAACGTCGAAACCACTCTCATTTTCGCAGACGCAAAAAACAATGTTGTTATCAGAAACAGACGCTGATGCACACTAATTATTGTTGACAGATGTCACACCTTTCCAATGAAGTAGGTAATCGCTTTCAAGATCAGCCACAACTTGCAGGTGGTGCCATCTTTTGAAAACGGACCGAATTAATTTGTACCCCCAATACATCACACGAATAAAGTAGTTGAAAAGGATCTTAACCTAAACATTGGTGAAAAGACGAAGAACCTTTATTTTAATTTGATATAATGTCAAGTTGGCAAAGCGTCTAAATATTCCCGTTCATAACAGTTAGTGATATTTGAAAAGAATAAGGCTGAGAGTCGCATTTTATTGAACCTGTTTTGTTATTAAAAGTTTGTCTATTACAGACTTTGAGGAAGCAGCTAACAATCACTTAACATCTTTCAGCTTGAAATTCTCAGCCTATCGCTTGGGTTTTTCGTATTCAGAGTTTTTCGGTCATAGGCAATTTCCCTAGCTCAGGTACAGAACGGATTTTATTCATCAGCACAACTTAGGCATTTTGTTGATACATGTTCGACATTGGCTTTAAGCTTCGCCCAATTCAGGTAGAGCGTAGAGTTCTCCTTTAAGTTTGTGCAGATTAAATGGATCAATCAGCCTGGAAATTCACTTTGTCATTAACCTAGTGCAGTGAGATGAGACAAGCGAGTTCAGCTGTTGAGTGTTTTTAGTCTGTTTAAATTATCACTTTTGTCTGGAAAAAAAATCACTCATTTGCTACAAAAATAACCGCTTGTACTATATCACCAATAAATTCACCTGAACAGATCTGATAGAAAACACCTAAAGCGCAAAACACTTAATATATGCCTCCGACAAAACAGTAAAGTTGTCGGAAGATAATCTATTTATTATTTTCTTGATTTGAGCAAAATCGAACTCACGGGAGTTCCTAAACAATAAAACGATAAACCCCAGTCCGTGACTTACAAAACACAAACTATCCTCCTCCTCCAAAACTAACTAAATTGCAAGTTCGCCTTAGAACCTTATTTGCCCTAATTAATGATGGTGCGAAAGTCGCCCCACTAAGAATGTGACGTCTGACGGATACTTTTCCCATAAATTCATGCCTCTGGCTACATACTTTCATCTGTAGTGTGCTCTAGCAACGTGTTATCCTTTTGGTCTTGTACCAAAGGATCAACTAAGCACAAAGCAATACAAAACGGAATTAGGTCTTAATTCAGCTGAATGCGTGTGTGTGTCGTTGCTTCTATTTTTTCGGATTTAATTTCACTTCTGCCTCCCGCCTGAGTATCCTATTTCCATTGTTTTGCTTTCGCATTTCTAACCGACACACATCACATCATCCGCTGTCATATTAGGCAAGGGCATATTTTCACGTCCTGCTTTCGTGAGGCAGTGTTTTCTGTGTCCTCGCGTTCTTGTACAATACCTTTTTGTCACGTTCCAAAATGAAAGCTTAATCCTTGCACGTAGCGCAATGAACGATGTGTTGAATTAGAGGAAACTGCCGAACTGTGTGTGAGTGGCGTAACTTGTGAAACGACAACGGGAGACAGAATCTCCTAAGCCAGACGTTCGCAATATTCGATATTCAATAAATCAGCACACACAATAATAACCATCTTTTAAAACCTGACAGACGCCCAATTCCCCATGGGCAATGCGATGACACTGAACAGATAAAGGCATAATCCAGAGGAAAATCAAAATAAGGCAAAAAGCTGACATGAAAAGGGAGCAAAAAAAAAGTGGGTTCCGGGTAACTCTGTACATAATGAAATATTCATCAAAAGTCAACCACACAATTACGGGCAAAAGGACGTAAATACGTATAAAAAGGGGAATAACGAGGAAAGAAAAGTAAATCAGAAAAGTTTGAGTACAACTTTATTGTCTCCGTAAAGTGCTTTTATCGATTCCATGTGATTGATTGTCCTCGCAACACTTGCAGGACTTTTTTCGGCTACTTTTTCAATGGTTTTTCTATGCTTTGAAACCAATGCCTTAAATAATTGGAAAATCAAGAAGAATGTTAGAAATCCCCACAACAAAAAGGAACCCCAAAAGGATGTGAAAAGAAGTGGAAAGAAAGTGTAGGATATGCTTGAGAAACAATGTCCCCATTTCCTTTGATTGATGACACTCATAACGAACCCATCATTCAATTTTAAAGTGTAACATTTGATGTTCCTTTTTTTTACGAGTTTCAGCAACAGCGGTAGCCTATTGAAAATAATAGTGCTTTTTGGTTCTCTTATTATTATTTTTTTTTTTTTGAAATTATTTTTGACACGCGTATGTCAAATGCCGAAATTCGAGAGGACGAGAGGACTTTCAAACAGCAATTTTTTTAAAAAGAATCCGAACATGAAGATACGGGAAATTGTGCTATTGAGAAACACTGATTTCATCGTTAGAATTAAGAAAAAAAAACGTAAATTTTGAAATACAGCGCTGAAATGGAAAGACGTAATTTGTGTCGGAGCTGGCGCCTATAGATGAAGAGGGCCTTCGCTTGCTTTGGACATATGTATGTATTCTTGATTGTTGGAGAAAATGTGGAAAGAAGAGGTATGAGTTGTCATTGTGCAGTTCCCGAGTTATGATGGTGGCAAAGTATGGCAACATTGGGGTATTGGCTGCTGACTGGACACGAATGCCGCAGAAACCAAATCATAAAAAAACGTATTTCGCTGTATTTCTTTCGCTAATGGGTACTGACAAAACCCCCTGTAGAATGTTTTTTTACCTATGGGATAAAGTGAATCAGACTTAAAATAGCTGAATGAGAGAGACTCTGACTCTGATCTACTGGCACACTACTGGCACGATTTAAAAAAAGAAAAAAATTCGTTCTCCAAACGTCGGTGAGAGAATCATATTTGTGAAGGTAAAATTTTATTTATTTAATTTGTAGGTGCAGGTGTACAATATATAAACATTTTCCTTCACAACCCTGTTTGGCATTGAGGTTACTAATTTTGAAGTGTTTCTTTGTTAATATTTTTTTTAAACTGTCCACAATTGCGGTCTTAAGCTCAAGAATGTTATTAAATTGCCGTGCCCCAGCATACACCAATCTTCACTGTTTGAGCAAACATAAAACAAATAAACGCAAAATAACCAAATAAACAAACACACAAAATAAACACAAAGGGAGAAACATTCATTGCCATATTGACAAATTGCCTGAAACCATCAGATCAATGACACCAAAGACGAACGGCTACGACTGCCATTGACAGATCCCGTAAACAGGAGAAATGTCAGTGAAGACTGGAAAGACGCCGTTCGGCCTAGCCCTATAAAAGGCCGGGAAATTTGTCAGAAGGGCAAGTAGTGACAGCAAGAAATAGTCGCAGACAATACCCAAGAAGAAGTAGCAAACGACAAGGAGAAGAATAAAGACCATAGAACAAAGGAAGGCAAATCGACAGTCCGGCCAAGGCTACATCGAGGCAGAACCAAAACAACAACTACCACATGAATAAGGTAAGAAGTGTTCATCAAAGCAACGACGAAGTTTTGACGCTAAGGTGACATCAGATTGCGCAATTAAATAAAAGACATTTCTTTCGACTACGTCGCCTACAAGCGATAGACCAGTGTGTGGTCGACACTAGTCGGGGCTTTCGCTCAGTGAGTAAAACGGTGAGTGGGGATTAATAGGACGAAATTAATTCTCCGACTCGGGTTTTAACCCACATAAGATTGATCAACTACTAGTAGTATCTACTCCCGAGGCAAATACCGTACGGTCAGCCCTGAAGAGCCTGACCAAACGATATAGCCGCGCTCAAGGGCTCAAGCCAACAACATCTAGAGTCTCCGCTCGGATTTTTACCCAGATAGGCTCGGCCTCATACTACTCCTGGTAATCCATCACCAGTCGGGATCCGGACTCGGGTTCTCACCTAGAAGAGGACTGACTGGGTGCTTTTGAGGCGACAGCTACGAGATGACAAAGGTACCACTACGACCGAGTGTCCCGAACGGGTCTCAACCCAAAGGCGCACTACCCTGCGCCAATTACACTAGCACGTCTGTCGGTATCACAAAAAAATTTATGTGACAGATCCTGGGCCGGTGGGTATATCCCGGCCCAGAAAGTTTATTACAGGGTCTATGACACAATTTCAAAAAAAGGAGGATTCATCGGACGTTAACTGTGCGCAAAATATAGATACAACCAGCGGCACTATCATTTTGGATTTTTACTTTTTTTTAAATAGTGTGGACTATTCAATTTGTAAAGAATTTTGGAAAAGAAGTACGTTTTTTTCAAGATAATCTAGAAATTAGAATTTTTATTATTATTAATACATTTGATTTATTGTCTGTACTTCCAAGTTTTCCGATGGCTCTATAATTTTGGGACGCATCTTAAGTGCTCTTATGTAACTAGTAGAGACCTTCGATTGCTAAAAAGAAAATATTAGCACTGGAAGTGGAGCACGTTGAACTGGGTCATGGATATAAGCAGAAACCTTATAATAATGCATACCACAATCAAATTCTGGAATTTGAGGTTGGTTAAAAAATAAGGTGACTTTTTGATTTTCGCGAGCTAAGTGCATTCGATTTTCAATTTCTTTTTGTTATATTGGTACACATGACACCTAGGATATATTGACACTAATAAAAGAAAATATGTATACATACATTTATATATACATATGTTGGCATTTGTCAGTCGTTGTGGGTATTTAGTTTGTTTTTCACATTTTAAAGAATTTGTAATAAATTAAGCGCTCCAACGTACTTGAAACGTTGACTGTAGCACTCTGCGAGTCTACTCCGAGCAAAACAAAGTGTTTATAAGTGGTGAAAGCCCTTCACAGAAGGCCAAGAGGATGTTAATGACGATGTCCTTCCTGGACGCCCACCATGTCAGTGATATCAGTAGTGAAAGTTGCTATGAAGAAGGGTCGAATCGCTATCAGAGAAGTTGTTGGGGATACTTACATATGGAATGGCTCATGCCATGGATTTTTTTCAGAAATTTTGGACATGAGACTTGTCTCAGAAAAATTTGTTCTAAGAAAGGAACTGTCGCATGAGCATCGGTCAGGAGCTGTGGAATGATGGAAATGACGATCCGGATTCGCTGAAAATGGTCGTAACTGATGACGAAACATGGTATATGGTAAGACGTTAAACCCAATTCCAATGATCCCAATGGAGACCACAAAAGTTCGGTCAAATGTTATAATTCACTGTTTTCTTCGATGCAATGACCCATAAAAGGACGGAGATTTGTCGTGATTGACGAAATAATGGCCGCACCGCTGGAAGAGTTCAAGGCAATACCAAAAAGCGTATATCAGAAATACTTCGATAATTGAAAAAAAACGCTATATTATATCTCAGGCGGATTGCATTCAAAGGGACAGAATAAATTTGATGTACTCATATAACATTTGGAACCTGTAATTTTCATTCTATATTGAACACTCTTCAAATGGTTCTCGCTGTCACAGCTTGTATTATATCAATGCCACCATCACATCTAAGACCCGATTTATGTAGAATTTAGTTCTACGATCGACGCTATCCACGCATCAACCATTTTGTGATATCTTGATATGAATGAAACTGCTGATTAGCCAGACCATGTGCCGTCGAACAGAACAAGTGATAATCGTACGTCGCAATATCTGGGGAATATGGTGGGTGGGGTAGGACTTCCCAATTGAGCGTTTCTAAGTACAATAGGTTTTAACGGGTTTGGCAACGTGAGTCTGAGCGTTGACATGCTAAAGAATCTCTTTTTCGTGCCTCTGCTCGTATTGTGGCCGCTTTTCGCGAAGTGCTCGGTTCAGTAACATCTCCCTGATCCCGCATAACCTTCACAGCGTGAATATTCGGCCGAGCCGACGATGTAGGAGCTGTGCCCATAATTTTTTTCTCTTTGGATTGCTGTAATGAACCCATTTTTCATCACCCGTAACGATGCGATGAAGAAAACCCTTCCTTTTTTGCCGCTGGATTAGTTGTTCACATGCAAAAAAACGAGGCTCAACGTCTCTTGGCTTCAAATCAAAAGGAACCAAGTTCCTTGCTTTTGAATCATTCCAAACGCATGCAATCGCTTGGAAATAGCTTTCCGCGTTAATCCTAATACTGAGGCAAGCTCTTTTTGCGTTTGGCATAGATCCTCATCGAGCAATGCCTCAAATTCAGCTTCTTCGAAGGATGTTGGCCTTCCTCCACGCGAACGGTTGTCAGCATCGCAATCACCGTATTTGAAGCGACGGAACCAATCACGACACATTGTTTCACTAAGAGCAGCATCTCCGTATTTTTTTTGGAGTTCTCGATGCGCTTCAGTCGCTACAACATCAGTTGTGAATAAGAGATTATCAACAAATGCTGACGAAGGCACAGGCACAGTCACTCGCATAATTTCAAAATTCATACTCTGTGTGGGCATTTCCGATATAACA
The DNA here is from genome assembly GCA_958301585.1 of Merodon equestris. Taxonomy (NCBI): domain Eukaryota; kingdom Metazoa; phylum Arthropoda; class Insecta; order Diptera; family Syrphidae; genus Merodon; species Merodon equestris. Next base: position 209,917,612 of record OY284413.1, on the reverse strand, counting down.
CCTTAATGAGATGGAATCAAAAAAGGTTACTGTGAACTACAACCAACGCGACAAATTCAGTAGAATCTCTCCAATCCCATCTTGGACAACCATCCCCGGAAAGTAGTGAACGAACACCTTCGGTACAAACCATCTGAACCCCGTCCAGGTTGTTTCACAAACACCATTAGCGCGTAAATCTTGAACCTGCGCGAACCCTAAAAAATCGACGTATAGTAATGTCAAAGAGAGACACAACAATTATAATGTAGCAACAATGTCAACATTAGTAGATGCCACTTCGATGAATATAAAGGATTGACTTCCAAGCAAGGGCGGGCCCCGTGTTGTAAGTATTCTATTGTTTCAAGTGATGTACATATGTCTTGCATAATGTCGGAATTCATTATTTTCTTAAATTCTTCATAAGCTTGCATAACCAGCCGGCACAGACAATTTTTAAAGGGTATAAGAAAAACTCCGAGAAAGAGTCATACAACTAGAGGTGTCGTTTTCATTTTTCCACCATGGTAAGGCTGTCAAAAATGTCGACATGATGGGAATTTATAAAAAATAAAAAGGAGACTAATAAACATCGTTTGATACAACGAGTTTCAGACCATTCTTTATAAAAAAGTAGAAAACTTAGGTATGTCAAAATCGAAACAATCACAGGGATTGGCCGTATCCGCGTTCATTTTCCATCGTAGACGACTTCTGTTTATGTGGTAAGATTAGGTATGTCAGGGTAAGGCTTTGCATAGGCTCCACAAATGATTCACTCAAAAAAGAAAATATTGGGAAATACAAATATGAAACGTGATGAAACACCTGACAGATGAGGTTATCCATGAATAACTCAGAGTTTTACTTTTGCTTAAAGTAATATCCATTTACCACAAAAGTTTCTCAATTGATTACAAACGAAACTTTTGTTAGGATAACGATACATATTGCAAATATTTCTATATGCGAGCTAAGATTATTATTAATCTTCATAATGTATAAACATTATTCGGCATCGAGTTCATATCATAGGAACCGAAAATTTTAAAGTAGTAAATTCCCATAGATTAAAAGCCGACGATGCATCCTGTACTGATTAGGACATGAAGATTCGATCACGACCTATGTAAATGGATTGTATAACGCTATTGGCCTAGTAACGCGATTACATATCCAATGTCTGTCTAAACGATTACATATCTTATATGTTATACCCATGTCAACTGACATATGTCGGTATGAAATTTTGTGATATGCCGAATGCGCCCATATCACGTGACAGATGTCTTACAAGTTCTCAGCAACGGGTAAGATATCAGTGTCATGTTGAGTTAATAGATAGTGTGGTCCTGGATCGAAGAATCTTTAAATCCAACCCCGAGGCCAGTCGCACTTTGTCTAGTATAACCAGATGAAAGCCGACCTTGACCAACTGGGAATGTAACTGAAGAAAAATGAAAAGCCATGTTGGTTGAGAGTAATGTAATGCCGCTTAAAAAGAAGATTTTGAGAATTGCTGTTGTTGTTTTCTTAAGATGATGTAATATATGTACATTAAACCTTTGGCAATAACGTCTACTTGATAACTACACTCAATACATCAACGCCTTCTACACAAACGAAAAACAGCAGGCCTTAAGAAAAACGTCCATACTCGTATACGAACATACTTCTCCCATTCGCCCATCGTCATTATAAAGTAACCACGTGTGTAAAGTCTCAGCAGGGACAACACCATAAATATATCGATGGTGTCTACGCTGGGAGAGCTGGAAAAGAGCAATCATTTTATGTCTATATTTCCACTCGAAGAAGAGAAAGCGAAGAGAAAAGAAAACAATAAAGGACTTCAGAATAACGCCCGTCCTGAACTCGGAAAATTATGTTGCAATTGCTCTGAGCTGACAAGCGAGGCAAGTTGCTGGCCTCACTGCTAACGCCCAATGTGGGGGCTGGCCTTCTGGTGGATCTGCAGACTCTTGGCCTTATGTGTAAAGGCGCGCAAATTTATTGTGTCGCGTATACCCTACGAAAAGAATCAGAAAAAAAGAAAGATAAAGAAAGGAAGAAAAAAAAGCCGAGCAATAAGTATGGATGTAGCGCGACCCCGCAGTACCACACAACTGGGGGAGCATAGTGGAGGAAAATTAAATTAAATTCTTTGTTGGATGAAATTAGAGGCAAGTGGCTATTAAATTTTTATTTTATTCCCTCTGACTGCGAACGACAGAGCGACAGGTGAACGGTGGGTGCGCTCCGCCTGATGGCAGTGAACTTAATAGCCAATGACTAACTGGCGTCAAATAAAAATTAAGTAATGGTCAGAATATTTTCTCTTCCGGAGAAGAATTTTATTAATAACTGAGGAATTTATTACGAAGGTCATATTTCGTCCTTTGTCCTTTTCTCTTGACATTTTCTTTACGTAGAACGGATACATACATACACATTCGGTAGATAGAAGTTGACGACAAAGAGAGGCCCGAGGCTGTGGGAGCGCATTTTAATTGCGGTCTTGGCGATCATTTAAAAATGAGTCGAAGCATTATTTCTGAGTTTCTTCCTGCTGATGGCATATACTGTGTACCAGCAATTTTGCTTTGGATTTGATGTATATTTAATTAAAAATTATTTTAAGCAAAAGAGAATGTACGGAAATTGATGAAGCCAATTAGCTTCGTTATTTTCACCATATTTTACTTGTAAAAGGTCAACGTAGGTCGCTGGAGGAACTATTAATTCAGAGGTGAGGAGGTTTCAGTCAAATTGTTTGAAGTTCATCGTCCTCTAAATAATCTATCTTATATTGAAACCTTTCTTAAGTCTCTTTCACCATTCTCCGTGGAAATCACCAGGATTAGGGCTCACATACAGCATTTTTCCCTCAGAATTTCTGTCTTTTCTGCTGATACCTATTAACTTTTGGTGATGTCGAAATGTTTTCGTCGTAAACAAGGTTTTGAATAAGAGGACAAGTCAGATTATTCTACAAATGACAGCTTTATTTTTTAATCAATCGTCTATTCGACAATTTCTACTACCTCCTGGCTATAACGAAGTAATCATAATTACTATTACCGCCCATTTGGAACTCGGAAATTCAGAGCATCTTTGAAAAACCTTCGCCAAACTTCCTTGCCATGACCGCGTTCTTTCCATGTTTCGCTGTACTTTTCCAAGTCTTCTATTGTCTTCTCATCTACGGCCTGCTTTTCGTGGTGGTCTTTTTCACTTGGGTTTTCCACTCATTGTTCGTTTGTCTGGTTGTCCACTGTCCATTCATTTCATACGTCCTGTACATCTCGCGAGTTTATTATTCGGAGAGTGCTTGGGCTGTATAAAGTTTCTTGAGTTCCTAATTGTGTTATTTTCTCAATTCGCCTATTTCCCCGTCCCGTTTTCCACCGTAGATTCTTCTTAAGAATTAATTTCCAGAGACAAAGTTTGACATTGAACATAACAACATAACAAAAGTGTCACCGGCATTATTATGGTCTTATAAAAATAAATTTTCACAATGCGGGGAAAAGACTTTCAATACATCAATATTGATCTAGCCATTTAAATTCATAAGACGATGCCCTGCTAAACGCTCTTTCTTCCATATATATGAGCCTCACTTGAATAAAAAAAAAAGGCACGCGCTGAGTCAAAATCCAAGCGCTAACCATAACCAAATTGAATCAAGTAATATGTATATTACACACCATCTTCATGACATGGTTTTCCCTTGGATGTCAAATAAAGTGACATATTGCCGCGGGGTACGCTGACCTTTTAAATCACTTCGCTGAAACATACATTTTTAATAATTAATTAATAACCGTTATCACATGCTCCTGAAGCGGATTTATTACCCGTGCGTGTCATATTTTCATCGTAATTTAAATAAAAATTTAATCAAGCGAAATTTTTCTTCGAAAACCAGTGTGACAATAGGTGTGTAATGCAAAAGGGGAACAGCCCAAGACTGTTTTCACATTTTTTGTTAATAAAAGTTTAGAGATATTTCGCTTATACTGCCCTCTAAAGTCGAATTTATATTATCTAAACCATATACTGTACATAAAGGGATCTCATACTTGAAAACTTCTGCATCTTCAGAAAACCACATTCAACAGTAACGTCTCACATCTTCGTTATAGAGGTACATGAAATATACAAAGCACACAAAAAGGCTTTCATTGTTAAAACAATGGAGCATGAATGATGAGGGATTACAGGCTTTTGACGAATATTATACTCATTCACATGCACGCTATAGGACGCACACAGCATGTCTTGTGCTTGTTGAAGATTAAGGTGATAGTTTGCTTCTGGTGAAGCAGTTGAAGCAGTTTACGTATGTTATACTATACAGTCGAGCACTTGTTCTGTTTCAAAATTGATACACGATAGGAAATGTAGTTTGTCTCCGAATTTTGTGTTTTATAATTACCATTTAGTTCTGTTTTAATATTGTAGGCCCTCACAGACCACTAATACTAGTAACATCAGCTTATTTTCTGACAATATAATTACTGGACTCACTTCAATCACTTGACATATGTTTGAAAGTGAGAGCTGCTTTTGGGATTTATGAGCTGAAAGGGAGGAGGATGAAGGCTCAACAGGATGATATTTGTGGTAAGACCGTCAGCAATTGTTTATATATTTAGCCGTCGAATAAAACCCGTCCAGAGTTAATACCTTTAACTGTTCTCAAGATACGAATAGCGACAAAAAATTCACAAACGCATGAACAATATTGATTATCAAAAAAATTGGAATCATTCGAAATGACCGTCTATTGCTTTAACACAAGCTTTTAAACGGTCATTGGGCTATAGCGGCACGTACGGTTTCCATGGAGATCGTGGATGCTTTTCTGGTTAATGCTGTTCTGAGGCTTTCCAAATTTCTGCGAGGAGTCTCACAGGCCATTTTCTCGAATTCTGACCACAAACCATAATGACGTGGATTCAGATCTGGACTCTCCGACGGACAATATTCTGCTGCTATAAAGCCAGGAATATCGACTCTGAGCCACTCCTGTGTGGTTTAGGCTTTGTGGGCTGGAGCAGAGTCCTGTTAGAAGATTTATCTGTGTCCATTGAAAAGGGTATTGGTCAACATCCTCTAGCACATCTTGGTAAACCTTTGCACCAGTTTTTACGCCCTTTTCACACAAATGGAGGAATGTGACACCATGGTGAGAGATCCCTCACTAAACCATTACGGAAACGGGATGATGGCCACATTGAACCCTTGGAACATTTTTTTTTCGCTTCTTCAGATGAAGCGGCATACATTGTGTCATTTTGTTTATTGAAAACTTTTTCCATGATAAAAATTTCCTCAGAATGTTTTCATAGCCATTGCCGCGTGCCACTGCAAAAGTTGCTGGCAACTTTCCAGCCTAATTTGTTTAAGTTGAGGAGTTAAGAGATGACCCGTGGACCGACGATAGATTTTCATATGCAGACATGGATCTGCTTGATATATCCAATTCCTTGGACATGATCTTCTGCTTCCTAAGGGGATTTCTCCGAATTCGTTCACGCACGCAGCCACTCCTTGGCCTGTCCACTACTCCAGACAATTCGCCGAAGCGAGCAATAGCCCGATAAACGAATATTGTTAATATTCCGAGTGGTTTTAGCAACTCGAAAATTTGGCCGCCACTCTTTCCGCACCTATGCAGCGCTATTACCGCTCCACTCGATGTATTCTTCACTGATCGGTGTATGTGGTTTGAAAAAAAAGTTAATAGTTCTATTCCCGCAAGAAATTTTGAAGGATAAGCGCTGGAAGAACTTATGGCAGGACTAGGTAAACAAGCAGCTCTCTATAATCCATAGTTATGAACCCTAGAGGCCTCAAAATGTGATGAGTAAAAATATTTAATTTGAAAAATCACGGACCTTATTCACTACCTCTTAGAAAGCTGAGCAATATGTTAGATTTCCACCTCATACCAACCCATAGCCCTAACGTCCCTTCTCCCTAAGGTCGTGGAAACGCTGATAAATCGTCAGCTTATGAAATATCTTGAATCGCGAAAACTTCTCAATGACCGACGGTTGAGTACGGTTTTCGCAGCAACTGGTCCACTGGTTTGAACCAATTTTTGCACCATTTGACAGAGTTTGGCATCAGGCTCTTTTGTCGAAAATGCGTGCTTATGGTATCGATGAGTCTTTTCTTCTATGGATTAGAAATTACCTTTCGGGCCGTTCAATTCAATTTATTTTGGATGGTTTCAAGTCTGATATTCACCAAATAAACGCAGGTGCTCCCCAGGACACCGATCTCTTAACTGTTACTTGTAATCCAACACACTACTTCGCTGATGACAGTAATCTTAGCTTTTCATAGTCATTCCAGGACACATGTATTTGCTCTTTGGAACGGCAGCGTATGTTAAGCACATTTAATGCTTCCAAAACACATTGATGTCTACTGTCTGTCAAGCTTACTATCAAAAATCATCAAAATATCCTTGAATGGCGCTTGTGTCAATAAAACTGAAAGACTTTCCATCCTTGGTATGTGGGTTAATAAAAGTCTTAGTTGGAATGACTACATATTCGAGGTCGCCAAGAACGCTGAGAAATGTCTTGGTTTCCTCAAACGACGCAAAGAATATTTCACCCCCTCCGTTCTGGCTTCAATTTAAAAGCCCTATATCCGCTTCAAACTTGAGTACAACGCTCATATCTGGTCTGGTGCTCCCAAGACCTCTCTGCACCTGCAAGATTGAATGCAAAAGCGAACGATAAAACTCATAGTAGACAACAATATCGCAATATCGCGAAGTCGATTGACTCACTCGAACATCGACATAATGTCTCCTCTCTCTCTATTTTATCGTTATGTTAACTAACAACGCTCAAGTGAGCTAGCCAATTGCGTTCCGCCCCTTCAAGAATTGAACCGCAATACACTTCTCGCCCGGAATGCTCATCAATTCGCCTTCAAGTCTGTTTTCGGACGCACAGTCAAATTTTAAGACACGTTTTTTAGCCGAACCACACGAATATGGAATGCTTTTTCCAGCTCAACTTTTGCCACTCATTACAATCATTTAAAACCAATGTGCAACGGTATCTCTTTTTCCCCTCTCCCTCTATATCCTCGGCCTGTGGTGTGTCTTGACTTCTTGACATTTAAGGGTAGTCATAATCCCTTGTGCACGCACCAATTATAAAAAAAAATTTGGTTCCAAAGATAAGAAAGAGACAAAAGTGCCAAAAAGTAACAGATGGTATTCGAAAAATCAATTTAAAAAGTTTATTTTTAAATGTCCTTAGTGCAATAGGTAAAGAGTTTCATAGAAGAGTGCCATGTACGAGGGTGGTCCGATAAGTACTTAGCTTACAAAAGAAAAACAAAAATTTTGGAGAAATGGCGGTTTAAGTTTCAATATAGTCTCCTTTTAGCTCGATACACTTGACCCAGCGATGCTCTAACTTCTTTGACCCGTCTGAAAAATACGTTTTCTCAAGGTCTGCAAAGTAGGCCTCCGTGACGGCTATGACCTCCTCATTCGACTGTATTTCTACCCGGCGAGTGACTTTTTCAAGTTTGGAAACAGAAAGAGTTACACTGGGCCAAATCTGGAGAATACGGTGGATGGGGCAGCAGTTCGTAGCCCAATTCGACCAATTAAGCCGTGGCGAGGGCGGAGGTGTGAGCCGGTGCGTTATCATGGCGGAAGAGCACTTTTTTCTTTGCCAAGTGGGGCAGTTTTTTTCTTCAATTCGGCGTCGAATCGGCCCAATAATTTGGCATAGTACAGCATAGTGGCATAGTGACCGTTTTGCCCTTCTCTAGGTAGTCGATGTGGATCACACCTTGTGAATCCCAGGCCATCACCTTTCCGGCCGATGGGACAGTCTTCGCCTTCTTCGGAGCACGTTCGCCGGGTGAAGTCCACTGTTTCGACTGTTATTTGGTCTCTGGTGTGTACCAGTGGATCCATGTTTCGTCCACTGTCACGAAACGACGCGGAAACTTCTTCAGATTGCGCTTAAACACCGTCAAACACTGCTCTGAAGTGGTCCCACGGTTGCGCCTGTTGTCCGGAGTGAGCAAACGCGGCATCCATCGCGCTACAGTTTTCTCATGCTCAAAATTTCATGCAGGATATGACCCACGCAATCAGCTATCTCGCGCACATTCAATCGGCGGTCTGCCAATACGAGATCGTGGATTTTTGTCACGTTATCCTCCGTGGTAGCCGTTTTCGGGGCACCTGGACGTGGGTCATCAAAAACCGACGTGCGACCACGTTGAAACTCGTTAAACTAATTTTTGATGGTCGCCATCAAAGGCGAAGAGTCACCGTACACAGCATCCAAACGCTCTTTGATTTCGCTGCGCGATTTCCCTTCCAAAAACAAGAATCGAATCACCGACCAATATTGCTCTTTTTCCATTTTGTTAAAATCCCGCTTCCGACACTCCCGCTTCCGCACGCGGTCAAAACAAAACTACGAGTCCGATCCGGCTGAAATTTCGACAGTAGCCGTCTACTAGAATGTACTGCACGATAGTAAGTTGCTCTTGCGATACTGGCCCCACCTGGCGGTGAGGTTAAGTACTTATCGCACCACCCTCGTAGCTCTTCTTTGCGAGCTGGCAAAACTTAGTCTGCTGTACAAGTTGTTGACTGTCCTTACAAAATCGGCGGATAAGTAAATATATCTAATTGATATTTTTAGATAGAAAGATTCTTTGACTTTGAAAGGTTAAGTGACAAGTTTTGTTCAAGAGCCCACTGCTGAATGACCTATAAATCTTCGTTTATTAGCTGAATGGAACTACTAATCATATCCAACGGGCAGCGCATGAATAATTGAACATCATCAGCAAACGCGTGGACCGTAGAAGTTTTTTTGTAAGCTGAGGGAGTTCATTCACATAGATGGAAAATAATATAGGGCCGAGAATACCCTAAGAAATGATGACGTTGTATTGCCTACGGCCACGCACTGCTGCCGGTCCGTTAAGAAGAAATGCAAGAGCTAGACTGACTGATATGAAAATCGAAACGTGTGCAACGGCTTCTGACAGAAGATAGAATGGTCTACCGTGTCGAAAACTTTTGAGAAGTCCAAACACGTCAGAAACGTAGGGATGTTTGCGTCTACGCCCTTGCGAATCTCATCGACAGCAAGTAGCAGTGGAGTAGTACAACTTATTTTTGCGCGAAAGCCGGATTGAGCGGAACTCAAAAGGTTATTGTTGATAAGATGTGCTTGCATCTGTCCCTGCCCTCATTCCGACTTTTTTGGTTCCAGTTCATCTTCCGTTTTTTAAGTTACACTTCAACAAGTTGCTTAAGCTTACTCATTTGCATATTAAAATCTGTTTTTAAATAAGAAAACATTTCTTTCACATAAGAACCTATTTGATCACTGCAACTGCTAGAGATTGACATGTTTCAACTTTTCATTAACCTTTTCTATGGAGGAACCATCAATTCCTTATTTCTTAAAAGTACTTCCAAATAATTAGCGCCGTGGTTTACATAATCAATCCCGTAAAAGCAATTATGACACAAATCTTGGATTGACGTGACCTATCAACACAACTTGGGTGGACTCGCAGCTCTTGAATAAATTTAGAATGTATAATTCCTCGGTGTGGTGCTAGGAACTACATGTCATTTTATTCATCGATTGTACTATTGTCCTTCGATATACTACGAGTATATATCATCATGACATGCATATATTTGCATTTGAGTAATATTATCCTTATAAACCATTTCAATTGATTTCCAGTTTGTAAATCTCCACACAAATTATATACGTTGTCCCGAAAAACAGTAGTTACCGAACTGACTTTACCTTCGTTCTCGAAATATATATATTTTATATGGCACATGAGAGATAAAAATGCCCAGCGGGGAGGGGAAAAGGAATTGAAAACGAGATTTACTCCCAGTAAGGATGTAGAAAGTGAACACAACGTTCTGCTACCAAATACAGACAAATCATTTTCTGTATCTTTTTCATCCCAGCCCACATATCCTTCACTCAGTAAACCGCTACAAAAATATCAATAAATTTATATTCAACCATAAAATACATTTCACATATGTGATGATCCTATAAATCCCCAATATTTTCGTTTTTTCCTTTTTTTCATTTTTTATTTGAATTTTTACCGTGTTTTCTCGTTTCTTTTTTGAGCTCCCCCCTTTTTCTCTGATTATTATTATGCACCCTTACATAAATCTGAATATGCTACGCGTATGTTTAAATAGTCGGATAAAAAAAGGATACTATAGGTTTGTTCCCGCAGAGCTTAAATGAGCATTTAGCTACCAACGCACTCTATGACTTATAAATTTGCAGGTTTTTCCGGCGAATCCGATTTGAAACTTCAACTATTGGTAATGAGTAAATAAATCTGTTAGCTTGTTAGAGATAAAATTGTCGGTTTGCCAATGCAGCCGCATGTAAAAACCGGTATTCGATTCGTGGGTAGGCGCATTTGAAAATATTTACAAGAACGATTTCCAATTGCGCAGAGTTAATTAATGTTTTTTTGATCATTCTGAAAATATCAATAAAAGGTATAAAATAAAAATAAATAATGAATTGCAGATGCGGTCGAACTTTTTCCTTATTTTCGGAGTATTTTTTGCTCATTTTTAATACGAACAATTCTTTCATTTAATATCGAGTGAAGTCATTTTAGTTTACCTCTTTGGGATAAATGTACTGTTTGGAAAATCATTCTTTATTGTGGTCAATATTTCATTAATAAATAATTTTCTATCCTCAGAAATTAGATGGGAAAATATATAACAAAAAATATATACACGAAAGGTGATCCAGAAGTAATGATAATGAAAATAAGACACTGTGATTATAGTTAACAAAATGATTTCCTTTTTTAGATTATCTCAAAACAAGTCCATACATTTAGTCCATCGTTTTTCTAAGCCCGAGATTTCATTACAAAAAAATGTACTCGAACAAAATAGCGGTCATAATTTCGTTAGAGTCTTCAAATTTCTTGCGTTAGATGTATTCCTAGCCACAAGAAAAGAGGTAGAAATCACTGGGAGCTAGATCTGGTGAATAGGGCAGCTGTTCGAGCAGTTTCAATCTCGTTTCTTGAATGGAAGCCATCGCAACGGCAGCTTTGTGAGCCGGTGCGTGGTCTTGGTTAAACAACAAGCAGCAGTTTGCCAGATCTCTTTCCTTTGACGACCTACCGCAATCTTCTTATTTGGTCGTTCTTTGACTTTTGTCACCATTTCATATATTTAACCACGCCTCGAATTTGTTACAGTTTATTATACGAGAATACCAAACCTGTCGATGCCACATCATGCACAAACCTCGACCTTTCAATTTGCCGAATTTTGCGGACATGGATTCACAAGAACTGAAGCGTGTGAACTGTGATTTGGCTGTAGAGCAGATGAAAAAAAAAATGGAAATTAAGGTCTAAAAATCATTTACAGTGATGAAATGCACTTTTTATTGAATAATTTCGTGCACAAACGAAATAGTCGCCTTTGAGGGAGGCGAGGTAGGCCACAGCGATAACAAGAATCTCCAATGCAAATTAATATTTAATGTATAATAGATTTTGGGCAGGCTGCGATGCTGGGCCATAAGTCTTCCGAAACGAGAATGGCAACATGCTATCAGGCTATGATAACTGATTTTTAGTTGCCTTAATTGAATGATATAGACCTAGACCGCGGTTTTTTTTTTAAATAAAACTGGGAAAAGTATAAAACGTCAGGGCCCATGCCATATTGGAACTGTTCCGCAATAAGTTCCCAGAAAGGGTTATTTCTTGAAGAGGCGATTATGGAGATAATGGTCTCCAAGCTAGCGTGATATAACACTCTTAGACCTTTCCTCTAATTTCACTCTAAAGTCACTGGCAACAAATCCACAATAATTAACAAACTGGAGAACAACATCATTCAAATCATGGGATAAATCTGGCCCGATTTATAGAACAGATTAATACAAGTTTTGCCTGAAGCAACAAGCGTCTTTACCCGATACTTAGGCAGTTATTGTCTTCTACCGTGCTATATCTCGGGGTTGTAATCGAATACTTTTGAGGCCGGAGAAGTGGTCGAGCAATGAAAAACCTCATTCATTCGGCATAGTTTGACGATGTATTTTTTATTGACCTGATGTAGCACAATATGACTCTGTATAGTTCGTCTCTGCGTTCAGATGTTATATGGCCTTTAAAACTGATAAAGACATGAACATATTTTACAGATAAGATTGTTTATGTTCGAAATCAACTCATACCCAGCTGCTTTAAACAATCCAGTTTGTCTGGTTCGTAAACCCACTGAATCAGCGACTAAACATGTAAAGATCATAATACTTGACTAAAATTTAAAAGGGTTTGCTTCAAAAGGCACGAAATAGTATTTCACCACAATGGATTCTAAGGTTGCGGTTTAAATCTTGCTCGCCTTGAGTGGGCAGTAGCTGATGACACCCTTTCTTATCTGGCTTGCATCCTACCGATTATTGGTAATACTACCATATTAATATTTACATATATAAGTAATGAAAATAATGAGTCTTCTACCTTGCAAAGATAAGACTCATGAAAATACTTTCCTATCTGTCATTCTGTACGCGTATATCAAATGTCTGTAAACTTGCGCGAAGTGAATATGAATTATAAACATGTCTTATAATATATCTAGTATTATTATATATCGCATCAAATACATGAACCGTAATGGGGACTAAGCCCAATTTACCAACCGCCTCTATTATTTTTGCCTATTTTTGGGAGTTAATTTTTTTGTTCACTAATTCAAAATACGCATTTTCGAAATTCGCGAATAAACGATTAATTGAGACGTGTCCCGAGGCATGCTTGTTGAGAATCGAAAATCCCTCAAAGCGATTTATTGCATGTGGCTGGGGTAGAGAAGACTGATGCAAAGGCTTTCCTGTCTGTCCGTCTAGACAGATCCAGGTAAAAGTTTGCAAAATTCAAGGTAGAAGACCTGATATTGTAGCTTGGCTCCAGGTAAGCTTATTCCATCTTGTTTATTAATGGAGTTTTTTAATAATTGTTTTGTTTTATGTTAGCGATATTCTTATTATTGAGTTTGAATCTGTTAGAAACGTACACTTTGTTCTTAAATATAAAGCAAAGCGTTTACTCCAAACAGCGAAACTTATCCCTTGAGAAATCGACTTTAACACAGCTATTATCTGTAGTTCTTCCCCCGTTTTAAGTATTCATGTTCGTTAAGCGGTATGCGGATATATAAAACTTGTTCTCCATGTGCTCAATATGAATATTCATTAAAGGTAGCTTATAACTGTTATTTTAATACGTAGACTAAGACAAGAACAACATTTTACTAATATGGTATTTTGAGACTTAATGACAGATTCCTGAGTTCCATTTTTAACAATATTTGCAATTTGGAATCAAGAAAAGGGGTTAGGACGAAATTAATTTGATTAATGCCAAAACTATCAATTGTTTACTCGTAGGTTTGCAAATGACAGTCCACCGATGAGGTGAGTTTGATTTACAAAAAAAGTGTTAAAGGTGATCTCATCGTACAGTGGTATCTATTGTCCATCTTACTTGAAACATTGGAAAAACTGCAAGCCTTTTGAGACGATTCACTAATCGGCCGTCCATGCGTCATCGATCGGAACAGGTGTTTGTTAAAAGAGGCGATGTCCAGAGTATACGTGGAGTAGGGTTCAAGTCTCATTTAACGGATTCGGGCACAATATGGCCGAGCGTTGTTGTGATGCAGAATCAATTTGTCGTGTCGCTTCTTCTTCAATGCTTCTTCTGCAATGGATGGTTAGCTTCGTCGTCAAATTTAATGCATGCGCCCAAACAATTTCACTTTCACTTTAGATCTTCATAATGGATTCAGTTTTCGAAGCTAGACATAAAACGAAGCAGATAACCTTTTCTTTCTTCCCGCTGAAGCAACAGTTCACTCGTAAATTAACTCAATTCCACATCATTCGGGTTCAACTCGTATGTTATGTACCTGATTTCCTTCTTTTGGAGTTTCTTGTCAGTTCTGACATGGGTTTGATCAGGTTATTCTGCAATTTTTTTTCACTCAGCCGAGCATCTCCTGGTTTTGCAGGACTAAATCATCACTTTTTTAGCAATGAGACCATTTGCCATACGTTAAACACTAATAGAAGTCTCACTGTACATTTCTCGACTTATTCAACCCCCTTAGGGGTTCAATCTCCCGAATGTGACGTTTATTTCTGACAAAAGTCGATGAGAATTTACAAGACAAATGCAACGAGCGGGATGTCCAAGATTATCATGTAATGTTTTTGGTTTCAGATTTTAAGGCAGCATGTACCGCCATCGCTACCTATTGGAAAACTGCAGATTCCCATTTGTACGCCTGATATACTCTTTTATACGAATATAATTTTTTTATTTTTTATTTTTCTTTTTAGCCATGTTTTCATGTTGGGAAACAAAAAGAAATCGCAGGGTGCCGGATCAGGAGAGTACGTTGGGTGTGGCAACATCAATTGAATTGCGTGGCAAGCGCAATTCATTTAATTTCGCAGCAACAATTCTTGACGAATATGCTGATGCGTTATCGTGGTGAAATAACACATTTTTCTTAGCCAAAAGGGGACGTTTTTCCTTCAATTCAGTGGCGTAATTATGCATTTTCTGCCAGCAGGCTATTCATATATTGCCGCCCCTACCGTCCTCTACAACTCAAGACCTTAGTTCACACTCATATTATTAGGAGTACAAATTAATTCGGTCCGTTTTTTGTGTTCAAACATTTTTTTTTTATTAAAGAAACGTAAAAAATACATCACTCAAAGTATTGTCCGTCGGAAGCGACTACTTTTTCCCATCTCTCTGGTAATTTTCGAATACCATCTCTAAAAAATGAGTCCTCTCTGGCATCGATCCAATCATTGAGCCATTCTTCGATTTCTTCAAAAGACCCGAACCGGTGATCCCCCAAATCGTTTTGCATCCGTCGAAAAAGCCAGTAGTCGGAAGGAGCAAGGTCTGGAGAATACGGCGGGTGGGGTGAGACCTCCCATTTCAGCGTTTTTGACCGCTACAGGCACGTGGGGCCGAGCGTTATCATGTTGCAAAATCACCTTGTCATGCCTTTCGGTCGTTTCTGGCCGTTTTTCACGGAATGCACGGCTCAAACGCATTAGTTGTAGTCGATAACGTTTCCCATCAACGGTTTCGCCTGGTTTTAGGAGCTCATAGTACACCACACCCGTCTGGTCCCACCATATGCAGAGCATGACCTTTGAACCGTGGATGTTTTTCTTTGGCGTCGATGTAGACGATGATGGAACGGGTTGACCAGGCTTTGCATAGTATTTTTTCTTCTTGGGGTATATCCACTTTTCATCTTCAGTCACGATCCGGTGCAAAAATCCCTTCCTTTGATGTCTTTCAAGAAGCAGTTCCGAGGTGAAAAATCGCCTTTCGACATCTCTCGGTTTCAACTCGTACGGTACCCAATTTCCTTGCTTTTGAATAAATCCAAATTTCTTTAACCGAACGGAAATTGTTTGCTGAGTCACTCCCAACGATTCTGCGAGTTCACTTTGCGTTTGGCACGGATCTTGATCCAGTAAAGCCTCCAATTCCTCATCTTCAAACTTTTTGGGCTGGCCAAGACGCTCTTTGTCTTCGACGCTAAAATCACCATTTTTGAAGCGTCGAAACCAATCTCTGCATGATTTATCGGTCGGAGCAGATTCATCATAAACTTTTACAAGCATTCGATGGGCTTCAGCTGCACTTTGCTTCCAATTAAAAAAGAAAATCAAAACTTCCCGCAAATGCTGTTTATTTAAGACAAATCCGGACATTTTCGAAGAGGCAAAAACCAATGTTGTTGTCAGAAACAGACGCTGATGCACACTAATTATTGTTGACAGATGTTACACCTTTCCAATGAAGTAGGTAATCACTTCCAAGATCAGCCACAACTTGCAGGTGGCGCCATCTTTTGAAAACGGACCGAATTAATTTGTAGATATTAATTTCAATTATTTTGTCGATAAAATTGTAACTTCATGATTTGTGCACTATCGTCCTAATTACATCACTTTTTTGCCGCCATTTTTTTACATTTCTATAAAACATAACAAAATTGTTGGCCCCTGATTTGCTATCCCTAAAATCTGCTGCCCTAGACTCCGGCCAATCGGTCCAATAATTCACTGGAGTACTGTCTTTTTCCAAAAAGTCCATGAGGATTATTAAATTATTCCTTTCGAGTCCCAAAAAATTATGGCCATGATGTTGCCGGTCTTTGCCTTCTTCAAAGCATTTTCATCACCAAAAATCCATTGTTTGGACTGTCGTTGGTGTCTGATGTATAATAATGTATCCAGGTTTCATTCATGGTAATGACCCGGCGGTAAAACTACCGAGAATCTCGATTGAAGAGGTCCAAACACTGCTTCGGCATTGTAGGTCTTATCCGCTTGTTGTCCGTTTTCAGCAATCGTGGCACCCATCGGGCCGACAGCTTTCTTATGGATTGCCGTTCCATCCGACACGCCAACGGCCTCTGCTACTTCAGGAACGTTTGTTATTCGATCAGCGAAAATGATGTCGTGGGCCTTTGTCAACGATTTCTTCAGTAACCACGTCTGCCGGGGCGCCTGGGTGCTCCTCATCAAAAACAGATGTACGACCACGTTTTAATTCCTTGAACAAATATCTAACGGTTGTCAATAATGGTGAAAGGTCGTCATAGATAACACCTAACTTCGTTTTTATTTCTTCACATTTTTTTCCGTCCAAAAATAAATCTTCGAATCTTCTTTTTCCATTTCATCGAAAAAACCAATGAATCGGTCTAAAATATTGTATGATGTTGTTTGACACACAACGCTACAAGATAGTAATGTCAAATGGAGGGATTTTTGTTTTCAATCACATGGGGTGTTTATTGATTGACCCTAGTATATGTATACTCATCTCTGAGTACCACTTGTGAGCAAAATCAAATTCTGTGGAAATTTATTTGGGTAACTAAACAACGTTTAATATTTTTCCTGGGAAATAGCTGGTATGCTTTGATTAAACTTGAATGCATTAAATAAAAAGCTGGGACACCAAAGCTGGCCACAGATATTTCATATTCTAAATGTATTTAATATTAAGGCGTATTTAAAATGTGTTTTAGAATATTTTATAATCACAAAGCAAGTTATTTGTGCGTTGGCATATTGAATAAGCCAAGAAGTACGTTCGAATACTGATAAAAATGATGCCATATTAAAATTTTTATGAAACTTATCTGCAACATTTTAAATTCCTTAAAAGTTAAAATAATTCTTATGATATCTGTTTGGTACCTGAAATCCCCATACTTAATACAAATGGCACTTAGTATGATTTTTTTTCTAATTTTTTTTTTATCAGAATTGCATTTTGTTAACCCTTAAACCCTCCCATGGGGTCCAGCGCAATTGAAACCATATACATAGGTACATATTTATAAAAATATTTTTAAAACTAAGTAACACATGCCGGCGTCACACAAAGTATTTTCATATTATCTTGGTATGCGTTTAATTGTCATTCATTTATTTATTTTTAAGTTGTGTTATTTTCCATTCGCGGAAATGATAGTGCCAGCTTCTAGTGCAAGAATCTTAATTTATATTTATATTTTATTATTATTTTTATTTATATTTTATTAGCGTTTTCAGTGTATTTATTAGTCAAGTTAGTAGTATTAATGTTAAATGTGTTGTTGATATGTTTCCCGATTTTAGTTTGAAAACACAAGAAAAAACTAAAAAAAAACACGAAGAAGACGATATACATAGATGAAGAGGTAGGCCATATCGTAACTAAAAAAATTTGAGTGACCTCGAAGATAATGAAGTCGTCGAAGACTTCCGACAAGATGATGACGATTTTTCCTCGGACGACGATGTCCCTCTGACTAATTTCGCCTCAAGTAATTTTCTACGTGTTTTGGCTGTTCCTACCAAACTAAGAGGATAAGATGGATTAAAATGGAGTCATAAGAATCCAAAAAGGGGAATAACCGTGCAAAGAAACATTTTACTACACCCTCCCGGGCCTAGAGGTGATGCCCGTAGTTTGACAACAGAAGAAGAAGCATGGAGTCTTTTTGTTCACTGATGAAATTTTGTTTACAATTGCCTCTAATACCAACATTGAAATTGGTAGACAGAGGCAAAAATATAAAACCACCAGAGCTTCTGATGGCGTGGACATCGACGAATTTGGCAATTCCTCAAGTACAAACAGTATACGTCCTTCTTTTGCAAAAGACACGAATGTAAAAGAGATTAAGGCTTTGTTTGGTTTGTACTATTTGGTTGCGGTTCTCAACATGAATCATGTGACAACTACAAGAAATGTTTGAAAAGGGTTCCGATGTGGGCTATTTTCGGGCCACCATGACACAAGCTCGTTATGAGTTCCTAACAAAATGTTTGCGTTTCGATGACGGCTCTACGAGGTTGGAACGTCAACAAATGACAAAATGACTTGCCCCAATAAGAGATTTTTTCAATCATCTTGCCTATATTTCAAGTGAAGTTTATTGTTTTCCTGATTGCTGTACTTTCGACGAAATGTCGTTGGGCTTCAGAGGCAGATTCATTTTTAAAATGTACATTCCCAGTAACCAGCAAATATGGTTTAAAATATTTGATGTTATGTGACTCCAAAGCGGCATACATGCTAGATGCTTCCGTATATTTGGGTAAAGATTCGGCACACAAAAATGTTCTGCACACTATTACACCATGAAATGGACGTAGAAAATCCACGGAACAAACGGAAGTTCGACTTTTGGCTTACGTCTATACCGGTGGCAAAAGAACTGTTGCAAAAAAAAAAGTTATGATTTTGGGCACGTTGCGTCGAGACAAAAGATTTCTCGAAGTCAAAGATCGCAAACGTAACACAGCAAAATTAGCTTTCCTAAAGAAGTTGTTATACTGTCCTTCTGTCCGCCAAAATCCAAAAAAAAAATTGTCCCTTTGCTTCAACATACAAAAGTTGATTGTGATACCAAATGCCAATTAACTGACCCTCAGCAAACTCCAAATGGAGGAGAGGTTCACTTGGCCAACTTTGCCGTCAAATCTCCAGGCCCTAATTGGAGAAATTTTGAAAAAAAAACACTATTAGTTGAGCGCCATTTGTCCACGCGGAAAAGACAGGAAGACGAAAATAATATGTGGGTGTGCCAAATGTGCTTAGGCTCAAAACTTTTATATTTTTTTTAACAATGTAACTTCTGTATGATCTTAATAAATATAAATAATAATTTTTATTGATTTGGTTTTCAAGTAGGGTCCGAAATTGTTTGGGATCTCCAAGACCCCAGGGTAGTAATAGTGTTTCTTCCGGAATGGGTTAGGTTCAAGGGTTAAGAATCAGAAGTTTGAAGTCCATGCAGATGTTTCTTTTTTAACAATGCTGCTACATAATAAAAAAAAAGACTTGAAATTCCTATACGCTTAATAATCTATGGTATTAAAGTTCAAATATTAACAGGAATTTTATAATTTCGAGTAATTTGTTTTTGGTTGTATTTTTAGATGTGGCTGGAAAATACATGAAGCCAAATCAGTTGTTTCGTCTGCCCTTTATCTTTCAAAACAAATCTGAGAATTGCATTTAATTTTGTCATGAGAATCATCAAACGAAAGTTAAAGAAATTTAAATATTGCTTCTGTTTAATTTTCTATGAATACCATGAAAATACTAAAAATGGCAAGAGCTTAAAAGTCCCAGCACATCAGAAACCGATCAAAAAGTAATTTTTGTCGATTGCTAAAATCACCATCAGAAAAGTCGCCTGATGGTAAGTTATAAGGCTAATGCAATGAAATGTTCCATGGTGAATAGGGCAGTGGAGATTTAACGTCTTTGCACAACGATAATGAATTTGTTCTAACTGTATATTCACACTGGTTCGTAAATATTTGTCCAAAAATCAAAGAGAATATTTTTTACGGAAGACCTGTAACTTTTTTCTGTGTCCCAAAACTATAGAGCGGTTTCGCAAACATGTCTGAGATCAAAAGCAAATCAATGAAAGAAATAAAAAGATTGGTTCGTGGAAACCGTTTGAAAGGGGTGAAATGGATGTAAACGACTCAATAAATTTCTTGCTAAAAACCCAAAATTCCCGTTTTTTTAGCACATCTTGAATTTATTGTTTCCTTTCGCCCCGTGGAGATTCGGAAACAATCTGCTTGGTAATGTGTGATTTATTTTCTCTCACAGATGAAAGGAACATTAAATTAGTATTCGCAACAAAATGACGCCTTGCCAGAACGTTGGCAACTTTAGGGTGGTCATGGTATTTGACTCCCAGTCTACCCCGGACTAAGTGACACACAAATGATTTTTTTTTCAAACCTAGATATTTAACAGCAGCATCAGCAACGAGCAACATGAATTTCATCTCTTTTAAGTTTTTGCATAGATTGCGTGCTTTACGCGAATTCCATTAAAAAATATAAATTCCGCCTACATTTGGAAATTGCGCAAAAGCTACAAAACAACATTACGTCCTATACAATAAAAATAGGCAGTGGCTGTACATTTAAGTGACCACATAAACAATAAGTTTACACAGGTTCCTCTAAATGGCAAATGGTGGAAGCAAAATTATTTTTATGTGTGACCATACACCTAGAACGTTTTTTTAAGCGAGTAATAAACATTTGCATGTAGGCAGTATTTTTTACTGCCCTAAGTACTATGGGCTGATCATGAATTTGAATTAAAGTCAAACGTAGCAGGGGGTAGATAGAGCTTGCACAGGTCTTATCAGCATGGTTAATGCGGTGCGTTGTGCACGCGATTCGTTGCGTGCGACTAGATGTGTAATAAAATAGTATTACGGTCATATGGACATTAAAAAATAAATTATTGTTCGGCAAACTAAAATACAAATGGGTACCAAATGAAACAACTTCCCCTTTAAATGGAATATGCCAAATGATCGTTTGTAATAATTCATTTGCTTCCGTGCGCATAAACTTTTATATCGTATTCCGTCTTATTTCTTTATGTAGGATATTGTTCGGCACATGAAGTTTTTTAGTGGCATTCGTATCATTAGTGACCCTTGAATAAGGTTGTACAAAGCCAAATTCAGTTAAACCAAATTAAATTATCAATAAATATACGTTCCTATGTGCCGATTATAAGCCTAACTGAATGATTCCGATTCTTACGACTTCCCTCTTCAATCGAGTAAATTTCGAGCTAAAATACACTGAATAAAACTTGGCCCTATCTGCATCGATAGCCAAGCATACATCTCATCCGAACAATGAAACAATTTAAGAAGGAAATCAAAAGTACTACATAGGTGCAAGATGAGAGGCTAACGAGTAAGCTTAAGCTGAATCCACTGAATCATTTCAGATCCAACGTCCTTCAGCATTTCTTACATATAGGTGAACCAAATCGAACAGGAAAATCAAAACCCTCAGGTTTGAAAGTCAGGATACATTGATGCTTACCCTTTAAACAGGCGTCGTTATGATATCACCAGAATCTCGACATGCCGTACTTTAAGCGTCAATCATCGAAACAGTATTTTAGCTCTAATTGCACCTGGTCTGAGTTACGACTAAGAAGCGATCCTTAAAAAGGGTTTCTTTTTAACTCAAGGTGGGGCAAAATGATTCATCCTGTCAGAAGATGTTATAATTTTTGCGAATGGCATCGTACGTCAACCATATTTGACATTTCTGAACTAGATAGCTGCAGTGTATAAACAGACAAGCAATAAAAAGACTCCGCAAGAGTGTAGAATAATTGAATTGATTTTGTTGACCAATAATCGGTCGGTGGTGTTAGCGCAGCGTGAATTTCGACGCCGATTTCCTAATCGTGTCACGCCAACTGGGCAAACATTCTGGCGCTTATCTACTCGACTCGATCAGACTGGAACCACAGGTCGTTCGGCAGAGAATATCACGGCTGAGGTTGCTTTTCGTGAAAGATTCACACATGATCCCGTAGAAAGTGCAAACAGTGCATCAGTTAATGCCTGCTGACCGTCAGTCGCGTGTGAATTACTGTCAAGCCATCCTTAATCTCAACAACGAAGAGGACTATTTTGTGTCGAAAATCATCATGAGCGACGCGGTGCGTGGAAGCGATTACGTATCTTCGTTTCTGGGGCACTGAAAATCCATGTGTGATGCACGAAAAGCCACGAATTGGATAAGCGGAGCTTGGTCAACATGTGGTTTCAACAAGACGGTGCAACCGTACACACAGCACGGACCACAGTGGATATTGTGAAGGAAGAGTTTTCTGGCCGCATAGTCCCACGGTGTGGCGATTTGGCATTTGCAGCAAGATCGCCCGATATAACCATCCCAGATTTCTTTCCTTGGGGCTTGAAGTCGCGAGTTTGTGTTAACAAGCCTCAGACAATCGCAGTCATTAAGAAGAATATTCGACAGGAATGCGAACAGTTATCATCGGAAATCTTGCGGAAAGCCATGGAAAATGCTATAAAACGGGTACAAATATGTATCAATACTGGCGGCAGCCACTCAACGGATATTATCTTTTCCACTTAACAGGAGAAATTGTAAAGGTCGAGGCAAAGACTTCCCTCACTCAAAATAATTTTTTTTTTTTAATAAAAAAAGTAGTTCAAAAAACAAATTAGATGATTAATTTTGGGCCACGTTGTATATCTCTAATGTTTATTTTGCGTTTTTAATGTTGTCGCAGATCTTAATAGTTAAATAACCAGCTCCATAGTATAAAAGTATAGCAGCTATCTTTGCCGATGATACCGCCATTTTTTCATCCCAGGAATTCACTCTCAATATTGAGAGGAATCTCAAAAATGGGATGAAATTACTGGGAGAGTACTATAATAAATGGAAAATTAAATTGAATGAGGATAAAATACAAGCAATTTTCTTTACAAGAAAAAGAAAAGCTTGCTATCTCCCCAGAGCACAACTTAATATAAATAACGGAAATATCAGTTGGGTAACTTCGGTTAAATACTTGGGTATCCATTTGGACAACAAACTGACATTTGGAACACATATCAAAAATACACTGAATAAGGTTGCGATCGCAACCAAATTATTGTATACCTTTATAAATAGAAACTCGAAACTCTCAACAGCAAACAAAATAATCATATATAAAGTTATCTTTCAAGCAATTTTGCTTTACGGATGCCAGGTTTGGGGAAATTGTGCCAGGTCTCATATCAAAAAAATACAAGTATCACGGAATAAAATACTTAAAATGATGCTCAATCTACCTTGGCATCACTCGACGGCAGATATTCATAAAAAAGCGAATGTTGAATTGATACTCGTAAGGATAAGAAAATTATATCAACGTTTTTGTGATCGCTGTGTTTTGGCGGAAAATCCCCTTGTGATTAACCTTATTTCCAACGACAATTAATTAAAAAAAAAAAAAATTAATTGATTGATAGATAGATAGATAGATAGATCTTTATTTCGTGTATAATGACAAAAGTTGGAGTTATCACACATTTTACAATACAGAGATATGATAGCTAGTATCTTACTTCTGAAATAAATATTTTACGAATATAATTTGGTTGCGATATAAATAATAATATCAATAAATTGAAGGAAAAACACAAATAAAAACCTCCTTTTAAGAGCAAAAGAGAGAGAAAAAAAAACAATATATACATATATGTATGTATATACAAAATATATGACTGTATGTATGTATATAAATAACGAAGTATTTCAGTAAATAGATAAATAAGTAAATAATATAACAAAAATAACAAAATAAATAAATAAATAAATAAATAAATAAATAAATAAATAAATAAATAAATAAATAAATAAATAAATAAATAAATAAATAAATAGATAAATAAATAAATAAATAAATAAAGTACATGGGTAATTGAATAACAATCAATTTATCTTTTTTTTTATTATTATTTTTTTTTTTTTTTAAATTAATTGATTGTTATTCAATTACCCATGTACTTTATTTATTTATTTATTTATTTATTTGTTTATTTACTGAAATATTTATTTATTTATTTATTTATTTGTTTATTTACTGAAATATTTATTTATTTATTTATATACATACATACAGTCATATATTTATATATACATATTGTATATATATTGTTTTTTTTTTTTTCTTTCTTTTGCTCTTACAAGGAGGTGTTTTTCCTTCAATTTATTAATATTATTATTTATATCGCACCCAAATTGTATTTGTAAAATAATTATTTCAGAAGCAAGATACTAGCTATCAAATCTCTGTATTGTAAAATGTGTGATAACTCCAACTTTTGTCATTATACACGAAATAAAGATCTATCTATCTATCTAAGTATTCTCAAAAGCAGAAAAAAAACGTAAAACGGGCCACATAAAGAATAATTACAAAGTGTCAGCTCTCGTTCCATCGGATCAGCAGTTAAAACCATTTGGCATCAATGCATTGGTGTCCAGTACGACTTCAGTTTACATTTTAAGTTAAATGGAAAAAAATCGTCTCGAGATGTAAATATGACAGTTATAAAAATCAGTCATTCGCGCCCGGTCAAGACAGACTACAGGCTCAAAAGTTTTTTGCACAATATTAGCTTCTGACAGCCAAGTCTTTGAAATCATATTTCTCATTCGGTGCCCCGCTAAGTATACCGAAAAATGTTTTTTAGACAGAAGCTTCTCGAAATTCCTCCCTTACACCTATGGGAAGCAATGAATCCCACACAATATAGGTAAATGGAAGAAGCTTTGGCTATAATAATAATTACAATAGAATAATCAAAATAATAGCAGTCCATTGCCCATGATGACGAAAAATCGAGTCGGTACAGCGGGTGACTTCGTCGCGGTACACAACAGCTATTACAAACTACACTAATATAGTACATAGCGCGGAATCTAGACCCCGTATGTCTTCCAGGGTAACGAAAGTAATATACCAGGTGTACGTAAGTTTTTTTCCTATTGAACTAAGAGCTGGCGCCAGCGGAAAGTACGCGGCGTATTAATTTGACACATACGCTATTTTGTTCGTCTCAGACTTAACTTCAAACACACACAAGTTGTGTCCGCCAAAAACTAGCGTCTTTGTTTTATCATTCAGTGATCATGTCGAGTTTTGTGTCTTGTAAAGAACATACGGCACGCATTGCTTTCCTTATTTAATCAAAAGAAAAAAAGTTGTTGAAAGTCATCGTGCTGGAGTGGTGGTGATTTTAATGTGAAAGACAGCCAGCGCTCTAGTAGACCATAAAAATGTGAAGATGAGAAATTCCAGGAGTTATTGACCCAACTCAAACTCGACAGTTAGCAGAACATTACCTGTGTCACACGAAATAATTAGCAGACGTTTACGAGTAATGGGGAAGATCAATAAACTCGGTAAATGGGTTCCACACGAGTAGAATGAACGTCAAATGGAAAATTGCAAAGTCACTTGTGAAATGCTGCTTCAACGCCACGAAAGGAATTCATTTATGGATGGAATTGTGACAGGTGACGAAAAATGGATTTATTTTGAAAACCCGAAGGGAAAAAATCGTGGCTTTCACCTGGCGAAGCCCGTCCTTCGATATCAAGGCCAAATCACTTCAGCAAGAAGACCATGCTCTGTGTCTGGTGGGACCAAGACTTAAGAGTGCAATTATGGATAGTTGGCAAAAAATTGGAAAAAAACAATCCAAACAGGGTCAAGACACAATTTCAAAAAAAAATTAGGATTCGTCGAATGTTAACTGTGCGCAGAATACAGATACAACTACTGGCACTTCATTTTGGGATATCAAAATTATTTTATATTTTTTTTATAATACTAACACTATTGAATTTGTAAAGAATTTTGGAAAAGAAGTAAGATTTTTAGTCTTCTACCTTGCAAAACCGAGGAAGGGGAGACTTATACAAAGGCTTTCCTGTCTGTCCGTCTATCCGTTTGCACGCATATATCATACATCTACAGACTTGCGTTGAGTGAATATGAAAGCCTTTACATAAGTTCGCAAAATTCAAGGTAGAAAACCTACAATTTTAGCTTGGCTCCTGGCCAGCTGATCTAATCTTGTTCTAGATAATTGAGGCATTCGACTTTTTATTATTATTAATATTTTTGATACATTGTCTGTACTTCCAAATTTTTCGATGGCTCTATCATTTTGGGACGCACCTTAACACCGACCGACCATATCTAGTTGTCAGCTTTAATCGAATTTATTGTAAGAAAAAGGGCTGACATTTTTATGTCTAACAAATATTTTAAAATCGTTTCATCATTTCTTGCGAGAAACAAAAATAAAAAACAGTGAACCTTGGTTGCGATTGACTGCACAACATTGTAAGCCAATCATTACATTATTACACTGCACAAAATACCACCGCGTCATATGTGTAAACCCATGTTTCATCATTAATTATGGCACGTACCAGCCAACGAAACCACAGGTGGTTATGTTAATATCTTGCTGAAGTAAATATAATTTCAACGACGTGGTATCTGCGGAATGTAAGCTCCGTGTCATTGGTGTCAGGAGCCCGAAGACTAATCCACATTGTTCCCTTCGTCACGTTTCAATAGTTCTGCATTCCTATTGACTTCATCCAACGACTCATAAGGAAATTGCCTTGCCACTGATTATTTTGAACGTCATCAATATTGGAATAAGTGTGGCTCGCACATACTAGAAACTTCTTCGATTGAAAAGGGTGTCCCATAATTCACGCATAATGTAATTTTGATAGAAAATACAGATGTTTGATTAGAAAGCTTAGATTTTTTATTGATTCATAGAGTATACAGATTGGGATTATGTATGGAATAGCACATCGGATAAATGACCGTCACGGCTTTTATTGAATTTTCCTATGACTGTTTCGCATAAATGTGGCTGAATTTCAGTAATACACCTCCCAATTTCCTCTTTCAAGGCGTTGGTGGTCGTGGGCTTGTTTGCATAGACCTTTGACTTCAAAAAACCCGAAAGAAAAAAGTCCAATGGCGTTAAATCGCAATATCTGGATGACCAATTCTGATTGTAAAAACGGTCGATTACACGATAGGGAAATGACCCATGCAGTAATTGAATTCTTTCTCTGGCTGTATGGCATGTGGCACCGTCTGGTTGCAACCACATGTTGGTCACATCCGTGTTTTTCAAGCACTAAAAACTGGGTTATCATGTCGTAATGAACACCATTAATTGTTACTGCCTAGCCAGTCGCATTTTCGATATTCCATTTCGATCCGATAATGCCTCCAGCCCAAAATCAGTCACGCGTTTTGGATGCATTGGTTTCTCAACAACTACTCGTGGGTTTTCTGAACCCCAAATGTGAAAATTTTGACGATTACCAAGATCCATCAAAGAACTCTCTTAGCGCTGCATGGTCAGTTGTCTTCAGTGCTTGAATCAATTGAACTGTTGTAAGCATGAATTTACAAATCTTTCATGAGAATTCGCTGTAGAGAGCTTTTCGAAATGCCAAATTCTTGACTACGGCGCCGAATTAATGTTCCTGAACCGTCAGCAATACTCTCGCGACCTGCTTCGATGTTTTCTGTTGAACGATTTGGGACAGGACACCCAGAGTGTTTAAGATCACTAATTGATCCAGTTTCCTGGATTTTTCAAATATTCTTTTCACAGTTGATGGTTTTAAATCACTATGACGGCCATATTTTGTACGAAAATTGCGGACTGTAGCTGACGAACCTTAGTTATTTTTAAAATATAAAATATTCAACATCAATGAAAACGTAAAATTAAAATTTTGCGTGAATTATGCGACACCCTTTACAAAATATTTTCTTCACTTTTTTGAGGTTTCTATGGGTTTTCGATAAGTTGGTGCGTCGAAAGAGCATATCATCTTAAACGACTTTGAGGCCTTTTTGGAAGCATTAATACCATTCGTACATACTGTATATTGTGACCTACCGTAGCTAAGCGATTGGTGTGTTGGCATCTGACGCCGATTACACATGGATCGAATCCGACGACAGCCACGGCAAAGAAATTATATTCCATGGTGTTTCTCCTCAACGGGTAACTGATAGAACCCCTTGAAGTATAATTTTTTCCGAAAGCATTTTGAAGTGATCCGTTTGAAGTCCACCAGAAAAAGTGGTTTCTTTTCACCCAAATCACGTATGTACATAGATCTCAGAAACAACATAGTTGATTGAGAGACGTTTTGCCAGGAACAATATAAATTTACTTTACTTCAATCTATTTCATACATACATATGTATAACCGCAAAATTGATGTTGTTGATTTTTATTGATGGCCCTTTATCACTTATTAGTCTTAGTATATTAGATTAATGAGCACTCTTAGGGAATATTTCCCTTAATATCAAAAGAACGCCGGTCAGAAATGTCTGCACAGTGACTGTTGAAGAACTTTTAAGCGCGTTGATAGAACCGTCCCGATGACTCTTGTATTCGAAAAATATTAATTAAATCACTATGACTAACAAACACGAAAGAAAGTCTGAAAACCTTAAACGATTTTCACTATTCTTTCCGGACTCACAATGGCACTTATGGTATAGTCCCCCATTGGAATTATTTACCCAATTGATATTCACGTTATTTTTATTTAAGTTTCAAGAATGAATTTCGTTTTTATCTAAGAAGTTTTCATATTAAAAGGAAAACGTTGAAATTAAACACTAACATTTATAAATTATTATAATGTGTCTGCTACTCCGTAATATCATGAATAATTAATTATCACAAGAGTAAATATTTCAATTTACCAGCATTCACACAACAGCAGAACTTGCATGTAATTATTGCCGGCACAAAATCATTTTTTTCGTTTCCCAAATAGCTTTCTCCTTTCTACCATATGTACATGCATATTACAATCACCACTGAAGCCACGACACAATGGAAATATGTATACATTTACACGTTTGCATAACAACTAAATATAGGTCATAAACTTAACCGAATGGGCAGTGGCAAAACGCGATCACACAATTAGCACAACCACTGACCACTGACTATATCCGCATGTTACCAACATGAATCATCAGGAAATCGCAGAAAACCAAATAAAAAAAAAGAAAACCAAACCAACCACCAGCAAATTGAAATTACGTACAAACCCGGGAACGTGTAAAATTGGGAGAATAAGACCTTGCTTTGGCAGAATAGCCTTGAAGCAAATTCCACAAATAGAAATAGAGATAAGGACATGGATAATCAACAACCCTTCGTGATCGGAACTTAAGAAGCATTATTCATTCACTACTAGTCCCGCTACAAGGAGCACCAACACGATTGCCAGCAAAAGAGCGGAAAGGGGTTAAAGATAACAAAGGCTAGTAATGGCATAATCTCGGAAGTCCATTTAATAATTACTCAATAAATTATTCACACAGAAATCTGTTTCAGAAAAAAATTTTGCTTGTTTTGCTCGAAATTGTGTAGATACCTAAGTGTGTATGGTATTCCGTCCTTTTGCTTTTGGGAATTGATCACCAGATTAATCGCCGACTTGCTTGAACAATACATGTAAATCTGATAGTCTTGTTCCCTCCAATTGTCCTTTTTCTCTGGTTCGTTCAGCAAGCACAGGTGACATCCTTGCTACGGAGCAACATAATTCCAAACATTAACCGCTCCGCTAGGGGTGGCAATCAATGTTGTAAGAACTTTTCAACTTTTCAAATTATTTTAAAATTATTTCTTCTCTTCTTTTTTTTCTTTCTTTTTGTACACTTGACAACAAACCGACCGAATGTATGTCGATTGCAAGGACGAACGACTCTTCCACGGCAAACACAACACCAAACAACTTAACCTAACACACCGTGCCAATGCACATTTGAGAGTAAGGATATGAAAATTGGATTGCAATCGAAAGTTTGCCCATCGACAATTGGGTCATGTTCAATTCAATACTAAACTGAACAAATTACGAATCGACAGATAATAAAAAAATCCCGGAAGATATACGAGTAGTATGCACTTCATCCGGACCGTTCCGAACTGATTTATTCGAATTTCTTTAGGCTCGCTTTCTATTGCTGTGTAGTAATCCTTGTTTACACAAAGCGGCAAAGAAATCACCGTTAGCACAATCGACGTACTACTACGATCTGCATTCAACGTGAGACTAGCGAAATCTAAAATATTCCTACTATTTAAAGAGTCCTTACAACGTCGGAAGAGATTGTGCCCTTACTGAGTCAGTTCTAATTTCGAGGCAGAAGGATATATGAAAACCACGAAAGAGATGGTTTAAAGAGAGAGTGTGACCGGGAGCCTCGAAGAGAGCCTGATGGGGTTGAAAGTTTTCCTCTGTGCTTTGGGGTTCAATGATCGAAAATTTTCACTCAAATTTGAGTGAATTCTTGGGTTGGGGAAATTGAGAAAATACCCCTGGTGCAGTACGTGAAGAGAAGATGTGAGGGTTGGAGGTTGGGGGTGATTTGGGATCGGGACGTTTTCAAAGAGGAAGTCACCGAATTTACTAGTGCGCTAGGTTTTTACATGATGTCAAGGTCACAACGGCGTTATGCCATAAAATGGATTATAAAGGATCCGCTCGAAATAACTTTTAATTCTTTAGTTAATTCATTGGAAGCACCAGAGAGTTACGTGTGAGGCTAAGTATTTATATCAAATGAAAGACTAAATTCTATTTATTGTCGCCCACATATGACTTTCGTGGTAGTTCAGAAATCGGTCTGTAAATCCTGTACATTGTGTTCCCGGATTCTTTATAAAATCAATCTTTGCATGAATATCAATATTCGACCTTATTTCTAAATTATTTGTATTATGGGAACACGTTATGCTGAAATATTCTGATTATTTCTGACATTTAAATGTTAATCCTTCCCTCACCTTTACCATATAATCCAAGTCACCTACAGTATTTGATGAATCCTCAATATTCTGAGAATGTGCATAATGCTCTACCTAACTTTCTCTATGACCTTTGGAATTATGAATACATATTTTAACCGCTTCCTCAAATTATCCGTAAATCAAATATAAACTATTTTTCTATTCGTAGGCGTTGTACCGACCAATATACCAAAAGAAAGTAAAATGAAATACAAAAGCAAAACTAAAGTCCCTAAATATGTTATTAACCTGTTGAAAATGTCAAAATCCTCTTCACTTTGCCAACATAACTTAGGCATACATACGCTTGCTCCCAAAACGGCAACTTCCACGAACTCACTCATCCGTCACTTAACCATCCACTCAACACAAATGCTCTTAGTCAAATATTAATTACCCTAACCTACACACACTTTAGTGGTCTGCTAGGTTCTTTACATCGTCGTCGGCTATGGTAGCGTGTAAGAGATTTTAAAACTCCTATAAATAACTTGTTGTCAGAGGCTAACAAAGAGAATAAAGGAGGAAAAGCTTAATATAGGCAAGACATGCGCAATGAGAATATTGTCATGAGGGCTACTCTTCGGAAAAGTTGATTCTCAGTTATGGGGCTTGCGTTTTTGGTTATGGTATTCATCTGAGCGAATATGAAAAACACAGTTGGAACGGCAAGTGATAGAACCCATGTGCAGTCTGTTTCCAGCTGGCAAGCAATGTGGTTTTATTGTTTTATATGCTGGTTAAATAACAGGATAACGGAGTCTCTTGGGGGTATTATCATATGCGGACACCATTCAAGTTTCGTCAGTCCACCTTATGGAAGAGATGACCAGTGCAGCCCAATTCAGGGCCAAAGTTATGATGTTAAGCTTAACCTTCCTAAATTTTTAGGCATTTAGGCCTCATCAATTAAGTTTGCAATACATCCGAACAAATATAGAAAAATGCCAATCCGGATTATATCAAAAGTGTTTACACCCTGCCTTCCTAAACCAAATTTATTTCTCACCCCCAACAGTGTATATGGTTATAGAATAAGAGAGAGGAAACGCATTATATTGTTCCCAGGGTGCAAGTCGTCAATGCGAATGACTATCTTATTATGAGAAAAAGGATGTACAAAAGGCTGTATCGTTTGAACAAGAATTTCCCTATAAATATATTTAAGTCGGACATTCATGAGAATCATTTCACAACAGCTTGAGTGAAGTTTTCTCGTCAACCTTATCAGGAGTCGCTGTCATTATTTGTTGCTGAAATATAGAAAAATACACAGATATTTCTCTTCCTGTCTTTAAGACACCGAAGGCCGAGGTGGATGTCTGTTCGATCTTGCTCGCAATCTAAGGGCAGATTGGGCAACTCCAACAATAAATCCGTGACCAGGCGACCCGAGTAGACAGTATCTGCTTATTTCTGCTGGACTTAGCGCACCTACGGTTGTAATGGGTACGCCAGTAGAGAGGCCCTTGAAGATCCTCTTGTACGACGAAAGTCCCGATGTACTTTTGGTTGGAGAAACAAAGCTAAGCCAGAAGCCCAAAATCCGGTATAGTTCTTACAGAATAATTAGAAAAGATTGACCCAAAGCGCTCTCCATTAGATATAATATCTTTAAAAATAAATTTATACATATTGTATATACATATGTATGTAGCGACGAGGTGCGGAGGTTCCAGGTGCTAGAGGCCTCTATTGTCTGCATTCCTCTCTGAAATGAAAAGAAAATGTACATTATATCGACCTATGCAACTGAAACACCTCAAACCAACATTTTCATCCCAGAGCTTAAGACCCTTTTTCGATCTCAGCGCTTAGACAAGAAAACTTCCAGATTGTGCCCGGCGATTTACCAAATAAAGAAAGCCAAGAAGTGTACAACGTAACATTCCCAATACTAAGGGGAATCTCCTAAGCCATTGGTGGGTTCTTCGCAACACAGAATACAGAGTCAAGTTGCTCTCAACGGAGAGTTTGTCGTATCCTAGGAGCGGCTCCTACTTGGATCTCATGCTGATAGACTCTCGACTGAGACTGGAACACTCGAACGAATGGTCCACTAACTGTCTACGTGCCGTAATCAAATTGCCTGATGAATTCGTGGAAATGGCAGAGTACGTCCTTTGCCAATACCCTGGCGAAAGCGCTCTCACTTTGAGGCCTTCTTTCCACCGTCCAATAGGAGCCTGTCAAACTACGAGATTGATAGGTACTTTAAACAAATGGTCGATCTAATTAAACAGACGATGGACAATACAATACCGACCCAGACGACATAACGATAACACAAATGTGTACCGAAACGCGACAACCCACGAAATACAATACATAGACAAAAAGTAGACTCCTGACAAAACTCAAACTCTTGTACAGCCGATTTGCCGACAGATAAAACTCGGATGAATAAGTTTGCATGTGAGTTTGCATGTGAGTTTGCATGTAAGTTTGCACTGGAACAATAGATTCCACAAATAAATTGAATATTTCGGAAAAACAATCAAAATGACATTCAGGATCTGAAGCTTCCTAGAAAGTCAGACGCCACCTTTGCATATTATCCAGTGCACTGGAAGACAGCGGTGGTGCAACCAATGACCAATATAATTAGAAGAACTTTACTACAAGCTCCGTCGGCTGGGCTTAAGTAAACCCCTAAATTTTTCTTAAATATTATGCAACGACGCATAGGGCTTCTTGCATGTACAAGGTGGCGCAAGATTTATCCTCCAATTTTTTTTTAATAATAATTTATTTATTACCTAAATAAAAAAATGAGTGATGAAAATCTTTATTTGGACCTTTACAATTTTTTCTGTTATGTGGAAAAGATGATATCCGTCCAGTGGCTACCGCCAGTGCTGATACACCGTTGTACCCGTTTTATCGCATTTTCCCTGACTTTCCGCAAGATTTTCGGTGATAAGTGTTCGTATTTCTGTCGCTGCGAACGCGAACGTCCGATGCTTTTTGGCATAAGTCCGCGAATTCAAGCAGACCCAAAGGAAGAAGTCTGGGATGGTTAAATCTGGCGATCTTACTAGCCACGCCAAATCCCTAAAACCGGAGATTACGCGACCAATAAACGCTTCATTCCTCTTGTTGAAACCACATGTTCACCAAGCGCCGCTCATTCAGTTCTGGCAGTAAAAAGTCGTTTATCATGGCCCTATAGCGTTCGTCAGTAACAGTGATCGTGTTTCCGATTTGGTCTTAAATAAAAATACGGCCCAATCATTCCCGCGTGAACGCCGCACCACACAGTGACTTTGAGTGGATGTAATGGCTCCTTGTGCATCACACGTACCCCAGAAATGAAGATTTTGCTTATTGACGCACTGTTTGCTCTTTGTACGGGAACATGTGTAAGTTTTTCAATAAAATTCGCTGTATGGTCCGTCTGGTTATGCCCAATTGCGTGACCCGTTGTCCAGTTGATGTTGCTTCGTTGTCAACGATATCGGTAACCATAGCCGCGATATTCTCGGCCGAACGACCAGTCCGGTGGCGGCCGCGTCCTGCTTGGTCTCGTATGGTTCCAGTCTGTTCAAGTCGAGTAGCTAAGCGGAATGTTTGATCAGTTGGGGCGAAACGAATAGGAAATCGACGTCGAAATTCACGAAATTCAATGGAACGATTATTGGTCAAAAAAATCGACACAGTTATTCCACGCTCTTGGGAAGTATAGCGTTCCATTGCTTATCTGTTTGTATACTGCAGCTGTCTCGTCCACTAATGTCAAATATGATTGAGGTACGACGCCATTTGCAAGAATTATAACATCTTCCGATAGGGTGACACATTTTGCGCCATTTAATGGAGCTCATGGCCTTGAAACGCCTAAACAGATCTTCATAAATTGTAGCTAAGAACCATCTCGATCACGTTAGCTTTCAAACAAAAAAAATCATCAAAATCGGTCCATTCGTTCAGAAGCTACGATGCCACAGAGAGACACACTTTGTTCCGCCAAAAGCGTTCCTCTATCGTCATTTTCAAAACATCCTAGAAGAACCTATCAGAAACAAACGCTTAAAATAACCATCGTTGGGTTAATTTTTATTTAGATTTGTTGTGCCTTTCGCGAATACTATTGTATGCCTCTATCTGCTTATGAACTTGTAAAAGTCATTGAGTCCTTTAACGGTTCTAATGCTAGCGGATATGATGGCCTTTCCGACATATTTTTAAAACGAATAGGATGTTTCTTGGTGGATGTACGAGGATTGTCTCAAAAGTTGCCGACTTAACAAAGATACAAGACATCTTTTCTTAAAATGTATTTTTATTTTTCTACTGTCTCCTTGTAACTCTACACACCATACTCCCATCTCTCTAACCCGTCCAAATAGTACTCGGCGTTTTTCTCTGCAAAATAACTGTTCACGAAGGTGATTGCCTCCTCATTTGACGAAACTTTCTGTCCTCCAAGCGCAGTTTTCCGATGGAAGAAAAATAATCGCTTGGCGTTAGATCTGGTGAGTAAGATGGATGGTCAAGCAGTTCAAACAGTAATTCGTGTATTTTCGTCCTGGCAACCGCTGAGGTGTGAGACGGCACGTTGTTTTGGTGAAACAGGATTTTCTTTTTCTACAAATGCAGTCGTTTTTTTCGCAATTTCTGCCTTCTCTTGATCAAGTAATGATGCGTAGTATAATGGTTTTCCTTTTTGAAGATAATCGATTAAGATAACTCCGAAAAAACAGTTTTTACTTTTATTGGAACCGATTCCCTCTTTGTAGTCTACTGTTTTGACTGAATTTTTGTTTCGGGCGTATGATAGTGTATCGATAGTAATTAATCGGCACCAAAACTCGGATTCATTGCGCCTAAACTGCGCCAACAGCAGAAAAATTGGAAAAAAGTTACGTATACGCCCCGTACTGCCAGTAGTCATTTACATAGCCTCTGCTATCCCTCTCATTTCAATTCGGCGGTCGCCTAACACCATTTGGTGAACTTTAGCGATGTTATGGTCAGTTGTTGCAGTTTTTCGATTATTATCTTATTTAAACAAGAATACGTTTTTCAGCACTCTGCAATATGGGTTTCAGCAGGGAAAGTCAACTGAGGATGATACTTAATACTTAATTTGTGTTCTCTAACCTTGATGCAAAAAAGTTTATCGCGGGTTTATTTATTGATATTAGGAAAGCCTTCGATATTGTTGACCACATTATTTTGCTGTGAAAACTAGAAAAATTGGGAATTCTTGGTTTTATGCTTGATTGGTTCAGATCCCATCTCTCAAATAGTTAAGAACGAGAGTTAAAAACGGTTAAATCAGGAGCAATGTACAGTTTTTGGGAGTACCTCAAGGCTTTATGCTGGGATCTGTTTTGTTCCTTAAATACATTAATTCATTCCATGAGCTTGATTTTAAAGGTACTCTCATTCTCTTTGCTTTTGATGATATGGGCTGTTCCTACGGTTCAGACAGTGCCTTGAATCTAGTTCGCTTAACATAAATTGAGAAAAGGCTCTAAATCCAAAATAATCTTCTTCAACCCATCAACCCCAATAGACGCTAATGCGGAGTTTTACTTTCATTCTACGGATTATCAAAAATTCAAACTAGTAGGCTGCTCCTGTGTCCCAGCTTCCTGTGTCCTGTGTCCCGCTTTTAGTAACACCCCACATTGCAGTGATGAATGTTTTTAGTAGAGAGGGTAGAAGTGCTCAAATACTCTAAATAACTCTAAAATGATGTTTGCAAACTATACGCAATCATTGAAAAAATATTTTCTTGTACACTTCGTAATTATTTCTACCTGAAAAGTGTTTGCTCCGACAAACTACTAAGAATGTATCTATTATGGAATTGTCTGCTGGGGTGGGAAAAAATTCAGCCTCCGTATTATGAAAATTCTTCCAGTATTGTATTAAGATATTAATTTTTTTTATCAGATCGGAAAATCGGAATTCTAGATTAATTTCTGATTCTGATTCAGATTCAGAATTTAAATAATGTACATAATTATTGTTCTCGAATTTATTTGAAATAAAATAAAATAAATGTACTCGAATTTCTATCGAGACTTAGACCTACTCAGTCGAATGTATCCTAGGAAGGAAAGAAGTAAAGCTTGTGAGTGAAGTTCCGCGATCATGGTTATATTGTAGTCATATGACGTCGCGTGTGAGTACCACATCGTGTGGGATTATTTACAGGAACGATTAGCAAACGTATTCTCATACAAGTATAAATTTAAGACTTAATAGAGATAGTATGATAGGTAAGTTGAGTGTTTGCCTCCATCTAGGTAACTATAAATAGATGTCGTTACAGCCCGTTCCCAATCAGAGCAGATGCTGTCCCCAGTCATCCATGTGTTGTTTGTCTAATTTTTTCTTCCATATGTGGAAGAGACGTCCGTTTATTATCGACACCGAACTGCGAATTTCGAGAAGCTTTTCCAAGTTTTATCAGGATACCGCTAACAAGAAATACCGCATAATACAATTTCAATTACCTAGTTGTTACGCGATTTGAACGGTAATAATACCGTTGGTATCAGGTGTCAGAAACCAACATACTATGAGCCACGGTTCTCATCAAAATGTCTCTACCAAACACAAAAAATATATTATAGAAGGAAGCCGATGTGAATTTCAAAGTTCTGTCAAAAAGTGAATTCATTTCACTGGGATCAGTTAAATACTGATTACAAGATTACAAGTCTAAATATTAGGTGTGCAACTAAGTTCTCGTCGTTTATCAAGAGATGGCTCCAGTAGTAAGTGCTGGTCGATTGTGACGTATCCAAAATGTCATGAACCAATCTTGGGCATATGGTAAACAGACAGCTTTGACACATTATTGACTTTGTTTTTACGTCATATACTTTTGGCTGTGTGAAAATGTCAAATTTTGCGCCAAATAATGGTCATTTGCGGGAAGTGTAGCTTTTCTTCTTTTATTCGAAGAAAACGGCGGCTGAAGTGTATCGAGAATTCCAAAAAGTTTACGGAACGCTCCTCTAAGCGACACAATGTGCCGTGATTGGTTCTGTCGCTTCAAAGACGGTGATTTCGATTTTGACGACCGTTCGCGTGAAAGAAAGCAAAAACCTTCGAAGACGCTGAATTGGAGGTATTGTTCGATGAGGATCCATGCCAAATGCAAAAGAGCTTGCTTCAGTACAGGAGTTACCCGCCAAGCTATTTCCAAGCAATTGCATGTGTTGGGAATGATTCAAAAGCAAGGAACTTTGAAACCAAGAAACGCCGAGCTTCGTTTTTTGCCTGTGAAAAACTGCTCTAGTGACAAAAACGGAAGGGTTATCTTCATCGCATCGTTACGGGTGATGAAAAATGGATTCAATACAGCAACCCAAAGAGGGGAAAGCCCGGTCATGCTTCTATGTCGTCAGCTCGCCCAAATATTCACGCTGCGAAGGTTATGCTGTGTATTTGATGAGATCAGGGTGGTGTTATTTATTATATGCTGTTGAAACCAAACGAAACCATCACTGGGGAACGGTATCGAACTCAGTTGATGCGACTGAGCCGAACACTGCTCGAAAAGCGGACACAATACGAGCAGAGGCACGAAAATGTGATTCCACAACATAACAACGCTCAGTCTCACGATACCAAACCCGTTAAAACCTTCTTAGAAACGCTCAAATGGGAAGTCCTACCCCACCCGCCATATTGCCTAGACATTGCGCCGTTCGATTAAAACTTGTTCCGTTCGATGGGATATGGTCAGACATCTCAAAATGGCTTGATTCGTGGATAGCTTCAAAACACGAAGACTTCTACCGTGACCGTATGCGAGCTCTGCCAGAAAGATGGGAAAAAGTTAGCGCTAGCGATGGGCAATACTTTGAATGATTCATTTGTAACCATAAAGTTGCATTTTCATCAAAAAAAATATGAAACCAGATCAGTAGTCACATTCCTAGCATAGTCCGCAATTATGATGTGTAAGCGCAACTTACCAAGTCAATTTTCAAATATTATTTGCAACATGAGGCCTGATCCAATGAAAAATGTTGGTTCGAATGATTTTCGACATCATCTCTTTATTTAATTTGCAAAAATTGCGATTGGGAAAACTAGAGAAAAATTATCAGGGTGAGTTGGTGTCGAAGTTTCCCTTATGTAAACACACATTTTCTTATGAAATCAATGTTGATAATACTTGGTTAGTGATCGTTTAGGAGCTATAGTGTCACCTGTAAAAATATGGCCTAAGTATCGTACCCTGTCCATACGATATTGGAGTTTTTCTTTATTAAACTTCACGTTGATGCTGCGTGCCCTGTCTATGACTCTCTGAACATTAGCATCATGTTCCTTAATACTTTTACTAATATCGTCTCTATAAATAAAAACTCCAGGTAAATTTCCAAAATATTTGAAACTTAAATTCTGAAACCTCTCTGCTGCCATTTTTACACCAAAAGGAAGTATTCGTATGTTCCAAACGGTGAGCTAAATCCAGTTAACTCTTTAGACAACCGACATAGTTTCACCTGCCAAAATCCTTCATATTTACCTCAGCTCCACTATCGAGTTTAAAATCAATCAACAGGGATCCTATTTTTAGTTTTTCACACCAAATAGCACCCCCACCAGAAAATAATTGTAGTTCACCAACATACAACACTGACTCATCTGACTCGCTGTCATATTTAACTTAATTAATTTTATAATTACGAACATTCGAGTTTCTGTATGCAGATGAAAATGATTTAATCTACCACAGGCCAGACATCTCTTACCATCTGTCGGACACCTTCCTTGCTCGTGTTTACGGTTGCATTTACGACACTGCTTTCTTGGTTCAGAAATATTGTTACCGCGCTTTTACTGATTTCCCATCTTCTTCACAATTCTGAAATGAGATTTGCAATTTTCAGTTTCATTAAAATTAGTATTGCCTTTATAATTGCCTGGTCTCCTTTGAACCGCCGCTACTGAAGTGCGTTCAGACTCCATGCGCTTTGCTTGAATGCCCGCTTCTTCAGCCACCCGCCAAATCTCTTTAGCATTCTTCAATGTCAAGTCGTCCATTTTAAGCGATTGTAGTCCTACTGCATGGACCGTTATCCTCATTACAATTCTATCTCTTATCATCGATTCCTTTTTGGCTCCTAAATTCACAATTTTTAGCTAACCTCGTGACGTCGGGTAATGATTGTTCCAATGGTTCTCCTTCATTTTGGCAGCGAGAGAAGAACAAGTACCGCTCGTACACCACACTAACTCTTGGCATACAATAATCTTGAAATGCCGCTATGACTTCATCAATCTTTTTTCTGTTTTCTTCACTTAGCGGAAGTGTATTGAAAATTTCTATCGCGTGCTCACCTGCACATGATAAGAAACGTGCAACCTGAATTTTTTTTGAAGCCACCGTATACACGTCACACATATTCTTAAATTTTCTCCAATTTTCCTTAACATTTCCATCCATCGATAATGGTCCTTAACATTTCCATCCAGTTTATTAATCTGATCACTTCGCTCACACATTTCTTGTCTTGTGTCTTGCTTTAACAGGCTTTTATTAATCTCTTTGTTTTTTTTTTTTAACCGGCTGCGCCATGTTGTACGACTATATACATGTATTAAATTAAACTAACAATGTCGTCTGTTACTTAGTGGTCTTTATTCCATGACAGTTGAACAGCGACTGCTGTAGAAGAGTAGAGATCAGCAACAGCAACCGTAAATATTCATACCAATACATCACTTGACAAGTTAGGCGGGCTTGTGCCATTAAAGATGTTGCAGACCCCCAAGTTTAAAATGAATGAGGATGATATCAAGAGTTAGAAGTTAGATGCACCTACCTCGCTATCTTAGAGACTCGTCGGTAAACTAATTCTGAAGAAGCAATCTAATTAGCTGCAGGAGCAGTTAAAGAATAATCCTAAAAGGTGCACGGCTATTTATTGATCAACTCAAATTTATGTTCCTAAGATGATGTCGACACACAGAATTAAAAACGATGGTAATTGCACCATTAGACTCATACAATATTTTTGTAAATTCATATCTTAAAAACCATGGATAACGATTCATACCTATTGAGAAGTGCGTAAAGTGCCTTATTACACCCACGGTCAGAGGTGGGTATATTATTCATTTGAAAATATTTTAGGTGTTTAATAATGCGGAGGATTTAAAACTCCACTCGAGTAGTAAAAATGCACATCATGCTTTCAGCCATTAACAATGTAAACAAAAAAAAAACATTTATTACATAACACTTTTTTAATGAATATAAGGATCGCAAATTCCTTTATACTGGGTCACAAAATTCTGTTTCCTTCTTTTTACATCGGCTCTTTTCATAAACGCATTAACCACTGTCTGACATGACTACCATTCCGCATATAATTCTTCTCTATCTCGTGGATCCTACAGACTTATATAAGACATCTTATTTACCCTCCAGCGTTACTTTGGTAAAATACGTTTCATTTACAGATAGTGTAGACATCCGATAACTTTGGTAACAATTGAGGAATCTTCATCGAGTCTACAGATATATCACTGTCTCTACTTGAACAAGCCCCATATCGAGCATAGCCCACCTCAATGGAATTTGGGGCGGATGCAGTGTTGCAGCAAAGCAAATTTTATATTAAAGAATTCGTCTGCAGTTCTTCAGTTAGCACTCCGATTGTCTGTGTTGTAAAGTAAGTACTTGCAGCGTTGTGTCGGAAAGGAAAATCCATTCTTTGGTTTACATTTTCTTTTCGTAGAGCTCGTGTGCTATTTTCTCTGCCCTTACCACGACTCTGCTGTTTTCCATTTTTCAGTTTGATTTCCTCTTCTTCTTTTCTATTTTTCATTTTTAACCAAGATTCCTTCTGTTTATTTTTTTTTGTTCTCTTTTTGCGTATTGAACAAATTGACTCGTGGAAGATGCTTTGTAGTTTTCTGCTTAGGTTTGCGCTCTCAATTCTCTTTATAGTCAAGGCATCTGCACTACGAGTAGCTGGAAGCTTCAAGTTGTACTCGTAATAGGTATTGGAATTGGGAACTTGTAGCGCGCGATTGTGTTGGTAGTCCTGCACCTCGGTTTGTGGTCCTTTCATTCTTATTTTCTATTGAAATGTACATAAATATGTTCACGAAGATATAGATCTTTAGCTGTCCAATTCTATATTAACATATATAGGCAACCACAGAATGAAACAGTTTGTTTTTTGTTGCAGAGATATTTGTTTACCGATCGAAAGGTGAAGGACAAGTGGTTTTGGCTATGCCAAAAGATGACTAAACGACATTTCAAATGTATTGCAGTGCGGTAAATATTGGGCAGCAATCAACTTTGTGACCGACACAGCTTCGACCTATTGATCGGGGCACTTCTATGAACGTATGGTTTCATATAAGAGACCCTTGATAGACAACAGATATAAATCCTGGATGGCTCTGAAAAGAACAAAATCCTACGTGTATCCTTTTGACAAACTCCAGAGTTAATGGTGTGTATGCACAGTTGCTATAAATTCATCTGCTTATTTTTTCCACCGTATACATCACCAGTCAAGTGTAAATTACTTCATTTTTTTATTTACCTTGTTCCAATTTTTCATATGTTACAATATATTAATTTTAAAAGTCTCTACCGCTGCCGACCTAACCACACAATAAATCCTGCTCACATTGAAAGCTTGTCATCGCCGTCGTCTATTTTGTTTCTGCTCGTGCTCGTGTTTTCTTTTATTTTTATATATTTATTTATTTTTTTATATGGTTGTTTAACACTCTTCACCTAGTCGAAAAACGTGAACACTCCACTAAAATGAGGTCCTGTGAAAAATGACACTGTGCGCTTCGACGCCCCAGCAAATTGCTCAGCTCGCCTTACATCATCCGTGCAATTGAGTGAAAAATTCAATCAATGAAGTTATAAAATGTCACTCTCAACTTATGCTTTTTAAATTGACATAAAAATTCGACACTTTTTATTTTTCAATATTTATTAAATTTCCTTTTTGGTTTTACGAATAAGTAAGGCTATAGTAAACAGATTAAAGGTTAAGGGTATAGAGTGGATGCTGTTTAATGGTTTACAGGTATTTTCGGTTATTAAAATATACGTGCGTTAATGCATTTTAAATCAACTGAAAGTACTTTGTTGGTAACATACGCATATGCAGTATCAATTAACCAATTTTACGTGTTTTTTTTTTAATTCATATTATGTCACAGTAAAGTTACCCGGAATTAAATTTGGTTCAATCAATGGGGCTTTGTAAGATTAATATATGTAACACTGAATGAGTTAAAGACTTCGGTAGAAATATGGTATGGTATCCTTCGCGAAAATTGCTCACCTTGCCGCGGTGCCGAGGCTTATTATAGGTAATGACTCTCTGGACCTGTCTCTAGAGGGACCCGAAGCAAAGAAGCATTTATTTACCCTTCCTTACATTTCCCTTTCTCCATACCCATCGTTCTCACACTTCCCTAACTCCAAGGTGGAACAGCATACGCTAAGAGGGTGCTTAGCTATTGGTATGCGAACTTCTGATACCGGGCGACCTTCGACTTCGCTCCAGCCTTCCTGCAGCGTCTCGGGCTCCGCTGTAGGTAACCGTTCTTTCCTGTGTACTCGTGGGAACAAGATTTCTCAATCAAAAATTACTAAAGAGAGTGATGCCCCCCAATGCCATCGCCCGATAGGGCCTGTGAGCCTTTAGCGGCACAACGAAAACAACAGCGTCGATATCCGTTGCCGACATTGCGCCGGACTGAAAGCAAAAGATGTGTCTTCACTCTCCGACTCCGGCTACACGCTCTGTGAAGATTCTGTAAATATGCTCTCAGATGAAATTCTAGACGCGTAATGAAACGAAATCACCATTGTGGAGAATAAGTCTATACCACCTGTTGGCCTCGTCAATCTAAAGTCGTCTGAACAGACACGCTTTAAGGCGCCATTGAGCGAGAAGAAAAGAGATGAAGCTCCAGCATGCGCAAAATCTGCCCCTACCAGTAAGGGTCCGGAACCCAAACGTGTTTGGTCCGCCGAAAACACCCCGCCGAACCCTACCACCAAACAAAGGGTCGACATATAGGTCAGGTTGGCTCTACTTTGTGCGTGCCGACGCAACCACCGCCGATTGGATGAGGTCCAACTTCGAGGCTCTAAAAGAAAAAAGCGGACTTGATGTCAAACTGGTAGAAGAAGACACCTTCCCGAAACTCACAAAACCAATGTGTGTCATGAAGGAAGTCATGCAAAGCACACCAGATAAAGAAAAACTGCATTTGGTTCTAACAATCAGCGACAGGTCTCCGGACCGGCTGCTAGAACTAAAATACAAAGTGGCTCATCGTTTTAATGATGTTAAAATCGTTTTTAAAGTCCACGAAAAGGTGTCAACGGAAACTTTACCGGTAGTTATAGATATCAGTACGTTGGTTGCACCTGCTGCAATATCCACGGCATCAACTAGTGGCGGCCCAAAAACCACTACAATGCTACAAGTGGCAACCACCCAGGTCTGTCCAACCAAAACAACCAAACGTCCCTTCATTAACCACTGGTGGACCGGAAACTTTCAGCGTGGAAATAAAAAGCTACATCGCGTGAAAGACCCGGTCTACCTT
Organism: Merodon equestris; assembly: GCA_958301585.1. Taxonomy (NCBI): domain Eukaryota; kingdom Metazoa; phylum Arthropoda; class Insecta; order Diptera; family Syrphidae; genus Merodon; species Merodon equestris. The sequence continues at coordinate 209,873,130 of OY284413.1, read as the reverse complement.
CACAAGTAGAGAGTAACCTGTACCATGCTAAAGGTGCCTTGGATACGTTTAGCCTGCATTTCTACCGCGACCAAATATGTCTCGGACTCATACACGAACGCTGAGTTCAAAGATGTATGATTATGAACCAATAAAATAGGTCGCGTTAATAAATTTACGCTACTGGAGAATTTCCTCATAGGGCCGTATGTTTGATCGGTTCCAATAATAAATAATAAATTAATTCTGCACGTCGGAGTCGCCTCAAACGTGTGTCTATTAAGGTTAATAATGAAATTCAATTATGCCGCGATAGATTCTATTATTCGCAAATGAATAAAGGAATGGAAAGTAATCAATATCATAATGAATCGCAATGCCTCTAAAATACCCTATTAAACTTGCGAATGATAATTCTACTGTCAATGATCCAAAGATACTTGCAATATTTTCAATGATTTTGTTTTTGTTACAGTTGGTGAAGTGTCTTCTTCCGACTTGAGATCTGATTACTGTTTGGATTGTAAGGCAAGAAATCTAATGGAAGAACCGGTTTGCAGCGACAGCTTCTTCTTTCGACCAATAACTGGTCTCGAAGTTTTATACTTAATTAATTCCCCAAATCGTTTCCCTTCCTGTGGTGATGATCTAGACATAGTAGATATAATCGCTTTCCTCTTTAATCTAAGTATTTCCACTGGTACTTTCTCGGACAGGTTAAAATGCGCATATGTTCTATCATTTTTTAAAAATGGCAACAAAAGAGATAAAAACAACCACAGACCTATCTCACTACTTTCGTCTATTTCGTAAATCTTTGAAAAAGCTATCAAAAGTATGGTATAAGTACTAGTTCTTGGGGAGAATACATTTTTCAGTCCATTGCAATTTGAATTTAGGACAGGACTCTGTACTGAATATGCGCTTATTGGTTTTTGTTCGAAAAAAAGCTGTGCTGGTCTCTTTGTTGACATAACAAAGGCTTTTGACATGGTAAATCATAACATTCTCTTGAGCAAACTGCATTGGGGTGGTTTTCGAGGATACATTTATAGTTGTAAAAATTGGAGAATATTTTAGTGATAATCTGATTATTAAACTCGGGCTATCCCAGCGATCTGTATTGGGCACTACTCTCTGCCTAGTTTATATAAATTCCCTGTTTCGTCAGCCTTTGCAGGTAAAGTTACCGCGTTTGCCGACGATCTCGGTATTGCCTATGATTCTCCTAGCCACCTCCAGCTACTTTCGGACATTAACTATGATCTGCACCTATTGAGACTGTGGCTCGCCACACATAAACTTAGGGTCAACAATAAAACAAAACTACGACGATAATGTCGGACCTTGATTTTCTTTGGATCTTCCTTCTTTTTACAAGCTTGGCTAAACCCAGCACTTACAGGCATCTAACATCGTATTCTGGCGTAAAGTTCCAGCACATTTTGAAAAAAAAATTTAGAAAACCTTCTTTGAATTCTTTCCACACGATTTATATGCACTTGGTAAAAGGGGCACCAAACAATATCACAATATTCTAGAAGAGATCGACTAAGGGTTGTAAAGAGGGTAATCAGTGAGTCAGGATTAGAAAACTTAACTGCCAAGTTAGCTTTAGACGTTATAAAATCCATATGATCGCAAAAAGTTAACATCTGATCAAAAACGATCCTAAGATCCTTAACCAGGTTTACCCGAGTTAACTCCACTGAATTAATGGAGTATCGGTGTATACTCGTAATTGGGTTGGAACATCTGAAGAAAGTTGTTACGTTGTATTCCTTTATATTGAGAAGAAGAGGGTTATGTTTGCACCTGATTGAGAGAGCTTAAATATAATTTAAGCTTGTGATTCTTAAGAACTGCTTTAGATCGTCTGCATATATGAGGCATTGACTGTAGCGCAGCAGAGTTGTTATATCATTAATAAATATAATGAAAAGTAATTGACCCTGCTGACTACCTTGCGGTAAACCTGAGCTACAATTGAATGGCTTAGAAAGAAAAGATTTAAGCTTTAGTATGTGCACTCTTCTCGTTAAGAAAGACGAAATCCAATTAAAAATGGTTGAGTGAAAACCGAAGCAATTCAGCTTGCGTATTAAGACGCAATAATTCACAGAGTCGAATGCCTTACTAAAGTCGGTGTAGACTGTATCCACCTGATAGCCCTTTTCAAGTGAATTAAGTACAGACGATGTGAAATATACGAGATTGGTGGTAGTGGATCTCCCTGAAACAAAACCATGTTGAGATTCAGAAATATGTTCTTTGACATAAAATTCCAACCTATCTTTGACTATACTTTCAAAGAGCTTTGGATTGGCTGATAACTTACAGATTCCCCTGTATTTTTTAACGTCATTTTTAGAGCCAGATTTAAAATAGGAACTAAAAATAAGACCATTCACTCATCTAAACAAATACCAAGCTTAAGCGATAAGTTGAAGATAAGTAGGAGGGGATAACAAATACTATCTTCACAATTTTTTAAATTCCATCCACTCCTACACTTGCTGATGGTTTTAGGTTACTAAGAGCCAGAGCGATATCCTGTAAATTGAATCAGACGCAGCCAATATCCACATTTTGATCAATTATAGTGGGTGAATCTAAATGGATCGGGGTGTCTTTTACATATACCGATTCAAAAAATCAAGCGAATAATTCACAGGAGGTTCTGTTATTATTGGATTCAAAATTTTCGTATAACATTAGTTCCGGAATACCATACGTATTACGCTTGTGTTTTATAAAACTCCAAAAACTTTTGGCATCAGTTACTAGCTTCTTCTCCATTTCCATAATATAATTCCTGTGAAGAAACTTGCTAAGGAGCGGAACTGTTACCTCAAGGTACAAAAGCCGGCAGAGTCAACCAAGTTCTGTGACTTTATTTACTGTTTAAGTGCTTTAGTTTTGAGATTCTTTAGATTCATTAACCGACGATTATAACATGGGGGCGAAGAGAGTTTCTTCTTGGCACATGCATTTCATACCCGGAATCAATAATAACTTTGAAGCGAGCTAACATCTCACTAAGATTTACGCTATAAAATTCCTCTTTCCAATTAAAGAAGGTAATCCAATTATTTAGACCGGTAAAATCTGCTTAAGGAAATTAAAATATCTAGAACGACTATTATTATTGTCCAGATTCAGGATAGAATAAAATTCGAATTCAAACTCAGTTTGCTCAAACTGGTGGATCAAATTTTTCAGTAGTTCATAAAAAGCAAAATTAGATTTTACTTTTAATTCTTTTACATAAACGGAGATCAGATTTAACATCAAATAGAAATAATTCTGAGTAATGATAATCTTTATTTGGAGCTTTACATTTTTTTTCTGTTTAACTGGAAAAGATGATATCCGTTAAGTGGCTGCCGCCTGTGTTTTTACACATTTGTACCCGTTTTATAGCATTCTCCATGACTTTCCGCAAGATTGTCGAATATTTTCCTTAAGGATCGTGATTGTCTGAGGCCTGTTGGCATTAGCCCGCGACTTCAAGTAGCCAAAAAAAAGAATGAGGGACGGTCTTGCTGGCCATGCCAAAATGGCTAACGGGAGATTACGCGACCAGGAAACGCTTCCTTTAAAATATCTATTGCGGTTCGTTCTGTGTGTGCGGTTCCACTGTCAGGTTGAAACCACATGTTCACCAAGCGCCGCTCATCCAATTCCGGCAGTAAGAAGTCGTTTATCATGTCCCTGTAGCGTTCGCCCGTAATAGTGACCGTATTTCTAATGGCGTCTTCAAAAAGACGGCCTAATCACTCTTCCCGCGTGAACGCCGCGCCATATAGTGGCTTCGAATGGATGTAATGGCTCTTCATGCACCACACGCGGATTTTCCGTGCCCCAGAAATGAAGTCGGAATGGGCCTCGTCGTTCATGATGATTTTCGACCATCGTTCTCTTCGTTGTTGAGATTAAGGATGGCTTGACAGTAATTCACACGCGACTGATGGTTACATTAACTGATGCACTGTTTGCACTTTGTACGGAAACATATGTAAGTCTTTCATTAAAATTCGCTGTAGCGTCGGTTTGGTAATGCTCAATTGCGTGGCCCGTCATCTGGTTGATGTTTCTTCGTTTTCAGCCACATTGGCATTCACAGCCGCGATATTCTCGGCCGAACGATCAGTGCTGTAGCGGACATGTGCTGCATGGTCTCTTGTAATCTCAGTCTGTTCGAGGCGAGTAGCTAAGCCCCGAATGTTTGTCCAGTTGGCGTGACACCGGCCTATTATTGATAAAAAAAATTGACACTATTCTACGCTCTTGTGGAGTATAGGGCTCCATTGCTTATGTGTTTGTATACTGCAGCTGCTTAGTTTACGAATGTCAAACATGATTAAGGTACGACACCATTTGCAAAATGTATAACATCTTCCGAATAATTTTACGCCACCTTGTATGTGCAAATCGTGGTCTATTTATACAATTTTTCACGCTAACCTAGTACGTTTATAAGCAAGCAAAAAAAATGGTTTGGCTTTTTATGGGGACTGAAAATAGTCGATTATCATTACTTTCGGATCACCTCTCGTATATTTCAATATAGGAATAGTATTATCCCGATCTTTTCTTGTTTATTCACATTTGTCAAACCCAAGAGCAACTCAAAAATGATTTAAAAGTGCACGAAATTTTCAAAAACATTCCACGCCAATTAGTATTGCTCGTGGCCCTACCCTATCTATTTTATACTTTTGCAATTTCCGGCGATTTAACTTTTTCAACTTTTTTTCCTATGATGCTTACGGATTCAGGCCATTTCGCTTGTAGTCATAAAATCTTTCTCTTTTTTTCTTTAAATCACCTAGATTAAGCGATTGTTTGAAAAACTCGAATAATCTCAATAAGCTCACTCAAGAAGAGATGACGTAGATCCCTTGATTGGCGGACGGGTGCATTTGACCATACATCTTCATAGTCCCAAAGCAGCCGTAGATTCACTTCGAAAATGTGTTCGCCAACTAGAAAAACTTATTGAAACGTGGGTTTACAGCCCAGGACGTTAACATAAAAGCATTCAATTCGAAAAGGTCACTTCGAGATAGCTAAAAATCAAGAACAAAACCACAAAGTCTGACAGCCTTAATTGTAGGTCTTCATATGTCTAACAACTCCGCCCTTAACTACACTTAATTGCCACCCATGTCATTCGTTTCATCGTGATTATGACCCTGATTTCTTCGAATCAATACCATGTCAGTAGCACTCGGAGTTAATTGAAGCAGCACCGAAGGTGAATTGACCGACAACTCATCGATTTATTACCGCTTCTAATAATAAATCAGCGATAACTGGTCACATACCTAATTATGATTGGTCATTTGCCTTATACGCTTATCGTTCACTCATCAATTCCTGTGACCATATGTTCAATTACTTAAGCGTATCAGCCAGTGTCATGCTGTGATACATACATTTCCATAAATTTCAGAAAAATAGGCGGAAATTGTAGCAATGAGGTTATGTGAAGGAAAAAATAAGAAAAGTTTCACACATTAATTAACAGTAGAAAGTTTAAGGTGCGCACACACATGGGGGAGTGACAATGGAATAGGAAAAGGACGAATAAAGGTACACACACTTTTACATCAACATAAATTAATCCTCCCAAATGAATTGAGTCACATTACAAATTGCCAAAGAGACGTCCGACACCACCAAACTCCATTGCCACTATGAAGCCATCATTGTTATCGTCATCAACGCCACCGTAACTAGCTAGCAATTTGAGCTAATATCCTCTTTCAGGAAATTCATACTTTTCTCTGTCCAACGATTCATATTTTATGTCATCATTCATTTGGACAATAGGGCAGGGCCGGATAGGACGACACAAAAAAATATGAAGGCGGCAATACCGAGTGGGTACTTGGTCGGTTGGAACCCTATATAGAGTAATCCTTTTGTCCGAGTGCGACTAGACTCTCTTCGTTTGCGAATTGTCTGTTGTCGCTCTGATAAACGACAAGGAATCAAAGTGAGGTATTTGAGCCCATTAATTGGCTTCCGATTTCACTTTAACTGCACACGGTTCTTGCGTTGAAAGTATGGTCCACACATACGCACATTAAATGTGATGTATGTTTTACTCATGTGTCCAGATGAAAAAGGAAAAAAGGCATCCTGAAATTGACTCCGAACAATGGGGATACGTTCTGTAAGCGGTCGTTGTGGGAAATGCCATCGGTGTGGTATTCACAGAAAAGTCGTTGGCCACGCAATCGGAGGCATATTTGCTCCCAAACGCAAAAGCCTTTTATGACGAAATGGGACGAAAGGTCAGATTTAAATAATTCGGCACATATCCTCGTATGTATGTATGTATAAAGACCACCACAAAAATTCGTATATTTGTAATGAACACTTTCGTTTTGACAGATGGATATGGAAGTTAACTAAAGTCCCAAATTCACATGACCACGGAGACGTAGTGTGACATTTTTCCTCTTGCACCAATCTGAAATTCGAGACTCATTATGAACGTTTATGAACTTAATATTGAAGAAAACAAAATATTTGCATAAAATGAAAAGAAAATAGCATGATTGATAAAAGATCTTGGTTTTCTACCTTGAATATTGAGAGAGAGAGAGCTTTTACCTGGATCTCAGGAACCACAGTAGCTAGAGTTCTACAACCGGTCGCTATGAGCTAAGAATCATGTACTCTATAACAGAGCCAAGTTTTAGACTCATAGCTGCTCGCAAGTTTGGTTTGATATATGCGTACGGCCAGACGGTCAGACAGGAAAGCATTTGCATGAGTCTTCCCTGCCCCAGCCTTGCAAGGTAGAAGATTTACTAGGCATACACTTGAACTTAAACTTTCAAAAGAGGGAAGACCAAATTTGCAGTGTGTCACTGAATCACCTAGAAACTCGGTTTGAATCTTCTAATGAAGAATCGGTAAGCTCTACTTCCTTTCAAATGCCACCGTCCTATTGTCAAAGTTCAACTATCATTGATAAGTGAAAACAAGAGGATTGTTAAGTTTGGATCAATTATACTCGCACAAGAATGATGAAATATTTCAATAATTTATTGGTTATCATCAAACGCCTTGTCGCACAATTATAGCGATCAATCTTAGCGTCTTTTGAGGCTAAAAAGTAAAGACTCCAACTCGTGATCGTTTGACAAGGTAAAGGCTTCTGCTGTTACTAAAAGTATGTGTGTCCACGTTGTCCATTTCGTATTTATTACATAAGTTAGGACTATCCGCAGCCTTTAGATTATACCAGTAAGATCCATTTGACACCAGAACTGAAGTCAGAAGAACACACGCAACATCGTGCTTTTCCTGGTCGGGTGTTGAAAATAAATAAATAAGGATATGATTTTCTGCACGAAATTATTTTAGAAATGTAGAGACTCATTTCACTTATTTGTGAAATAATGGAACAACGACTGACACTTTGGTATCGTTTTTGGTCTGACTGGTGTCATTGGCCATATTTATTTGAAAATGATGCTTGTAGGACGGCTTTCGTGAATGGTCTTCATTACCGAATGATGCTGACTGACGGCAGCATATGCACCGTAGCTGGTAAAATATTGCCTCTTTTATGTGACAAATTTCCTGGAAGTGTGATTTCTCGAAGTGAAGAGTTTAACTGGCCGCCGAAAGGAAACAATTTAACATTATAAGATTTTTCCCTTTGAGATAAAGTCTTCGTCAATACCTCGCCACCTATTCATGTAATATCGGGTCTATAACTTAATTCGTGCAGTTTGCTAAGAGATGGCGTAACTTGTATTATTCCATTGGAACATGCGTTGGAAAGCTACTGTCATTGTACGTCATTTCAGTATATGTCATTCATTTGAAGCGTAAACAACAATAATTTTTTTTCACTCAAATATGTCGAACTTTGTGCCTGAAAAAGTGTTTTTGCGGGGAGTTCTTCTTCATTACTTTAATATGAAGAAAACTGCTGCCAAAAGTCATCGTATTTTGGTGGAAGTTTATGGTGAACATGCGCTAGCTTAGCGAACGTGCCAAAAGTGGTTTGCACGATTTAAAAGTGGTGATTTTGGCTTGGAAGACGATGAACGTCCTGGGCAGCCAAAAAAGTTTGAAGATGAAGAACTGGAAGCATTACTCTATGAAGATTGTTGCCAAACACAAGAAGAGCTCGCAGAATCTTTGGGTGCCACTCAGGCAGCCATTTCAAAACGTTTAAAAGCAGCTGGATATATTTAAAAGCAAGGACTTTGGGTTCCACATGAACTCAAACAGAGAGACGTCGAAAGCTTTCAAGCTTTTCCGTCGGTTTTCCATGTCCGAAATGCTGCTGGAACGCCACAAAAGGAAGTCATTTTTGCATCGGATTGTTACTGGTGATGAAAAATGGATCCATTACGACAACCCCAAGCGCAAAAAATCATATGTGAAACCCGGCCAACCAGCCAAATCAACCGCAAAGCCGAATATCCATGGCGCGAAGGTAATGCTCTGTATTTGGTGGGATCAGAAGGGTGTGCTGTATTATGAGCTGCTAAAACCGGGTGAAACCATCAATGGACAACGAACACAATTAATCCGTTTGAAGAGAGCAGTAGCCGAAAAACGCCCGGAATATGCGACCAGACACGAGGCAATAATTTTCCATCATGACAACGCTCGGGCCCACGTTGCTATTCCGGTTAAGAACTATTTGGAAAACAGTGGATGGGAACTTTTACCCCACCCGCCTTATAGCCCAGACCTTGCCCCTTCTGACTACCATTTGTTCCGGTCGATGCAGAACGTCCTCACTAAAATACGGTTCACATCAGAGCAAAATATCAAAAATTGGCTTGATTCATTCTTGGCTGCCAAGCCGGCGCAGTTCTTTTAGGATGGGATCCACAAAATGCCAGAAAGATGTTAAAAAGTCATAGCTTCAGATGGGCAATACTTTGAATAATACTATTGTACATGTTTTTCTTAAATAAAGTATAAAAAGAGAGGTGTTATTTGGGAAATATTCCATTTTTTTAAGGGAAAAAGTGAGAAAAAATTTCACCAAGAGAATAGCTGCCTGTAAGTAGGAAGCAAACATTTGGCTGATATTGTATTCCAGATTTTAAAATTTAATTAAAAAAAAACATATTTTGATTAAGAATGGGTAATGTTTTTAAACTTACCTTTTGGCATTTGTTTATTTGATTTTATAAATGGAGAACCTTCTAAGAATATTCTGTGAAAATTTGATGAATCAGAGCAAAACTCACGAAGTTACTGCCATTTAAGCAGCTAACTTTAAGTGTTAGGGGCACACTTCAACCGATCCTTTTGATATTTTGAACACTATTTCTGTACATAATTTGGGAGGCAACGCTGTAGAGTTTTTTGTTTTTTAATTTGTTAATATTTTTTATTTTTAAAATAAATAATAAAGGGTGGTCCAACCATAATGCACGATGTTAATTGTGAGTCACGCCTTAACGTCAAGTTTTTTGCCCAACTTAATTTGAAATTTCTTTGTTTCAGTGTTTAACAAATTCAACCATGGAGAGGTACACAATCAGCATAATCGACCAAATGTGTCCACAATCGGTAGAATTGTGCGCAAATTTCAGCAAACCGGGTTTGTAGGAAATGTGAAAACACCTGTGCATGATCGCCTAGTTCGTTCTGCGGAAAACATTGCTGTTGTTCGCGATAGTGTGGCAGAAGCGCCGTCAACCTCGACTCGTTGTGGTGCCCAACAATTGAACATCTCACGAACATCACTGATGCGAATTTTGAATAAAGATTTGAATTTACACGCTAACAAGGTTCAATTGACGCCAGAGCTGAAGCCTACTGACCATTTCAAGCGTCGTCAATACGCCGAATGGTTGGTTGAACAGACAGAAGTGAATGGTGACTTTATAAAGAAAATCATCTTCAGCGACGAGGCACACTTTCACCTCAGTGGATTCGTTAACAAGCAGAATTGCCGCATTTGGGGAAATGAGAATCCACGAGTGATTGTTTAAAAGCCGATGCATCCACAAAGGGTGACTGTTTGGTGCGGTTTATGGGCTGGCGGCGTCATCGGGCCATACTTCTTCGAAAATGAGGTCGGTCAAGCAGTTACCGTGAATGGTGTTCGCTATCGCGAGATGATAACGGACTTCTTGTGGCCAGAAATTGAGGATATGGACCTGGACGATATGTGCTTCCAACAGGATGGTGCCACTTGCCACACAGCCAACAGCCGTATTATCTCACGCCGTGGCGATGTTAATTGGCCGCCACGATCATGTGATTTGACACCGTTGGACTTCTTTCTTTGGGGATATTTAAAAGAAAAAGTGTACGTAAATAAGCCAAGAACAATTCAAGAGCTAAAGGATGAGATAATTCGGCACATTAACGACCTTGAACCTCAATTATGTCTCAGAGTCGTTGAAAATATGGACCATCGGATAGAGGTATGCCACCGAAGCCGTGGCAAGTATTTGGCCGATATTTTGTTTTACACATAATTATCATAGACCCTCTTATCATAATAAAAAATATTAAGATAATTCCCTGAAAACCTTTTGTTTTATTTACAATTATCATCGTGCGTTTTCGTTGGACCACCCTTTAGTCGCGTTTTTCACTTCAAAGTGTTCCCATAAAATGAAAAATTGAAATTTCGAAAAACCTTCCTAGTGTTACCTGGGGAAAGCGATTATCAAAAGAAAAAAAAAATTTGATTTCAGACGATCCAACGCCAAGTTACGAGGAGCACAGCAATTCTACTTTTTTTCGATACGCTTCCGAATAATAACTGCCATTGCCCTTTTTTTTAATATGCATTTCTCCATGAAAATTACACAAAATATTCTTCAAATGTTGTATTTAAATTAATAGATTTATACTGTATCGTAAAAAAAATTATAAAAATGTGCTTTTTTAGTACGAATTAACCTTACCCCGCCTTAAAAGGGTGCGATTTTCTACTGACTTAAGATAACACCTCTTATTGGATGACCTTAAAAATAATCCAGATATTATTTGTGGGTCTAGGGTGGTGGTTGAAAAAAACTTTTCTTAAAGATCAAATTTCTAATAGACAAATGGAGGGGGAATGGGTGCCAAAATCTTTTTTTTTTAATCATTTTTGGTTTTCGTCGTTTGATTAGGTGGCAGAAAATACAATGCGTGTTTGGACGGATTGAATCGCAGTTATGGTAATCGCTGTTCCACTTCCATGGAATTACTGATGAAGAAAATATCATTGACCGCAAATATCTTGGAGGCTTAGAAAAGGTTTAGAAATGGTTTCGTCGGAACATTTGTACTTAAAAACCGAACGAAAACAGAAGCTGGAGATAGTAAAACTAGTCCGGCATCAGCAATTTTATCAGCAATATGAAAGGAAGTGCGCGTAAATCAAGGGACAAACTTGCCGTTCGAAATGTGCTGGAGCCATTAACCCATATGTAATTCAACTTTAAAGCAAATTCGAAAATAAGTTGATTGGTACTGGTACTGAATTGTTCTCTTCGGTCGTCAATTGATTAGTTTTTTTTTTTAAATTTTAAATTCACTTTTATTTCACCATTTTGTAGATCTATTTACTTTCACGAAAATGCTTAAGACTAGGCTGTACCTATTAAGATGTCCGTTGGCGGAGTTGCCTCCAGCCACTAAAAGCGTTGATGCTGGCGGACTACATCTCCTCGATCTCGGTATGACACCGATCTATAGAGCCTGAGGCCGTCAGGCTCGAGGAGTCGCCGTTCCAAGGAGTTGTGACCCTCATGGAAGATTAGCGGAATCACTTATCTATTCTGAAACAGTTCACATCGATCCATATAGAGGAATGCTTGTACTTAACAAAGCCGTTTAGGCGCACCATCTCGTGACATAAATTATTGGTAGAACGAGTCATTGACCGAAGACATTTCTGTTGCAGAGTGACTTCCGATTTTTGTTTTTTTTTGTTGGAGGCTTCTGCTATCTGTTAGAGCATTGTGATAAAAATACTGGCCCATTGTACTGCCAAACAGACTCCTTGGATGGCGTTAAAACTCATGAAGACCCAGAACCAAGCTTCTTTTATTAACTTAAGTTGTACGCGATTTGTTTTTCAAACAAGTGAACGGAACCTAAGGCTTAATGCCGTTTTCGAATGGCGAGGGCCGAGAAGTTTGAAAAATTTAAAACCTGGGGCTTTTTAGTGTCTCGTGAGGCCCGAATAGAGGCGTTCTAAATAAAATGGATTCTGAGTAGAGTAACAATGATCTGTGCGCAATCAAGTCATATGCGTACTCTATAGAATGGTGAAGAGAAACTAGTAGATCTCTTAGGTAAATGCTGAGAGGGATCGGCGCATTTACCGTGCCCTGTTGTAGTTCATTTTTGGTTTCAAATGGAGCTTTAGATCCGGAATGTCATTCTGATTATTTCTCCGGCAAATTTATTTATTTGCGGGACATACTCGTGCTGTTGGATTTTACCAGTGCAAACTTTTCGATATTCTGTAATTTTCTGTGATTAATTATTGGCGATTTTTAATCAATCTGTCAGTAAGTTTGAGTGAGTCTTATCAGGAGTCTACCTCTTTATCTCTTCAGTACGTCGGATGTCGCATTTGTGTACACGTTCGTGGTATCGTGATGTTGTTGGCTCGGTGTTGTACTGTCCACCGTCAGCTTCATTATATTATCCATTTGTTTGGGGTACTTATCGATGTCATAGTTTAACAGGTTCCAATTGGAAGGTGGAAAGGAGGTGCTTGAGGTTGACGCTCTCGTCAGGGAACTGGCAAAGCGTGGCCAACACGCCCTACTGTAATCGTAGGGGTACGCTGGAGCATACTCTGCCATCTCGGCGAATTCGTCTGGTACTGTGAGTGATACTGTACCATATAAAAAGGCCCATAGACAATTAATAGACCATTCGTTCGTGTCAGCCGGTCATAGTTGAGAGTCAAGCAGCGTGAGAACCAGATAGAAGCCGCTCCTATCTATCCGTTGGGAACAACTTGACTCTACATTCAGTGTTGGGTAAAACTAACCAATGACTTTGTAGGCTCCCCCTACTGTTGTGTATTGTTTCCCCAAACACAATGTTTGGCATTTAAATCGTCCGTCAGAATGTAGAAATTTTCTACCGAGTCTATACACAGAAATCGAAAAGCTCTGTGTCTCAAGCTCTGTGAGTAAAATATAAGGTTGCTTGAGGTGAAATGCTGCTGCGAAGAAGAATTCACACAATGCAGACTTTAAGCATCTGAAATCTCTGCACTTCATTCTATGTGGCGGGGGGTTAAAGATGCGCACCACCAAGGCTGGCAACCAGCGCTACCACTTCAAAAAAAAAAAAAAAAAAAAGCGAAGTAGATTTGACCCAAGAAATGAAGTAGATTCAAAAAAAGGGAAGTAGATTTCAAAATCATAGTTTTAATGATATATTTAATTCCATATTAGTTTTATGTATGGACATTATGAACATTTGAAAGATGCATGAAAATAGAAAAATTTTTCTACCGAAGTCACCACAGACACTTCATTTTTACTATTCTTTGCAAATCTTGATTGTTCGAGCTTTTTGGAACAAAAATATCATAAATGGTGCACAACGATATGCTTATTAAATTATAATTTTGCCCACCAATCTTTATTCACATTCTTGATTACTTCAAAATATCTTTTCATCGCGTTTGTAATAATTCTTTCAAATATAGGTATATGGCTAAACTTTCCAGAACAGACAGACAGGAACCAAAACCAAACCAAACGTATCACCTCTTTGACAAAAAATTAAAATAAAAACAATAATAAACGTCAGAAAATTGTAATAAATTTTGTGTTTAAAGTGAAGGTTATTCTTTTGAAATGTGAATCAGGGCCTACATGAAAGAGTGTAAAACATTTTTTTAAATAATTTTTTTTGGAAGTAGATTTAAGGTTTTTTTATTAAAATTGAAGCGGATTTAATAAGTGAAGTAGATATAAAAAATTAACAATAGTGCGAAGTAGAGAGCAGATTTGATTTTTTTCCAAAATTGAAGTAAATCTACTTCAATTGAAGTAAAGTGGTAACGCTGCTGGCAACACCATACATCATGCCACCAAAAACAGACACGACGACAGAAGCCGCCTGGACGCGGAAAAGAGAGGAAAAGAACAACAGGGGAGTCGATCGCCTGCCGTCTCAATCGTAGTGCATGAGTCCAAAGGAATCGGCTAACATTTATTTGCGCTCGTTTTGTATCAACTATGCCGAATTTCGTGCTTCTGGTTCAGATTGAAAAGTTCGGTTCATCGCTCAATCCTAATCAATGATTTGACATTCTCCCACATGATCTCAAAGGGACTCTCTCTCGATACATATTACAATAAGTATACCAAAATATGTCTCCTTCTTGACATTCTTAGCAAAAAGCTTACGCAATTTGGTTAGCTTCAATAAGTTTTCGACACAAAACTTAGTGCTGTAAACATATGAATGAGATTCAAAACGTTGCGAAAGGTAATATTACCCGTATTTTCTTTCCGTATCCTCCTAACCATATTTTTATCCGTGATATTATACATGAGTATGAGTAAAATACGTAAAGAAAATAGCTAGAGGTGAATATTACATCCGTCATCTATTTTAAATTATGTTTTTTTTTAGATTCAATAAGATTAGATTCAGAAGGTGTGACTACTTTGGTGTAACATTAAAAAAATAATAAACTGAAAACAAAAGCAAAAAAAAGTTACTGTGAACTACAACCAACGCGACAAATTCAGTCGAATCTTTGAATCTTACCTAGGACAACCACCCCTGGATAGTGGTGAACGAACATCTTCGACAAAAACCATTTGCACCCCACACAGGTTATGTGACAAACACCATAAAAAAAATTACATTCTATTGCGATTATAATATATTATATTGCTCTAAATAACTTTACTAGTACATAATGATCTGTACCAAATGGGATGAATTTTTTTTTGTGATTTTGTGATAAAAAATGAAACAAAGCTACACATGAGTGCGTTTGACAGTCACCATCAGGAGATGTGCGTCTCCATATTACTGCCAATAATAATCTGTGGTTAACATTAAGTAATGTTCAAAGTGTTGTAAAAATAAAAATAAAGAAGTGAGCAGCCACCAATCAATCAATCTTAGCTTTGATTTTCAGCGACACAGAAACGTGACAACCAATTTTTTTTGGCGAAAGAATAGTGAAATGGATTTGAGCAAGCTAGCACAATGCCGCATAATAATCGATCTTTTGCATTAAGCCATCCTCGACCTGCGCCGAGCTGCGATTTGCTATCGTTAATAAATCCTGAAATAATCAGCGCGTTGAAACGCAATATAGATCGAACTCTTCGTCCAAACCATCGAAAATGTATTTCAAAATTGGGTAGTGGATGCGCTACTGCAAAGCCCTTATACCTTTCATGTCACTTTATTCAAATCACTTCGCTCATGAAGCAATAGCTCAGTTGTCCTTATTTTGATGCAACACATTTATTTAACCAATTTATATGGTTTTCAAGAATTTAAACTGCCTGCCAACTGCCTAGGGATAACACAATCCCATTATTTTCTGTTTCTTCTAATTATACTTCAGAGACCACACTTACTTTTCATCTCACCGAAAGCCAAACAAGAACGCACGCAAACTACACAAGAATGGTACCCAAAAAAGCTAAAACTTTCCCCAAAACAGCATCGCCCCCTCCGATTATTTCAGTTGTCCCCAAACCCCGTTCATTTGTATTCCTGACAGTTATCAACAATTTGTACAAAACTTTCTGCTGTTCATTGTCAAATTTACATATTTCGAACTTTCCTCCCATCCTACACGAATCCTGACCTCGAGGGATACATGGAGAAACACCCAAATTGTACACTACTCGCATCTATCCCCAGTTTCTGTTTGTGTTTGTACATTTCTTCGACAACTAGGATCATCAAGTGGACACCCGACGAGGGGGGGAGGATACACGTGCTGATTTTGAGGAAACGCACACCAAGTTGAGAGTCCTTAAAATCGAGAAGATCATTGAAATCGTATTCCCCAATGAAAGTGAAGAGTCGAACAAAGGATTAAAAAAATCCTCAGGCGTTCGGGATGGCGTGTGTGTACCGAACTGCCACAGACTTTTCCCTCATACCGAAATGAAATAAACTTTTTCCCGCTTCCCTTTTTCCCCAAATTGGCTACATCCTAAGTTCTCGCATCTTCGTCAATGGGATTTGGTGGAAATTTTTCAATTTTTCTTCCAAAGATGTTCTTGTTTAAGGATAACAAGTGAAAAATATCATTTTATTTCGCATCACTGGCATGCATCAGGATGACGACGCAGACGAAAAGTTCAAATAAGCGAGTGAAATACTGAAAAAAGTGGTAAGAAAAGGAAAATAGGATAACAAGACGGAAAATACGTCGAGAGTATGAGAGTATAAGGCGTTCTTGTAGATTAATCTACATGTCCTGATGTCAGAGATACGAATATGCTGAATAGTTTCGAGAGAAAAATAGCGAAGACACGTACAAAATAGCGATGCAACTGAATTTGATTTTTTCTTGTCAATTCACCAGGACAAAGGAAGTGCTAAGGAAGCTAACAGCACTATACATTGTCAGCCGGGGTGAATTTAAAACCATCTCCGCTTTGCATGTTCCGAGAGAATTGTTGCAAATTCATGAATGTCTGTTGGATGTAGGAACAGGTTCCTCTTTCTTTTTTTTTTTTGGTCTATCGTAGATAAATGAGGAGGAGATATTGTCAGGCAATGTGGTGATGCAGTTTTCTGCATCAAGGGCTATGTGTGCACTTTGATAGCATGGCGTTATTACGCGCAACATATGCGCATCCGATGGCAGCCGTATAACGAATATGATTCCTTCGTTCGTATGAAAGGCAACGCATTTGCATTGAGTTTTCATTTGTTTAAAGAGCCGCATGCACCTATGGGTTCCATGGGAATTGAAGAATATGATATATGGTCGGCTGGGATATGCTTTACTGTGAAGGTTTTTAAACGGGAACTATTTTATGCAGCTTGTGAATACATCCACTGCCTTGATATCAGCTTCCCTTTTTTGAGCTATGGCGTAGGTATGGCTAATTGAAAGAAATTCTAATCAGCTATCGAGACCCTTGTAAGGTTCGTATTTTCCCCGTTTAGTTTTTTTAGTTTTAAATTCATTTTTATTTCGTATTATCTTATATCTATCTTACCCTAGTCAAAAATGCTTAAAACTAGCTTAACTATCTTAACAAATGTAACTATCTTACTGGCCCTAGACGGACACTCTAAAACAAACAGAACAATTGAAACATATGTCTTTCGACGTCTACATGAATTTACTATTACCATTATTATAACTAACTTAAGCTAAGAAAAATGGTTTTTTTTTTTATTAAAAAACTTAGCATATGATCATTTTTTTTTAGTATTTTATATAAAACTTAATCCTACCTTAAACTAATTAAACCTAACTAAACCTATCTTATTCTAACTTAACTAAAATATATATACACAAATATATACCTTATATATATTTTATATATATATCTTTTTTTCTACACATTTTATTTTTATATTTGTCTAGTAATGTACGAAATGTGAACAGCGAAAAATAAAACACTTTTGTTTCGAGGTTTCGACAATCGTTAGTATGTACAAAGGTTTATTTAAAATGAAAACGAGATTTAGATAGTTGTTCTTAGCGAGGCGATCGAAAGGCAAGTGGACGAGAGTTTTCCTCCCCAGCCACCATCGAGCCACCCACGCACAATCAGCAAGGTAGGTAGGCAGTGCATGAAGAGCACATAAGCGAGAAAATGCCATTTTCGAGAGATGAGAGTGATAATTGCGGGAGTGGTCCGATGGGAGCTGTTGGGAGAATATTTTGCGGCTCGCTGCAAATGCATCAGAAGAAAACGAAGACGAGAAAAATCGAGAGTGTTGGCTGATGGGCTGATGCATGTGCAGCGATCCACGGATACTCTCTCGTTTGTTAATTTATGATATGAGTTAATTTATAATATACAAATTGAAATGAAATGAACGAAAATGAATGAAATAAGCAAGTAGATTAATGTACAATTTTAGATAGTATTAAAAATGGGCTATCAATATAATAATGTGCAAATAACAACAAAATAGTGTACTATTCTTGAACATTCCGCCGCCCCTGAAACAATGTTTCAGCAGACAGGTAGCACGGCAAGCTTGTGGATTGGTCGAGTTAGGTTGCCGTTTGCGGTTCGAAGTGTGACGACTCGTATAAGGCCGTCCGATCCCGGATGTGTCTCGATGACTCGTCCCATTGCCCATTTCCCTGGTGGTAGATTGGGGTCCTTGATAACAACAAGATCATTAATCTTAATGTTCTTCTCAGTGTGCTGCCATCGGGGACGTTGTTGCAGTGACGTCAAATACTCGCTCTGCCACCTCTTCCAATACCCGTGAATTTTTGCCTGAAGGTTCTGCCAGGTAGTAAGTCGATTTGTTGGTACGTCGATCATAGGCTCTGGTATTGCAGCATACGATTCCCCTAGAAAAAAATGAGCGGGTGTTAATGGGTCTAATTCTGTATCTGAGATTTGGCATAATGGCCGCGAGTTTAGTATGGCTTCGATTTGAGTCAAAAGGGTGTACAACTGCTCATAGGTGAGGATATCATCGTTTATGACTCGGCGCAGATGTTGCTTCACGGATTTCACCCCCGCCTCCCATAAGCCGCCGAAATGGGGTGCTGCGGGGGGGATGAAGTGCCACGAGATGCCATCGCGAGCTAATGATTCGGCAACGATCGAATTATGATTTTCGGACAAAACAAGTTCGTGCATTGTAGTTAACAGACGAGCACATCCGCGAAAATTCGTTCCGTTGTCCGAATATATGTGCGACGGTTTGCCACGACGCGCGGTAAAACGACGAAGTGCTGAAAGGAATGACTCAGTCGTGAGGTCACTCACTAGTTCGAGGTGGATTGCCTTCGTAACAAAGCAAACAAATAGCGAAATGTAACCTTTTGAGAGTGTAGACTTTCGACCCGATTTAGTTTTTAATGTTATTGGCCCGGCATAATCACATCCGCAGTGTGCGAAAGGTCTGCTGACATGAATACGCTGAGGTGGGAGATTACCCATTAACTGACTAATGGTGGCCTTCCTCTGGCGGAAGCAGCGCATGCATAGGTGCGTGATTTTGCGCAGTAAATTTCGACATCCAATAATCCAGTATTCGTGGCGGATAAGCGCAAATAGTGTCGAGATGCCAGGATGCAAGTAGCGAATGTGGGCGTCTAAAACGATGAGCTTCGTGATGGTGTGATCCTTCGGGATGATGATTGGATGCTTAGTGTTAAATGATAGATTTGCTTGTTGAAGTCTGCCCCCCACACGCAGGATATTATCGGAATCTAGAAATGGAGATAAATTACCAATTTTGCTACTTTTAGGGAAAACATTGTAATTTCGATAATGAGTTATGTCATCACCGAAGTACCGAATCTGTAACCATCTGATTATATATATTTTGGCACTGCAAATTTCTTGAGGTCTTAGAAGGTGTGAGGAAGACCGCTCCTTTTTCCTGCAGTTAGCTATAAACCGATACATTCGAGCGACAGTTCTGATGAGAACCATCCAGGATGAAATGCGTTCCGACAATATTTCGAAAGGATGTTCATCTGTAGTGGTTAAGTATGATTGTTGTACAATTCTTTTCTCCTCCTTCTTTGAATCAGGATCATCTTCAAATTGGTTTACTGTTGGCCAGTGTTCGGGACTATAGCGAAGCCATTTCGGGCCCGCCCACCACATTGAGTGCTCCAACAATTGCGATGGTAGTATACCGCGAGAAGCGCAATCAGCAGGATTGCATTCTGACCTTACATGGAACCAACGATTTCGTGGTATCGTGCTAAGGATTTCTGCAGTACGGTTTCCAACGAAAACACTCCAACGTCGCGGAGGAGACGACAACCACGAGAGAACGACCTTGGAATCGGACCATGCATAAACATTTGGGAAGGTGACATTAAGGGAATTTTGAACCGCCACGAGAAGTCGAGACAATAAGACCGCACCGCACAATTCTAATCGCGGTATGCTTAGTTGCTTTAACGGAGCAACTCGTGATTTTGCAGCAACAATGTTCGTTTCGAAGTGTCCGTTCGGTAGTTGGTAACGCGAATATATCACTGCAGCATACGCAGACTCCGAAGCGTCTGAAAAGCCATGTAATTCAAATGCTGCGCATCCTAAACCGATTACGCGGGGTACCGAGATCTGCGTTAGACACGACAACTCCGCGCGATATTTATTCCATGTGGTGGCTATGCAATCGGGAACAGCTTCGTCCCAATCCAATTTTCGATGCCACAGTTCTTGGAAAATAATTTTAAGTTGAATAATGGTTGGAGACAGAAAGCCAAGTGGATCGAAAATACGAGCTACGTCTCGCAATATTTGTCGCTTCGTAATTGAAGCATTTGAAGTATAATTCAGCTGAAAACTAAACACATCGCGATTTGAGTTCCACGACAAACCGAGAACCTTTACCCAAGAATCTGCACCAGTATCTAAAGATCTATTCGTTTGCGATTGTGTACTGTCTTTAGGTAAGAGCTCACTAGAGTTACTGTGCCATTTGCTTAAAGTCATACCGCACTTAGAAAGTAGTTCGACTAATGAATCACGCTTAAAAATGGCTTCAGCAAGAGTATCAGCTCCGGACGCAACGTCATCGACGTAAAAGTCATTAAGTATCACATCCGACGCGATTGGAAACTTATCTTTATACGCTTCTGCGTGTTGTTGCAACGTTCTAACAGCTAAATATGGAGCACAAGAAGTACCGTATGTGACAGTGCATAAACGGAAATGTCTTAAGGGTGCCGATGGTGATTTGCGCCAAACTATGCGCTGATAGTCCGAGTCATCGACCGATACCCGAATTTGCCGATACATTTGAACGATATCCGCGGTGAACACGAACCCAAAGCGACGAAAACGTAGACAAACCGAAAAAAGATTTCGCTGGATAGGCGGACCGATCATAAGAGAGTCATTTAGGTTGTTGCCTTTTGTATCTTTATGAGAACCGTCAAAGACGACGCGAAGTTTAGTTGTAATGCTGTCTGGTTTAAGGACAGCATGATGGGGAAGATAGTAGATATTGGGTTTTTCGATCTCAGACTGAGGTATTTCCGACATGTGTCCTAAAGCTAGATAATCATCAAGGAATCGAGAATAACTTTCGAAGAATTCTGGACTTTTAGAAAACTTTCTTTCCATTGACTGCAAACGAGAGGTTGCGCCACGCAATGTATCCGCGAAGTTTGGAGGTGATTTAAAGGGAAGATTGACGATGTATCTCCCGTTCGCGGATCGACGATGAGTCTTAAGAAAATGTTCCTCGATTTCCCGATCCTCTTTAGAAATAATTGATTTCGGATCAACCTCCTCAATTGTCCAAAATGACTGAAGAAGCGAATCGATGTCCACAGTATTATGGTAGGAGATAACACTTGTTTCATTGTTAGATAAAAGTGGTCCAGCTAAGACCCAACCAAATATAGTTTTTTGTGCAATGGGCTGTCCACCTTTACCTCGAACTACATTTCCTTGTAGAATTTCCCATACCTTGTCGGCTCCTAGAAGTATATCTACCGGGCTCGATTTGTTAAAGTCTGGATCAGCTAATTTTAATCTATATAGCTGGTCATAGTCTTCGCGTGCAAAAGAAGATGTTGGTAGGTTTTTTGTTACACTAGATAATATATATGTATCGACAGGTATACTATATTTATCAAAACGCGAACAAATGACGAATGACGCTAAGCCTCTAGATTTACCAGCATTGGTGGAACCAATACCACAAATGGGTATTCGAGCATTTCTACGAGGAAGTCCTAACCGTTGAACGCAGGACTCAGTGACAAAGGACACTTGAGACCCAGAATCAAGAAGGATGCGTACAGGTTGATAGTTGCCGTTCTTATCAATGACCTTTCCTATAGCAGTAGGGAGCAATGTGAGGGGTACTTTGTATGAGATGTTCGAATGGTTGTTCACTAAAGAAGTGGCTTGCGCGGAAGTAGAGGGTAGATTTGAACCAAATGAAGGGACTGAATAGATAGCGTTTTTGGATGTGTCTCGCGGAATAGAATTTTTTGTTGACGCATTAGGTGATGGATTGAATTTATTAGCGGAATCATCATGGACCAAAGTGTGGTGCCGAGTATTGCATGATCTGCATCTGAACCTGGATTGACAACGAGCCGACGAATGACCACTACGAAGACAATTGAAACAAATCTTATTAGCCTTAACAAATTCTCGTCGGTCTTGTATGGACATTCCGAGAAACTCTGTACATTGGACAAGCCCGTGATTAGAGTTACATTTCTCGCAGTTTGTTGATGACGAAACATGCAGGCTCCTAGCTGCTGTATGCTTAGTTCTATGGTTGTCGCGAATATTGATTTTGCAGCTTTCTAAGGCCTCACACCGACGCTCCAAGAAGTCTAAAAATTGGTCGATCGTAGGATAGTCATCGGAGACGCTATCTTCGGACCATGCCTGGCGAGTTTCGGGGTCTAGCTTGTTGAGCAGTATATAAATAAGCCACGGATCCCTATTGATTGAATTAATAGATATTAAACCGCGCACTATTTCATCGGCCCCGTCCGAGATTTTCCGAAGTAAGATGGTGTTCGAGGTATGAGTAACGGGAAGTTCCATAAACGCGCGAATATAACTGTTTATAACATGACGCGGTCTATCATACCGTTTTTCGAGCCTTGCCCACGCCTGATCGTATGTCGCGTCACAAATCGGAATATGATTGAGGAGATTTAATGCTTCATTTCGAAGACATGATTTCAGAAAATGAAATTTTTGAATTGGTGTTAAGCTAGCCTTGTTGTGCACCGCGCCCTCGAACATGTCCCGAAACGCGGGCCAATCCCGATAGTTACCCGAAAATGGTTCTATTCGAATAGACGGAAGGAAAAAATCCGAATTTTTCATAGACGAATCCGATTTATTTAATGTTTCAATTAAAACTTGTTGCTGATCAGCTAACCGGCTCACAACATCTTTATTCTTTTCAACACGCTCACGTTCTTTTATTGCCGAAAGAATCACAGACTTAACCATAATATACTTATCTTCAAAGTCCTCGAAGTCAGGCATTGGATTTGTATAGCCCTCCTTACCCACGTGCTCGTAGATCTGCTTCTGAGACGCGTTGAACTCATTCCACAGGTCCTCTGCTTTTTGCAATTTCACCTGCAGTTCCACTACTGTGCTTTTCTCACTTATCGTTTCAGTATAAGACGCTAACTTAGTTAGTGAACCCTTTAAATGGCCACGTGTTAGACGAAGAACAGATAGTGAATGTGACTCGGACATTTTAGTTTCTTATCACACTCACTGCGCGGATTACCGATAGTCTGAACTAAAGTACAGTCGAGTTCTTCACGTGTAAAGGAAATACACGAAAAACGATTGAACGAGTTAAAATCCGGTTCGAATTGGACCAAAAAATGTCTAGTAATGTACGAAATGTGAACAGCGAAAAATAAAACACTTTTGTTTCGAGGTTTCGACAATCGTTAGTATGTACAAAGGTTTATTTAAAATGAAAACGAGATTTAGATAGTTGTTCTTAGCGAGGCGATCGAAAGGCAAGTGGACGAGAGTTTTCCTCCCCAGCCACCATCGAGCCACCCACGCACAATCAGCAAGGTAGGTAGGCAGTGCATGAAGAGCACATAAGCGAGAAAATGCCATTTTCGAGAGATGAGAGTGATAATTGCGGGAGTGGTCCGATGGGAGCTGTTGGGAGAATATTTTGCGGCTCGCTGCAAATGCATCAGAAGAAAACGAAGACGAGAAAAATCGAGAGTGTTGGCTGATGGGCTGATGCATGTGCAGCGATCCACGGATACTCTCTCGTTTGTTAATTTATGATATGAGTTAATTTATAATATACAAATTGAAATGAAATGAACGAAAATGAATGAAATAAGCAAGTAGATTAATGTACAATTTTAGATAGTATTAAAAATGGGCTATCAATATAATAATGTGCAAATAACAACAAAATAGTGTACTATTCTTGAACAATATTTTTTTTTTGTTTTTAGTTTTATTCTTTTTTTGTGATTTTAAAATTTTTTTTTTTTTTTTTTTTTTTTTTTTGTTTTTGCCCTATCCTACCCTAACCTACCCTACCCTACCTTACCCTACCCTAGCCTATGTAAGTCTGCTATCGGTGTTTGGCAGGCTTTGCCTTGAAGAGGCTGCACCTAGTGAAGTGTCCGTTGACGGAGTCCTCTCCAGCCACCAAAAGCGTTGATGCTGGCGGACTACGTCTCCTCGATCCCGGCGTGAGACCGATCTACAGAACCTGAGGCGCTCGGGCTCACGGAGCGCGACATCGGGTCCGTAGAGGAATCGCCGTTCCACGGAATTGCGACCCACGTGGAAGATTAGCGGTACCGCCAATCTATCCTGGATCAGACCACATGTATCTAAGTACAGGAATGCTTCTGGCGGGACAAAGCCGTTAAGACGCACTCTCTCATGGAATAATTCATTGGGGTAGTAAGCCCCGGAGATCAGGTTATTGACCGAAATCATTGCTCGTGCAACGTGGCTCCGAATCAGTTTGATCAGAAAGTTATCCACCCGTACAATCCTAGCCCTATTGTATAGGACCTCGTTCGGGTAAAATTTTGTGTACTCAGATTCGGGAGTCCTATGTAACCCGAGACAAGTCCTGAGACATTGTCTCTCAAACACCCGAATCCTTTCCATTAAGCTGGCTCTCACATTGAACCAGACGGGACATCCATAGGCAACCATGGGCCTGATTAAGGCCATGTAGCAGATTACCTTCACCCTGGAATCAAGTTGGCTGCTATGAAACAGCCATCTTGTCAGAGCGAAAGCGCCCCGGGCCCTTGCCAGAGCAGCATCTACATGTTTGTCAAAATATAGATACTGATCCAGCACGATCCCAAGGTATCTGACTACATTTTGTCTCGCCAGTGGACGCCCGTCCGGCCCAAAGATAGAGAACCTGCGCCAATTTTTTCTAGTGTCCCGAGAGGCCCTAGACAAAGGCGTTCTGAACAATATAGATTCTGATTTCTGGAAGTTGATTTTCAACTTCCAGTCATCACAATACTGCTGAATTTTTTCGAAGTCACGCTGCAAAAGAGTAACAATGACGTCGATCGTTGGACCTGATCTGTACGCGATAAGGTCGTCCGCATACGCTATTGAGTGGTGAAGAGAAACAAGTAGATCACTCAGGTAAATGCTAAAAAGGATCGGCGAATTCACCGTACCCTGTTGCAGTCCGTTTTTGATTTCAAATGTTTGAGTAGAAGTTACGTTGGCAATTTTCACAACGAACTTTCTATCTGTTAACATGTCAAAAATCATATATAGCAGTGGTTTACTTATGCCCAGCCGACTGAGCTTGTAATAAAGACCTTCTAGCCATACGGTGTCAAAGGCTTTTTCCAAGTCAATCAGACAGGCACCCGTGCATTGGTTCTTGCATTTATTCCATTGGATATCCGATACAAGTTTCGACGCGGCATGAATAGTGTCATGCCCCGCTCTGAAACCGAATTGGTTATCCGGGATGATTTTATTGTCCTCAACCCATTTAGACAGGGCTCTATGGACCACCTTCTCGAAGACCTTGCTGATACTCGGAAGAAGACTTATCGACCGGAGATTTGCGGGGTTAGACGTGTCTTTACCCCTCTTGGGGATTGGTTGCACCACCGCTGTCTTCCAGTGCACTGGATAAGGATTCACTGGGATATAGAACGTATTTTCCCCGTATTTAAGGGTTGATTATATCGAAACTTCGCAGAATCAATCGGATGATATTGTTTGTTTCGAATTCAGAGTTAGGTACTTGTCGGAATTTGAAACAGAATGACCACACCAAATATACCCATTCGCATAGCTGAAAAAGGCCTAACCTATTAATGTAAAATACAGAAGCAACAACACAAAAATTTACAGGATTTTGTGGAGTGCGCCAACTGATATACACAAATGAGGTTCATCACCTTCAACATATTTAGGGCCTTCTTGGAAAAGTTTATGTCATTCCTAAGTCCGGTTTCATAGCAGGAAAATATTCGACAATTCTCTGATCCATTTTTAAATGAAAATAATGCTGTTTTTGACAGCTGTCTGTATAAACAACGATTGGTTTGGCTGGTCTCCTTTTATAGAAAAAGTATAAAATCCCGTGAACGAGAACAAAATTTCATTATCAGTCACAAGCAACGATTTTTAATTTGTCAACTTCACCCTTCATCTAAAAGTTTAAGAATGAAAGTTGCTAAGCTGCTTATTGTCATAAAATTTTTATTGAGGAACTCTTTTATTATTTGATTCAATCATTCACGTCATTTGTGCTATTTTCCCGGTAACATCAATAGACAACCATCAATCTTGCCCAGCTTATGACAACGGAATAATTCAAAGCCAACGGATGCTATGCATTCACTTCACACTTTTTCAAAAAATTATCAAACTAATAGTCGATTTATAAAATGCGAGGAAAACCTTAGAATGAGAAATACGACCCATGGAAGACTGGTTCGCATACAGGGAGGAGAACTTATCTTTCGCTTTGATCAAATACCAGTTAAGCGACTCGAGTGGACCGAATCTAAATAATCTTATCAAGCCTGAGGCTACGCCAGCCAAGACACTTAAAGAATATTTCATGTAGCTGAGCTCAATATGTTTTAACTTTAAGTTAGAGTATACAGATGTACTAGGTAGTTTAAAAAATAAATTACTTTTAATTTTTATTGGAAAATATTTATTTTATGCGCTTCAAAATAATCGCTCTCAGATATAATACAATTGCCCCAACGCTTTTTCGAATCCTCGATGCACTTCTGATATGCGATTTATAGTATAGCCATGAGCTTTATCTCCCCAGTGGTGGCAAATTTCCCAGCTCTCATCTGCTCTCATTTTTCAAGTTGGGTAAGTAGGGTGGCTGAAGCATGAATGCGCAAAAGCAACGATGAGTGACTTTCCGCATTATCATGATGTAATAGTCATTTTTCCCACATATCCGGCTGTTTTCTTGGAATTGCCTCACGCAAACGGCGTATAACTTCATTGTGATATAATTAATTTACCATATGACTTTCCATCAAGAACTTCTAATAATAAAGCACCTAACAATTATAATATAATATAATACAAGAAGTTAGTGGAGAGACAAAATTCAGTATAGGAAAAAACGGAAGAGATGGACAGATGGCTCGAAATAATAGAATAAACGGTGCGTCCCAAAATGATAGAGCCATCGAAAAACTTGGAAATACAGATGGTAAAAAATCAAAAGTATTTATAATAATAAAACTTCTAATTTCTCGATTATATAGAGAAAACGTACTTCTTTACAAAATTCTTTACAAGCTTAATAGTGCACAGTATAACAAAATTCAATTAATTTTGGTGTCCCAAAATGATAGCCCTACTGGTCTTATCTGTATTTTGCGTACAGTTAACGTCCGATGAAGCCTCCTTTTTTGAAATTGTGTAGTAGACCCTGTTTGGCATTGAGCTTACTAATTTTTAGATTGTTTTGTTTTTTTTTAAATTTTTTGCTAACTGTCCATAATTGCGCTCTTAAACTCAAGAACGTTGTTAAGTTGCCATCCCCCAGCATACACCAATCTTGCTAATACTCATATGCCCCTTAAGTTTTCGGTTTTGTTCAAGTCTGTCGAACGTGCCATAACATAATTAGCACTTTTTAAAAAAGTGGCGGAAAACCGCCATGATAGGCGAGTGCTATCAACATAAAATAAATTAATATTTGTACGATGGTTGAACTACGCGAAGAGTCATCTTCACTGATAGAAGTTTAGTTTGGTGTACATGTAACGTGTACAATACAATTTCTGACATTGATATATCGCAAGTAATTACAACGTAAGATATAAGTTTGGTAGGCCCATATAGCCCAAGCTATAGACATACCAAATATAACATTGTTGAACGAAACAATTAGTTTTTGCTAAGAAGCAGAGTCTAATTCGTCTCTTGGATCCAATCTTGGGTTCATTCTTAAGGGCAGTGTTAGCAGTTAACCAGCAAAACTTTGTTTCAGTTGAATAAAACCGCCACCTATTCAGAGCTTCCCCATGGCTCATTAAAAACGCCCAAAATTGATTTTATCTGTATCAGATAAATGCTTGCCGACTCTAAAACCCACGCTCTGAAATTTTTAATGCAAACAAGGGAAAAGTTATCCCTTAAATCACATTGACTTTTAGACAATTATTCACTTTTCATCCAGATAAAAATTGATTTCAGGTGCTAAGTTTGTTTTTTTTTTTTTAAAACCAACTTCTTAGCTGTAGCCGTTCACTTATTTTCAATAAGCTAATCTTAAGGTCGAAGTGCATAGCTTAGCTGTTCTTCGTACCTTAGAGTGTCCATATACGGCAAGTAAGATGTTTTGAGTTAGGTAAATTGTTTAACAGCTATAAAAATATATTAAAAGGTAAAATCGTGCACGGGTATTACAAGGCGATAATAGGACTACGAGGATGCGGGTCAACGACAGGAGAAGAAATATGATCTTGGAATCCACAATTTTGAAACATATGAGAATAGCTACGCATACACGCAACCAAATTAATCTTTTCCTGATAGATAGAAGAAACTATACCAACGTAATTGATGTTAAAGCTTACAGAGGAGCGGAGTGCGATTATGACCACATCCTAATCATCGCCGAAATTTACAAAGACGGAACACGGTGTTGCAAAAAAAATGTGAAGTTTAAAATTTAAAGGACTACCGAAGCGAAAAACAGAAATCTAGAAAAAATCAAAGGTGAAATGTTGAAGGACCCTGGTATCCAGCACCAAATTAATTAATAACCGGCTTGTCCTCCTAGATGGCTTAGAATCTAAGGACGAAACAAGGTAGGTAGAAGCATTATGGTCAACAATAAAAAGTATTCTAAAGGAAGCACCAGAAAAAAGACTAGAATATTGCAAAGACCAGAAAGCCTTGGTTCGAAGTATTCGTAGAATACAGGAAATAGTAAAGAGATCATGCTCACAAGATATCAGACCCTAGAAAAGGATGTCAGCCGTTTCCTACGGGACAAAAAGCGAAAAGAAAATGACAAAGAAACGAACTTCCCATTATCGTTGGACTACTCTCCCGGTCCTGATTATCTGCCTGTCACAGTTTTAAAAAAGTGGGCGAACCCTTACCGCTTTATTTCACAGCTTCAAGAACTCTTTCCTCCGCATTGGAAATATCTTTATATCATTCCAGTCTACAAAAGGACTGAAAAATGATGTGTCCAACTATTGTCCCATTGAAAAGCTCTCATACATGCCCAAATTTTTCGAGAGCATCGTTTATGATGCACTATTCTTTCACTGCAAGCCCGTATTTTCTATTAACCAAGATGGGTTCCTAATCTAGTCGAGTTTATTTCACAATATTGGTGTGCACTCGAAGCCGGTAAAGAAATAGACGTTATCGCCACTAACTTCAGCAAAGCCTTTGACAAAATGTCTCACCAAATTATTTTTCTCGAGGTCACCCTCGGTTTCCCCGTCGGTTTTATCTCATACAACGTTATTTTCAGATCTTCTAACTCTGCTCCAATTAATGCTACTTCCAGTTTGCCACAATTGCGACGCCAAGAATTCAATTTGAATTTAGATCAAGTGGACTTTCTCAATGGTCGTTGGCTCGTATGTACATACATGAATCACACCTGACTGACGAAGTGGGTGAGACAGACTGGGCACTCCCCCTCTTACGAATCCCACACTACGCGAGGCCATTGAGCGTAGGTTTATCCGTTATGCCCTTCCCTGGGCTAACCCCCTTAATTTACCACTGTTCAATAGCTCACAAGAGAAAATAAAAACACAAAATCTCAATTTCACTGAATATCTTCTATCTTCTATATATATAAAAGAAAGTCGTGTTAGTTACACTATTTATAACTCAAGAACGGCTGAACCGTTTTATCTGAAAATTGGTGGGTAGCTTAGAACCAGGTGACGGATATAGGATGACAGCTAAACGTAATTTTGTCTATGGTTAAGTATGGTTGAAAATTTGATTATTATAAATTTTGTCAGAAATCAATAATCATCAGTAATTTGTATTCTCTTTGAATCATCATTAACAATGCCGCGACCAAGACGATCGAATCTTTCCCGACAAAGCCGTAATGCAAGAAGGATACGTAACATTGCGAATGAAAGGACTGAAGAAGAACAAGAAATCGCCCGTGAAGAGCGCCGCGTTAGTATGGCTCGACTTCGTGCTTCTCAATCACAAGAGCAAAGCGAAGCAGCCCGTGAAACGAAGTTGCCATCCTGATTGTTGGTGAAAACTTGAAAACACGCGATATTGTGCTTAGATGTCGCGATACGTGGCAGCTGCAACAAATATCTGAAACGCATCGTTCATATGACACGTTGCAATACCCGCTGATGTTTTGGCAAGGAGAAGATGGATATTATTTTAATATCAAAATGATAAATCCATTGAATGGTGAGTATCAATATCATAGTTCAACATGACATACATTTTGCAATTTCATCTCAACGAAAGAGGAGCTCATCAACAAAGTGTTTCCGAACATCATTGCTAACCACAAAAAATACGTTTGGTTGAGTGAAAGAACAATTTTAGCCGCAAAGAACAAGAATGTGGATCACTTAAATTGCACAATTGAAAATCAAATCGTTGGTTCCCTGGATTCCTTCAAATCTATCGACTGTGTAACAAACGAAGACGAAGCAACCAGCTATGCAAATGAGTTTTTGAATTCCTTGAGACACCAAACATGAATTTTCCTTCTAATAACAGTCTTTAATCAAAAATTATCAAAAAAAAAATCTTATAATGCTTTTTTGATTGCTTGGCCAACAAGGAGTTAAATTATTGACCAACAATATATTGGTTCATTTTTTTATATTCCAGGTAGATAAGTTTGTTTAAAATTACATTTTCACATGTTTTTTAAATTTTATTTATTTTTTTCTAAAGGGTGTCTCAGTAAGAGTGCACTTTTTAAAATTGGAATATTTTTTTTTCATGCAAGTTTGACAGCTGTCACCTCTGTTTATTCCGATTATTAAAAATGGAGCGCTTTTGGAAAGAACAACGCGTTATAATTGTGAAAACTCATTACAAAAATGGAGAAAGTTACGCTGAAACCGCTCGCAAACTTCGCCAAATTTTCAGCCGAGAAAGTGCACCTAATGTGTCAACCATTCGAAGAGTGGTCAAAAAATTTGAAGAAACTGAGTCAATTATGGATAATAAGAATCCTTTGCGTCAACGTACCGGTCGGTCTCTTGAAAACATTGCTGCTGTAAATGAGAGTGTCGCCGAAAACCCGAAAACATCAATTCGACATAGTTCTCAACAACTGCAAATTTCACGAAGCACTACGCAGCGAATTTTGACTAAAGACCTCCACCTTCATGCGTACAAGATTCAGTTAACTCAGGAGCTCAAACCAGCAGACCACGGAAAGCGCCAGCAATTCGTTCAATGGGTAATGGAGCAAAGTGAAGTCGATGCCAATTTTTCGAAAAAAGCCATTTTCTCCGATGAAGCGCATTTCCATATATGAATTTGGGACTCAGAAAATCCTCATGCAATCCATGAGAAACAAATGCACCCACAACGAGTAACTGTCTGGTGCGGATTTTGGTCAGGCGGCGTGATTGGACTTTACTTTCTTGAAAATGAGGCCAAAATTGCAGCGACTGTGAACGGCATTCGTTACAGGAATATGATAACGGACTTCTGGTGGCCTCAACTGGACGGCATGAATCTGGACAACATGTGGTTTCAGCAGGACGGCGCAACCTGCCACACCGCGCATGAAACAATCGACTTATTGCAGCAACGGTTTCCAGAATACATTATCTCACGAAATTCTGATGTCAAGATCGTGCGATTTAAAGCCGTGCGATTTTTTTCTTTGGGGTTTTGTGAAATCTCGGGTTTATGCGAATAAGCCCAAAACAATTCCTGAACTCAAATCGGAAATCCAACGCGTCATCGGTGAGATACAGCCACATCTCTGTGCAAAAGTCATCGAAAATTTCATGAAAAGAGTAATGGCCTGTCATCGGAGCCGTGGGGGTCATTTGCCGTATATTTTATTCCATACTTAATCGGAATATGTCTTCTTTACAATACAATAAAAATATCACAACTCTGTCATAAAATACTTGTTTTTATTTTAAAATGAAAAAGTGCACTCTTACTGAGACACCCTTTACTTCTTCCTACCCCATCCAATCGAACATATTTGGCTTAGACAGAATGACGTCTGTCGGGTCAGCTAGTACATACATACATATATTTATTAAAATTTATTCTTCGCACGAGTGGACTGTATTGCACGATGTATGCACAAGGAATGGGACGATGGCTCTGCTCATCGTATCACACTGCCCTCGTTGAAGAACAATGACAACAACTCCGAAATCTGCACGTGTTCATTCTGTCCTTTGTTCTGCGAACTGCTGCTATATGCGCAAACGAAGAATAACGGCGACATCGTATGATGATGTGCCTTTCAGGCGGCGATCGTCGTTGCCTGGCAATTAGTGTGCACGGTATATGTATGTATGTATGTACATATTCGGCGGTTCGGAACAACCACTTTAAACGGATCGCCTAAAATTAATCAATCTCCAACCCCTTAAATAACGATGCAATATTATAGATATTCTTTTTATTCACGACCTTCTCAGCGGTAACATTGACAGCCCCACATTATTGCACATGATTCTCCTTCGATCCATGCCCCTTTGCCGTAGAAAGACTCATCGTGAAAATTATGACTTCCACGAACCAATGTCCAGAAAGATGCGCAAAGCTAACACCAATCTTTTCGACCTTCACATCACAAAGTCCTTTACCACAACCTACTTTATAAGTTAACTAAATTATGTTTTTTTTGTTAAGGCTTGCATTATAAAGTGCCCCTGTGGGGGCGTTAAAATCAAAATCATGTTAAGTCCTGATTTGGCATTATATTCTTTTCGAACACCGTTTATCCCGGCACACATTTCTCTCGCCGACTATTTTATCGCCGTGGGAGACGCCTGACTTCCTTTCGTAGGGTCGGATATCTTATATTCGTGATCTTTGATTTTTTCTGTATTCCACTTCTGTGCATTTAGATTTTGGAGATTATTAGGTTTTGGTTAAAAAGGCAATCCATTCCTTTGTATGCTCTAACGTCTAGTACTTTGGTATGTTTTCCGTCTATCAGAAAATTATCAATTTGGTTGTGCGTTACTCCATTCAGTGGAAAATGTAAAGAAGTCAAAGGTTGTTCAGCTGAACATTGCATATTAATTTAGATAATCGAAAATGCGTCAACTGTATTCATCTCTGACTCAAGCATTTCGGAAAATCTCGTTGGGATACATCATAAATAGTATATTATTCTGAATTCACGTGCAGGACTCTCACTTCGAACAGCTTTTTCTTATTGTATTCCTAACATAATTGTTTTGAATTCCGCCCGGTTTTCTGTTAGCCTTCCTCAAAGACCATCTATTACATTCTATTTCGTACAGAGATAAGAAGATAACTTTCAGGTTGAAAAGGTACCTTACTAAATGCCCGTTGTAAAACAATCGTTCAGCTGCGCAATACTATTTATTACCCTGAAATTATTACCACATTACAAAAAGATTTAGTACACGTCGTCCTTATGGATATAGTGTGTACGCATAAGGCAAAACCACTCATTCCATGCCTAGCCTCATACAGAACAAAAAGGCCGAGAACAAAAAGAAACAAAACGCTAAACGAGTATATACAAATGTATGTATATGACAAAGACTGCGTACATGTATGGTTACGAATATGGCAAGTGATGAGGACGACGATGAACGACGGACAAAGGCCATTCAGGTGCTACACTCACCGAGTATAATGATCCTACAAGTTAAGTGAAATAATAACAAATCAACTTCCAACATTCAGTGCACACTTTAAGCCCTTTGGAGAGGTTATCTATTCTTGGTCTCCCTTCTCTGGGCGTAACAGCAAAAACCAGGAGATAAAGCAGGGGTTCTGTGCTTGTTTGTGAATGAATCCCATATGTAGCCACACCTAAACATATATCTTGTTTGGACTCTGGACGTAGGGCGTCACTTTTGTAGTGCATTTGCTGAAATACATATTTACCGTGTCTTGTGGCAATTTATGACTATCTACACCCCGACGGAGCACACTTGATGAGTAGGTTCATTCGAAAAATTATTGTATTTTACTCATCAAATGTTATCCAAGAGGCCCGAACACAATTCATGACGGAATTAAAGTTAGATTCAAAAGAATTACGAGTAAATACGTCGTGGATTTAAAGAAGCCCAAGAGAGAATATTTCACAACATTTGGTGATCGTTTCAGTTCTTTAAAAAGCTATTAAACCATAATAGTTCCTTTTACATATTCCCTCAGACAAACTGCCTGGCCATATTCCAGCGCCCACCTAGGTGCAGCCACAAATGTGGTCTTCTATATTGTAGTATAATATTTCTAGGTGTCATTCTACTTTCAGCAATGCTAAGCATAATAGCAATTTGCTATTAACCACATATGGGCATAGTGTTGCACATGTACAACTCGTAATACAATAGCTCCAAGGCTCAACAGGAGAATAAGGAGATAACGGAAAATGATTTGTGATGGCATCCTGAAGAGAAATTATTATAGAAGATACACACCTTCTTGGTACATTTGAGTAACCGATGAAGGAGTGTTGGATATGATAATGGCAATGAATTGTAAATGTTGTTTCAAATCTAAAGGACAGGGAAACTGACTTAAATGTTTCTCGGGAACTGCAATCAAAAAGCGATATAATATTGTATATGCAAAATTGTTATCTCGTGCTCCTTTTAGAAGTATACGAAGTGAATATAGACTGCCTACAAAGTCTGGACTGGGCTTCTAGCCTTTAAAGTTAAATTGAAAATTTAATGTCGTAGCCTGAAAAAAAATTGAATAGTTCGTTTCTTAAATAAAAATATTTAGGTACCAAGGACGGTTGATAATTCAATTTATAAAATGCATGGCTTATCAAGAAAAAGACCTAATTGAGTCTTCAAACTTATTAGCCTATTACAGGATAGGCTCTCACGTTATCTAGTAATCTTATGTCTTCTTAATCATTATCTCGTTGTGCGATTAAATATTTTAAGGACGTTTTAAGTATAGTTGCTGTCGGACCCTGAAGGAACCCATCGTTTATGGAGAAACCAACTAAGGATGTAGACAGACCTAAAGCGGGCGTTCTTCGATCAGAGTGCCCTGAGACCCAATCACTAGCCAATGATTGAGGTCCCCTTATGCTTAACAAATTATTATTTGCGAACATCGCCATTTTACGCATAATTGGGTATTAAAAATGAATTGTCCTACTCCACGAAGATTCGAAAATATTTCTTCTAAGATTCAGCATCAAAAGCTAGTCAAAGCCAATCCTGATGCCAGGCAAAGATTTATTATTTATTATTATTAAACCACAATTGGGTGACTGGTGTCACGTTATAGGAGTCATAGGATAATTCTCGCACAGGTTCTGTCAGTACGAAATTTAGTGAACATTTCTTTCAGGATAGGAACAACCTGCTTTATCCATTTTTGAAGCTACGCGGGATAAATACTTTCAGTGTCTGCTAGATTAAAGCTTTTGAAAGCTACTATTTTGATTGGTAATTCATATTCCGAATTCGATTTGAGCGATTCGTTCCTTGGTTACCTTGTGAATACGTTAGAACTCGAAATTCCACCAGAGAAGCATCAAGTTCCTTCCTAATACAAGTATAATTTTTCTTTCTTAAATTAGTATGTAGATCCCTCAAATTGAAGACAATGGAGTCAAAAGATAGAGAGAAATCTTAAAGGCAGTCTTCTCGTGAGTTACACAGTCTACTGACTCAAATTGTGTTTTAAGCATTGGAATTGCACCACACGATTAGACCCATACCCGATCATATTCCAATTCTTACAGTTTTCCCAACCCCAACGTACTCTTGGTTACATGTGCATTGTCCTGGTGATGAATAATTTTTTTTTTCCATGCCAGGGATCCTGTCGCGAACTTTGGCATCCAGCTAGTCAAAAAGTTTGGAGTAATATTCATCTGGACAAAATAAGGTGGCTGCTAGAGTTAGCTACAAAACCACACTCAGAAATTCAACGACTCGGTACTGCCTCCGCCACCGAGGGCATTTTCTGACCTCATAGAGTACTGTGAAGCCAGAAATATAACTCCTGTTGCGATGCTAATGCTCAAAACACTGTTTGGGGCAGCAACAAATGCAACCGGAGAAGAAACCATCTATTAAACTTCACTTTTCCGTTTGACCTTATCAACAACAATATTGGCTCTCAAGCAACCTTTGTGACGGCGAGACTACAGGAAGTGATTGACCTACCCTGTATAATAGGCATGTGAAGGCTATCACTAACTGGAGAGTCTTACCAGATGCTACATTGTCAGACCCCAGATATATCGAATTCCAATTAATTGTGGAATCTCCCTCTCGCAGCCCAATCGGAATCCGAGAGAGACAGACGGACTGGGTACGGTTTAGAGAGGAGCTTAAAAACCCAATTCAATTCAATTCATTTTTATTTCATATTATCTTATATCTATCTTACCCTAGTCAAAAATGCTTAAAACTAGCTTAACTATCTTAACAAATGTAACTATCTTACTGGCCCTAGGCGGACACTCTAAAACAAACAGAACAATTGAAACATACTTATGTCTTTCGACGTCTACACAAATTTACTATTAACATTATTATAACTAACTTAAGCTAAGAAAAATGTTTTTTTTTTATTAAAAAAAACTTAGCATATGATCATTTTTTTTTATATAAAACTTAAACCTACCTTATACTAATTAAACCTAACTAAACCTATCTTATTCTAACTTAACTAAAATATATATACACAAATATATACATTATATATATTTTACATATATATCTTTTTTTTTTTTATGTTTTTATTTTTAATTTTTTTTGTTTTAAGTTTTATTCTTTTTTAGTGATTTTTCATTTTGTATTTTTTTTTTTTTTTTTTTTGTCGTTTTTGCCCTAGCCTACCTTAACCTACCCCTACCCTACCTTACCCTACCCTAGCCTATGCAAGCCTGCCATTGGTGTTGGGCAGGCCTTGCCTTGAAGAGGCTGCTCCTATCAAGGTGTCCGTTGACGGAGCTCTTTCCAGCCACCAAAAGCGTTGATGCTGGCGGACTACGTCTCCTCGATCCCGGCGTGAGACCGATCTACAGAACCTGAGGCGCTCGGGCTCACGGAGCGCGACATCGGGTCCGTAGAGGAATCGCCGCTCCACGGAATTGCGACCCACGTGGAAGATTAGCGGTAACGCCAATCTGTCCTGGATCAGCCCACATCTATCTAGATAGAGGAATGCTTCTGGCGGGACAAAGCCGTTAAGGCGCACTCTCTCATGATATAGATCATTGGGGTAGTAAGCCCCGAAGATCAGGCTATTGACCGAAGTCATTGCTCTTGCAACGTGGCTTCGAATCAGTTTGATCAGAAAATTATCTATCCGTACAATCCTGGCCCTATTGTATAGGACCTCGTTCGGGTAAAATTTCGTGTACTCAGATTCGGGAGTCCTATGTAGCCCAAGACAAGTCCTAAGACATTGTTTCTCAAACACCCGAATCCTTTCCATTAAGCTGGCTCTCACATTGAACCAGACGGGACATCCATAGGCAACCATGGGCCTGATTAAGGCCATGTAGCAGATTACCTTCACCCTGGAATCAAGTTGGCTGCTATGAAACAGCCATCTTGTCAGAGCGAAAGCGCCCCGGGCCCTCGCCAGAGCAGCATCTACATGTTTGTCAAAATATAGATACTGGTCCAGCACGATCCCAAGGTATCTGACTACACTTTGTCTCGCCAGTGGACGCCCGTCCGGCCCAAAGATAGAGAACCTGCGCCAATTTTTTCTAGTGTCCCGAGAGGCCCTAGACAAAGGC
Organism: Merodon equestris; assembly: GCA_958301585.1. Taxonomy (NCBI): domain Eukaryota; kingdom Metazoa; phylum Arthropoda; class Insecta; order Diptera; family Syrphidae; genus Merodon; species Merodon equestris. The sequence continues at coordinate 209,835,063 of OY284413.1, read as the reverse complement.
GTTCTGAACAATACAGATTCTGATTTCTGGAAGTTGATTTTCAACTTCCAGTCATCACAATACTGCTGAATTTTTTCGAAGTCACGCTGCAGAAGAGTAACAATGACGTCGATTGTTGGACCTGATCTGTACGCGATTAGGTCATCTGCGTACGCTATTGAATGGTGTAGAGAAACAAGTAGATCACTCAGGTAAATGCTGAAAAGGATCGGCGAATTTACCGTACCCTGTTGCAGTCCGTTTTTAATTTCAAATATTTGGGTAGAAGTTACATTGGCAATTTTCACAACGAACTTTCTACCGGTTAACATGTCAAAAATCATATATAGTAGTGGTTTACTTATGCCCAGCCGACTGAGCTTGTAATAAAGACCTTCTAACCATACGGTGTCGAAGGCTTTTTCCAAGTCAATCAGACAGGCACCCGTGCATTGGTTCTGGCATTTATTCCATTGGATATCCGACACAAGCTTCGACGCGGCATGAATAGTGTCATGCCCCGCTCTGAAACCGAATTGGTTATCCGGGATGATTTTATTGTCCTCAACCCATTTAGCCAGGGCCCTATGGATCACCTTCTCGAAGACCTTGCTAATACTCGGAAGAAGACTTATTGACCGGAGATTTGCCGGGTTAAAGGTGTCTTTACCCTTCTTGGGGATTGGCTGCACCACCGCTGTCTTCCAATGCACTGGATAATATGCATTATTCAGTGCATTGTTGAACAGGATGGCGTACCTCTCTACAGCCATTGGTGGAAGGTGCCTAAGCACAACATTGGATATGCCGTCAATACCCACGGATTTTTTCCTCTTCAATGACTGAAAGATCATCTGGAGTTCTTCCGTCGAAATGAACAGGATGTTGTTCATGGCGATGGCATTGCTTGCCATGAAATCTTCATTGAACCTGGTAAAACCAAGATTCTCGGATCGCCAATGATCGAAATCATTTCTAAGGTAGAAGTGATGAAGCAGGGCTTTGTTCTCCAGGTCATGGTTCGGGCGAATACTATCATTCACCTTGTACACTTCCTGGAAAACAGCTCCCACTGTCGCCACCTTCTCCTGAGGATCCTCAATCACGAAAAAGTCTTCATCCAGAATGGCGCTGTCTGGATCGATGCTAACTGTCCGTAGCAAACGTTCATTGTCTGACGTTCTCGGAAGTTTCAGATCCTGAATGTCATTCTGATCGTTTCTCCGAAATATTTTATTTATTTGCGGGAACATACTCGCGCTGTTGGATTTTACAGCACGAATTCTGTTGTTCCAATGCAAACTTACAGATAATCTGTAATTTTCTCTGATCAATTGTTGGAGATTTTTAATCAGTGACTTCAGTGTCCTGACCTCCGAGTTTTGTCTGTCGGTAAACCGCCTGTACAAGAGTTTGAGTCTTGTTAGGAGTCTACTTTTTTGTCTATGCAGTGCGTCGATTGTTGCGTTTCGGTATATGTTCGTGGTATCGTGCTGTCTTTGACGTGGTATCGTACTGTTCATAGTCTGTTTAATGATATCGTCCATTTCTTTGAGATACCTGTCAATCTCGTGGTTTGACAGGTTCCTATTAGTTGGTGGGAAGGAGGCGCTCGAAGTGAGCGCTCTCGTCAGGGAATTGGCGAAGCGTGGCCAGCACACCCTACTGTAATCGTAGGGGTGCGTGTGTACGTACTCTGCCATTTCCGCGAACTCGTCAGGTACTGTGATCACGGCACATAGTCCGCAATGGTCACTGTCGTATACAATGGTCCGTAGACAGTTAATAGACCATTCGTTCGTGTCTGTCAGTCTCAGTCGAGAGTCTATCAGCATTAGATCCAGATAGGAGCCGCTCCTAGGATACGACGGACTATCCGTTGCGAACAACTTGACTCTATATTCAATGTTGTGAAGAACCCACCAATGGCTTAGTAGGCTCCCCCTAGTGTTGGGAATGTTATTTCCCCAATCACTATGTTTGGCATTTAAATCGCCGGCCAGAATGTAGAAGTTTTCTACCGAGTTCAAGCGCAGAGATCGAAAGAGTGTCTCGAGTTCTGCGATAAAAATATTGGGTTGAGGTGCTTCAGGTGCATAGGCTGATACAATGTACATTCTCTTTCCGTTTCGGAGAGGAATGCACACAATACAGGCCTCTAGCACCTGGAACCTCCGCACTTCACCGCTATATATGACTTTATGTTTAAGATTATTTTTAATGAAGATCGCAACTCCTCCGCCTTGAGTAGCGTTGGGTCGGTCTCTTCTAATTATTTTATACGAACTGTGCCGGATTTTGTGCTTCTGGTTTAGCTTTGTTTCGCTAACCAAGAGTACATCGGGGCTTTCGTCCTGCAACAGGTTAAAAAGTACGGCTCGTCGCTCGATCCTTATCAGTGAATTTACATTCACCGATAGGATCTTCAAGTGTCTCTCTGCCAGCGTACCCATCATGACCTTAGGTGCGCTAGGCCCGGCAAAAGCGAGCAGATACTATCTACTCGGGTCGCCGTTTCCTGGATCTGTTTTTGGAGCTGCCCAATCTGCCCTTGGATTGCGAGCAAGATCGAACAGACATCCACCTCGGTCCCCGGTGCCTTAGAGACAGGCAATGGGGCTTTAGGAACAGATACGGGTTTTTGTACCGTCTTTCCCGAACCTGCCGCCATTTGGGCGTAGGTCAACTGGGATGTGACGGCTGGTGTTTGGAAGCGACCCGAGGGACGCTTCTCCTCGACCTTCTGCTTACGGGCCAGGTTTTCTTTCTTGATGTCCTGGAACTTAGGACATCCCCGATAGTTTGCAGGGTGCCCTCGGTTCCGACACAAGACACACTCGAGCTGCTCTCTGTCCGCCACCTTGTCTTTCCCAAGGTCGCATTCTTCGTTCTTGTGATTCTTTGCACACTTAACGCATCGAGGCTGCATTTCGCAGTTCGACGCGGCGTGCCCGAATCTTTGGCAGCGGATACATTGCAAAATGTTTCCTTGCCTTTTTAATATTTCCCATGTTACACGCTGGGAAGCCAAGGAAGTAATGGACCTTAACCTCTCCAGCTTGCTGTTGGGTGTGAGCTGTACCACGAAGAAGGGAATCACTCGCTTCTCCCGTCGGGAGCTCACCGTGGAAAATGGCTTAACCGCTACGAATTTGAGGTCGTCACTCTCGAACTCTTTGAGCTCTGAGAGCATTTCCTCGGGATCTGTGATAGATTCCACGCCTTTGAGGAGCATCGTCCGCAACCTCTCGGCCTTTGGAGTGAAGGAGAAAAACTCCGTCGTTGACTCCTTCAGTAGGCTTTTAATACGCTTATGTTGCTCCAGTGTCTTGCACTGAATAGCATAGCGTTTCTGGCCCAAACATTTAAATTCAAAATTACCTACACCAATGGCATACTTACACAGATCGATGGTTTCTCGTAAGGCAGTGGTATAGGTGAGAATCGGTGGCACTTTCTCCTTTTTCGGGCGCTGTTGCTGCGGCTGATGTTGTTGCTGCTGCTTCTGCTGCTGTCGTTGTTGTTGCTGCTGTTGTTTCCGCTGCGGCTGTTGTTGTTGCTGCTGTTTCTGCTGCTGCGTTTGTTGTTGTTGCTGCTGCTTCTGTTGCTGCGGTTGTTGTTTCTGCTGTTGCTTCTGTTGCTGCTTCTGCTGCTGCGGTTGTTGTTGCTGCTGCTGCTTCTGCTGCGGTTGTTGTTGCTGCGGTTGTTGTTGCTGCGGTTGTTGTTGCTGCTTCTGTTTCTGCTGCTTCTTCTGCGGCTGCTGTTGTTGTTGCTGCTTTATTTCTTCGGCGGTTGTTGCCTCCTCTCTCAGCTTCTGCAACGCCTTAATTTTTTCTACTACGGCCTGCAGCTGGGCGCGCAGGAAGCGTTCTTGCTCCTCCAGTGCACTACGCTCATCCTCCGTAGCCGAACTTAAGAGGGCCGCGAAGGGGTTGTTGTCCCCCATGTAGCGGCCTTCTCGACCATCGGAGAGGTATTCGACCTCTGCTTCTACGGGGATCATTTTCCTTACTTGCTGCTGTTTTTTGTCCGGCTGCTTCGGACGTCGATGGTGGTGATGATGGCGCCCCTTTCCTCGCTTCGACCTGCAGCTTTTCAGTCGAAGTGGTGAGGGAGGGGCGCTTAATTAAGTTGGGCCTGGAGTTGACCCTTCTGCGCCTCTTCATTACGGCGGCCGGCGTTGCGAAATCGGATGATAAATCATCCGATTCCGACTCCGTCTGACGAACGGGTCCTCCCCCGCCGTCTCCCGACATGTCTTCTCGCTACTACTGTTAGTAGCAGAAGAACACGAAAAAACACGAAAATTTTTTTTTCCCGAATGGGGATTTGATCTTCCGACCTTCGGATTATGAGTCCGACGCTCTACCACCGTGCTAACTTTATAGTTCGGTGATGTTCGCTTAAGTCCGCACTTGTATTGTTTATTGTTTATTTTGCTTTGCTTTGTAAGTCAAGCCGAAACACTTCCTATCACTGCACTGGTCTGTGATCAACTGAGCTTAAAAACCCACTCAAGCCCTACATTAACTCAGAACGAAGCAATTGGTGGTCACAAACTGTTTTGAGCTCAGCCTGTCATCGGCTCGTTGTACACTCCTTCAACGCTAACTGCGACGGAAACGATGAAAACAACTCGGAGTAGCTGGTATATTGCGTCACGCGCGGCAACGACTGAGACCATTGAATTTGCTGTGGTATCTTTCGATGGCTTCAAGTCACCAGGTACTGATGGGATATACCCTGTTATACTGCAAAAAGGTATAAGACAGCTACCTTCTACTCTCAAAATAATTTTCACTGCTAGCTTGGCACTTGCCTATATACCTATTCCTTGGTGCGCGGTGAAAGTGGTCTTTATTCCCAAAATAGGAAAAGAAGATTACTTACCAAGAGTTTTAGACCAATCAGTTTAACATCCTTCTTGCTGAAAAGCATGGAGAGACTAGTAGAGTTGACCATCGAATGCATCCTCTCACGGAGATGCAACATGATTATCGGCGTGGCAAATGCTGCGAGGCTGCGCTTCAAAACCTAGTTGGGAGAATTGAATACGCACTCGATAGGAAAAAGTACGTACTGGGCACGTTCGACGACATTGAGGGAGCTTTTGATAACGCTACTTTCTACACCATGTGTAACGCTGTTAGACAACATGGTGTAGAAGAAGCACTGGTTTTGTGGATCAAAGCAATGCTTGTGCACAGGACATTGATCGCTGATTCAGGCCTTAAACAATGTGTCAAGTCTGGCGTAAACAGGGCCTGCCCGCAAGGTGGCGTCCTGTCTCCGCTGTTATGGTGCATAATGGTCTATGCCCAGACCTATGCGAATGATGTTGCTGTTCTCTCTGTAGGCTCAAGTTTAGCGACTATCTGTCTCAAAGGACAGGCGGCGCTAAATGTGATCGATGACTGGTGCACGAGTAACAGGCTGTCGGTTAATCCTCTTAAGACTAATGTCGTTCTCTTCACGAGAAGGAGGAAAACTACTAGCACGATTCAGCTGGTGCTAAAAGACATTCCCATTTCAATATCGAAGGAAGCAAAGTACCTGGGAGTCATCTGAGATAGCAAGCTTCTTTGATCAAAGCAAGTTGAGTCAAAAACCACCAAAGAGCTGTCAGCTTTTTGGCAATGCAAAGGTGCTTTTGGCAAGACATGGGGCTTATCGCCGAAAAAGATATTCTGGATCTACACGGCAATGACAACACCGATAACCTCACATGCGTTGGTTGTCTGGTGGAACCGGCTAACACGCAAACACGTTGTGGCTTCTTTCACCAAACTCCAAAGAGCGGTTTGTCTCAGCTGTACGGGGGCTTTCTCCAGCACACCAGGCGCTGCTCTAGATGCTATGATAAATCTTCCCTCCCTTGACATGTACATATATCAGAGGGTCTCGCCTCCAGAGAAACGGTTTTTGGTATAACTCGCTTTGGAGAGACAGTGAACTTCCACGAGAAATACTCTAAGACCCCAGTGTTATAGGTATGCCTATGACTGTCAATTTTTCGTCAGGACTGGGTCTGGCCAGATACTGAACCTGGAATGGACTGTCTTCGTATTTTTACAGATGGCTTCAAGACTGGACGGGGGTCAAGCGCTGGTGTTTTCTTTGAGGGCGCACTGAAAGGCGTATGCATCTATCTTTCAATACGCAAACCTAATGGCCATGCACTATGTTGTGACGCACAAGTGGAAGAAAAAAGGCAATGCGTCTGCAGTGATAGCCAAGCTGCACTCAAATCTGTATCCGCCCCTCTATTAAGCTCCAAATTAATGCATGAACTCAAAACCTTTTTGAACAGAGTCGGAAGACTAAATTCACTAAGGCTTGTTTGAGCCCCAGATCACTCTAAGATCCCAGGAAATGAGATCTCCAATGAACTCGCTAGAAGGGGTCTTTAATGCACACAGTCGTATAGGTAGATGGGGGAAATATCCAGGACGCAGGATGACTAAGCCCTTACGCCCTGATGTCTACAAAGAGTCCACAACATTCTTCTTATCCTTAAGGAGAAATGATTGCAGAAGGCTTGCGGGTGTTCTAAAAATAAAAATTGGTTTCGATTTGTGCAGAAAATCGATAAACTTAATCTGTACAAAAACCAGTCTCTTATTGGACTTCTACAAAAAGGTCCTGAAATCCTAAAATTGTCCAATTTAACCCAACAGAAACTAAAATATTCGTATTTTGAGGCAAAACTTCGATCTACTTGTGTGCAATTTGGGAGCATTTGAATACATACTATATTTGCCAGATCTGATTTTTGTTTTTGAAATATGAATTTCCCGGTTATAAGTTTTATGCAAGCCCAAGTGAACTATGTATATATTAGTTACATACGGACCGCTGAAGTAGGCGTGGGCGAGCGTCGGTCGTGTGCAACACGATATGGCAGTGCATTCCAACGGTTAAAAGATCACCCGTGGATGCTCGGTCCGTTTGCTCACGTATCCGATATTCGCCTCGTCGTCTGCTTTGCATCCGTTGGACGCTTATCGCTTCCCGAGAAAACATAATGCAGACTTTGAACATTCTCTGGCTAGAGCAGTATGTGGAAGTTACATTGTCTTTTCCCAGTGGTCAGTCTGTCCTGGTTCGGCAACCGAAAAACAATCTCTTTTTGAATATATTCAGCAGGTGGTGTAGGAGTTTTTGTGCGAGATCTGTATACAGGAGAAGATTGTAATGAGGAATAATGTACTATGGCAAGCGCAGATAAAATTAAGGTTACTATCAATGTATGTAATGTATTTTTTGATTTTGTTTGTACAGATTACAATCCACCACTCCTCAATCTTCTCGGAACGACTTTTCGGATCTCCTTCCTACTGAGGAAGGGTCCAATATTGTTATACTTGGCGACTTCAAAATTGACATTTTACTATCTGGCGCTTATAGCTGTGAATGGTCTAACATCCTTTAGTACAAGTCCAGCTTCAAATAAATGTATTGATCATGTTTCGGTCGTTTTGCGAAAATTCTCTTAAGTGATTGTTTTGGTAATAACTTTGAATTACATTTACCTTACCACTGTATGACTGGTATGATTTGTAAAGGTTTTACCTGTCTGAAGCGTGCCTATAGCTCTTCTTCAAGTTCTATTACAAAAATAAGGATTGACATAAAGGGTCCGCCATCTAACTTTTTTTTTTTCAAGTAGCGCTTATTTCGTGAATGGTAACACTTAGCTCATGTCTGATTTGACAGATAATTAGTTCTATCCTTCCGCTGAACGAATATGGTTGTGTATACGCTTGAACAACGCTTCGCTAAGTGGGCCTGCGATCGACTTACAGAAGATGCCGATTTTGCCAAAAAAATCATCTTTTCAGATGAAGCTCATAATCAGAGGCATAATTGGGTCATTTTTCTTCGAAAATGAGCAAGGCGTGGCCGTTACAGTCAATGGCGATCGTTATCGGGCCATGTTGAACGAATTTTTGTTCACAAAAATTGAAGAGGAGGATATTGGCAACATTTGGTTTCAACAGGAAGGCGCTACGTGCCACACAGCCGAAGCTACACTCGATGTTTTGCGCCCTGTTTTTGAAGATCGCATCATCAGCCGCAGAGCTGATGTCGTTTGGCCACCTCGGAGCTGCGATTTGACACCGTTGGACTATTATTTGTGGGGTGCCGTCAAAGATAAGTGTTACGCCGACAAGCCAGAGACAATTGATGCTTTAAAGGACAATATTCGTGAAGCCATTGGTGAAATACAGCTGCACACAATCGATAATGTGCTTAAAAATTGGACCGATGGTGTAGGCTACTGCACGGCCAGCCGAGGCAGCCATTTGAATGAATTTATTTACCATTATTAACCGGAAGGATTGTTCTTTCAAATAAAAAAAGAAATTTGAGAAAATATTCAGTAGTTTTTTTTATAGCATTTTCAAAAAAAAAAAAAGTTATTTGGCGGACCCTATACTAATCAATCATCTACTCACTAAAAATTGGAGCGAAGTCTACGCCGAGGATAATGCTTCTTAAGCGTATGACGCATTTTTAGACCAGCTTCAAAAATTGAAGAAGTTGCGAACTGTAAGTACCTCGGTACTATTATCGACCATTCCATATCGACAGAACACATTTCAGTATTAAAACAATGCGCTCCTCTCTACGTTGCATTTACGTCTCAGGAAGTGTTGCTCTAAGCGAACTCTTAAAACAATTGTCATTAATTATTCTCTATTTCTTTAAGTAAAGTTATCGAAATTTTTTGGTTAAAAATTTTGTTACTTATAAGAGAATAAAATGAGATAAAAATAAAAAAATAAATAAATAATCATGAAATTGCTAAACAATCGGAGTCATGTCATTATCCTTCAAAAAGCCATTGAACTATCGAACATCTTTAATCTCTATCCACGTGGGTGTTAAATCCTCTCTATAGATAGTGCTAGTTTTACGAAATATATTTGTAAGCCGCTAGATCAACACAGAACGTATGCCAACTAGACATTTGTAATTAGCTTTGAGAACGAAAATGTTATATTCTACTACACACCTTATGACTTAAATAATCTCCAACCTTGTACGCTCTTGCACACCTTAAATCTAATATTCCCAACGTAGGAACCAAAATCAACGAATCTTTCCTCTGATTTAACTTGTCACCACATTTTCTAAATGACATCTGTGACAAGCTGTAAGTATTCCAAATCCTTTCCTGGATGTCGTCGCGGTTGCCGGCGCTTTAAGCCGTACATATTCCTGCACATGTGCATACACGAGCTTTAGTATCTTCATTAAGGACTATGTTATATAATGGAATTAGGGCAACTATACTACCTATATAAAGAGATAAAAAATGATTTTTTTTTTGCCAAAAATAGGATTAGTAGACGTTTTGCCCTTGTTATCTTCCACATTTTTAACTAGCTCATTACGTCTTAAAGAAATATTATTTATTATAGCATGAGAGTCAATGAAAAAATATTTCCATCTACAAAGTAACAACAGGAGCGGTAGAGCGTAAGCAAGAATTTACTTGAAGCTTTTCCCTGTTATTCGGTGCTTAACTCAGAAGGATATGACTTTCTCTGAGGAAAATATAAACAATTCAACGTTTAGATCAGCATTTAATTTTCGTTCAAACTTACGAATACGCTTCAAGTCCATCTTTCAGGGGAAATCCACTTCCAAGGATCTATGTACGCTCACTCGAAGTGTCCTTGAATTGCTTTTATCCTCGCAAAAATGTTTGTTTTATCATCAAAAACACATATCGCGCCACGCGCCACATTACTATGTTAAAACAACCCGACAACTTTCAATGGAAAATCTGCACAGGAAATTGTTTGCAAATATTTTCCCAGAAATTACCGTAAGAAAAGTTCGGGACCAAAACCACTTCACAATGTTTCAAAAAAGGTGATAACTAAAGTACCACACCCAGAACAGCTTAACCGTATTCGCCACGTAAGCCTTACAATACCAGAAAATCTGTAACACATTCAAGTGCTATTTCGCCAGCTGAAAAAAAAAAAAAATAAACCTAGTGGTTAGTTGATTTGTTAAAGGGGCTGGCAGGATGGGTGAGAAGAGAATAGTACGTACTCGTATTTGCTTAACTTATTCCACCCACGATGGCCACTAGCCCCATTGCAGTGATTTATATCACTTGAAGTAAATTATTTCCTGATAATTTCACTGACAAGAAATTCTATCGAATTTTATGGTCACCATGGGAAATGAATAAATAAAATCCAAAGACACACTGAAATGGATAGGTATGTAAATAGGAGCGGGCCGTACCGACCGACCAAATTCATCGTCGGTGTCCTTAGCCAGGCCACTCTGCCATACCCGCGCCAGGTGATATCGTTTGAGGACACGTTATTTGTGTTTTCACTTTCTTTTCTCATTGGAATCGTGTTTTGCTTTCCCCTTTCCAGTATATCATGAGTTTGTTTTTGGGTTTCAGGACAAGTATCTGAAGCTTACAGTCCGGACTTTTTGATGTAGTAATAGTCCTTGCGGTTGCCATTCGAAAGCTGGCGAAATTTGAATTTATTGCTGGGATTAGAGGCATTTTTATCAGTAGAAATGAATTGTCCTTATGAAATATTCAGGTGAAGACGAAGTGGGTATTCGACTGAAGCTAGCCGACAGGGGAACACAGCAGAAGGTTTTATCTTGTTTCTTTTGTTGGTTTTGTTGATTTTATATCAAAGGGAAGGGACTGTCTTGGAATAAATTATTGATTTCATTTGTACACTTTTGCATAATGAATTCGTCCAGGATAAGACAGCTTACGGAATGAGTACTGTGGAAATTATAGGTTTTCAATTTTCGATGTGATCGTGTATTTTTTACTGGACGCTTAATTCTAAGTGGTTGATTAATAGTTATTTTTAAATAAGCATAAAATGGAACACAACAGAGTGTTGACTGTTGGCGGGATGTGGACTTTCATCGATGTAAGATGTCAATGCAATACTCTGGATAATATCGTATACAGATTCCACTAAATAGTAAATTCAATGATACGTGCCCATTTCCTGGGACTCTCATGTGACATCATTCTTAAATATCTATTATCTGTTACGGCTTCCATGCCACCTACGTATACTTTATCGGTATTCTATGTTCCCTTTCTGCCCCTCACGTGATTTTACCTTCTTATTTTTCGATTCGATTTCAAGACATGTTTGAATTTCATACTCTTAGACCCATATCTCCCCATGTGTTATGAGGACAGAGTCCATCGAAGTTCAGGAAACCGTGTCTTACGCCTTACATTCATAAAATGTTAGTCAAAATGTTACAAGTGGAGCTGTGATGACTCCATGATACTTTTCGGAATCCAGCTACTTGATTTTGTCGATGTTTTCGTTTTTTCGTGACTAATTGACTTATACGAGGCAAATCAATCATTTTGACTCCCTTTGAATGCTTTGTGCGATTCGTATACGTGCGTTTCTGACCTACACGCATCACTTTAAATTTTCTTCTACGAGGGTGGTCCGATAAGTACTTACCTCACCGCCAGATGGCGCCAGTATCGCAAGAGCAACTTACTATCGTGTAGTACATTCTAGTAGACGGTTACTGTCGAAATTTCAGCCGGATTGGATTCGTAGTTTTGTTTCGACCGCGTGTGGAAGCGGGAGTGTCCGCGGATTTTAGAAAAATGGGAAAAGAGCAATATCGGTCGGTGATTTGATTCTTGTTTTTGGAAGGGAAATCGCGCAGCGAAATCAAAGAGCGTTTGGATGCTGTGTACGGTGACTCTTATCCTTCGATGGCGACCATCAAAAATTGGTTTAACGAGTTTCAACCTGGTCGCACGTCGGTTTTTGATGAGCCACGTCCAGGTGCCCCGAAAATGGCTACCACGATAACGTGACAAAAATCCACGATTTCGTATTGGCAGACCGCCGATTGAAGGTGCGCGAGATAGCTCAGACAGTAAACATTTCAAAAGATCGCGTGGGTCATATCCTGCATGAAATTTTGGGCATGAGAAAGCTGTCGGCGCGATGGGTGCCGCGTTTGCTCACTCCGGACAACAAGCGCAACCGTGAGACCACTTCAGAGCAGTGTTTGTTTAAGCGCAATCCGAAGGAGTTTCTGCGTCGTTTCGTGACAGTCGACGAAACAGGGATCCACTGGTACACAATAGAGACCAAGGAACAGTCGAAACAGTGGACTTCACCCAGCGAACGTGCTCCGAAGAAGGCGAAGACTGTCCCATCGTCCGGAAAGGTGATGGATCGACTACCTGGAGAAGGGCAAAACGGTCACAGGGCTGCACTATGCCAAATTATTGGGCCGATTCGACGTCGAATTGAAGAAAAAACGGCACCACTTGGCCAAGAAAAAAGTGCTCCTCCACCATGATAATGCACCGGCTCACACCTTCGCTCTCGCCACGACCAAATTGGTCGAATTGGGCTACGAACTGCTGCCCCATCCACCGTATTCTCCAGATTTGGCCCCGTGCGAATTCTTTTGGTTTCCAAACTTGAAAAAGTCACTCGCCGGGCAGAAATTTCAGTCAATGAGGAGGTCATCGCCGCCACGGAGGCCTACTTTACAGACCGCGAGAAACCGTATTTTTCAGACAGGTTAAAGAAGTTGGAGCATCGCTGGGTCAAGTGTATCGAGCTAAAAGGAGACTATATTGAAAAATAAATCGCCATTTCTCCAAAATTGTTGTTTTACTTTTGTAGGCTAAGTACTTATCGGACCACCCTCGTACATATTAATAATAATAAAAATTCGAATTTCTTGATTATCTAGAAAAAACGTACTTTTTTTCCAAAATTCTTTACAAATTCAATAGTGCACAGTACCTATTTAAAAAAATAAATTAATTTTGATGTCCCAAAATGTTAGTGCAACTAGTTGTATCTGTACTTTGCGCGCAATTAACGTCCGATTAATCTTCCTTTTTATGAAATTGTGTCGTAGACCCGGTTTGGCATTGAGCTTATTCATTTTTGGATTGTTTTGCCAACTGTCCATAATTGCGATTTAAAGCTGAAAAAAGTTGTTAAATTGTTTTCGATTGGGTTCAAGTCTGGCGAACGTGCTGGCCATGACATAATTGGAATATCTCTGTCAGAAAACCACTTTCTAGAAGAAGCCGCCACGTGAATTGGAGCATTATCCTGTTGGAACTCCATGAAATGGTGGTCCAGTTCAATTATATAAACTTTTCCTCCAAAATGCCTTAGTACTTCTCCGCATTCTTCCTGTTATTAACAATCGCGATATGTTCCATACCAACCAAAGGCGTCCCATACCATTACACTATCTCTTCCATGCTGACGTTTGGAGAACGAAATTTCTTCTTTTTTTAAATCGTGCCAGTAGTGTGCCCATCCGTTCGGCCCATCTAAATTGAACTTATTTTTGTTATTCCACACAACTTTTCTCCATTCTTAATCACAAGTCATGTGTTTTCCAGCTACGGGAGAAGACTTGATTAGGACGGGCGCCAGGCCTTCTACTCTGAATTTTCCGAACTTTTACCTAGACCTATCCAGACGGAGAGACAGGAAAGCCTTTGCATAAGTCTTCCCTACCCCAGCTGTGCAAAGTAGAAGACTCAAATGATACACACAAAATTTGACAACACCGAATGCTTACATCAAACAGCCGGACGTTTTTTGAAAACATAAAACATTTTAAGTATCTGGGTGTTGATCTTGACTGTTTATTTATTTTTCAATTGGGCCCTGCACATTACTCAATTGAGTAAAAGACTGTGAAAAACGTGGTTCATCATTTAAGCATATACACCAATTTCAATGGCTTGAAGCAAGTTTACATTTTATTAGTATATTATTATTTATTAGAATACTGGCATACCCAAACCAAGCTACTTGCAGCAATTGCAAAAAATACTCGTATAAGATCGTGTTGTAACTATTTTAATGAAATCCAAAAACGGAATAAGCTCAGAGTTCAACGCAGATCAAGTACAAGTCCAGCTCTGTTCGATAAAATAGCAGTGCTCTCTTTAAATCACTGGATTTTATCGTCGTCTTCGCCTTGCTATTTAAAATCCTTATTTCTCAAAATATTTTAGATGCTTGAAATAAAAAGCCTGTAAAAAAGTAATAGAGTCTGATATCATTTTTCGAATGTAAAAAATTAACGACAGCTTGTCTTATAAATAGCAGTGTAGTAAGATCTTCGATAAATTTAAATTTTCGATTTATTATCAGAATTTATTATCAAATACATAGTTTTGTCTGCAAGAACTATGAAAAAAACTGTTCCGGAAAAAAGAAACGATTTATTAAAAAAAAATAAAAATGAAGACAAAACTTAACGGTTAAGCTATTTTGCAATATTGATTGGAAATACTCTTAAATGGCTAAAAGACAAATCTGGATACTGAAGAAAACACCGTAAAATAAATGTTTGGAAAGATGATATAAAATAAGCTCACCGTGATCCATCTCTATCATCTAGCAAAATTTAGGAGGATAAACAAAGTGGTGCAATATTAATCATCCTATCGAAAGATGTTACAATTTTTGCAAATAGCGTCGTACGTCAATCACATTTGACATTTGTGAACTAGACAGCTGCAGTATACAAACAGATGAGCAATGGAGCAAATGGAAGAATAATTGTCGCGATGAGCAATAATCAGTCGGTGGTGTTAGCGCAACGTGAATTTCGATGTTGATTTCCTGATCGTGTCATCATATTTGACATTTGTGAACTAGACAGCTTCAGTATACAAACAGATGAGCAATGGAGCGCTATGCTCTGCAAGAGCGAAGAATAATTGTCGCGATGAGCAATAATCGGTCGGTGGTGTTAGCGCAACGTGAATTTCGATGTTGATTTCCTGATCGTGTCGCGCCAAATGGGCAAACATTCCGGCGCTTATGTAGTTAATCGACCCGAACAGACTGCACCCACAGGAGACCATGCAGGGAGTGGCCGCCGCCGCACTGGTCGTTCGGGCGAGAATATCGCGGCCGTGACTGCCAATGTCGCTGAGAATGAAGAAACATCAACCAGACGACGGGCCACGCAATTAGCCATCACCAGACGGACCCTAAAGCTAATTTTATTGAAAGACTTACACATGTTCCCGTACAAAGTGCAAACAGTGCATCAGTTAATGCCTGCTGATCGTCACATGTGAATTATAGTCAAGCTATCCTTAATCTCAACAACGAAGAGGACGATTTTGTGTCGAAAATCAACATGAGCGACGAGGCGCATTTCCACTTAAGCGGTTCAATCAATACGCCAGATCTTCGTTTCTGGGACACTGAAAATCCGCGTGTGATGCACGAAGGGCCGTTACATTGACTCAAAGCCACTGTGTGGTGCGCCGTTCACACGGGAGAAGTGATTAGGCCGTATTTTTTGAGGACGCCATCGGCAATATGGTCACTGTTACTGACGAACGCTAGGATGGTAGTTTATGTAGCATTTTAAAATCTTTATCACAATGAAATATTAATATTGGGTCGCTGCGATACAATTATGCTTCGTCGTGACGCTGATGTTGCTCAAATTTCAACACCGAACTGCCAGAGTACATTAATTTACCTTTTTACTTAAACACCTTTCAATTAAAAAACTGACTTTATATTAATAGACCTTCCAATTCTTGATATAAGTTAACACATAGTTGCACACTTACCCAATTGTCATAGGAAACCCATCTGCAAGCTCGGTTCACATTACATGAAAACGTCGGAGCTGTATCGCCAGTTTTACCTTCCCAATCTTGCATCTTTCCACGAATCACGTTACACCCGAGAGCCCGCATTACTCCACGTCCCATAACGAATCCTAGGAGATAAGATAGTTTTGTAAGTTAAGTTTGTTAAATCTTTGGCAGCGCATTGACGAATCTACGTGGAATGTCACACCCCTTAGCATTATTTTTTTATTGAATTCTACCAGACATCAGTTATACTCGTAAATATCCACGAAACTCTTTAAGTTCATATTTCAATATAATAAATGAATCCGCTGCTCTATTTTTACGACCAACTGCAATAAATATGGTTTTACTACCATCAGATATAATAGTCGTAATTTCATAATATCCAAAATAACCGCTAAATAAACGCACATCGTGTGCGCCATTTTGGCGACGTCTACAGACGCGAACGAGAAATTACCCAACTGCTATTGAGTAGGCGTCTGGCTTTTAAAGCCTGAACGTAATGACTTTCTAACGACTGCAATCTTTTTCTTCATCAAAAATTCCGTTTCACTCAAAGTAATTAAGAAATGTCGAAGAAGAACAGCTTATAGCACGGTAGGAGTACTCGTAAATGGACAAAGTCCAGGAGGGTTGAAGGCACTGAGCTTCGTGACACTTAATTGATATGTCTGTGTCTGCGCCTCGGTCAATTGGAGTAAAAAAAAAAAAAACAAGAGAACTGGATAAAATGGAGACATATTTCTCAGAAGATGGATCTGCTTGTTTTCCCTTCACATTTTTGTTTTGAATTCAAGGACCAAGAAAAAATCCCCATTGTGCTTTGTAGGCGGACAAATAATTTATTAAACTCAATAATAAATTAGGACGAAGTGAAAATGTGTTTGCCTTGGAGCGGTTTGTAAGTGTAAATGCGCCTTCGTGACAATTTCATTTCGTCATTCTGCGAATGCTTAAGGTGCCATATGATGGACGTGGACATGGAAAAAACTGAATTCCATTACTGTCTTAATAACATTTATGTGTCAAGAGTTTGCTTAGTTAAATGAAAGAAAATTACCGGGGTTTGTTCGCTGAAGTGGGGTGATATACTTTACATAGAAACTTTAATAGGCAAAGGTTGATGATACTAGTTGTACTCGACGTTGATAGCCTGATAGAATGCACACTGAGTCACGTTGAGGTAGAATTTACGAACTCCATGGGCATATCAGTAATATTGATTTTTCGGGATAGTTAGTTATCCCAAAATTGAGGTAAACAAGGAAAACAATACTTTCCCAAAAGCGAACCATAGCTTATTATTTTATCGAAATTCATTTATTCTATTCGAAGTATATTTAAAGCTTAATACAACCCTCCGCATGTTCTGTATATAGCAGATGTCTTTAAGAATATTGGTGCAAACCTTTTTATTGGCCTCGGCTTCGAAAAATATGCAAAGGTAGAAGTCAAACGGTGCTAAATCAGCCATTACGACGAGTGATTGATGGTCGGAATCCAATTTTTGGTCAAGAAGAGTATTACAAACGTCGATCGATAAGATGACGCAATTTGGGTTATCAATCAATTTGTGCAGAACAATGTGCGACCGGTCATTTCGGACACAAAAAATGCGATACATTGAATATTCCATTCTACATCAACTTTTTTTTGATTTTGGGCGGTTGGTGAATTCACGCAAAGTTTTGACAAAGTCTTTAGTTAGACAAATTTAAAGTTTTTGCGACCATCCTTAAAGCGCACACACCACCTGAGGTGGAATAAACATTCATTACCATTTATTTGCTTCGTCAACTGCAGTGTTTTGGTTTTACCAAGTTTTCCAGGAGGTCACTTTCAACGTAAGGATAATGAAATATTGACCGAACCTCACTGAAGAAAATACCCTTTCGATACACACCATCGTCAAGGTATACTATTTTGAAAAAAAATCTTACTTTGCAAAGCCTATAAAGTTTTACTATAAATTGCTTCCGTGAGTTATATGGGTTTGATTGGCACGTCGCCGATACAAAGGAAAACTAAGATGACATAAGAGGAGTATTCAAAAAATATGGTGACTTTTTGAATTTTGTCTCGAGCTAAATACATTCAATTTTCGAATTGCTTTTATTTTTTTCTTGTTATTTTGGAACACCTGTCCCATAAAATATTTTAACATTGTCAAATATTTCGGATATTTAGTTTGTTTTTCACAGATATTAAGGTAAGACGTGTTCTAATGTGCTTTGCTAATTTTAATAAATTTTGTGTGCAAAATAAATTAAGTACTCCAACGTTCTTGAAATGTTAACCATGGCGTTTTGCGAGTCTAGTCTGAGGAAACAAAAAATATTTATAAGTGGTACAAGTTCTTCATAGAATACCGAGAAACTGTTAATGCGGATCTCGCTCTAGATAACCCAGCACATCAGCAACGATGTAAAACGTCGAGGCGAATAGTGACGAGTATTGTTATGGAGAATCGTCTATACTATAAGAGAAATTGCTAATGATATTGGTATGTCGGTTGGCTCATGGCATGAATTTTTTCAAATATTTTGGTAGATATTTCCGAAATTGCTAAATTTTGGCCAAAATAATCGTCATAGGAGTCTCGTGCAGGAACTTTTTTTTTTTTGAGGCCTCTACAAAGACAGTCCATTCCAGGTTCAGTATCTGGCCAGAGACAGTCCCGACGCCATTAAAACTGTGAAATTATAGCGAAATTTGATGACAGGTGTTATTGTGTCGAGTGCATATCTATAGACAGGGGACGTAGGGTATTTCTCGCACAAGTACACTGTCACTCTAATGCGAGTTATACCGAAAACCATTTCTCTTGAGGCAAGACATGGCTTTCACTGCACATCGTCTGATATATATGTCAAGGGGTGGAAGAGTCATCATAGCATTTAGAGCAGCCCCCATAAAGAGACAAACCGCTCTTTGAAGTTTGATGGCCTCCACGACGTGTTTGTGTGTATGCCTGATTCACCAGACAACTGATTTACAGGGTAGGCCAAATACAAGTTTCTTTTTAAAAATGCAATAAAATAAGCAAAATTAAATCTTTTCCATGTGTTAAGTAAGAACAAATATTCCCATTAACTATGTAATACAACGTCGTTCAATTGGTTGCCTCGGCTGGCTTTATCCCGATTTTCCAAGACGTTGTTGATGGTTTCGGACTGTAGCTCACGCAATCGTTGGAAGATTTTAGCCTTAAGTGCTTGAATCGTTTTCGGATTGTTGGCATAATATCGGTCCTTCTCGGTTCCCCACAAAAAAAAAGTCGAAAGGAGTCAAATCGCTCCGAGGCGGCCAATTGACATCGCCAAGACGGCTGATAGCACGATAGCACGGAATTTGGTGCACAAAAGATCGATTGTGACATTGACTGTGTAGCATGGCCCCATCCTGCATGTACCAGAGGTCGCCCAAATCTATGTCTTCAATTTCAGTAAAAAAAAAAAAAGCGGGTTAGCATGGTTCTTTAACGCCGTTTCCCGGCCTCATTTTCGAAGAAAAATGGTCCAATGATGCCACCGCTCCACAATCCACACCAAACTGTCACTCTCTGTGGGTGCATTGCCCTCTCCACAATAACGTGCGGGTTTTCCGAGCAGCAATTTTTTTTTAACGTAGCCGCCGAGATTAAAATGCACCTCGTCAGAAAAGATGAATTTTCTCCCAGAATCACTGTCCAATTCAAGTTGCTAAAGGCCCAATCTGCGAAGCGATAACGAAGCGGATGGTCGCGCGCCTTCAATTACTGAGTCAATTGGACCTTTTAAGCGAATAATCCGTGATCTTTGTACAGAATTCTCCTCAGGCTAGTGTGTAAAATGTTGAGTGTGTAAAATCGATGGCGAGTTGATGTTCGTGAATTCTCACGAACTCACGAGTCCCACACTCTCGGCCACAGCAGCCACATTCTCATCTGTGCACACCGTACGATGACGGGGAACGATGAGTGTTGTCCACTAGCATACCAGTTTTACGAACCTTTTGCACAAACTTGGGTACAGCAGTCGCGGTGGTGGTTCATTTCGGCCAAAACTTCTTTTTAAAAAACGCACTGTTTGGGCTACACAACGCTCACTTTCCCAATGTTGTCCAAGCGTAAAGCGACTCATTTCGTTCCGCGGAGGCACATATGATACTGACTTTCTGTCAAGATTTCGAGCGGGAAACAGCTGTCAGTGTTAAAATAACCTATGATTTAATAAAACACACTAAATGGCCCACCCTTTATATGAGATTATCGGTCTTATCACTGCCGTGTAGATCCAGAGGACCTTTTTCGGCGATAAGCTCCATGTTTTGCCAAAAGCACATTTGCATTGTCAAAAAGCTGACAGCGCCTTTGTGGTTTTGGACTCAATATGCTTTGACGAAAGAATCTTGTTATCTAAGATGACTTTCAGGTACTTAGCTCTCTTGGATATCGGGATGGGAATGCCTTTTAATACCAGCTGAGTAATACCAGTATTTTTCCTCCTTCTCCTGAAGAGGCCGACATCAGTCTTAAAAGAATTAACCGACAGCTCATTATTCGTGCACCAGTCATCGATCACATTTAGCTGTGCTTTGCTAAACATGAGCCGATAGAGAGAACGGCAACATCATCCGCAAGAGCTGCTGAATGACGCTATTTACGATCCAGATTTGCTGAAAAGGGTCATCACTGTATAATGAGTATGTGGTTATGGCGTCGAAAACAAGACAAATCAGAACAGCCAATACTGAAAAACGTACGGCTAGTTCGGTAAAATGTGACAGTTTATCTCACATGCACCGTTTGAGTGAAGCAACAGTGAGAGAGAATGTTTACTCTTGTAAACTTGTTTGATTTTTTGCACAAAAACAATAAACAAATTTCGCCCCAGTCAACGTTTTCACCGGACTTGGCGCCTTACAGCTTTTTTCCCTTCCCAAAACCGACAAGATCCGAAAGGAAAGAGATTTGTCACGATTGAGTAAATAAAAACCGCATCACCATAGGTAGAAGGGTCCAAGGCTATACCAAAAAAGGCCATATCAGAAGTGTTTCGAAGGTTATGTTGAAGAGTGTAAAGTATATATTGATGTATAAATCAAAGTCACCTTATTATTTGAAAAAATCTGGTAGAGTAGTCAAGATTTTCGTCACTTGCATTTGATGAAATGTATGCCTCTGTCTGTTCAACACTCGTAGGTCTGGAATGACCAAGTTACCTTGATTTATGTAGAGAAGGTCTGTCTATGCTACAAGAATATACGGGCATGGCTTCGCACTTAGACATTTGAAATTCACGCCAGTCGCGATAAATGCATGCCAACATTAGAAAATTGACATTGTCAATGAATATAACAGAGATGTGCTGCCCTTTAAGGATGGCAAATATGAATCCCCAACTGAAGCTTTAGGATCCCTTTAAACATATTCCGAAGAAATGGTTAATAGGCTTTTTGGTTCGCATTTAATTGTCTATTCTGTTTGTTTACGATGAGTTCATGTTCCTTGTCTTTTAATTCAGAAATATGCATAAGTGTTGAGTTTTAATATTGTGTCTATTACTTTTCCATATACTGACGGCTTGGAATTTATAACCTGGCTGTCCCATATAATACCAAAAAATGCATTGTTTGTTCTGCGTCGTTTTAAGTCTTCTGGGCTTTCATATCGTAAAAACTTAATTTTGATTGTCACTCGCGACTAATAGCTTATGGCCCAAGTAACCCCTCGGAATTTACTAGTCAACAGGTTCTATACTAAATCCCCCTCATAATAAGCCCAAATGATGATATGATATCAATCCGTTGGAAATCCTTCGAAATATAAAGCAAAAGCAAACCATCAAATTACGTCATTCCGTTGACCGCCTGCATATCCATCTTTTCCATTTCCTCAAAAAATGCACATTTAATAAAATACTCCCTACTCACTAGAAAGGTAGTTTTCATGGAAGAAACTATCTTATAAACATAAACGAAGGAACATACTTAAAAACTCTGCTCTCAAGAATAAAGAATCCTTTCAGTTCATAAAAAAATTTAAATTTTCGTAAAAAAATTATTTCTTTATCTCCACTAGAGTTA
The DNA here is from genome assembly GCA_958301585.1 of Merodon equestris. Lineage (NCBI taxonomy): Eukaryota > Metazoa > Arthropoda > Insecta > Diptera > Syrphidae > Merodon > Merodon equestris. Next base: position 209,813,351 of record OY284413.1, on the reverse strand, counting down.
GTACAACGAATAAACAGATATATTTTTATTTTTTGCATTAAGGAGGAATTTTTAAATCTCCTTTAACGTAGTCGTCTCCGTAAAGTCTGAGATATGTATTGTACGTTACGCTGGCTTGGTACTTCTCGTTGGGATTTAAAAAAAGTACTACGCAACCGCATAATAATCTGCAGCGAGTGTATTAACATCTAAGTGCGGAGTTTCATGGTTATATGTAATTTGAAATGTTATTACGGACAAAAATTTGAGTTCTATGAGGCTGCCTCTCGGTGCTAGCTAACTTTTGCGCTGGGATTATTATATTAATATTTGTGCTTGTTCTTTGGCATTAACCTATATTCAATTTTTTTTTAAACGTCTCAGAGGTTTTGTTATACAATGTCGAAAAAAGAAGAAGGGTTGTTACTATCTACATACTCGAGATACTAGCTTCAGAGAGGTTTATCGTCGCAGCCTATTGAAAGCACTGAAATATATTGCAATGAACTTTATATCTGGCAGAAATTCAATGCATTTTACATGGCACTTAAATGCACTCGTGCGGATGTCAATACGGAAACACTGAACTTCATACTTGAAAAGTTCTTCCATCCTTGACTTATCCTTCAAAAGCAGAGTTCCTCGGAATGAGGTCAACTACTCAAAACATAATTTATGCATACTCGTACATACAAGTAGGACGCATGCTTGTACAACAGGTATTTTTAAATGTCAAGCAGAGGGCACGGAGAGGTATGGAAGGAAATTTTAAAGCAAAACTTTATGAAAAAAAAGGACCTATGTGATGTAAATCAGAGATCTCCAACACTCAAATGGGGCTTTGACTTAGCTTGAAAATAAAATGGCATTTTAAGTTCCCAGTCGGGAAATCGGAAATTAAAACATCCTGTATAAATGATTCAATGTGGCAGTGCGACCTACACCATACGCCTCTCTTCAAGCGGCTTGTTAAAGAGCCTTCCCCACCCCCTTAATATGTGCCTGAACCTCATATCTTGTTTACTAATTTCATTCGCATAATTTATAATACATATATGTAAATAACATAAAGCAACAACGAGAACGGGAGCTCAACAAACGCCCGTAATATATCCTCTCATCAGAGGAACCATATTTACAAACGAAATCATTCTCGTTATCCCGGCAATTGATGTTTTCTGTAATTTGGAAAATTGTCTTGGCATTCACGTTGTAAATAAAGACACAAGACCCGGCATTTACTTATCGTACGACCCCCGAAAAGGCAATTTAAATTAATTTCATTATCAACATTTCGGGAGCGAATACTGTTTGCATATTCAATGCGAGGTTAACCCTAGCTGGCACATGTTGAATATAAATTTTGATTCAACGACGCGTTCTCGCGTCCTGGTCGTGGGTGGCTGTGTGGGTATTTGAGTAGTGTTAAGTGTGGGGCGGTTCATCCGGGGTAGTGAAGGTTAAGGACTGTTTGCATATGCTTCGATCTTTAAGTCGTCAATAATGTGGTTTCGTTCATATTTGCCAGAAATACTTGTAAACGAAATTAAGACTATCCTTTTTCATTTTATGTTCGTATGTATGCACGTATGCATCGAACGTGATGCAACATTAAAGTTTGAATACCATGAAGCTTGGCAATATAAATTATATAGTGAACCTGAGTGGACAGACTGTATTTCGCCACCTGTAGTTGGACTTACGGCTTTGATGATAACGTTATTTTCGGGAATATTTATGCGAGGCAATATTGTGACCAGGCATCCTAATTGAAATAACTTTTTTGAGAACAATAACAGTCAGAGGAAAATAGTCCATGACGAGCACTATAGGTCCGTTATAATCGGTAATTTGCAAGGAAATTGGTATTGAAGACAGATGATTTCAGCAAAACGGCGCAAAATCCTGCATTTGGTGTGCAGCAACAACTGGCACCAAAGATCATACAGCTTACCGGCTTTTGAGTATGTTTTTCTTCGGACGTTTCCGTAAGAGTTGCATCTGACCCATAAACCTGGTCTTATTGAACAACATACGAACAGCTACAGGAATCAAAAAGAGTCAGTTGCTACAGAAGGTAAAGAGGCTACCGTATGCCTGACACTTTTCTTTTTGATTAATGCGTATTTCGTTTTTAGTTAAAAAGATTAAGCTATTAGATCGTTGCATATAAGATTGCTAATCAATCGATTATTCCTAAAATTATCGTGAAAGAGAAAGAGAGAATAAAGTTGGACCTTTCTGACGGGCCGGTAGTTTATTCAATTTTATTATTTATTTATTTACTTAAAGTATGCTTACAGTAATTTTTTTTTTTGTGTCCATGTCATTGAGGTGTTATATTGGAAATGCACGCACAGAGTATGAATTTTGAAGTGATCTTATGCCTTCGTCAGCATTTTTACTCTCATCCACAACTGATGTTGTTGAACAATTTTTCAATATAGGAATTGTTCTTGGATATGGACAAACTTGAACTACAGACTTTCCGCTCAACAGTCGATGCATCACGACCACCCCTATTGAAACGATTTCTCGCGAACACCGTTTTCTACTACTACGAGAAGCAGTTACTTACCTTGTTTTGTTGATTTGTCGTTTTATTGTTATTGCGTAAAATTGACTTCTGCATATCTGTTTGACTTTGTCTAATATTATGATTAAGGCGCGCGAGCTGCGTAAGAACGTCCACCCAAATGTCTTGCCCTTTTATAAGGCTTACTTTTCCTGTTTGCAGGACTGTTAGTCATATATTTGTCTTTTCATTTACAGAAGACTAATAATAACTTTCCTCACAGTATCTCTGCTTTAATTTGTGTGGCACCAAGTTTCTTTGCTTTTATTACATTCCCATGACTTTCAATTGATGGGACATGGCTTTTGGATTTATTGTTGTTGAATTCGTAAATTCTTGATGCGTTTGGCTTGGATCCAGTTTTACCGATTGCCGGTCTTCAAACTTTTTCACTAGTCCTTCTCTTCTAAGGCAAAATCACTATGTTTGCAATGTTAAAACCATTCATGCCAGGTAAAACCTTATTGTTTTTTTTTTCGTAATCATTTCTTCATAATCATATCCACCGATTTTTTCGAATTAAAGGCCGAAATCATAGTTTTACGTAAATGACGATTATTTGGCGTGAAAGTCGATGCTTTGTTAATATGAAATCATCGAAACTTCACAAACGTAATGATAGGGAGTCGTTAACACATACCCAAGCTTAAATTGTAACATTTCTGACCAGCACGTCATATACATATTTGTCCCAAGTAGATATGCATGTTGCTGGACTTTGTGTCATCCAAATTGGATATACCGCTTGAGAAGGTGAAATGTTTTAAATTAGTTAAATCAACCACTGACTTAACCAAATTAAGTTATATAAATTTTAAAGTAAGTTTGCCGGAAGAAATTTACACGCGCGCTTTATTGCCCTCCAATTGGCCATCGGGAATTCGCGTAAAAACATTTTTTCAAAAAAAACGGAGTTGCTTTGCCCGCCGCAGTAATCAAAACATAAACATTGATCAGCTGCTTCAGCAAAACAGCTCCGTTCATTCCGTCTATTATCAGAATATTGGTGGAATGAGAAGTAAACTTAAAGAGATTTTTGTTACTCTCTCTCTGATATACATATGTATAATAATATGATATTATTGTTTTAACTGAGACATGGTTACACCCACACATCTTTTTAACAGAAATCTTTAACAAATCATATGTGGTTTACCGGAAAGATCGATGTAGATCTATTGGGGGGCGGGGAGGGGGAGATTTAATAGCTGTCTCACCTCGCTTTCTCAGCCGGGAGATCGCATTAGAGCATCGAACAATTGTTGTTGAACAGATTTTTGTGTGTATTGATTTTCCTGAGGACATTCGTTATCAGTTGTTTATTTTTGTCTCCTACATTCCGCCAAACAGTGTTACCAGTGTGTAATAAATATCACCATAAAATCCACCATAAAGCCTTATTATTGGAATTCAAGTTTTTTAATTACTCTAACCAAAGTAATAATGTAAGTTGTGTTGACGCGTTAGTTTATAAATTTGCTAAAACCAATTTCGTTGCACTTACGGAATATACATCAGCAGCTTTGATTGGGATACACTACTGAACACCTCCAATTTAAAAGGTAATTGCGATGTATTTATGGGAAACAATTAATTCTGGTCTTGAGTTATTTGTACCTAAAACGCGTCAAAATAACCGCTACAGAATTCCGTGGTCGAATAAGAGATTAATAAATTTACGAAATGTAAAAAGAAAAGTATACTCGACTTATATTTTAAATAAAACAAACTCTAACCGCGAACTTTTTTAGATTCAGAAAGGAATACGATTTCTTGAATAGATTTTTATATAGGCAGTACATGTCGTCAGTAGAGTCATCGGTAAAGAATAATGGTTAATCATTTTGGAATTACATTAACACAAGAAGAAATACCTTAGGCTTGCCTAGGATGATGGAATTTGATAATGCAATTTCAACAGATTTGAATGTAACTTGTGAGTTATTTGCCTACTTCTTCGAGTCGGTTTATAATAATTCTCGAGTCCAATCAACGACGAACCATTACCTTAATATTACTGAATCGCTGGATATTGGTGTGTTGCAACTTTCGAGTGAAGATATAATAAACGCGTTAAAGAAACTGGAATTAAACTGTAGATCAACGGAAAATTCCTGAGTGAATGGAAATATTCATTTATTACACCTATATTTAAAAATCATCTTTTCAGATGAAGCTCATTTTGATCTTGGCGGATATGTAAACAAGCAAAATTGTCGCATTTGGGGCACAGAAAACCCGCACGCATACATTGAAAAGCCGGTGCACCCAAAACGAGCCACTGTTTGGTGCGGATTTTGGTCTAGAGGCATAATTGGGCCATTTTTCTTCGAAAATGAGCAAGGAGCGGCCGTTACAGTCAATGGCGATCGTTATCGGGCCATGTTGAACGAATTTTTGTTCACAAAAATTGAAGAGGAGGATATTGGCAACATTTGGTTTCAACAGGACGGCGCTACGTGCCACACAGCCGAAGCTACACTCGATGTTTTGCGCCCTGTTTTTCAAGATCGCATTATCAGCCGCAGAGCTGATGTCGTTTGGCCACCTCGGAGCTGCGATTTGACACCGTTGGACTATTATTTGTGGGGTGCCGTCAAAGATAAGTGTTACGCCGACAAGCCAGAGACAATTGATGCTTTAAAGGACAATATTCGTGAAGCCATTGGTGAAATACAGCTGCACACAATCGATAATGTGTTTAAAAATTGGACCGATCGTGTAGGCTACTGCATGGCCAGCCGAGGCAGCCATTTGAATGAAATTATTTTCCATTATTAACCGGAAGGATTGTACTTTCAAATAAAAAAAGAAATTTGAGAAAATATTCAGTAGTTTTTTTTATAGCATTTTCAAAAAAAAAAAATTATTTGGCGGACCCTTTACTACAAATTTAGCTTTATTAACAAATTATATTTTTGATAGTTTACGAAAGCTTTTGATAGAGTACATCACACTTTACTATTGGCTAAACTACAATCGCTGGGTTTCCACTCTTCTATGCTGATGTGGCTTTCAAATTATTTACATATGTAATAGAAAGCAATTGGTAAAGATTAATAGTTTTGCATCTCGTGTAATAGAAGTAATTTCCGGCGTTCCCCAGGGTAGTCATCTCGGCCCGTTGTTGTTTATTTTGTTCTTAAATTATGTTTACGAAATATTTAATTTCTGCGAAGATTTAACATTCTCGGACGACTTATAACTGTTTGCACGCATCAATAATATTACAGACTGTATGCGTTTTCAACTAGATATTTATAAACTGTCGGAATGGTGTAAGCATAATGCATTACAACTTAATATTTCTAAATGTAAGATATTTACAGCGCACCGTATTGTAGCACCGATCTTATATAATTATTTTATGAACGATTTTCTGCTCCTTCGTCTTGACGAAGTTAAGGATCTAGGGGTCATATTTGACACTAAACTAAATTTTAATTTACATTATGATTACGCCATATCTAAATCTAACTAATTGTTAGGATTTCTTAAAAGGAATAGCAAAGACTTCCAAGATGTTTATAGTCTTAAGGCTTTATTCACCTCGTTGGTCAGACCTTATTTAGAATATTCTTCGATTATGGGGGATTCGCCATCTTCCGTGCAGGGACGGGTTAAGAATATCTCTGCAGCGCTTCTTCTTTTCCTTTTTTCCGGCGTCGTTATGGTCAGAAGTGTAGGACCATAACCTTCCCACTTAACTGCATTCCTACTGGTCCGCTTGTGGGGTTCGCCGGTTTGACCTCAGAAAGTAGCGGCAGGCTTCCCGGTTTGGGATTACTTCATCGCTGAGGCCAATCAAATGTGTTGAAATCAAAACGTGTTGAAATTGGAACGTTGATTGATATTGCCTTTTGGACGGGGTTCAAAGGATCTCTCCTTTGAACATGGCAATACCAACTGAGTCGGTCGCGCTCTATCTTTCTTGTAATGGTTTCTTTTACGTGGAGGCATCCTCGGATCTTTGAACTTCTAATTCTGTCACGCTTTGATACTCCCGCTGTCATGCGAAGCATCTTCATCTCAGTTGCCGTTAATTTGCTCTCATACTTTTTGTGCATTGTCCAGCATTGTGAACCGTATGTGAGCGCCGGACGTACAACTGAAGTGTAGAGCCTTCCTTTCAGCTTAGGGGGCATTTTTCGATCACAGAAGATGGCGGAGTTTTCCCGCCACTTCATCCACCCTACGCTTACGCGATGGTTGATGTCGTCATCACAAGTTGCTTCTTTATTAATCATAGATCCCAGATATTTAAACTTTTCACACTTGGGAAGCACTCTTCCATTCAAGTAAATGTCTGGAATAGGCTGATGAGGGTCAGAGAACGGGCAGCACAGATACTCTGTCTTCTTTGAACTAATACGATACCCGTGTCCCTCAAAAATGTCAACTCACACATCAAGTGCTCGTTGTAGGGACGCCTGATCATCACTTATAATGGCTCCATCGTCAGCAAAGAATAGCTGGTGCACATTGGTCACTTTTCCTTCAAGCAAGCAATCAAGGACTGCTATAAAGAGCAGTGGGCTGAGGACGCTCCCTTGGTGTACACCGACTTTGATTGCGAACTCTTCGGTGACTCCTGCGGTGCTTCTTACTCTTGTCGTTGCTCTATTGTACATGTCCATGATCATTCGCACGTAGGTTTCTGGAACTCCTTTTTGTCTTAGCGCTACCCATAAAAGATCTCTTGGTTGCCGGTCAAAGGCCTTCTCGAAATCAATCAACACGTCGCGCAACAAATATCTGGTGAGTAAGGCGATACTGAGAGTATACACTAGAGAATGTAGTGTTCTGTGTACTCTCTGATGGACATAAGAAAAAAAAAGCACGTCCCTGAAGCACCATCTATTAGAAAACAAAGGTTTTCGTTTATACACCTAATTGGATTGTACGATTGTACGATTAGACCAGTTTAGGTTCTTCACGTTGAAATCGATCATACGTTCTTGAATTCCGGCGTGTACTCTACATAATTGAATTATATTACGAATGAAAGCTGGGATAGGCATGCGAGGGCATGCTAGGTGAAGTAGTAGTTCGTGGAGTGACATGTTAAATGAAAGTTGTTCTATATCCTCTTACCCTAGATAAATATAAACTTGTCGTAAGACCTATTCGTAATGACAATTATAAAGAATTGAAAATAGTAGGTGGGAATAAGTGGGCTTATACTAAAAGTGACAAAAGACTTAAGGAGTAAGCAAAGAATATTTTAGGTTATAAGGGTTGACGACGCAACAGAGACAAATAATACTTCGTTCGTTCTCAAGGTTTGTATTAAGTTTCGACTTTCTGAAAATAGGAAAAGACAAATACCCATTCCCGACACTTCTACACAAGTACTTCACACAAGTATGTACTCAAAAATAACGAAAATTCTGTAATTTCGTGGGCGTACGACAAACGTACTCGCACACTTTCCCAATGAGTTGATTAGCATAAATAAAAGACTCAAAAAGTATAAAATAACACGTAATATTTAGAAAGCTTATTAGAATATAATCAATAAAATCTGAGCGTCAGAATGACGACGGATGACATTGAAGAAACGGCTTATCAATTAAACGAAGCACTCATTTCATCCTTCAAAAAAAGCTGTGCATTCAAGATAGAAAGCGGTGCGTACCTTGGTGGAGTGCACAGCTCGAAACTTTGAGGAAACCGGTGAGATATCTGTTCAACAGTGCTAAAAGAACAAAGAGTTGGTCTGATTATAGATCTGATCTAATAAAATACAATTTCGAATTGAGGAAATCCAAGGCTACCAACCGTAGTCCAACTCTATGAAGTCCTATCCAAGGAGCACACAAATGGACTCGGGTTGCTTCGCAAATCAGACGGCAATTTCACTGTCAATCGCAGGGAAACCTTGAAGACTTTGCTTAAGGTACATTTTCCTGGTTCTACCACTCAGCTAACACCTCTCGATGCTCTAATAATCCTCACAAATTACATCGATAGTAGAACAAATAGCCTCTCTGATAGACTCTTCAGCCCTGATAGAGTTAAATGGGGATTAGCTCATTTTAACCCTACAAAGCTCCAGGTAAACACGGTGTCTTTCCTGCTATCCTCTAGAGAGGTCTAGACATAATTCTACCACCGCCGATAGTTCTCTTAAGGTCCTGTTTCAACTTGGGATATATTCCTCAAATCTGGAGAGAAGTCAACCTTGACTTCATCCCTAAGATTGGAAAACCAAGTGAACAACCTAATTCCTATCGCTCTAGGAGGAAAATACAACCTCGCTCCATCTATCTACCCGATACAAACCTAGAATCGTAAATTTAACTGGAATTCCGACATCGACGCCTATCGACGCTACTACGGTAAAACCCGGAGTTTGAAACCTTATGTAATCCACTTGTTATATACCGCGATAGTAAGAACTATCATCACTTATGCATTTGCTGCATATGCTGTATGGTGGACAAAAGTTGAACAGAAGACTACAATAATTAAACTTTAAGGCCTCGAGTGGCTGGCGTGTCTCGGCATTACAAGCGCCATGCCAAGTTGCCCAAGGGCAGCCCAAGAGGAACTGATCGGAATTACTCCACTGCACTTTTTTATTTAAAAGGTAGCTAGACGTAGTGCAAACAGACTCCTCCCGCTCCGAAACAGAACAGCCATATAGACCATTGGGTCACATGCCCATTCTAAAACACACTTCATAAACTGGAAAGGATTACCACAGTTTCGGACCCATTCCCACACCCGTTCACTTTTGATAAAAGATTTAGGATACTGATCCCAAACCGCACAGCTTGGAAAAGCGGCGATCCCTTTTTAATGCGCCAATTGATTAATTTCAATTGTAGATTATTCCGTCATTTTCACGTCCTATCGGAGCCTCCTGTCTTCGTGTCATAAAGTTCGCCTCCGAATACACAAGTATAATCAGAGAAAATATGCCTCCTCTCTTCTAAGCCCGTTTTAGCGATACTTTTATTAAAACTCTAAACTCAGAGTGACCAGTTGCGACCAGTGTCCACCACGCTTATGATTGAATATTTAATGGACAAATACACTTCACTCAAAGTTTTGTAAAATCTAGCAAAAGTGTAACATGAAACCAAACTGCTCGTATAGAACAACCCTTTTTGACTAGACGCATTACCAACAGCTATGAAAATTGCAGCAAGTGTCGGCGCGAAACATATCCAACGAAAAGTTTATTGATTACCATCTCCAACTGCGCGACAGAGAGAATAATTTTTATCCCTTTCCTCAGACCTATTAATTCAACACCAGACGATAGAGCAAGGAAATACAACTTTAAAATACCCAGCTCATTGATAAATACATTGTGTCTAGCATCCTGTTCGGTGGCTGTTCGTGCCCGTACTTCCGTTCACAGTGTTTCCATAAATGTAAATATTAATGGGAAAAGTTTTAGCAGGCGAAGCTCTATAGAAACTCCCGTTCGCGCACACATACACCCTTGGGTATAGGTAAGCAATTAACAAGGAGAAGGCGTATTCCACGACTCCGACGATTGTTTTTATGGCAAACGTTGTATTGCCCTTCACCTTGTGCGATGCCTCCATCCCAGAAACAGGCAAACTCTTACAATAAATTATCAGAAAAGTTTAGCGCTCCGATGCATGCTTGGCTCACCGCAGTACACACCCACGCTATCTTATGGATGCTGCATGTGGCAGCATCCTTGCTGCATATTCGGTACAGTGAACGCAGTCATGACGTAAATAGACGAATAACTAATTTACCGCGATGTACAGTTACTATTGCAGCGGCTGCACGGCAGAAAATAAATAACCAAATGAAAACCGAGAATAATGAGGGACAAAAAATCAACGGAAGGTGTTTCTCTCAGGCTCGGTTTGGAGCCGAAATAGCGAAAAGACAGATTTAAGGCTTATGCTACAGCAACCCCGGAGTGAGAATTAATTTTCGCGGAATTTACTGGCACATTTAAACTCAACGCGCAACACCCTGATGCAAGTCGATGTTCCCGGGTTTGTTTCATTGTTTCGTCCCTTTTTATTTTTTTTTTGTTTTTGCTGCAGGTTTTCTTTTTTCTCAATGGTTTTGGCTGACTGTGGAACGCAGGTCCCTTGGGCGGAAAACCTTGGAGACCGAAACGCGCGAATTGTATGTGTTGCTTAATTGACGATAAAATTTACGATCAACTATGTTTCAATTATTCCTCTGCAGCAGAACGCGAGCTCGCGGGACATGATTCGGCAGCATGTAACCTTTTCGGAAACATTTTTTTAATCCTTTTGTTAATTATTCCCTAATAGAATTTGGGAAATAAAAAGTTTTTATAGCTTGGAGGGTGTGCTTAATTGGAATGGCGGTAAAGTATGCAATTCGTGTCGTTTGCGGAACTTGTGGAGAAAACTGAGTTGGTAAAAACTTGCTGAATTCAAAGTTATTTTCTGGAGCAAGCGTGATTTAAAGGTAAGGAACTTTTAAATTGTAAGCGTGAAGTTGTGTGCATACGTACATATGTATGTATGACATTAAGTACTAATTCTGCATTGCGTGCTTGTTTATATGGAGCTCGTTATTAGTATAAAATATGCGGCTAATAATAGTCCTACAGTCTGATATACAAAGATAGTTGGTTTATCCTTTCGCCTGGATATTAATACTTATGTATGTAGGGTAGGCACGGTCTGTTTTATATAGCATATAAAGGGTCTTCAATGAGAATGCTCGATTCTTAAAAGAAATAACAAAAAAAAGCAAATTTAGATGGGTTTTATACTCACTTTGTTTCTTATTTGAAAGAATGTTTTACGGAATTTATATAAGTCCATTTACCTTACAATCTTGGATTTGTTAGATTTTATACAGAAATAGGTTCATGTCCCCATGTCAAAAGCGCCAAGTTCTTGTGAATTATATGAAATTGACTGCTCGGGTTTTCCCGTACACTCTCTAGCACGATAGTGATGCTTTCAAGTAGACTTCTGACTCAAGTAGACTCAAACTTGTGCAGGTGGTTTACCGACAGACAAAACTCGGAGGTCAGGACCACCGAATTCATTAAACAAAAATCTCCAAACGTTAATCAAAAAAAATTATTGCATTGGAACAACTGAATTGGCGATGTAAATTCCAACAGCGCGAATATGTTCCCGCAAATAAATAAAATATATCGAAGAAACCATCAGAATGATATTCAGGATATAAAACTTCCGAGAACGTCAGATAATTGACGCCTTTAACGAACAGTCAGCACCGCTTTGGATGACGATTTCTTTGTGATCGAAGATTTCCAGGAGAAGGCGGTGACAGTGGGAGCTGTCTTTCAAGACGTGTGTAAGGTGAATGACAGCAATGAAATGATATCGATCATTGGCGACTAGAAAACTTTGGTTTTGCTACGTTCATTGACGATTTCATGGCAAATAATGCCATCGCCAGTGAAAGATCTAACACGCTGTTCATTTCGACGGAGGATGTACAGATGATCTTCGAGTAATTGAAGAGAAAAAAATCCACAAGAACCGATGGTATATCCAGTGTTGTGCTCAGCCACCTTCCGCCAGTACCTGTAGAAATGTGCACCATGCTGTTCATCTATGCACTGAATATTGAATATTATCCAGTGCAATGGAAGACACTGGGTGTAACCAATCTCCAAGAGCGGTAAAAACACTTCCAACCCGGCATATCCCCAGTCAATAAGTTTCCTTCCGCGTATCAGCAAAGTTTCGAAAAGTCCACCATAGAGGCCTTTCTAAATGGGTTGAGAACAATAAAATTATTCCAAATATCCAATTCGGTTTCAGAACGGTGCATGACACTATGGTGCGTCCCAAAATGATTGTGCCATCCTCCAAATGTTCTGTGTAAATAATGCGACACAAGTAATCGGGGAAAAAATTATTCAGTACTTCGAAGCATACTTAAAAGTATAAACTATCTCGAAGTATTGACTGTTATTTGCAGTATTTTGGGCAAACACACACAAAATTAGTGTCCCATAAAGATAGAGCCAAACTCCGATAGTAGCTGTTTCCTTTCTCTAACGGTGAAATTGTAATGTTTTACAATGTGTTCTCCGTGGCTGTGTGAATAGCGATAATTTGCTCTCGATCAGTGTCGATCATTTCGCGTTTGAGTAGACATTGTCAAGATGGAAAGAGGGAAGTCATTGAGTGTAGTGTTGGGTAGGACACGCATTTTTATTGAGTTTGTATGAGGTACTCATTTGGGGGAGTGAAGTGGTACATTGTCCCACCTCATTTGAGGTAAAGGATGTTTCTTATAGAGGTATAGAACTTTGAAATGGAATAAAACAAAGATGATTTTTTTAAAATGACATGAAATTGACTTTATTCGAAAGATAATCTTCTACCATTATAATTTAAATATAATTTCTGGTATATGAGCGCCACGGCTGGTTCGAAAGTAGTCTAATCTGGAGGTCCAATTTTCAATGATTTTTTCCAACATTTGTGGCCGTATATCGGCAATAACGCGGCGAATGTTGTCCTCCAAGTGGTCAATCGTTTCGGATTTATCGGCGTAGACTAGCGACTTCACATATCCTCAGAGAAAATAGTCAAGCGGCGTTAAATCGCAGGATCTTGGAGGCCAATTCACGGGTCCGTAACGTGAAATTATGCGGTTACCAAACGTTTCCTTCAATAAATCAATTGTGGAACGAGCTGTGTGACATATTGCGCCGTCTTGTTGAAACCTCAGCTCCTGCACATCATGGTTGTTCAATTGATGAACGGAGAACTCAGTAATCATCGCTCTATAGCGGTCACCATTGACTGTAACGTTCTGGCCAGCATCGTTTATAAAGAAGTACGGACCAGCCCATAAAGCACACCAAAAAATCAGTTTTTGTGGATGTAACGGTGCCTCAACATACACTTGAGGATTATCATCACTCCAAATGCGGCAGTTTTGTTTATTGACGTATCCATTCAATCAAAAGTGAGCTTCATCGCTAAACAAAATTCGCTTATAAAAATTGGGATCAACGGCAATCTTGTTTTGGGCAGTCATATGCCAGAAATTATATTTAAATTATAATGTCAGAAGATTATCTTTCGAATAAAGTCAATTTCATGTCAATTTAAAAAAATCATCTTTGTTTTATTCCATTTCAAAGTTCTATACCTCTATAAAATACACCCTTTACATCTTGTCACATGTCCCATTGATAGCTTGCAATATGTACTAATGCAAAAGTCGTGAGGTGCCTCTGACTATGACAAGAATTGAAGTGGTACAAATTTGAGGTGTTGGGATATTTTTGTACTGGTGTATGGGACATGAGGAAGTGAGGTGCTCTGACTATGACAAGAATTGAAGTGGTACAAATTATTTTTTTGAGGTGTTGGGATATTTTTGTACTGGTGTATGGGACATGAGGATGTGAGGTGCTGTGGCTATGACAAGAATTGAAGTGGTACAAATTATTTTTTTGAGGTGTTGGGATATTTTTGTACTGGTGTATGGGACATGAGGATGTGAGGTGCTGTGGCTATGACAAGAATTGAAGTGGTACAAATTATTTTTTTGAGGTGTTGGGATATTTTTGTACTGGTGTATGGGACATGAGGATGTGAGGTGCTCTGACTATGACAAGAATTGAAGTGGGAAAAATATTCTTTTTTGAGGTGTTGGGATATTTTTGTACTGGTGTATGGGACATGAGGATGTGAGGTGCTCTGACTATGACAAGAATTGAAGTGGGACAAATAATTTTTTGAGGTCTTGGGACATTTTTGTAGTGGTGTATGGGACATGAGGACGTGAGGTCCTTCTAACTATGACAAGAATTGAAGTGGGACAAATAATTTTTTTGAGGTGTTGCGACATTTTTGTAGTGATGTATGGGACATTTGTAGTGCATCTTGTATGAGTAACCCAACACTAATTGAGTGAATTCGGAAAAGGTCAAATATTATAATTGAATTGTTGAACAGTGGTGAAATTGAAAGGCAGTTAAAACGTTCCCATAACCTCATTTAAAGAAATGGGGAAGCTTTTATGGTACACAGAAGTCATCAGTCCATCCGTCTAATTCCACAAACTGTATGCGACGTGTTGCAACATGTCCTGGCATAGAATCTGCCAAGACCACCGTTCACAGATTTGTAAAGACATTCGGTCGGCTGCAATTGAAATTAATGACCACCTCTTACAGTACGACATAGGACGACCAGATTGAACTGGGCTTGAAAGCAAATGGCCTTTAATGAAGAATGGAGAAACGTTGTGTGGAGTGACGAAAAAAGGTTCAATAAGATCACTTCAAAATTAATACTCTGTGTGTGCATTTCCAATATAACACCTTAATGACATGGAAACAAAAAGTTTACTGTGAACTTCAATTAACACGACAAATTCATATCTCTCTCAAAATCCTATCTAGGACAACCACCCCCGGAGAGCAGTGAACAAACATCTTCGACACAAACCATCTGCATCCCGTTTTGTGACAAACATTTGGCCTAATAACTTTTCCTTACCATTCAATAGCGTCCGCAAATGATTTAATTACAATCAGGTCCATGATCGATGTCAGTGTTACCCTTCTTCAGCGTGACTTTGGAAAAAATTCAGCGGTACTGTAATGACAAGAAGGTGAAGATCAACTTGATCTTCTTCTTCTGCTACATGGCCTTCAATACTCCCATTATTTCCATGAGCCCGAGCGCCTTAGGTTTAGTAGATCGGGGTCGCGCCTTGGACTTGGTCAATGTTACCTCGAGTTCATATTGCCTCTTTAAAGGTAGGTTTAGTGTTTGCATTGATGTCAATCGAATTTTTTCCCATATATCATATACCATATTTTCTTAGTCTAAATTAAGTTAGGTTAATCCATAAACGTATATACATACAAATCGTAGAAGTCAAAGTTTGTTTTGAGCGTCCGCACGAGGCCAGTAAGTTATTTGAAGTTAGCTAAGTCTAGCGTAAATTAGCTCGTAGTAGAAATTGATAAAAATGAAATTAAAACTTACTAAGACAGTGATGTTTTCAACAAAACTTGAGGTTTTGGCTGATTATTTTATCGAACCAGTTGGCTCGGATTTGGCTAACAAACATCAACTCGTCGACTCGACAAAACGGTTTTAACAAGAGGAAAATTTAGGTAATGCGCAAACGTTTTTTAAACCAAGCACTGACTTTCAAAATAAAAATTGGTGATTTGCGCGCATTGGTAAGAGCTTTGTCATATACTATTAAACAATTCAAAATAGCCTTAATAACCATTACTTTAATAACAGAACCGCTATAACCAAACAAATTTTGAGCGTCTTTATTGAACGGCCCTGGAGGTGTAACTTTTGTATGTAATATTTCACTTGGGAAGTGTGCTTTGCATCCACGATAAGTTATCAAAGCCAAAAATCAGTTTTCAGTGGTTCAATAACTGCTAACTAAGCTTTACTGCTCTTTTGATTGATTATATGATTTCAAGGTCCGTCAAATGCACGAACATGCTAAAATGGCTTATGCAAAATTTAAGGAATGATTAAGTCTTGCTTTATATTTATATATTTATAGAGGAAACAACGGAAAATTCTACAACTGCATCGACGTCGACGTCTAAATGTTCGCTAAAAATCATTTGATGAATCGGTAATCCACCTTAAAGCTTTTAAGACAAATTGCAGTTCAGGTTTAAGGGGAATTGATAGTAGACAGGCATCACGCCCACTGCGTAATAAATTATGATGTTTGGCTTTAGACGTAATATTAGTATACATATTAAGCCGCTTAACAAACCACTTGTAGCCGAGTAATTCGCGAAGCTTTCCAACTGATTAAAATGTGGAATGGCGTATAAGATGTAACATTTGTTATTCTCATGGCTACTATGGCAGATGGACTCATTCGAAAAATCCTACGTTTTGGCGAACTAGAAAAAGCAATTCACGTTGCTGCTACTACGAGGTTTTGAAACTGCTTTACGTCCAAAGAAGGTGATCCGCCGTCAAACAAAGTGCGAAAACAATAGACACTGCTGCCAATACCTAACCGAGATGGGCATATGGACAAATGGATCCATATATGTATTTCGATCATCACAGTCAAAAATATGCTGTTAGACTGAACGAAACATTTGCATTGGACGGAAAGGACGAAGCCCAGCTTAGACGAAGTTAAGACAGTCATACCGAAGCTAAACTCTAATAAAGATGGTGGTGCAAATTGTTTACCTGTTAAGCTTTAAAAAACAGATGAAGCTGCGTTGGTTGAAAACATACATCAACCTATCATGTTGAATCATAGTTTGCCCAGTGAGTCATAGGACCAAAGTCCTATGAACCATGAATCCTAGACGGACACTTATCAATTTATGAATTTTTAACTAAGGAACAAAATCATGTCTATTATAGATTTCTTATTGCTATAAACTCAAAAAATTTGTCAGAGAGCCATGAAACAATTTCGTTGTTGATTTTTGTTGATTTTTAATACTATACGCGAAAGGATAAGGGCCAATAAAGGAGAAATGACCATCAAGTCCATACCATTGCTAGCTTACCCAGAATATAGTGAGCTTTCTGTACTTCGCAGAATGAAAGGGATGGAATCAATCAGGACCTGTATGTACCATTCAAGTTATATCATAGTTTAGATTGAAGCTTTCATTTTCTTTCAACTGAGAAGGAAACTCCATCGAAAACTTGTATTGTAAAGTAGAGGACACCTTACTCAGAAGGCTGTCGGTTACAAACAATATGCATTACAAATGACTTGTCTTTAACTAAACTAAAAGTCTTAGGCCCAGGTATAGATTAAAAGAACTAACAGCCACGAGCTATTCGTTTTAGAATCAATGGAGGACCACAATAACAACGATATTAATCCTTAAGCCCTATCCTGTAGTCCAGCGCAAATGAAAACTTATATTTATTAGAATATATTTAAAACTAAGTAACCCATGCAGCCGCCACTCAAAGTATTTTCATATATTATCTTAGTCGACGTTTAATTGTCAGTTTTTTATATATTTTCGAGTTGTGCAGTCGCGGAAATTTCAACTTCGGAGTTCCATAGACCCCAGGGTAATGATGAAGAAAAAACTGAAGAAGACCATATACATAGATGAAGAGGTAGGCTATATCGTAACTGAAAATTTGAAGATCATGGAGTCCTCGAAGACTTCTGGCAAGACTCAAGTGATGACCATTTTGCCGCGGATGATGATGTCCCTGTGATTTCGCCTCAATTAATTTTCTACGTGTTTTCGGATGTTCCTACCAAACTAAGAGGAAAAGATGGATTCAAATGAAGTGGTAAGCATTCAAAAAGTGCAAAGAAACATTTTACTATTGGGTTGTTCGACAATTAACGTAGTTTTTTTTTTTTCATATTTTTCAAAGCAAATTTATTCATTATATATTAACAACAAACATTGACCAAAAATATATTGTCAATTTTGTTGGATGACCTTTTGCCATCTTTCGGTTAGCTGAAAAATTCCACGCTCAAAGTAGTCTGGGAAAAACTGATCCAACTCATTTTTACCAGCCGGATGAGAATTGAAAGTTTTACCATTCAAATGGTTTTGAAGGAAGCAAAACAAATGGTAATCTGATAGTGCTGTCACTATCAAGGCTACTCGTATAGGGTGGATGTGGCATCGGTTACCTATTGAGCTCTGCTAATTTTTGAAGGGTTATCAGAGAAGTGTGTGGTGTGGCGTTATTATGATGGAATATCACGGCTTTTGCAATTGGCCAGTTCAGGGCGTTTTTTCTTGATTTCTTCGTTCAATTTCAATAGTTCAAAGTAGACTATACCCTTGCAATCCCACAACACAGAAAGCATAATCTTCTTTTAGTGAATATTGGCTTTAGTTGTCGATTGTGCGGGCTCATTTTGCTTCGCCCATGATCGTTTTCGGATTACGTTATAATAAGCAATCTATTTTTCATCACCCGTGATGATTATTTTTAGAAATGGGTCGTTTTGGTTACGATTCAGCATTAACAAATTGAATATGTTAATGCGTTTGGCGGGGTTGATTTCCTTTAATTCGTGAGGAACCCAAACATCCAGTTTGTTTACATAACCAAGCTGTTGTAAGTGCAAATAAACAGTTGAATTCGATATGTCGAGCTTCTCTGCTATTTCTTGAGTTCTCATACGTCGGTTAGTTTCGGTAAACACCTTTATTTTGTCGTCATCAGTTGTGGTTGAATGACCAGTATGTGGTGCATCTTGCACATTAACAACCTAATACATCCTCCTGCGTCTAGAGGTGATGCCCGAAGTTTGACAACAGAAGAAGAAACATGGAGTCATCTTGCTTACAATCATCTCTAATACCAACATTGAAATTCGCAGACAGAGGCAAAAATACAAAAACGACTAAACGGTAATTCCTCTGTACAAACAGTATACGTCCTTCTTTTGCAAGGGACACGGGTATAAAAGAGATTAAGGCTTTGTTTGGTTTGTACTATTTGGCTGCCGTTCTCAACATGAATCATGTGAAAACGAAATAAATGTTTGACAAGAGTTCCGGTGTACGCTATTTTCGGGCCACGATGACACAAGCTCGTTATATTGTCTTTCGGAGTGCTGGACGAAATGTTGTTGGACTTCGGAGGCAGATACATTTTTAAAATGTACATTCGCAGTAAACCAGACAAATATGGTATAAAAATGTTGATGTCATGTCACTCCAAAATGGCATACATGCTAGATAATTCTGTATATTTGGGTAAGCATTCGGCAGCCAAAAATGTTTCGTCTGCATACTATTACGTCATGAAATTTACGGAGAAAATCCACGGAACAAACAGAAGTTAGACTTGTGATAATTGGTTCAGGTCTATACCGTTGGCAGAGGAATTGTTGCCAAAAAGTTACGATTTTGTGCTCGTTGCATCGAAATAAAAAAGAAATTCCACCTTCACTTCTTGAAGTCAAAGATCGCGAACGTAATACAGCAAAATTTGCTTTTTCTGAAGAACTTGTTTTACTGTCCTACTGTCCGCCAAAATCAAAACAAAACAAAAATCTTCCATTTGCTGTCAACAATGCATACAAAAGCTGATCCTGTTGCTAAATGCCAATTACCTGAGATGGTGGATCTTTATAACAAGACGAAGTTGATTTGATGGACCAACTTATCACCGGTACAGTATTTCAAGACGAACCAAACGATGGCCATTTGCTATATTTTTCCGATTTTAATATTGTGAGTGTTGACTCTTATGTTCTTCTAAACATGGCATCGAACAAACGAGACGAAACTTCCTCAAAAACTTGGCACTGGCTCTCATCAAACCCCAAATGAAGGAGGCTAATTTTGCGGTTCAGATCCTGATTGGAGATATTTTGAAAATGATCAGACCATTTGTTGTGTCAACTACTGCTGTTGCTAAAAAAAATACGCCAGACGAAAATAAGGTGTGGGTATTGCCGAAATCTTCTTCGAGCCGAGTGTGCGTAGACTCAAAACTTTAATATTTTTTGTAACTTTGTGTAACTTTTTATCTTCTTCTTCTTCTTTTCCTTTTTATCCCGGCGTCGTTATGGTCAGAAGTGTAGGACCATAACCTTCCCACTTAACTGCTGGTCCGCTTGTGGGGTCCGCCGGTTTGACCTCAGAAAGTAGCGGCAGGCTTCCCGGTTTGGGATTACTTCATCGCTGAGGCCAATCAAATGCTGGTGTTTTTGCATTTGTTTGCACCAATTGTTTTTCGGCCTGCCTTTTTTGCGTGTTGAAATTGGAATGTTGATTGATAACGCCTTTTGGACGGGGTTCAAAGGATCTCTCCTTACCTTACGCTTACGCGATGTTTGATGTCGTCATCACAAGTTGCTTCTCTATTAATCATAGATCCCAGATATTTAAACTTTTCACACTTGGGAAGCACTCTTCCATTCAAGTAAATGTCTGGAATAGGCTGATGAGGGTCAGAGAACGGGCAGCACAGATACTCTGTCTTCTTTGAACTAATACGATACCCGTGTCCCTCAAAAATGTCCACCCACACATCAAGTGCTCGTTGTAGGGACGCCTGATCATCACCTATAATGGCCCCATCGTCAGCAAAGAATAGCTGGTGCACATTGGGGTCCGTCACTTTTCCTTCAAGCAAGCAATCAAGGACTGCTATAAAAAGCAGTGGGCTGAGGACGCTCCCTTGGTGTACACCGACTTTGATTGCGAACTCTTCGGTGACTCCTGCGGTGCATCTTACTTTTGTCGTTGCTCTCTCGTACATGTCCATAACCACTCGCACGTAGGTTTCTGGAACTCCTTTTTGTCTTAGCGCTACCCATAAAAGATCTCTTGGTTGCCGGTCAAAGGCCTTCTCGAAATCAACCAACACCATATGCAAGTCCTTTGAAGAATCACGATGCTTTTCCATCATGATCCTTATACTTTGGATTGCATCTGTCGTTGATTTACCCGAGACAAACCCGCACTGGTCATCAGATAGTCGTATTATTTTCCGCAGTCGGCTATCTAATACCCGTTCAACGATCTTCATGGTGTGCGACATCAGCTTGACAGAACGGTAGTTATAACAATTTCGCGTATCACCCTATCCTTTGTGCAATGGAAGAAGATAGCTTTCCCTCCATTGATTAGGCATAGTGTCGCCTCTCATAAGTTTGGAGATAAGAACCATGAGCCATCTAGACCCGATGTCTCACATCTTTTTCCAGAACTCAGAGGGTATCCCGTCCGGCCCAACAGCTTTTCTTTTCTTGGAGTTTTTAACCGCGAACCGAACTTCTTCGACTGTGATGTCGGATATTTCGGCATGATTCGGGGCGGCTCTTGGAAAGTACACTCGGGGAAACTGTTCGTTCAGAAGTTCCTCGCAATACTGTCGCCATCTGCGGAGAATTTTTTCATCTTCCACAAGGAGTTGGCCTTCGGCATTGTTAATAAACTTTGGGAAACGAATCTCCTGAGCATTTCTTCTTCTCTGGGCGGCTATCTTAAAGATATTTGCTCCTTTGTTCAAATTGTTTTGTCGAAGCTCCTGGGTAGCCTGGTTCCTGTCAGACGCGGAAGACGATATTTCTTCCAACTCCTGATAGAGGCCTTCCATGCTTTTCGCTTTGAATTCGGCGCATTTTTTCTTCGCGATACCTTTGCAACATCTATATACCTTTTCACGGCGAGCTTTTTCCTCTCTATTAGTAGAAGAGCACTTTGACCAAGCTTGGAAAGCCATTTTCTTTTCGTGTATCACTGCTTTGGCTTCGTCTGTCCACCACCAGGTTTCTTTTGCGTGTTGGCAGGGGCCTTTAGATGTTCCGAGCAGTGATTTGGCTTTCTCCAGGCCTCATTACCGACCTCATCGATAATGGAAGAGAGGTAGTTTTCCATGTTGGCGATAAAAGCTTCGCCTTTTCCTTTATCCAGCTTATACCACTTGATTCTCTCAGACACCTTCGTTTGCTGCTTTGACTTCTTTCTCGCAGCCATAAAAAATTCAGTCAAGAGGAGACGGTGTTGAGGGGCGATCGCGTCTCCCAGGATCACTTTGCAATCTTTAGCTCGTGGCTTCATGAAACTGGATACCAAATGATAGTCTATTTGAGTTTCATTTCCGCCGCTGCTATAAGTGATCAGGTGCCGGCTTTGTTTGACGAACATGGTATTTAGCACTATAAGACCGTACGACTTGCACATGTTTAGGATATCTTCACCTGAAGAGTTCCTGGTTTGTGTAACTTTTTATGATCATAATATAAATACTAATTTTTATTTAGTTTTTAAATAGGGTCCAAAATTGTTTGGGGTTTCCGAGGGAAGTATTGTACATAATAGTGTTTCTCCTGAGATGGGTAGGTTTCAAGGGTTAATAGTAGCTAAAGTTAGTCAACTTCACTAATTTCAAATAAGACCATCTAATCATCCCTGTTTTAAGAAACTTGTTTTTATACAAAATCAGTGAACTGCACTCGTTTCTAATTCTATCATTGATTAAAGCCAGCACATACATACATCATATACGTTCATTAAGCACGTACGATTCCACAGATAAATATGAAATCCACACAGATGAGCATCCAGTCGAATGAGATTGCAGGAAATGAAGTCCAGCACCACTCCAGGGTCGAAATGCACCCAACTATGGCGCTCCAGAATAAGTTTTCAGTAATAGGTCGAACTCATAAATTTAATGTTATCGCAGTGCCGGCATTTAGGGGAACTTTTCCATCGTACACCACACATAGACATACGCACACATCCTGTCCAGACACAAGTGAATCCTCTTCCGCCTTCAGTACATGGTATACTTCCATACAATTCACTAGAGCAGCACCATTGCTCTCTGTGCATCTAATCGCAGATGGGCTCAAATCGATAATTTGTTGCATCGGTCGCAAATGAGGGATAAAATCATCCACTAATAGCCTCCACCCTGAAATTTACAAATTCTCCGACAGTACATTGCAGGCGCAGAAGATGGTGGCTATACGATATTGGGATAATAAATTACTCTGGAATGTTAACGGGAATGTTACGCTACAGCTACTACACTTACGGATACAAGGATATGTGTATAGGTATACTTGCATAGTGAGTTGTATGCGCGGTTATTATAGGGATAGTGACATGGCCCGGAGTAAAATCATCTACAAATTTCAATTAAACATTGTAATTTGGGAAATGATGCTGCAATCTGCCCGTACTCCAGCATTCGATGTGTGTATTGTGCCGAGCAGCTTGTAAATTGGAATCCTGGAACCCTTTTGCGTACACGGTTACTCTATTCTATTGTGTATTACTTATTCAAGTGCGGGGATAATGCTCTAGTATATTGCTTTCGTCGATGCGATACTGGCATTATCTTTATCGTTGGATATAATACACTTGTGTGTAGGTGTGTGAGTGAGTTCATGTGGACACTGATGATACGGAGAAGCTTGAGTGATTTACAATACTAACCGGAGCTCCCCAAAGGTATACTCGAATACCTCAGAAGTGGTGTGCCGCCGAGGAACAGGTTCGGTGAATTATTCCACGTCGTCACTTGTGCCATTAGTAGGGGTGCAAACAATATGCTCAAGTCGCAAGTAATTTACGATTGCCCGTTGAGCCTCCACTGCTGTGCATGTATGGTGGTGACAGAACATCTAACACTAGAGATACACATACACTCGCCACATACACACGAAGCTAGGAGCAGGGATGTACCGAAGGATGAATGTTTTATACTTTATTTATGACTTCTTGAGTTTGTGCAGTGACCAGATTATTTGATTAGAGTGTGTTTACTCTTCGGGGAATTTCAGTTCGGAAAAGGGGAGCCATATATGTATGTGAGATGCAGACAGGATAAGCCAATTCGAGAGTGGCATTTGGTATGGTATGCGATTTACAAGTCGTCCTATGTTTTAATTGAAAATTTAATTTATTGCGAGATTTTATTACCTCATAATTGGAATGCGATGCGATCTCGGAAGGATATAAACACGTCAACGCAAGATATTTCTTCGGATCAGTCTCAACTTAATTTATGCTAATTTTTGCGATTCATTCATTATGCTTATCCGCAGAGCTCGTACGAAGGATAAACACTCAAACAAAGTACATATGACAGCAAGCTGCAAAAATAAGCTGTCCCTTGAGGAAATCCCCTACTTAGCGGGGAAGCGCAACGCGGCAACATATAAAAATATTAATAAAAACTATTATGAAAGAGATGCACATGAACAAATGCTTGGATACAAGCACAAATGTCCCAAGGACTTTTCAGCTGGGAAAACGCATGAACATATGACCGTATTCAAGCGCCCGTTACACCAGAGTCTATCCACAGGGTGAGGACAGCCCTCAGCGACAAACTAAACGTACGAGAATATGATCATCTATGGTACTCGTACATACACGTTCGTGCACCGAAGCACCCTACAGTAGAATGGAATATTTAAATGATATCCTGCAGCTAGTTACCATTAAATTTAATGTAAGCTCCTGCATGTCCTGTGGAAACGAAAACATTCGCACGTAAACACCAACGTTACAAGCCATGATAATAAGGTTTACCGCCACCGCCGCCTGCTGTTGCTATTGCTGTTGCTCATGCTGCTCCACAACGGTTGACTGCTCCTGATAAACTTGAGAGGAGCAGCACATGTGTATGCCAGTTGAATCTCTTTTAAGAGCTTCACGTGTTGGCGGCCTGCAGATGCAGCGCTTGCCGCAAATATTTGTTGTCGTCTAATCGGTGCGGACATGTGGCATGTCTGCGATGCCAGAAGCGCCAACCGGGACATTCGCAGGAGATGTACTATACATATACGAACGAGCACGAATACGTACAAGCGTAAGCTTAATTGCACATTAATGTTCACTAGTTGGTGCGTGTTTTTTTTTTTTGCATTCTTTTCACTCCTTTTCACTCTCATTCCTTTCATCTGATTTTCTGTGTCAAAGGATTAAAAGCAAAAGGATGTAATGCGATAGTCTTATTGGATTTTATTTCGAAAATCGCAGTGGTGGGTACACGACAATCGCGGTTTTTGGGATGCAATTCCATTCAAATGGGTGAGAGAAAAAAAAATAAAATAAAAGCAAAAGCACTCAAAGCACAGGAAAAACTTGACATTAATTGGCCGCAAGGCTTCTGACGCCTGCATTGTTATTCCATTTGAAAATAGGATTTAATTTGAATCAGTGCGGTTCCGGTAAGCGGGCATTATGTGGCTGCCGTTTAAGGGCTGCATGTATGTATGTGCAAATGGAGCAAATCAGTTTGGGTACTTTTATTGGATTAGGATTTGTCCACACTGACCAAGGGTACGTATTGCACCCTTAGCAATTAACACAAGGGTAGCCAGAGGATTGAGGCGAGTTAAGTGATTGAGTTTGTGGAAAATAAATACGATTAGGGAATGTTTGTGTATGGATGCGCAGCAAAACATGTTTGTTGTGCGGCTATTAAATATCAAAGATTGGATTACTACGAACATGGATTGGAAGTCTATATTTCAATGGGAACTACTGTCAATCCTGATTACGGCAAGTCAAGAGATTTTTAAAGTTAATTGGCTTAAGGAAGTTTTATATGAATGAACATTTGAACCTAGAAAAAGTCTACTTATGATTAGTAAGCAAGCCAGATGTCAATTATTTTTAACTTTGAAGAGAAAAGACTCAAGTAACTTCCTAAACCAACAGAATATGTAACGAAATAGTTCAGTGGTGATCATCACCGCGCTAGCTAGATAATCGTACGAATTACGTCTGAGGTTCCGTCAAAAGAAACACTGCAGAACGCCACTGTGATGATAATCTGAATTTTTTTCTATGTTCCAGGATATCGAAAAAAAATAAGATTTTTTAATACTCTTTGATATTGAGATTAAGAATTTTCAAAACTGTTTGAGTTACACTTAATTAATTGACATCAGCTGTTTCGACAGATGGATGCATTTCGCCATGAACCAAAAATAAAATTTAAGGTTGATAACGAGGATGTTGATGATAAACTGTTATATATGCCGGAGCTAGATAATTCGAAATAAGTGTTAAATTCTGTTTATATCAAGAAAAACGACATGAACACGTTTGTCTTAATTCTAGAGGTGGAATGACCGACGAACATCGAGATAAAATTGATCACAAAATACAAATAAAGTCAAATTGTTGTGTGACTCACAAATATACGAAACTAGGCAGACTGCAAAAAACTATCTAACCAAACTATCTTCTTTTCATTTGGTACCGTTGAAGACAGGAGATTTAGGGCAGCTTTCAATTAGCGGGGATAGATTTTGCCGGCTTGTGGCGGCCATGTAAAGTTACACTATTGAACAGCACGTCGAAATGAAATAATTTTATTATCAAAATAAGTGTTCGTTAGTGCAAACGCTGCGCGCATTGCGCCCATTTTTTTTCAATTCAAAATGCATTTTTATTAAATTTAAATTTATTTCGTATAACTATCTTACGCTAGACAAAAATGCTTAAAACTAGACTTACGGGCTCTAAACGGACACTCTTAAATAAACTGGACAACTTAATTCTATGTCTTCCGTCAACTACCTGTAAACTTATCATATCTTAACCTTAACCTTATCATATGTTAAGCTAAGAAAAATTAGTTTTATTAAAAAAAAACTTAGCATATGGGCATTGTGCCTATTGTGCGATAGACATGATCGCTCTTTACAATCGACTCTTCAAAGTTTGGTGCCGAAATTTGAGACAACCGGCCGGTAATCAATCAGCCAACATTCGTTTTTCAAAGGAACACAAGATCGGCCGAGAACATCGCAGCAGTCCGTGAAAGTGTACAGCAGAAACCGAGGCAGTTGATTCATTGTCATGCACAAGAATTCGGCCTTTCGCAGCCTTGCACCCTTACAAGATCCAACTGACCCAGAAGCTCAAAGTTCATGACCGTAGAACACGCCGTTGATTTGTTGACTGGGCTTGAGAGCGCTTGGAAGTGGACTCCAATTTTGGCCGAAGAATCATCTCTGGCGCCGAAATGAAATTATCTATGGGACGACACCGATTCACCCGAGTTTCATCAGGTGACAATTCATCCTCAAAAAGTTACCATTCGGTGGGTTTTGGGCTGGCGGCGTCATTAGTCCGTACTTTTTCGAAAACGACGTTGGTGTGGAGGTCACCTTCAATGGCGAGCGCTACGAAATGATGATAACCAATTTTTTATGGCCCAAATTAGGTCATATGGACCAACATAACATGTGATTGCAGCAGTATGGCGCTACGTGCGGCACAGCGGGCGCCACGATTGACATTCTGCATGAACAATTTGAGGGTAAGGTTATCTCTCGCAGAGGTGACGTGAATTGGCCACCAGGGTCATGCGATTTGACTCCACTGGACTCTTTCTTATGGGGTTTCCTGAAGTCGCAGGACTATGTAAATAAACCACAATCGATCGATGCCCTTAAGGTGAACACAACACAAGCCATCGCTCAAATTCAGCTGGATCTATGCAGAAGAGTTATTAAAAATTGGAAAACTCGGATCCGGCCCACCATAAGAAGCGGAAGCAGACGTTTGAATAATATCATTTTACGTAATGGCATATATGGGCCTTTCAAATGAAAAACGAATTTTGCTAGTACCTCACACACAGCTTTTTTTTTTTTTTTTGTTTTATTCCATTTCAACATCTTCCCGCTCTTTTACTTAGCATTTCCAATGCTACGACAACTCCAGTTTGCAGTCATGAAATGAATCAAAACATAGTCAATATACCTTCACGTCGAATAAAATGCGCTGGGAGTTGAGATCTTAATTTGCTCCCAAGATACGAGTATGTGTCATTAAAAACCGTTCAAGAACGTACGAACGAATACCTATACACATACAGAGGTATTCCCCAAAAATAACAGCTTTGATGTTTAGAGAATTCAAAACAGCAAGACATGAAAATATTTTAATCTGAAGAATAACCGATCGTATAAGGCCATGTAAACCCTTTGAAAAAGAATAGAAAAAAAGAAAATAGAAAAAAAGGATTAACAACCGGTCTGGCTAGCAACGATTCAGATATGTTTACCAACATAACAAAGAGAAATTCGATTTAGTCAGGCTACGACCACCCCGCTAAATTATACGATTCCTTTTATTTCATGAAATGGAAATCCGTAGTTTTTTTTCAACATGTGTAGCCTTTTTCCGCTTCTTCTTCTTTTCCTTTTTTCCGGCGTCGTTATGGTCAGAAGTGTAGGACCATAACTTTCCCACTTAACTGCATCCCTACTGGTCCGCTTGTGGGGTCCGCCGGTTTGACCTCAGAAAGTAGCGGCAGGCTTCCCGGTTTGGGATTACTTCATCGCTGAGGCCAATCAAATGCTGATGTTTTTGCATTTGTTTGCACCAATTGTTTTTCGGCCTGCCTTTTTTGCGTGTTGAAATTGGAACGTTGATTGATAACGCCTTTTGGACGGGGTTCAAAGGATCTCTCCTTTGAACATGGCAATACCAACTGAGTCGGTCGCGCTCTATCTTTCTTGTGATGGTTTCTTTTACGTGGAGGCTTCTTCGGATCTTTGAACTTCTAATTCTGTCACGCTTTGTTATTCCCGCTGACATGCGAAGCATCTTCATCTCGGCTGCCGTTAATTTGCTCTTATACTTTTTGTGCATTGTCCAGCATTGTGAACCGTATGTGAGCGCCGGACGTACAACTGAAGTGTAGAGCCTTCCTTTCAGCTTAGGGGGCATTTTTCGATCCCAGAATATGGCGGAGTTTTCCCGCCACTTCATTCACCCTACGCTTACGCGATGGTTGATGTCGTCATCACAAGTTGCTTCTTTATTAATTTCACACTTGGGAAGCTCTCTTCCATTCAAGTAAATGTCTGGAATAGGCTGATGAGGGTCAGAGAACGGGCAGCACATATACTCTGTCTTCTTTGAACTAATACGATACCCGTGTCCCTCAAAAATGTCCACCCACACATCAAGTGCTCGTTGTAGGGACGCCTGATCATCACTTATAATGGCTCCATCGTCAGCAAAGAATACCTGGTGCACATTGGGGTCCGTCACTTTTCCTTCAAGCAAGCAATCAAGGACTGCTATAAAGAGCAGTGGGCTGAGGACGCTCCCTTGGTGTACACCGACTTTGATTGCGAACTCTTCGGTGACTCCTGCGGTGCATCTTACTCTTGTCGTTGCTCTATTGTACATGTCCATGATCACTCGCACGTAGATTTCTGGAACTCCTTTTTGTCTTAGCGCTACCCATAAAAGATCTCTTGGTTGCCGGTCAAAGGCCTTCTCGATATCAACCAAACCCATATGCAAGTCCTTTGAAGAATCACGATGCTTTTCCATCATGTTCCTTATACTTTGGATTGCATCTGTTGTTGATTTACCCGAGACAAACCCGCACTGGTCATCAGATAGCCGTATTATTTTCCGCAGTCGGCTATCTAATACCCGTTCAACGATCTTCATGGTGTGCGACATCAGCTTGACAGAACGGTAGTTATCACAATTTCGCGTATCACCCTTTCCTTTGTGCAAAGGAAGAAGATAGCTTTCCCTCCGTTGATTAGGCATAGTGTCGCCTCTCATAAGTTTGGAGATAAGAACCATGAGCCATCTAGACCCGATGTCTCCCATCTTTTTCCAGAACTCAGAGGGTATTCCGTGCAGGGACGGGTTAAGAATATCCCTGCAGCAATACCTCTCGCTTGTCGTAAAAGGCGACTAAAACAAAGGTAAACAAAAATCACATCTAGGCAATTTAGAAAACACCAAGGTGAGCCTAGGGACACATATACCACCATTAAACTGCCCCACAAGTGTACATGCAAATCAGTGGGTTGACACGACTGGAGATCACCGGTGTTGTAAGAGTAAGATCAAACAAAAAAAAATCTGGAGCATGCCCGTGTCAAAAAAAAAAAAAAAAAACAAGGCAGGCCGAAAAACAATTGGTGCAAAAAAATGTAAAAAACACCAGCATTTGATTGGCCTCAGCGATGAAATAATCCCAAACCGGGAAGCCTGCCGCTACTTTCTGAGGTAAAACCGGCGGACCCCACAAGCGGACCAGTAGGAATGCAGTTAAGTGGGAAGGTTATGGTCCTACACTTCTGACCGTAACAACGCCGGGAAAAGGAAAAGGAAAAGAAGAAGAAGAAGAGGGTATCCCGTCCGGTCCAACAGCTTTTCTTTCCTTGGAGTTTTTTAGTAACATCTGGTTCCAACTTCACTTGGTTCTAACAACTCATAATATACCATGTTAAACTGGTCCGACAAATTACCATGACCACGACCGCCCAGGACTAATTTCAATTTGGATCATCGCAGTAAATCCATTTTTTCTTATCCCAGTCACAATACAAAACAGGAAGACCCTCCTGATCAACAGTTCAATTGTGAAAAAAAGTTGCTCAACATCTCTCGGCTTCAAGTCGTGTGGCACCCGATTTCTTTACTTTAGGTTTAGAGACACTACTAGTATTTGAAAGAACAAGAGGTAGCTTGTTGAATTACAATCAATGAATCTCCTAGTATGCGTTTGACATGGATCTTGATCCAGCAATGCTCACCATTATCCACAAGTTCACTCACTAATAAAACCTTCATCGTAGAGTTCCGTAATCATTAAATAAACCTTAGCCGCCGTAATCATTACACATACCTTTTTTCACATTTCAACATATAACAATAACAATAAAATAAAATGTAGCTACTTAAAGGAATTAATGTTATTTTTTTTTTTTGTTTAAAGTATATAAAAAGTAGAACGTCAATATTTCGCATGTCAAGGGTCATCGTACAATCCTCAAAAGACAAAGTAATTTCAAAGTAAACACAAGAGTATCGATATCCTGTTCCTCGTTTAGTCTGTTTAGACACTTAATCAAATTTAATATTTTAATTAAAATATTAAGCTGTACCACATGAAATGTCCGATTTTTTTGACAAAATTTAAAGGTCAACATTTCTTTTCTATACAGTTTTATTTAGTCAAAATATGAACCGTTAACATCTATAATCTTATTCCACCGTGATTCAAGGTCCATTATTCCTTTTTTTATGAAAGGCTTGATTTTTTGATGCTAAGAAGTTTTCAAAGGCTCGAATCCCAACTGTAGCAGCTTTTGCGCCATTACGTGTGAGAATGGGGTCTAGCACTGTCGTGCAACAAGATCGGACCATGAGTATTGACCAATGCAGGTTGCTTTTCAGCCAATTTCGTATGCATTAAGTCGATTTACTCACAATATTTGACTCCATTTATCGTTTCTCCTGGTTGAAGAAATGAAAAGAGAATTGGTCTTTTCGATGTCCACCAGATTGTCACTATAACCTTTTTCTAGATGAAGACCAAGTTTGGGAGTGTGCTTGGGTTCTCGTCTGCATCCAACCACTGCCCAGATCTTTTACGGTTGTCATACAAAATCCACTTTTCATCACATGTGATTATACGGTGCAAAAACGGTGCCTTAGACTCAGCGATACATAGGTTTCTAAACGGCGTTGTTTTTGGGTCTTGTTCAACTCTGGGGGCACCCACTTGTACCCTCTATACCCACTTGTACCCTCTGTATCTACCTCATTTTTCCCATTTGAAATATGGGTCGACTTATTGTCATGGAGGATACACCCATGTTGTGTGCAATGCCCCGCACCTTTTTTTTTTTGGGTCTGCATCCACCATTTCTCGTAAAACGGCGTCGTCAATTACCGTTTTCGGTTTCCCACGCGGTGCGTTTTCGAGGCTTAGATCTCCCGAACGGAACCTACCAAACTAACGCCGAATGGTGCGTTCGTTCACCGCTATATTCTCAAATGCGTCATTTATATTTTTGGCTGCCAGAACGCATTATGTCCCAATTTGAACTCGCAGAGGAAAAGAGTACAAATTTGAGCCGTCGACAGCATAATATAAAAATTCCTATAAAAAAATAACTGCACTTGCAACAAGTCGCACACATCAAACACACATACCACTTAATCTTATATAAAAAAAAACTCACTGTGTTGTACAGACGGTCACTCGATAGCTTCTAATTGAGGACTAAGTGAAAAATCGGACATTACGTGTGGTACAACCTAATACTAAAGCCAAAATTCAATGAAAAAAATTTAAGGGTTGTAAGTCTAAAGGGTCTAAGTGCCAAAAAATCAAAAGTCAATATTTTTAGGAAAATACAATCTAAGTGCCAAGCCTAATAATATCCAAATCGATCCAAATGTCTTTTTCTTTTAAAATTTTACCCACACACAAATAAAGTTGTGGTAGGGTCTAGGTGCCAACGAACTTTCGCTCAAAAGGGTCTGTGCCTGTGTGCGTTCAGGGCGAATTAGCGGGTGGTGGTGGCTGTTAGCATGGGTTTATGTTTGTTAACAGTTAGTTGACTAAATTACACGGTACGAAATGGACGCTACAGCATCGAGTGATCAAAACATTCAGAGAAAACGAAACCCAGAAAATTTATTTTTATTATGTATTTTTTCGTATATCTCTTAATAATAAAATTGGCACTTAGACCCTTTAGACTTACAACCCTTCAATTGAAGAAATAACTGAAGGAAAAAAAGTGAAAAATAAAATGAATACAAGTTTGAAATGTTGGGTGTACAAATGTAAAATGTCAGTTTTTCAGTTGTATCGCTGGAACCATTTTCTGGTTTAAGTGCCGGATCAGAAAAGTCGAATGGTAAGTTTGCGCATCGCTACTAACTACTCTTGGTCTTTACGTTCGGGATTTTTAATCTATATTTTAGTCTTCTAACTTGCAAATCTGGGGTAGGGAAGACTTATGTATATAAAGGCTTTTTTGTCTGTCCATCCGTCCGTACGCATATACATATGTATCAAATCACACTTGCCGGGTAGCTATGAGTCTGAAATTAAGATGTGTTATAGAAAACATGATTCTGAGCTCACAGCGACCGGTTTTAGAAGCCTAGCTGCTGTGGTTGCTGAGATCCAGATAAAAGTTTGAAAAATTCAAGGAAGAAGACCTGAAATTGTAGTTTGGCACCTGGTGAGCTGATCCCATCTTGTTTTAGGTGCATAAAAATGTAAGCTACATAAGCTCAATTTGCAAGAAGTTTTGCATCTCGTTTTTATTTTAAAAAATCGGCAAAACAACAAAAACTTGCAGATTAAATTGCCATGAAGTCCATTATGGCTTATAACAGTTATCAAAAGATTATGAAAACAGACTACCATCAACATGTATTGTATTTACACCACCACTCGTGCATCTATCAGTCTCCAATTCGAATGGGCATATTTCTCTTCCAACCTGTAACAGCCCCTCGCACTGCAAACAACTCACACTGTAGCCCTTGAAACGATCCTTCATCTACTCCCTTTGGATCTCTTTGGCAAGGAAAAGACAAGGAAATCAGCGCTGCGACTAAAGGAATCGGCTCGTTGAAAGTTTCTCGTAATAGGAAACGCTGTTATTCTACGTCACAGCAATGATCTAAATGAAGTCACGGACTATTTCTTCCCGACCCTAAACTTCAAGATTAATAAATCAACAATTCCCAACCGACGACAATGGGTTTCCAAGAAAAGTGCCCCTCACTGGAAATATGCACAGACAGGTCCAGGACAGGCAACGGTTTAGTTGCCGGTGTCTATGCACCGACCCTAAAAATCAGCCAATCCATTAAACTACTGATTTAAAGCTCTCGCAATGACACTTTATTAGCTCAATGCAAGCCTTGATAAAAATAAATGACTTAATTAACTTATTAACCAGGTGGAAAAGATTAAGGAGAGTGGCGAGACGGGGAGAGGGTTGTGGTATAGGGCAATTCTGAGACTGGACTTTTTGATGTGAAGGTCGAAAAGATTGGTGTTCGCTTTGCGTAGCATTCTGGACGTTGGTACGTGGTAGCCATCTCACTGCTTTACTCCTCTAAGTCAATATTATATTTTTCAAACTAGACCCCATAAAATACTATGTATGCCTATTGATTTAAGGCAAATAATATTGTTTAAGCAACGAGGTGCGAGGTTGCTTAAAAATCCATTTTTATTTTTGTTTCTTGGGTCTGCTGTACGCAAATGAAGTTGCAATTGTAGCTAGTTCCGTACCGTAATATTAGTAATTCAGTTAAAAGCGAAAACCACGGTGTTAACGACTATCTTATTCATTATAATTGTAGAGCTCTTTTCGGTCTTGAGGATCCGCAGTGCCTTCACTAAAATGGTTGAACTTTAGTTTGAAGAATTTATCCCTAAGTCCATGTTTCATCATTTGTTATGTAAATTCAAGAATTTTGAGACAAATGTTGTCCCCACAAATGAGTCAAAAAAAGAGAATTCACTGAATAAACGGAGAACAATACATCAATTAGCCTAACAATGTACGAGGGATTGAGTCAAGCGTTTGCTGAATATAATACTCGAAATGGTATAATACTTCGAAAGTGGTGAAACAATGTCGAATAAAGTTTGTATGGAGCCGATTATCATTATCTGTTCCGGTACGAAAAGGAGCTCAGAAATATACATATGTATGTATTAAAGGATCTCTTAAAAACGATAGATTCGACTTCAAGGTATCATTAAAATAAATCAGATCCATTTAAATTACTTCCAAATGAGTGATTCTTAACTCTTTCCTTTTCAAAAATGATCCTCCTTTGTTCTTACGATGAAACACAACACGTTTCGTACATGCCTCCAACAGTCTGTCTGTCTGCGTTTTCATTCTGGTAATTTTTTTAAACTGGCGATATCCCTGATGGGCCGCCGACAATATGTCCAGTGTTGATGTATAATTTACCCAAGAAGTTTGGGAGACCTTGAAGATTAGAACCTCATGCAATAAGTACTCTTCGAGGGATATACATAAAACTTTTCCAGGTGGTCGCTTTAACTTCAAGTTAATTCCCATACGGTGCTTCATGGCGTAAATAATCTTAATCGCATATGCAAGACACGCAAGTCGACATAGAATTGTCCGCTACAATTTCACACATGACTAAAACGCACCCAGGTCTACGTACGGATACTTTAGGGCCATCAAATTGTCGGTTGCCAGTTTAATAGCTGCCAATATGTGAAGGCTAATTCATTGATCGTTTGCTTTTATGAATCCAGTTACTATCCTCATAAAAGAGCCCTAATATCATATAATTGGCCTTTCTATGCCCGTCAGCCTAGGGATACTTGCAGAACATTAAACTATCTGCTTTCCAAATTTACGATGCTTTAGCAACATGGTAGATTTTTGACCACTCTTAATAACCGTGTACTAAAATCATGGGGTTTTGTGACCATCCATTAATTCATTTAAACCGGATGAATGATTGTTGGTATAAGTTGATAAATAGCCTTTCGAATGACCGTTTAAGAGGATACATCCCAAATGAGAAAGCTAAACTTGGTGCGGTCGGATGTATACGCACATGCATGCAGAGTGAGTCGCCTCGAAGGCCATTCAATCGCTATTATACATCGAAGAACCATAATGGGACTGAACATAAAATATCTCAAATATAATAAACTTTAGTATCAAGCTCTATTTACCCGAAGCACCATATGACACCATATATGCTCCTATGTGGATGTATAAAGTCATGCATATAGATTGTGCGAGGTTGCTGCAAGGACTTTCGAACAAATTGAGTTTGGTGCAGTAAATTGTTCTAGAACTATGTCCACGGTATCGTCATCATTATTGTGATTGTTGTCGTAGTCGATGTTATTATCGTCGTCGTCGCAGTCGCCGTTACCATAGACATTGTTGTCAGTGTTCAAGTTTAACCAGAAGAGACTGTCACATGTGTATAAGCAAAACTAATCACACCCATGAGTTGGATGCGTCCCTGGATGCTGTTCGTCAGCCTAAATTTCTTCAGCTCACATCCAGGCCGCCTCTGGTTATTGTTGCCATTTGACCATGATAATGACATGACACTGGATTTGCCCATAAAACGTAATGTGGCATGAAATGACCTTTCATAAATTAAGTATGATTAAATCAGATTAGGTCAGTTATATCAGGACATGGAGTTGCTGTTGTTTGTTCTATTGCCTCAGTCGCTATTGCTGTTGCTGCTGCTGCTGATGATGATGATGTAGTAGAGTAGTATATATGACTGAAGATTGACTGCCTATTTCGAAAAGGCACATGTTGAAGAACGTCAATGTGCCTACGAGTACTTTTCAAGACCCTTGTAAATTCAGAATATGAATTATGTTATGTTGTAGTGGTTTATCTTTTCCATGTCTCCGAACGGACATTTATGATGAGTCCTTAATGACAGGGAACATATTGCTTTACAGAGATATCACACATAAATTTCAATGTGTGATTTGTATTCAGGGACCATTTATCTGTGGAAGACATCAGTTCTCAAGCTGGATATTGTTCAGGACAGAGTAGCTTAGAGAAAATTATTTCCAGTTAACAGAGCTATTTATTGGTTCATTTCGAAATGTATCTTTAGATCAAATCAAAGTCGATCAATGGGAATCCGCCGCTTTTTTTCAATTTGAAAGTTTTGTTTCGGAAAAAGTATTATCCATTGCTAGCTATAACTTCTACATATCTTCCAACACGTTTTCGTGCCAGTCGACGAATAGATCTAGTTTGACGCTTCTTCGAAAGTAGTGCTCAAACAAGTCATTCGTCACCGATCGCAACAGAAAGAGTCGATGTCTGCATCATACATCATACGCAGATACACAGCATGGGCTTCAATCGACAGAGGCTTGGCTTGGGCGTGGATGATGATACATGGCCACAATTTTTTTCGTTTTAGGTTATCATAATTGATACACTTTTCATTGTCAGTCAAAATATGATGCAAAACTCATACTTTTTCGCCGCTACAACCAGAATTCACTCATGAAAAAATACTGTTAGCTTCAACTTTATGACATCCCTGCTTTTGGAAAATTCCCGAGGCTTTCAAACGATAAGAAATGGTATGCAAGTCAACGAACCTGCATGTTTTTGTTTCATTTGACATGGATCTTGTTCCGGTAGTGTACCCAATACTGCATCCTTAAACTTTTTTCTCAGCCCCAGATGCTTCTAATCTTTCACGTTGATATCACCCTTTTACAAAGCTCCTCAATAGCAGATTTTTTTCCACAAAGTCCACATTTTCACACACAAAAAAAAAATTACTTCGATGAAAATGAACAAACGTAAAGACAAGAAGTTGTTGACAGATTCCCAAGCCTTTGCGAAACGCGCGGCACATGCTGGAAAATATCGTCCGAAAACGATGGATTCCGATGAGCTTACCTGTTCTATCTGAAAGTCTTGGGTTCTATTATGGTTCACCTATGGTATTGGAAAATCAAGCATAATTTCTCAGTGATTTCCATTGGATTGGATAGTGGTAGCTCCATGACGTCCATGGGAAAGTAAGACTCCCTTAGCTTTTTGGCTGTGACGAACACATCAACCCACTTTTTAACCCTGTAAACAATGTTCGAATATGGAACTTATCCGATCCGGACCTGTTTCACTTCCGAACTCATTTTTAACCCAGAACGCAAAAAGAGGGGTGTGATAAGTTTGACGTGTCTGTTTGGCTGTGTGTCTGTCTCCTGAACGAATGGGCCGATTTTGATGATTTTTTTTGTTTGAAAGCTTACGTGATCGAGATGGTTCTTAGGTACAATTTATGAAGATCTGTTAAGGCGTTTCAAGGCCGTCATCTCTTTTAGATGGCAAAAAATTAATCATCCCATAGGAAGATTTTACAATTTTTGCAAATGGCGTCATACTTCAATCATATTTGACATTAGTGAATTAGACAGCTGTAGTATACAAACAGATAAGCACCGGAGCGCTATACTTTGCTAGAGTGTGGAATAATTGTGTCGATTTTTTTGACTAATAATCGGTCGGTGGAATTTCGTAAATTGGTAAACATTTGGTTTCAACAAGACGGTGCAACCACACACACAGGGGTGGTCGTGGGGCAATGGTAATCATCGCCGACTGTTGAGCCGAAGGTCTGTAGTTTAAGTCCGTCCATAGTCAAGAACAATTCCTATGCGGAAAAACTGTGCAACAACATCAGTTATGAATGAGAGATGATCAAAAAGTGCTGATGAAGGCATTACACTCGCGGCATAAGATCACTTTAAAATTCATACTCTGCGTGTGCATTTCCAAAACAACACCTTGGAATGACATGGAAAAAAAAGAGTTACTATGAACTACAAACAAGGAAAATTCAGTGGAATCTCTCAAATTCTATCTAGGACAACCACCCCAAAGAGTAGTGAGCCATTTGGCATGGCCAGCAAGATCGTCAAATTTGACCATCCCAGATTTCTTTCTTGGGGCTGCTTGAAGTCGCGGACTAATGCCAACAAGCCTCGGACGTTCGCGTTCGCAGCTCTTGAGAAGAATATTTTACAGAAATACGAACATTTATCACCGGAAATCTTGCGGAAAGTCATGGAAAATGCGATAAAACGGGTTCAAATGTGTATCAACGCTGACGGTAGCCACTGAACGGATATCACCTTTTCCACATAACAGAAAAAATTGTAAAGGTCAAAATAGAGATTCCATCGCTCAAATTAATTTTTTTATATTTGGTAAAAAAGTTTTTCAAAAACAAAATTGGATGATAAATATTGCGCCGTCTTATACATACAAGAAGCCCTATGCGTTGATGATAATACTTAAGAAAAATATAATTTAAGAAATTACCTATCCCAATTAGGGTCGGCGAGTAATTTAAAAAAAAAATAAAATAAAAATAAAATTAAAATTTTTTAGTAACCTCAGACTCAAAAACTTTAAAAAGTTAAAAAATAAAATTTTTCCCTCGGCGTTTTGACATCATTAAAAGAACCTATTATTATTTTAAATATAAGCGCCGCCCCGTCGGAGAACTGCTAAGTAACTAAAAAAAAAAGCAGAATACAAAAAAAAAGAATATTGATAATGATAAAGTATGGATTATACAAAGACCTACTCTATGTAAATAACGTAAGTAAGTACCGAAACAACCATATTATATTTACGTACAATTTGAAACTAGTAGATATTTTTTTATACATAGCACATATGTAGATATAACTACTAATAACCCTTCTTCACTTAGCGGCTGCTGAAAATATCGCCGCAAGGATTGTAACTGAAAACCTACTTTCGAGACGCTCAATGGATATTCCAATCCAACAAGCATACATATGTAGGCAACCTGAAAATGTCTGCAGAAATGGCATTTCAACTTCCCGCGGAGACCATCGAAAAAGTGCATGATATCATGTTGGACAATAAGCGAGGCGAGGTAAGTGAGATAGCTGAGGCTGTGGGGACATCGGAAGAAACTGTGCGAAACATCTTGCGCAAGCATTGCGAAAGATTTGTGCCTTTGTTGAATGCCGATCGAAAGCAAATGCGCAAACTATTTTCGCAGCAATCTATGGACCGATTTAATAGAGATCTGACCGATTTTGTGCAACGATTTTTCACCATGGGACATGACTCCACCACTACACGGCAAAACAGAAACGCAGTCCAGCAGTGGGTGGAAGCCGTTGGTTCAGAGCCAAAGAGGATACCCGGAAAGGATATGGCCAGCGTGTTTTGGGTTGCAAAGGGGTTTCTGTTATTTTATTAACTAGCAAAAGGCAGAACAATAACGAGCGAACACTACTCCATTCTTCTTGACCTGGCGGATGCCAAAATTCGCCACATGTTTTGATGGAAAAATCATCTTTGGCCACGACAACGCATTTCTAGACAAGGGTTGGCGATGGGAAAACTGCAGGATTTGGATTATGATTTGCTCGGCCATCCCTCTCCCCACCCTAATTTGGTACCCTCAAACAACCACCTGTTACCAAATTTGAAGAAATTTATTTCTAGGAAGCGTTTCGCATCCAATGAAACGATTGAAAGGGCTGTAGATAAATATTTTCACGGCCTTCCAGACCCTCACTTCCGACAAGGAATACAGATGTTGTTTAATAATCTGATCTCCGGGGTTTACTACCCCAATAAATTATTCCATGAGAGAGTGCGTCTTAACGGCTTTGTCCCGCCAGAAGCCTTCCT
Source organism: Merodon equestris (assembly GCA_958301585.1). Lineage (NCBI taxonomy): Eukaryota > Metazoa > Arthropoda > Insecta > Diptera > Syrphidae > Merodon > Merodon equestris. The sequence continues at coordinate 209,773,324 of OY284413.1, read as the reverse complement.
GTACTTAGATAGATGTGGGCTGATCCAGGATAGATTGGCGGTACCTCTAATCTTCCACGTGGGTCGCAATTCCATGGAACGGCGATTCCTCTACGGACCCGATGTCGCGCTCCGTGAGACCGAACGCCTGAGGTTCTGTAGATCGGTCTCACACCAGGATCGAGGAGACGTAGTCCGCCAACATCAACGCTTTTGGTGGCTGGAGAGGACTCCGTCAACGGACACTTCACTAGGTGCAGCCTCTTCAAGGTAAAGCCTGCCAAACACCGATAGCAGGCTTACATAGGCTAGGGTAGGGTGAGGTAGGGTAGGGTAGGCTAGGGCAAAAACGACAAAAAAAAATCACAAAAAAAAAAAAAACTAAAAACAAAAAAAAATATAAATATAAAATGAGAACAAAAAAAGATATATATGTATATAAAATATATATATAGTGTATATATTTGTGTATATATATTTTAGTTAAGTTAGAATAAGATAGGTTTAGTTAGGTTTACTTAGTTTAAGGTAGGCTTAAGTTTTATATAAAATACTTAAAAAAAGAATGATTAAATGCTAAGTTTTTTAATAAAAAAAATACATTTTCTTAGCCTAAGTTACGAGTACTTATAATGTTACTAGTAAATTTATGTAGTCGTCGAAAGACACATGTTTCAATTGTACTGTATGTTTTAGAGTGTCCGCCTAGGGCCAGTAAGTTAGTTACTTTTTTTAAGATAGTTAAGCTAGTTTTAAGCATTTTTGACTAGGGTAAGATAGATATAAGATAAGATGAAATAAAAATTAATTTAAAACTAAAAAAAACTAAAAAAAATACAGATGTTGGAGAAACCCTGGAACAAGTGCATTTCATTGCCAGTCCCAAAACTTTCCACCTTACATGTACACGTTTCTTAGATCCCATTGATAGAAATATTGACAACGTATTCATTGGGTTCATTTCTATTTGTTTAGGTAAGTAAACGACATAAGTCTTTTCCATCGCTAACAGAAGACAGTTTGGCACCATTTTTGAGCTGCCGGTGCCATTGGGCCATACTTTCTCAAAAATGAAAATGGCGTGTTCACATGCCAGATTTCCTAGCTTTATTTATTGAATTATTTTAATTTTTATTCAGTTAATCATTAGGTCTATAGACGTGCTGCCTGTGTAGAGTAATTTTACGGACCAGTAAAATTAGCTAAAACAGTAAAGCTAAACTTAAGCATTTTTGCTTAGAATGCATTAATAAAAACAGTTAAGATGATGCACGTTTCGGTGAATGGCGTTTACTTTCAGCAGGATCCAGCTGATTAAAAATTGGGTCTATTGCATCATTCCTGGGATTAAGGACTTGAATTGGATGCCGGGATCATTTTAATTCCATTCGATTTTTTTCCTTAGTCGTTTTTCCACCAACGATTCACTAACGCCGATATACGTATATCACAACTTTCCATTAATTTGTTTCTACTAATCTAAAACGACATCTTTTTTTAAAGACCCTCTATAATAAAATTAAAAAAGATTCCTTAAATTTTTATATCAATATCTAGTGGAAGCCAAATTGACTCCCTTGTTAATGAGAAGAGTTTTGTTTTGGAAGAGTAAGATCGTGAGTCATGGAGACAACTTATATGTGGCAAAATCATTCATTCTCAGATCGCTAGTTATGCATTTCGTTATAAAGACGGCTGATATGTCAGAACATGTTCATTTTACAGGTAGTGGGTAAGTGGCTTCAACAACCTTAGACTCACTTTGAAAATAGAGATTAATCATATTAGCCACCTCCTGTAGCTCCTCGATCATCAAAATTTCCTCACCTGAGTCAACCTCCCCTTGTCTTAGTCTGGGGAATATAGGTTAACATATAATTATGTACAGATTATTGTCATGCATTACCACAAGCTAGTCCAACTTACTCCAAACATTTAATCGGACACCTGCGAACTCAGACGCCGAAGAAGTGAATTGTGTGTTGACCAGGCATCTGGAGCAGCAGTAAAGCTTAAAATACACAGGTTTCCAAAAATTAAGCGAAACTGAAAGCAATAAATTCGCGAAGACTATGATGGGAAGGACGCTTAGAACGAATATTGAGTGAAGAACCCGAAGGAAAATGACCGCCAGAAAGGCCGCGCCGTAGGTATAAAAATCGACCTACGAAGGCTCCAAAAGCTGTGATCCAAAAGTAATGATAATAAAAATAAAATACGGTGATTATATAATAGTTAAAAAAATTATTTATTTTCCACATAGTCTCCAAACAAGTCAATACATTTCGGCCGTTTTTTTTCTAAACCTTGATTCCTTTAGCAAAAAAATTATTTGTCTTGGCCCTCCCAAAAGACTACAACAGCAACCAAAGCTTCGCTATTGTCTTTAAATTTCTTGACTTGGATGTGTTCCTTGAGCCGAAGGAAGAGATAGAAGTCACTGGGAGCTAGATCTGGTGAATAGCGTGGGATTTCCAGGTGCTCAAATCCCGTTTCTTAAATGACAACTATCGCAACTGCGGCTTGTGGCCGGCACGTTGTTTTGGTGAAACAGTACTCCAGCTCGCAATTCGCCTCGTCTTTTTACTTCAATGACCCCCGCAATCTTCTTATTTGGCATGGGAAGTAAGATCCAGAAGTAATGGTGCCATTTTCCAAATATTAATTATTCCAACATAATTATTATTTGTCCTTCTCCTTCTTAGATTGCATTTCCGCTCTTGAAGAGTCAGAGCCAAGCTTCTCTTATTCTCTCACATATGTTGTGTGCAATTTGTGTTTCACATAAGTGAACCAAAAAACAGATGCCATAACTTTTCCCACCAAACTTGACACGTTGACGTCGGTGAGAAGGCTCGCTTCCAAGTCATCGATTGTTTTTTGGTTTCAGAATCAAAATTGTGGATTCAAGTCTCGTTCATGGTAGCGAAAAGTAGCAAAAACATTTTGTGATTTGCTTGGAATTTCTCGAGATTTACACGCGAGGAGTCGACTCGTATCTTCTTTTACTCATCGGCTAACATTCCCTGTACCCAACGCGCAAAGACCTTTTTCATATGCAATTCGTTCCCTAGGGTCCCTTGAGCACTGTCATATGAGATCCTTAAGACTTCAGCTACATGCATGATGGTCATTCCTTCGATATGCCAACACAAAATTTTCGAACTGGATGGGCTTCTTTCGCGGTCTTCATTTTCATTAAATGTTCTACCCAACTGGCCCAGCGTGCTACTGTGGAATATGGAGGAGCAGAGTTCCCAAATATTTTCACCTAGTCGCTGTATATTTATTGGGTAGAGAGTTTTTTCAAGCAGAGGTACTTGATGACAGCTCTAATTTCCTCTTCCAATGAATGTACCTTCTGGGCATTCCTCCCTAAACTAGTATATTATGTAAAAGAAAGCAGAAAAAACGCATCATTACTTTTTGATCACCCCTCGGGTTGCCGGATATTTTCAATGTCAGTAATTTTGTTTTTTTCGCCAGTCAGTAACTTGTGATGAGCAAACCACACTCTAAATTTTTCTAGGTCTTCTCCAATTTTCGTAATGCAATCAATTTGGTTTTGGTACGTGTATATAAAGGTTATATCATCGGCGAATGCCGAACTCTGTCTTTAAGATATGTTTTGAACCAGTTATGTATTGTTCCCTTAAATCCAGCATTGTATAATTTATCCAGTAATAACTGATTGTCAACCATATCAAAAGTCTTTGTAATATCTATGAATAAAGCCATAGTAGACATATTTTTGTTTAACCCTTCATAAAGCTGACTGCACACCCGAAGAATACCATCGAAAACGCCGTCTTTTCGTGCACCAACTAAAATGATTAATATCGCGAACTTAAATGCAAGTTTAATACATGAAAATTGGTCTGTTGTATATAGAGAAAATGATCCCTCTCTTGCATTTGATAAATTTTGTAAAATTCTAAATCAACATGTTGAAGAATGCTCTAGAGCATCAGGAAAAAGGGAAAGGAATATGAAGAAAATTAAGCCATGGATATCTGAGTATTAATTCAAAAAATCAACTCAAAAAACAAACTTCATTTAAAGGTAAAAAAAACAGCCAAATAATGTGAAAATTCGTAAGTTATATGTAAAAATTTGCAAAGAAATCGCCACTGAGGTCCCTAAACTCAAAGAAAAATTTTATATAGAGAAATTTCAAGGGGTTAAAGGCAATCTTAAAAAAAGAATGATGAATTGTTAATGAACTATTCAATAAAAAAGTCTCATTGGATGTCCCTTCCTGCATCATACATAAGGATAGGAAATTTGATACACTAAGACTTTCAATGAGTGTTGCTGCTAATACACTTGCGGAAGCGGGTTTTAGTCAGTAACACAAAACTATTGCCTAGAACACTGCCTAAGCAAGGAAAACGATTCACAAAATAGCTTCTTAGTCCATAAGACTATTTCATAGCTTAACAAATCGCAATCTTCGCCTAGATATAGCTAGGATGCCTTCATGAAGCATATTTCCCTGAATATTGTTGACATCTTAGCTCATATTTTCAATAAGAGCATTTATTGCGATATATTTACTGACGGATTAAAGATTGCTGAGGTCATAACAGTCTTTAAAAAAGACAACAGGAAAGACTGAATAATTACAGGCCAATCTCCCTTCTTCTGGTTTTTTCTAAAATTTTTGAAAAAGTGATTAAGGTCAGAATCATTACATTTTTTGATCGATGTTCTTTCTTTAATGATTGCCAAAATGGATTTAGAGTTGGTAAATCAACGGAGCACGCTCTTTTAAACTTTTGCAAACATGTTTATGATAGCCACAATGGCAAAAAAAATAGTGCAGCGCTTTTTATCGATATTGCAAAAGCTTTCGACACAGTTGATCATGAACTTATTTTGAGTAAGTTAGAAAAGGCTGATTTAAGAGGCTTCATACTTGACAGGTTCGCATCTTATCTTAAGAATAGGAAACAATATGCAAGGATAGCAGACGTGTTCAGTGACTACTTGGACATTAGAATAGGTGTTCCCCAAGGTTCCGTCCTTGGCCCTATCTTGTTTCTTATTTTTTTTAACTCGATTTTCAAGTTGAATCTGAAAGGGAAAAAAACAGGGTTTGCAGATGATATAGCTTGTTCATATGCTAATTCTTCTGTGCTAGATATGCTGGCGGATATTAACAATGATTTAGAAGTTTTAAGACATTGGTTTGGCATGTACAAGCTAATCATAAGCGATAAAACCAAACTTATGTTTTTTAACCTACCCTCATTTGACATGAACTCACCGGAATTTATCTTTCATAGCACTGACTGCAAAAATATATATGTTAGTCTTGACATCTGTGGCATGAATAGGAATATCGCAACGTATGATACTAGCAATAGATGCTAAATAAAATGTTTCAAAATTGGACATGTATCTACTTTCAAATACTTGGGCTTAAATATTGATAACATGCTGAATTGGGGCGCGCATACATCCTTCTTAAAAAAAAGTATCTCTTGAAAGCTACGTATGTTTTTTATCATCTCAAACAATTCTGTTCACGAAAGCTCCTTGAAACATTTTACTATGGTCTGGTCAATTCCAAGTTACAATATGGTCTCTCATGTTGGGGTGGCACTAGCAACACTAATCTACAACCATTAATATTGATTCAAAAGCATATCCTCAGAATAATTTGGGAATAAAACGCTATCAGCATAGCTTTGACCTTTTTTGTGCTTCTAAAATTCTTCCACTTAAGCACCCGTACTTTTATAAGGTTCTGAAAATATTTTATATAAGAGGCAGTTCACCTCATCGAAATTCCTCTGATTATGAACTTCGTAGCAATGATAGACATCTGACAAGCATTCCACCTCACAAAAATCATCTCTTCTTAAACTTTTATAGCTCAGTAGCACCCAGACTTTTCAACCGATTACCTCTTGAAATCCGGAACATACAATCAACTTACATGTTCAACAGAAAAATTAAAAAATGGCTGCTTAATTTCGATTTCAGGGAAGTTAACAATTTAATCATAATCTTAATTTAATGAACTGAAAATTGAATCATGTTAAGTTCTTACCTCTTCTTCATTACTTGAGCTTAACTATATTAAAATATTAATCACCACACAGTCAATTAATCTATTAGTTACTTTTGTTTGATTTCTTTTTTTACTGCATACTACATCCGACACTAGTTTACTTATAACTACAGGAAGTTTTAATATTCCTCTTTGAGCCCAATATAAAAGACGCCTATATAATAAGATGTTCTAAGATACTTGTATGTACAATGTAAATATTAATTTAAAGCAATAATACTTGAAATATGTTATCTGGATTCAATGAATTGAATAAAAACTAATGAACTGAATTAAAAAAAAAAACATCTTCTGTTGATAATCCAGTTCTAAAACTATTTGAAAATAACTTATTTTTCTTCAAGAATTGAAGCATTCTCTTTTTAATAATTTTCCCAAATACTTTTGAAAATGTATGTAATAACGATATGGGTCTGTAGTTGGACACATCTTTTTTGTTGCCTTTCTTAAAATTCTTCTTCTTAAAAAGTGGAATTACTTCTGCACATTTAATTGAACTTAGAAAACATCCATTATCGATACTTAGATTAAATAAATAGCTCAACACATCTACCATTTGTCAAGCAATATTTTTGATCAGAATACTTGTTATACCCTCACTTGTGCAAGAATTTTCGTTCAAAGAATACTTCCCCTACGAAATGTTGAAAACTTCTTGTCATCTGTTCACCATGTACTTATTTAATGGGGAAAAATAATAGAAAACAAACCTTAATCAACTCGTCGGAAGCATTGCAGCCATTTTGTATTTTAAAAATGGCTCTGGAAAAAAGCTGCCCAAAACTAAGTTAAACAAACGACTATATCATTTGGTATAAAATAAAACCAATATCCTGTCAAAAACACATTTCTCTCATTCCCCTGAATAGTATGCCTTCGCATGTCATTATTCAATGGAATCATTTCCCTAAAATCCATGTTAAATTAAGTTATAATAAGGTTTGAGGTTCACTTCTTTCAACCTCGTCATCTTCCGTAAAAATGAGCACATGCTTCATATACAATATTACCGTTATAAGGACGACTATCTGTCCAAACGTGACATAGATATCTACGTTGCATACAGAATATCGCCGTCATCATACCTAACTGCCCTACATTATGAATTACGCTTTTCAAATTTCCCGTGACCCTCCCAAGAGTGGAATGATTCCTTGTTTTCTCGTTTCGTTTACTGCTTGTTGCTAAACCTCTGTCGCTAAAGTATTCCCAACGTACCGAAAAATGTGGGCACGTACCTAAACACACAGGTATACGAGCTGCACTAGTTATACGAGGCCAATGATTAATGGTTTAAGTTGGTCCTGACTTGCGCCACAGCACATTTCTGTCTTCGAAATGACGATTAATAAAATGTATCGTCCACGAGTGTGTCGATGGGGATGTGTGAGTATAAAACTAAATACAAACGTTTGGGGTAGTGGCTGGGCCTTTCTGCAAGCCAGCCTCTGCCTTTACTATTGCCAGTCATCGCGGTGTAGCACGACCGGGATAACGAGATAAAGTTGCAAGAATATAAAAAAAGCATCAAAACAGGGAAAAAATGTGATAATGGCTGTTGATGAGGTTCCAAAGGGTCCATAAATATCTTCACATATGAGTGGGGGTAAAAAAATACAATCCTACCAAAAACCACCACCATTGGCCGGTACAGGTCAGAGTTGAGTGCTTTTAGGAGAGGGCCGAATTCGCTTAGGGACTCATCGAAAGTCGTTTCATTGACATTGAGTACCGCCGTCACCGTTGTCGCCCCACCGAAGAACCGAACATTAATGATTTAAATTCATCAGACCCAACGCCCCACTACCTTAAACATATCAAATAATAATAGCCAGCCGATTGCAATTATTTGCCAGTCGTATCTCTGCACTACCTCATCAATTATGGATATTCCCCGATTCGGCGACAACACATTCTCGATTCAATGCTTCGTAACGTGACCGCAAAACAACATTTATCCCGAGAGAATCAAAGCGATTCTGCATTGTATATGGATATCTACAAGGACGAGCAGGGGAGTACGTGCAGTTAGCGCAGCCTGGATGAGTCCGTGGAAATCGGGTGGAATTATATCCTGCATCTATGTAGTTCGGCATTCGCAAATGGAAAATTATTGTTTCAATATGCCCCGACATCCGCGGTACCTTTGAGAATAGGGTTTCCATTGGTTATTAGGCTTGGCCGCGTGTGCGGTAGCTTATTGATTGTGAAATGTGAAATGCAGAAATGATAAATGGATTTGTTTGACGTCCTGACATCGTCGTCTTTACAGTCGACGGCCGTCATCGAATCAAAGCCAGGCGGGTATGTGACATTTGTAGGCAATTTGTAATCTATTGTGTTGGATGCGCGCACTCTGAAATGCGCTATTTGATATGTGCCGCATAATTTACTTAACATGAATTAGTATTGGATCATTAGGTTCGTGCTACGTCTGAGTTGTCAATAATTGTTTGGTTTATATGAAGTCTTTTTTAGAATATATTTCTAAATCTACATTTTAAAGAGTCGGTATAGCGACATATAAACGTACATGCATGCTTACTCTGATCGCGCTATAGTCCGGAATGTTCCTAGGATTCCATAGTTAGGTGAATGCCATAGCACATCAATCAGGCTTACTCGTACTCCCAGAAATTATTACTATGGTTTGTTATTCCTTATTAATGGTACTTTGGTAGCACCATTTTAGACACTGAAGCCGTAGAATTCCTACCAGACCAATATTGCTGTACAATCCACGCAGTTGGTGTTAGAATGAAGACCAAAGACCGTGCGATAAATGTAACTCTCAAAAAGAGCAAAGACTTCTTCGTTCCATTGTGATAAGATCCATGCCTCTACCCCAAGCAGGATCAAGATGCTTTTGGTCTTGTATAAAATCAATAATTTTCGAAGGAAAAGAAAGAAACCTGTTATTCGATTGGGCAATTCTGCGTCTGATCTCCACACAGACTACCGATAAGGTAGGCCACCTAGAAGTTATATCAACCGATTTTAATGTTCCGCCAAAGATGTTGGTGAACCTTTTTAATGAAAGCTCTTGACTCCGTTGCTTTGCTATCGTCTATGTATTTAAAGGGAGAAGGATTTTAGAGAACTCAGGCCAAATACGATTGGCAAATGCACTGGCCGTCTCTTGTGGAAGCAGCGACTCCATGTTAAAGCTGCTTTGTCCGGCTCGACTCTTTTGGGTAAGTGGCATTTTTAACCAATTTGGTTGGTGGCTAATTGATCTGTTGACTGGCAATGGCAATCGAGTGCTGGTAACTATGAAGTCCATTGGAATGTCATACATGTACATGTAAATTAACAAAAAATAGGTGGAAGAGGTTGCATTTCATTTCATACTTTTAGTTTTCTACCTTACAGAGGGAAGACTCATTCAAGGGCTTTCCTATTTGAGACTACGCGTATACCGTATATATGTGCAAACTTGTGCAAAGTGAATGTGAATTATAAACATGTATTATAATATATCCCATCAAATACATGAACCGTCTAAACCCAATTTACCGTCTGTATTATTCTTGCCTATTTTTGGGAGTTAATTTTTTTGTTCACTAATTTAAAAGACGCGTTTTGGAAATTCGCAAATAAACGACTGATTGAGACGTGTCGCGAGGTATGCTTGTTGAGAACCGGAAATCCCTCAAAACGGTTTGTTGCATGTGGCTATGTATGACAGAATTTATGGGACGCATTATAAACATGAAATAAGAATACGTGTACGTTTTAGTCTTCTACCTTGCAAAACCGGGGTAGGAAAGACTTATGCCAAGGCTTTTCTGTCTGTCCGTCTGGATAGATCCAGGTAAAGTTTGTAAAATTTACTTTAAAAGACCTGAAATTCTAGCTTGGCTCCCAGCGGGCTGATCACATACGGTTTTTTTTCTTTATTACTGAACAGGAAATAAAAACATGAAGAAAATTAATTCATCAGTAACAGTATTACAAAACAAAAAAAACAAAAAAAAATTAAAATATTCAACCTTAAAACCTTAATAAATAATTGGATATTATAACAAACCAATAAGATTATTACCGGGTATTCAAAACTCGGAAGCCTCCCTGTCATGAGTGTGTTTCTTCCATGTTTCACTGTTCTGCACCATCTCCTCTGGGTCAATTGTTATGTTGTTCTCCCATCTGCGGCGGGGCCTTCCTGCCGGTATTTATCCTACGGATTTTCCACTCATTCGTTTGACTGCTCGTCCACTGTCCATTCGTTTCAGGTATCCTGCCTATCTTAGTCTTCGCAATTTTATTTAGACAATACTTGGAGCTGAGAACACCGTGGCGCAGTGGGGGTGTGTCGGACGCTGAAGCGCGATGATCGAATTTGCCATCAAATTTCGCGGCTTCTCAACTCGGCGGGGTACTGGCAAAACCCCCCGTTGTACACTTGCCTTGAAAAAGCTTCTCGGCTCTCGCCGTTCGGAATCGGCATTAAGCTTTAGGTTCTATTCACTTGTTTGAAAAACAAATCGCACACAACACAAGTGAATGAGAGAAGCTTCGTTCTGGCTCCTCATGACGCCATCTAAGAAGAAGAATACTTAGAGGGGAATAGAGTTCCTCGAATTCTGGACTGTGTAGTTTTCGCCTGTTTCTTTATCTTGTTTTCCACCATATATTCATTTTTATTTTATTTCAATTTCTTCTAAGCTTACTTCCTTTTCAGTTATTATTATATAATACTTTCTTGAAGCCACGAGCTAAAGATTGCAAAGTGATCCTGGGAGACGCGATCGCCCCTCAACACCGTCTCCTCCTGACTGAATTTTTTATGGATGCGAGAAAGAAGTCAAAGCAGCAAACGAAGGTGTCTGAGAGAATCAAGTGGTATAAGCTGGATAAAGGAAAAGGCGAAGCTTTTATTACCATCATGGAAAACTACCTCTCTTCCATTATCGATGAGGTCGGTAATGAGGAGTGCAGAGCACAAGACATGTGGGATTCCCTACAACAATCTGGCCTGGAGAAAGCCAAATCACTACTCGGAACATCTAAAGGCCCCTGCCAACACGCAAAAGAAACCTGGTGGTGGACAGACGAAGCCAAAGCAGTGATACACGAAAAGAAAATGGCTTTCCAAGCTTGGTCAAAGTGCTCTTCTACTAATAGAGAGGAAAAAGCTCGCCGTGAAAAGGTATATAGATGTTGCAAAGGTATCGCGAAGAAAAAATGCGCCGAATTCAAAGCGAAAAGCATGGAAGGCATCTATCAGGAGTTGGAAGAAATATCGTCTTCCACGTCTGACAGGAACCAGGCTACCCAGGAGCTTCGACAAAACAATTTGAACAAAGGAGCAAATATCTTTAAGATAGCCGCCCAGAGAAGAAGAAATGCTCAGGAGATTTGTTTCCCAAAGTTTATTAACAATGCTGAAGGCCAACTCCTTGTGGAAGACGAAAAAATTCTCCACAGATGGCGACAGTATTGCGAGGAACTTCTGAACGAACAGTTTCCCCGAGTGTACTTTCCAAGAGCCGCCCCGAATCATGCCGAAATATCCGACATCACAGTCGAAGAAGTTCGGTACGCGGTTAAAAACTCCAAGAAAAGAAAAGCTGTTGGACCGGACGGGATACCCTCTGAGTTCTGGAAAAAGATGGGAGACATCGGGTCTAGATGGCTCATGGTTCTTATCTCCAAACTTATGAGAGGCGACACTATGCCTAATCAATGGAGGGAAAGCTATCTTCTTCCATTGCACAAAGGAAAGGGTGATACGCGAAATTGTGATAACTACCGTTCTGTCAAGCTGATGTCGCACACCATGAAGATCGTTGAACGGGTATTAGATAGCCGACTGCGGAAAATAATACGACTATCTGATGACCAGTGCGGTTTTGTCTCGGGCAAATCAACAACAGATGCAATCCAAAGTATAAGGATCATGATGGAAAAGCATCGTGATTCTTCAAAGGACTTGCATATGGTGTTGGTTGATTTCGAGAAGGCCTTTGACCGGCAACCAAGAGATCTTTTATGGGTAGCGCTAAGACAAAAAGGAGTTCCAGAAACCTACGTGCGAGTGATTATGGACATGTACGAGAGAGCAACGACAAGAGTAAGATGCACCGCAGGAGTCACCGAAGAGTTCGCAATCAAAGTCGGTGTACACCAAGGGAGCATCCTCAGCCCACTGCTTTTTATAGCAGTCCTTGATTGCTTGCTTGAAGGAAAAGTGACGGACCCCAATGTGCACCAGCTATTCTTTGCTGACGATGGGGCCATTATAAGTGATGATCAGGCGTCCCTACAACGAGCACTTGATGTGTGGGTGGACATTTTTGAGGGACACGCTTATCGTATTAGTTCAAAGAAGACAGAGTATCTGTGCTGCCCGTTCTCTGACCCTCATCAGCCTATTCCAGACATTTACTTGAATGGAAGAGTGCTTCCCAAGTGTGAAAAGTTTAAATATCTGGTATCTATGATTAATAGAGAAGCAACTTGTGATGACGACATCAAACATCGCGTAAGCGTAGGGTGGATGAAGTGGCGGGAAAACTCCGCCATCTTCTGTGATCGAAAAATGCCCCCTAAGCTGAAAGGAAGGCTCTACACTTCAGTTGTACGTCCGGCGCTCACATACGGTTCACAATGCTGGACAATGCACAAAAAGTATGAGAGCAAATTAACGGCAACTGAGATGAAGATGCTTCGCATGACAGCGGGAGTAACAAAGCGTGACAGAATTAGAAGTTCAAAGATCCGAGGAAGCCTCCACGTAAAAGAAACCATCACAAGAAATATAGAGCGCGACCGACTCAGTTGGCCATGTTCAAAGGAGAGATCCTTTGAACCCCGTCCAAAAGGCGTTATCAATCAACATTCCAATTTCAACACGCAAAAAAGGCAGGCCGAAAAACAATTGGTGCAAACAAATGCAGAAACACCAGCATTTGATTGGCCTCAGCGATGAAGTAATCCCAAACCGGGAAGCCTGCCGCTACTTTCTGAGGTCAAACCGGCGGACCCCACAAGCGGACCAGTAGGAATGCAGTTAAGTGGGAAGGTTATGGTCCTACACTTCTGACCATAACGACGCCGGGATAAAAAGGAAAAGAAGAAGATCAATAAGGATATCTAGCAAGTTGACATTAGCCTTATCATGAAGCTTTCTGATCCAGTAGTACTACGGAAGATTAAGTATCATTTTTAATAATTTATTTTGACATTTCTGTAATTTTCATTTACGAGTTTTTGCGCAATCACACCAGACAGGAGCTCCATACAAGAGAATGGCTTGGAAGATTGTCTTATATATTAATAATTTATTACCAACGCTTAGAGTTGAGTTTCTGCAAACTAATGGATGGAGGACTTTTGCTAATTTATATATTTTATAAACTGTGGTAGATATACATACATACATATGTTTCTCGAAGTTGAGCTTGATATCTAAAATTATACCCAAATATTTGCTTAATTATTGATAAAATATTAATTTTGTTATCTGACCTATCTGACCTATCTGGTAGACAAATCTATTGTAATCTGGATTGAAAATATGTTAAATAACAGAATTATCAATGCAGACATTGGACCCAGCTCTATAAGGAAAGTGACAACTAGAGGCACACCACAGGGGGGAGTTCTCTCTCAATCAAAGCAGGAGCCTAGTATCTAGGCATCTTTCTTGACTCCAAACTTTCCTGGAAAAGGAACTTGGAGGAAAGGACGAAAAAAGGATTGACTCACTGAAGTCCATCAGACACCACAAAGTCAAACTCTGCGAAAGAGCAGACGAATTGGTCAGGTAAGGGTCTGAAATGGACATCAGCGAAGCGGACACGTCATTGCAACCACCGATCAGCGCATTATACCGGTTCATAAATGACACAATTATACCTATAAAAGAAGCCAACTCGTCTTGGCTTACAAGAAACGACAGCCACGCGACAAGATCATCGTGGCCAGAGCTCAATATCGGAAAAATAAAGAAGCTCTTGGTGCTGTACAGAAACTCGATCCGTATGCTCGTCGTAGTGATCACAGGACACTATCCCATTGGAGCAATGCTCCGGAAATGAAACTCCTGAACCCTACAAGCCCAGTAGATTGTTTCGATCTAAGTTTTTCACACACTTGGTTTTTGATCCAGACAACTGATGGTTAGTTACATATATCTCTATGTCCCTTCCTAAAACCGAAATGAAAGTCGGGTAGTATGATTTTGTCGGTTAAAAGTATATCAATTTTTTCTTTGATAATTTTTTCAAATAACTTGCTTATAAAGCTAAGCAAGCTAATAGGTCTATAGTTGTCGGGTTTTTCAAATTTTTTAAAATAGGTAAAACCAACGCCTTTTTCCACTGTATAGGAAATTAACACATTCTCAAACACGAGTTAAAAATAAAAGTTAAGTAATTGATACTCTTGGGTGGGAGTTCCTTAAGCAACCTATTGTTGACTTTATTTAGACCAGCTCATTTTTTGAAACTCTTTTTCCTCCTATCAGAGGCATGTAAATTACTTCTCTTCTTATTTTCGCGTTAACATCCCCAATTGGGATTTTCACGTCTAAGGATGAGAAATTGTAAATTATTTCATCCATCGTTTCGTAAAACCCACTTTTACCTCTTTGTCTTTATTCCATTGTCCTTAATTTCTTTGTTTTCCTTTTCGTATATCCTCTTATTTGGATAATTCCCACCTGAGGATCCGATCGAAAAGTAGTTTACTTCTGGAATATTTTACCCAGGGAAGACCAGTCGAGGTGTTTCAACACTTTTTTGACTAGAGGATGTAATGGTGTGTTGTTATAGGGATATGAGTGTTCGTAGCACAGGGTTATCAGCTTTGCGCCAACCTCTGCCATTTTCTTCATAGGGCAGAGATTCATTAGAAATGTATTATAGTTCTACGACTGTCATTTCGAGTCTCGAGTATATTCTAACTCATATCCCGCAGGGTGGATTCGATGCAAATTATGAAGGAAATAAAGAAGTTGATGTAGATAAATATTAATGCTAGTTGGTTTGAGCTAATTATGATGCTTATGTAGTACTTCGCAGCAGTACTAATTGCAGCAGGACATGTCGTTCGTTTGAGTTCAGAAAAATAAACAAGAAAGTGGGAGCCTGTTTAAGTAAGCAATTATTGATTGAACTGCCCATTATCTGACTGCTTTGCGGAATACTTAAGGTTTAAGAATTAATGATTTTCGCATGGATCAGACCTTAGCTTATTAACCTCTTTCAATTCAATTAAAAATTCTTTCTCGGGTCTGTTCTTCTAAAGGACATTTGCCTAATATGTACTATCACAGTTTATTTAACTATTTGTCTTATTAAGAACTAAAACCTCTTCAAATTCGTATCGCTTACCGACGTCCTTATTAATAATGTATTTGGACCAGAATATAAATATTTTGGTCATGGGGTCTTTGTTATGGTTAGTGGTAGACAACATATCGCCTTCGTAATTGAATTAAGAACTTACTTTAAAACATAAAAGCTTTCAGATGGTAGATTAGGTGCAATGACTAAATTTCTAACTGAATATTTCATGCCTTTCAACCGCATCATCCTGGTTCATACATCCTGAATTTTTCATCGAGCATTTTCAAGCCCAAAATCTTTTTCGCCGTCATTCAACTGAAAACCTTCAATTTAATTCAATTCTGTTCTGTCGCTTCATTATTAAAATCATTTCTTCATCATATTGCTAATTGACTTTCTATTACAAGGGTTCGTCCTGTATTTAACAAACTACCTCTACTGGCACAATTCCCTCGCATAAATAATAAATCATCTAAAGCCAACGGGGAGCCACTCGCTCTATATTGAATGAAGCTATTATGATGAATTCATAAAACTCAGATTATCGTAATTAGGAGTTTTAGTACGGTAGAGTCGTGTTTCGGTGAAACCACACACATTAATAGCGTCAGAAAGATACAAATCTCCGCATCATTTGCACGTCGTTGCAATCGCTTTTGAATATTTGCCCAATCCGCCCGATGCTCGATGTGGTCTTTCAGTAAACTTGAATTAAGGCATTTGAATAGATGCTTCAGGAATGATTATTAAAAACTAAAAGTAAAGATGGAACGGCAGTGAAATGGAATAGAGATTTCCCTAATTCGTGGCACTATACGTCCTGGCAACACATATCTCCTAGCAGTGTGTACCCACTGCGGTACCATTGCGGGTGAGACTTGAAAATTAATTAAATTTCTGTGAAAATAATTGCATTCGGTCATAATGCAACGAGCGGCAATCCACAAAAGGGAGAATGATGCAGAAGCTGGATTCAAGTACGATTTCATTTAAATGAAAAATACTGCTGCCACTGCTGGTGTTGGCCGTCTGTATCCTTACTACGTTTAATCTTTCTTCGCATTGGCAATGGAACCAATAGTTGGTGCACGCTTTGTACTCAAAAATTATTCTATTATCCAAAAATCCTTAAGTGGCTTTTGAGTACCAAATTAAAATTTATGTGAAGCAATGGACACTGAGGAAGTATGAAATCGAGAAGGGAGGATAGGGCACTGAGTGTGTTTCCTCGTTGCAAAACGAAAATGAAACTATGCGGTCGTCATTAACGTGGTTCCCTGATGGTAATTGCAGAATGCTGAAGACGTGTTTAATTAATTGTGATATATTAAATTAAATTATTTCCAAATGAAAACGATTTTAAGTTGTAGACAAACGAGCGTTCGGTTGATTGTATTTCACGAACGCAGTGAAGGCGCATGCAGCATGGTAGGTAATTGTACGGGAAAATGTAATTGTGTAAATCAATTCAGAGCGTATTTTCATGAAGTGCGTTTAACATTAATTTTTTATATGAAGCAGTATACGAGTAAATTAAGGCTGACGTGGAAAAAACACGCCTTGACTTTGTCGTGCTGCAAATGCAGCCAAGCAGATGAAGATTAATTTCCATATGAAATGAAGATGAACGCAACTTGGAATTCGTTTTTATTCTTTTTTGCTTTGCCGGAAATATGAAGTTCTCCCCAATATGGGGTTAAATATACATATGCACATATCCACATAAATCATTCCTATCAGAGAAGGCTTGAGCACGGCCTTTAAAAACGAAAGGATTTCCATATTTAATTGTTCGTTCTGGTATGCTATAGAATTGCAGAGAGATGCTATCAAATCACTTGTAAATTCTGAAAACGATCGACGAGTTTACTATGCCTGGTTGCAGCCCATCTATAATTCACATTGTCATTTGTCAAAAATCATATATGACATAGCAATATCGTTCTTATTTTTTTTTTTTTATAATTCGTGCACTCTTGAACGTACGCACTGACGTACGCTGGACGGAGTTCAGATGGTTTGTATCGAAGATGTTCGTTCACTACTCTCCGAGGGTGGTTGTCCTAGATTGAGAGATTCGACTGAATTTGCGTTGGTTGCAGTTCACAGTAACTCTTTTGTTTCCATGTCATTAAGGTGTTATATTGGATGTGCGAACACAGAGTATGAATTTTGAAGTGATCTTATGCCTTCGTCAGCATTTTTATTCTCATTCACAACTGATGTCGTTGAACAATTTTTCGATATAGGAATTGGTCTTGGATATGGACAAACTTGAACTACAGACCTTCGGCTTAACAGTCGGTGATGATTACCATTGCACCACGACTACTTATGCCAAGTCTGCCGAGTTTGTGGTAAAATTCGTCTAACGGTACGGTGTCCGAAACTTTTTTCCAAGTAAATCGCACATACAACCGTCGATTGAATATTACATTTATTCCATAGGTTGTTCGATACGAAAAACTTCTTGCAATATTGATGTCCCAGGTAAAAGTTTGAAAGTCAATTTTAAATCTACATATATTAAGTCTAAGTTTTTAGAGAGCGCCGTGACGCAGTGGGTAGTGTGTCGGCCACTGACGCAAGATGAGCGAATTCGGATCCCGATAGTAGCAACGCCATCGAATGATTATTTCGCGAGGAGAGACCTCGGGGTGGTACTTCCAAAACCCCCTATTGTACAATTGCCTTGAAAAAGTTGCTCGGCTCTCGCCGTTCGGAATCGGCATTAAGCTTTAGGTTTCGTTCGCTTGTGTGACTTAAAACAAACGGCACACAACATACATACATATGTAAGTGAATAAAAAGAAGCTTGGCTCCGGCTCTTAATGAGTTGTAACGCCATCTAAGGTGGTTGTCTGGCAGTAAAATGGACCAGTATTTGTGTATGAGTCCAACAGATAGCAGCAGCCGCCAACAAGACAAGTCTAAATTTCGATTTCTGACATTCAAAATCACATCTAATTTTTTGTTACTCAAAGAGAAAAGCTTCTCGGTTTTTAGTTTACTTTGCTCGCCATTAAAAACCCAAATAAATGCACTCCGACTGCGCGTCGTAAATTTTCACCGACTGTCCGAAGACAGACCCTTTCACTTACATTGTTGTTTTCATCTTTGGTCCCTAAACACATCACTGTTTACTTATTATTTTTAAAATTTTCGTGAGTTAAATGGATCGTAGGGAGCCTAATTATAAGATAAAGGTACATGGTACATTTGGCTTAGAATTGTCGGATGATCAATTGCGAATCCATCGAATAAATGGAAAGCTTCAAACCATTCAAAAGAACCCGGCCAAAAATTTAAGCTACGGGAATATAAATTCAACTTTGTACTGATAACTTCTATGGAGGAGGTATACCTATATCAAAACGATACGGACGAATACCACTCCTTCAACGTAGTAGAGCTAATCACGATAAGTTTGTTCGTCCTTGATTCTTTCTCCCTTCCGGTAACCCCCCAGTTTGTCAAAATTTCCTTCTTACCTCCTTTTATCAGAATGTAAGAGGTTTTCCCACAGTCACATTCTCTCCCCTTTGAAACCTTTGCTCTGACCGAAACGAACCTAATCCCCAGAATAAATAACTTCGAACTGTTCCCATCAAATTTCAACGTTTATCGCGATGACGAACTCAGAAGACCCACCGAGGTTGGCCCTTGTCGAGGTATGATATCCGTCCTTAATTCAATTGTCTCTTCCCATATTTCTATATCAATCTCCCCATATCTGGACTTTGTTTCAATCAAGATTGTGCTACCCCAGAAGACACTATACATCATTTACTATACATCTTGCCTTCGTAACCTAATGAAACCTATCAAATCGCCATTAATACAGAGTGCGCCATCTCATATGGGTCGATGTAAACTTCGAATAACTTCAAACGTAAAAAAAGGCTTATTTCACTTTTGGTTTCAACAAGACGGCGCGACATGCCATACTGCGGACAAAACAATGAAACTTTTGCGTAAGAAGTTCCCTGGAAGATTGGTGTCAAAAAAGGGCGATATTGACTGGCCTTCGAGATCGCCGGATTTGACTCTTCCAAACTTTTTTCTTTGGGGAAACTTGAAAAGCAAGGTGTATGCTAACGGCCCGAAGACAATAGAACAGCATCAGCAATAAGGACAATCATTTAATTGATATTGTTTTCAAAAATTAATCAAAATAAATTGTAAAGGTCTAGGTTGAATAAAAGTTTTTGAATTTCCAAAATCGGTTGAGAATTGTTGAAGTTATTCGAAATGTACATCGACCCATATGAGATGGCGCACGCTGTACAATTGACCAAATATGTTAATTGATTTAAGAGACCCCCAGTATGAAATCCTATTCTTCGGCGATGACTATCAATCGTTTTATATTGTCACCAATTCGACTACTCAGAAGAATGTCTCTGTTAGATCGCCTTACAGATTCAAACTTAAGCCAAATTAGTGGCGTCTTAAACTACATGGGCAGACAACTAGACCTCATATTCACAACTGATCCCTTCAACTCTTCCATCTCACTTTGTCCCATTTCTCTTTCAACCATCGATAACTTCCATCCTCCCCTCCTTGTTTCCTTGTGTCGCGATTTTCCATTACAGAACACTCCTCCTACAGTTTGGCCTTCTTACGATTTCCACAAAGCAAAGCTCACCAAAGCTATGAATACCTCATAAAACCCCTCCCAATTTTGATATTCTAATTGTAAAGTATATTTTATAGAAATATTTAACTCTATCTCTCTTCACGTTCTTTTTTCCAAACTCTGTCCACTTCCCGACCCTGGTATAATCGCAGGCTCCGTTCTCTTAGAAACAAAAGAAATAAGCAGTGGACAATCTTCCTTCGTACTAAATCCCGTAATGACTTTTCTAACTACATCCACTTTACCGACCTTCACAACTCCCTCTATAAACGCCCTCTATAACACAAGCCAATTTTATACGCAAAGTTCTTCTTTAAATTTGTTGACTACAAAAGAAAATCTGTTGGCTACCCCACCTCACTCTCGTTCAATGATCAAACCTGAAATGACACCAACTTTTTTGCCACTTTTTTATACAATCTCTCGCCGACGACTCCTTTATTCCGGACTTCCTTTAAACAAATTAAATCAACTTAATGAGAAATTCACTTCTGGACCATAATACTCTTCGAAATGTCTTCCCTCGGCTTCGATCTTTTTTCTTTGAAGTGGATATCTTCATACTTGGAAAATCGCTATTACAGTATTCGTTTCAGATCTTTTTCGTTTTTCTAACCCTATATTAGCTTCCCCCGGCGTCCCCCAAGGCAGCTACTTAGGTCCTCTTCTTTTCGTTCTCACCATTATTGATATTGAAATGGTGATTAAACATTCCCATATCTCGCTCTATGCCGATGACACTAAGTTGTTCAAGATCATTTCCTCCAATCATGATCCTTCCCTTATTCAATCAGATCTTAATTAAATTTTAATCTGATGTTCCAAAAATTACTTTGAGCTTAACATTTCCAAATGCTAATCAACCACCTTTTCAGGTAAACGAATCAAACCTCCTCCTCGCATCGTCTTCCCCTATAATCAGTCCATCTCACCGTTCAGGCTATCCGCGGTCTTGGCAAATTATGTGACCAGGAGCTAAATTTTCGTGCACATATCGACGAGATAATCCTTAAAGCTAATTCAGCACTCGGTTTGGAAGCGATGGTCTAAAGAATTCTCCAACCCCTACGTTACCCGATCTCTCTACATAACCTTTGTCCGGCCCCTTCTTGAATACACTGCTCTCAAGTGTGATCCCCTTACCAACAGACCTACATTTCTAGAATCGAGAGCATCAAACCCCGCTTCCTACGTTTTGCACTTCGAGATCTGCCCTGGAACAATCTTTTACTTTTATCACTCTATCAAGACCGTCAACGACAGCATTCTCGAATGCTGGCATGTGTTAATTAGAATCCTTAGTTCGATTTCAACCTCAGCACTCCACGCCTAAACATCTGTCTTCTTAATCGCTGCTAGGATAGTCTAGGTTAGATTAAGTTCCACTGAATGAAACTATTCAATCACAGACATTTCCAATTTCCTAAGAGAAACTGTTTCCACAATCCCCTGGAGAAATAGCTCTAGGCTTGTTTACTGCAAGGATAAAGGACCGGAAAGGTGACTATCATGGAAAAGGGGGCTGAGGCACTGTAGTGGTTTCTAGACGACCACTAGTTGATGAAGCGGATATGGAAGTAGGTTTACCCATCGTACAGCGACCGGTGAAGGTTCCACTGACAACTTTTCGTGGCTTATAATAATAATTTTAACATCATTAAAACGATAAGCCACTTTGTTCTAGCAGCCAGTCCAAGGACCTGTCGCTGATTGCTAGAACCAGATGCAGGAGGCCTTTTTCTTTATCTGGCGTGCTTTGGATGACTCTCCAGTGCTGTACATACATGCCTTCTTTTTGTAAATCCAGAATCGCCAAAACCTTAGTTATAGGTAGATCGATACTCTGTGGAAAGTAGCCCCGAAGGATGTGAGGTTTCGGGAAGGCGTCAAGCTCGATTTTCTCCTTTTTCCTTTATAGTGATGTTGAACCTCATCCAATCGCCTGTGGTTGCGTCGGCACACATAAAAAAGAGCCAACCTGACCTATATGTCGACCCCTTGAAGTGTGGTCTTGTCTCCTTACCTAGGAGTTCAATCGAAGTGTCAGCCATAGCCTCTTGAATTGCTGTCAATCGTGCTGTCGTAAGGGAGTTAGCGCCCAGATCAATGGGGACGATGCCGAGTCTTGTTTTTTCAGCTACATTGCTGTAGCTTTCTTTGTCGGCTTGTGGATTGCGAATTCTCCTGCGCTTGGCGGCAGGGTTCAGCGGGATGTTAACGGCGGAACGATCACGTTTTAATTCCGGACCCTTAGTCGCAGGGGAAGATTTTGCGTATGCAAGAGCTTTTCTAGTTTTTCCCTGCTTATTAGCGGCCTTAAAGCATCTCTGTTCAAACGACTTTAGTTTGACGAAGCCACCAGATGGTAGAGACTTATTCTCCACAACGGTGGTTTCGTTTCCTTCCTTTCTCTTCTTCTTAGATGGCGCTACAGTCCGATGTGAACCTGAACCTCAACAAACGTCACCAGCTGGCACGATCTTTTACCAGTTGTTTCCAATGCCGCACTCCCAGTTGGTTTAAGTCCCCTTCTAGCTGTGTACGGCACCTTAGATTCGCTCGTCTTCTCCTGCGTCGTCCCTCAGGGGTGGATTCGAAGACTCTTTGGGCCGGAGCTGTGTCATCTTAAACGTTGGATCCGGAGACGTCGTACTAGGCTGATGCCGCTGTACAGCCCGTACAGTTCGTCGTTGTATCTTCTCCTCCGCTCTCCGTTTATATAAACGGAATCACCGATTGAACACAGAATTTTCCTCTCGAATGGACCAAGGGCATTCTCATCCGTTTTCATTAAGGTCCAAGCCTCTGAGATTTATATAGTGCTACCTTGGTTTCCCGAGAGAGGGCTCTATTTCTCAATTGCCTCTTGAGCCCAAAGTAGCACCAGTTGGCAAGTATGTTTGATTTCATCGCTGGTGTTGTTGTCACTGGTCACTAGTGAGCAAAGATAGACAAAGTCTTTGACTGCTTCAAATTTGTAGCTGTCAATTTTGACGTTCTGGCCAAGATGTCGGGGTTGTGCGTCTTTTTTGGATGACAGCTTATATGGTACTTGGTTTAACCCTCATTCACCGAAAGACCCACTTCTGCTTCAATGCTTTTGACCACTTCATTAACGTCTCGCTGTTCTCGCCCAAATACGTCAATGTCATCCGCGTACGCAAGCATTTGCGCAGTGTGTTAGACAGTAAGTCTCGTATGATCTTTTCAAGCATGATGTTGAAGAAGTTCCATGACAGTGCGTCACCTTGCCTTAATCCTTTTTTACCATCGAAGATCGAAGGTCTCGGTTGATTCGCTTCCGACCGAGCATCGAGAATACTCCATTGTCATCCTGCACAATCTGACAATTTTGGCAATGATGTTAACACTAGACATGGCCCGGTATAGCTCGTCCCTATGAAACCATGTCATATTCAGCTTTAAAATCGATAAAAAGATGATGTGTGTTGATTTGGAATTCTTGGGTCTTTTCCAGGATCTGCGGCTGTGTGAAATACTTGGCTTGAAACCACACTGATAGGAACCTATCAGATTATTCACAAATGCTTTCAGGCGTTGACACAGTACGGCAGAGAAGATCTTGTACGCGGTATTAAGGAGGCTTATTCTATAGTTGGTGCAGTTATAGTAGTCTCCATTCGTAAGTCCAGTCCTTACGATGCTGAGATTCCATTCGTCAGGCATGCGCTCCTCCGACCTTATTTTATATATGAGCTGGTGCATGCGCACTACCAACTCATCTCCAGGCGGTTTAAATAGCTCAGTAATTAGGTCGTCTGCGTCTGCGGCTTTTAAGCTTCGAAATAAAAAGCTTAATTTCATCTAGGTCAGATGGACGGAATTCTCTTGTATTTTCGTCCGTTGCGAATTGATCATTCTGCCTGACGGCGGTATATCATTGCCGTTATACAGTCTACACAAGTGGTTTTTTCATATTCTCAGCATCGATTGTGACTCTACTACTGTGTTTCCTTCCGCGTCTGGGATTTCATCTGAGAACATACTCACAGAATTTTCACAGAGCGTGGAGCCGAAGTCGAAGAGTGAAGACAAATCTTCTGCTTTCCGTCCGGCAGCAATGTCAGCAAAGACTATCGACGTCGCTGTTGTCTGTTGTGCCGCTGAGGGCTCACAGGCCCTAACGGGCGATGGCATTTGAGAGGCATCACTCTCTTTGATATTTTTTAATTGTGAAATATTGTTCCCACGAGTACACGGGAAAGAACAATCACCTAATGAAATCGAAGGTCGCCCGGTATCCGAAGTTCGCATACTACATAATAGCTAGGCACCCTCTTAGCCAGGCATCCATTGACGTATGTTGTTCCATCTTGGAGTTAGGGGAGTATGGGAATGATGGGTAATGGGAAAAGGAAAGGTGAGGAAGGGTCAGTAATTGCTTCTTGGCTTCGGGTTCCTCTAAAGACAGGTCTCAAGAGTCATTACCTGTACTAACTTAGTCTCCGAACCGCGGCAAGTTCAGTAATTATCGCGAAGGTCGCAATTTATTTTATAAAATATAAGAACATATATGTATTGTGTATTCATAGGGACCACATTACAATAAATTGGACTCACTTCCAGCAATCTGTCACGGCCGTGAATAATAAACTGAATATCACTGCCCAGTCTAACAATTCAACATTTGGGTTACAGAACACAATAATCAACTTAATGATCAATAATATCCACAACAATTGATGGTTAAACAAAAAACCAAAGACAAGTAAACAAACAATGAAAAATGAATCAGATCGCAACAGCAGCTCTACACATATTATCTCCAATACGCTTAACTCTTACTCGAAAAATCCATTGATTTTTATCAACCTCTGTTCTGGTGTTCCCAACGTACCCACAGTTGCATTTTCATCGGTTTTTTTTTCATTAAGTGCCAAATGAATTAAATACTGCTCTAGCATGTGCATGTATAACGCAGAGCCATGCATTCTTACTTGATTAATTAATTTCGCCGGCAATCATTTATCTGAAAGCAGGCAATTTATGAAGCTAAGACGCTACTGTCCACACATTTATTAATTAATTGAAATGATGTTATGAACATAATTATAGTTATAAAGATAAACCCTTTATGGTTTAACCGTCAATTTTTTGTCCCTTCTTAAGAGCCGCCCGGAAGCAAGGAATTAACAGTCGGACGAACGACTTAAGCTCCAACCGATTACCATCTCTGTTGTTGCAAAACTCACTTCATAGACTGAATAAATGGAGGAGCCTCATTTATCACTGTACGAGTACGCTACACTCTGCCACTGCAGAGAAATGCCAACTTATTCACCCGGACGACTGACTCATTTACTGGCAGTTTAATTCGTTGCCTTGGTTCCTTAATAAATTAATTACTCCACCCTTATGGATACGTGTGAGTAACGCCAGCAAATAGAGATAGTTACAACTTACAACAACAAGTCGAGAGAGCTTGAATGCACTTTTATTCAGGAAACCTTCTCTTTTCAGGTGACAGGGTGATTCAGCGGGGTCAGCGCGGATGTGTCTACCACAATTGCCAACACCGCACCATCATCAATTCCATCCCAGCACAAAAATCCATCCGAGAAATGAGTAATAACTTTGATTTATGAGAAAACTGCAAAATTATTTCGATTTTTTGCCCCCGCCACAAACGAGAAACAAAAAAACAAAAAGGAAAAACGACGAAAATGACCCTTCGCATCCAGGCACAGTTGGAGTTTTCCTTCGACCTGTAACGTCATTTGGATTTATTTTTAATTGAGTTTTGCGCATCGGACAGTGTCTGACACTTGTGCTGCCCATGACGATCGCACGCCACCCGACATGTATCCGGCCGCATGAAATGCGAGAACAGGAAGAAAAATTGAAATATGAATATTCATATTGCACAGATGTCCTAATTCACAGCCGGAAATGGTCTGACAGTATCTGCTCCACATCATAGTACCATTGTACGACTGTAGGCTTTGTGGACTTGACAAGATGAACCAATTTACTGGTTTATGAAAATAAAAAAAAATAAAAAACTTTTCCAAGTAATTGGGTGGAAAATAATTTTGTTTCCTTTACAAGTACTTCTTTTTCGAATGTAAACAACCAGAGAAAAAAGGTGACTCCCATAAACCAATGTTGGACACAACATGGGCAGGACAATACATCTCAAGTAACCCGCAGTCACCTCAATTGTACGATGACGATGGATAGAACATGAAGCACGAAAAGAAGAAAAAAAAATTAGAGAAAGAAAAACCAACCCACAACCGGGAGTGGCATCGCTTGGCTTTGACAAGAAGTTCTTCGCCACAGAATAACTTTCGGAATGTCACTGAGCGCCATACATATTCATCCACTACCAACGCCATCAAGTCACCGAGCGAAAGTAATCCGGAAAGCTGTGTCCTGGCGGTAGGAAGAACTTTGTTACCAAAAAAATAAGCAAGTTTATACATTCCTTTGTTGCATAGCTGTTAAGGATCTTCAACTGAATTTTTAATGGTAAATATTTATTTTCTCCGTCGCAAATGGTTTTTGGTCCGGAGCGTCCGCAAGACGTGACACCCTTTAAATTGAAGTTATACGATTTAATTTAAGCAAATTGGCCCGGAGATACCTCTGATATCTACAAGTATCCCATCCGAAAAGGGGTTGAATTTCAATTATCGTTTCCATACCGCCCAGAGGGTAGTATCCTGTACTTTTTTAATGCAAATCCGTTGATCTTCCTGTGAATCTGGAGAAAAAATTTCTTTCACTCGTAAAAACGGATTGTGTGTTTTTTCCTAGTCACTCTAATTCATAAGAAAAACAAAAGAAAAACAAAAATAATTCACCATCGACATCCGGGTTATGCGGTGAGGTAACACTCGAGAATTAGTCGTGCAGGTTTACATCATTTTAACCTCATTAGCGGACGGAACAAGTTTCGCCGTAAAAGTAAAACCTAATCTTCTCTCATAATAAAACACGATTTTGTTTTATACACTCACCTTCGGCTCCGCTATAACTTCGTAATAAACCAAACAAATTCTATTATTTTTATGTCCGCACGCAACGCAGACGGACGCAGATAGTAAAAACGACTTTGGCCAGCAAAAACCTAATAATTTCCAGGCACGTTCGGCACTGTCATCGTTCCGAGCACGAAAAAAAAAAATAAATGGGAAAAAAAAACGGAATGGAAAGTCGAAAATAAAAATACAGAAAGGAATAAAAAATAATAAAACTGAAACGGAAAACTAATATCACACATCAGCGGAAGCCCTTCCATCCTTCGCAAGCCCCAATGGCCACGGACAAACGGATAACAACAAACAGAACAGCAGACAGGAACTATACGAATGTGGGTAGCAACGTCACGCAATACGGATGTCAGTCAGATACAAGTGTAATGTCTGAGGGCGAACCTGTGTCCCGATTAGTACTCATTCAATCACCACGATTCCGCAGACCATAATTACCGCACGGAGTCATCACAACTATAATACGCCGCAGACAAATGTAATTGTTACTCGTACTGTACTCGTTGTGATGCATGACGGCACTACCGCTACTACCGAGAAACTTTTAACGAAACTGTAATCGTGAATGGCAACAATCCCGTCGGAAGTACAGTCCTTGACAGGAACTCCATCCATGCCTATGGGCTCTACTCTCGTCATGAAACCGGATTTTGCCTACAGCTTTTGCTCGTAATCAATCACATTTAATAGAATGTCACTCAACTTCCTGATAAGAATAACCACTGCTCTGGGACAAGCAGTCAAATAATGGAGAAAAGGGGGAGCACTTGGCCCTGGCTTCTGACATTCAGGCATTGTTCATCAATTATGTTCATCATCGCGATTTTCAAGTACTTAATTATTTCGGTACATTCAGCGTTTGGTGCTTTTGCTTTGTACTCGAATTTCCGGTTTTCGAAGGCGTTTCATGGCTGTCGCGCGCCTTAATGAACAGAAGTGGACCGTATAGAGTTATAGGTGATTTAGCAATTCATAGTGAGTTGACTGGCGATATCATACTTTAGTCTCTGGGGCACACAAGTCGAGACATTGAGATGAATGAACAATTGGGAATTACATAGCCATAAATATATACGAGTATTGTAGTTGAAATCACGGTAAATGGGTGTGAGAGAAATTAATGGAGAAAATTGTTTGTCATGACAATGACATGGTGATGACAGTTTAAATG
This sequence comes from Merodon equestris, assembly GCA_958301585.1. NCBI lineage: Eukaryota > Metazoa > Arthropoda > Insecta > Diptera > Syrphidae > Merodon > Merodon equestris. Next base: position 209,745,141 of record OY284413.1, on the reverse strand, counting down.
AATTAAGGAAATTCATTGAATTAACTATACTTCTAACACTTTGCTGTAAGAAAATGGAAATTATTGTACGTTGTGGAGAGGTGGAAGATTCCGAATATGATATCGTTATGGACACGGAAGTCTTGACAGGGTCGCTTCAAGTTGAATATTCCTAGCGAATTATCTAATAATGAGAAAAATTACAATATTTTCCCCGACCTTTTATGGTTTAGCTTTCGTTATCTTGGACCCACTGGAAAGGTTTTTGCTATATTTGTATATGGTACACATAAACTAAATTCTATAAGCCTTTGCTTTTAAGTCGATGATCTAATTTCTGATCCTCCAGCCTCTATAAGCTAATTTTTAATTAATCACGTAGGCTTAGCCTTTCCAATTATACTAAGCAATCCCAATAATTGTGTTACGAAGACTATGTTTTTCTTTTATGATATTATTTCAATTTTTATTTTTTCACTCCTTTTTCATTTCATTTTCTTCTTGTTAACGATGATTTTATTTTTTTCAACCTAATCGCCTTTTTCTTAAAGGCGTCTTACTATCTTTTATAAAACCATAGTCCTTAATAAAATAAAAAAATATTGCAACATAACAAAAAATCTCATTAAAATTTTATATATCTGAAGGACTAAAACAAGGAGATGCGTTGTCACCTCTTCTTTTTAATTCGGTGTTGGAATTCGTAATGAAAATCCTTTCAAGAAGGGGAATATCCTTTAATGTAACCACATCCGTTCTGTCTAACTTACGCTGACGATTTATACCTGATAAAAGATAGTGGTAGTTGAAAGAAATGTGGAAAGTTTAATAACGGCTAGAAGTAGCATAGGCATCGGAAGAAGCTCGAACCGAAAAAGGTAAGAGCGCTCGCAAACGGAAGACGGCTGCAGGGGACTACCTTGCTTAGGAGAGAGAACGTGATATCTCCTCCTCCAATATAGTAGCGGGTAATCGGAGTCCGAAGGCGATCAACAATGATCAAAGCAAAAACCTGAAGACGGAGAGAACCAAAGATTGTTCCTCGGAGTCGGGCGCTTCACAAAAAAAAGGAGATAAAAATGACAAAAGTGTTGAGACAACCACCTCTCCTACAAAGAGATAGCCATTTCCTCTGAAACGGTCAGGATAGGGAAAGCTGGCAGTGACAGCAGAATGACCAGCGCAGATTGCCAACACTGCGAGGATCGTCTTGCTTCAGCAATAGGCTTCTGTATTCAGGCTGAGAGGTCGCGCGGCATCTGCTGGATTCTAGGGAGACCTGGAAACAAACTGGATGTGCTGACTCGATTACATACGCAGAACCCGGGACTCGACACGAGGGCCTGAACTGTCTATTCCTACAAAGAGAAAAAGGGTTCTCTAAAAAAAGAGGGCTTCACCGTGCTCCGCAGTTTAAATCTATTATTTTTATTCAGATCACTTTACAGCATTGCAAGGCTGCCACCATTTTTCTCAATCTTGCAGTAGTGCAAATCGTCACATTGTATCCATTCAGGAACCATGGGTGTGGAATAAACGTCTGTGTGGTCTTGGTGGTACACGTGATGGTACGATTCTACAGGCTACAGGCCTAGGGTCTGCCTCATCATATTGAACACACTATCGGCAACCAACTTGGTCAATTCAGTGGACAAGATCTGGTGGCTGCTAGAGTTAGCTACAAAGCGCACGGACAAATTGAACACTTCGTCGTGGCGTCTGCTTACTTCCCCTACGACTCCGTACTGCCTCCGCCACGGAAGACGGTTTTTGAACTCGTAGAGTACTGTGAAGCCAGAAGGATTGGGCTCATCATCTGTTGCGATGCTAATGCCTAAAACACTGTTTGGGGCAGCAACAAATGCAACCGGAGAGGAGATCATCTTTTAAACTCTTAAAACTGATATCGGCATTTCCATTCTGATAAGCAAGGAAGCTAAGTACCTGGGAGTCGTCTTAGATAGCAAGCCTCTTTGGTCAAAGCATGTTGTGTCAAAACCCACCAAAGCGCTGCCAGCGGTTTGGCAATGCAAACGTGCTTTTGGCGAGACATGGGGCTTATCGGCGAAAAAGGTCCTCTGTAGTGGTAGCGATAAGACTGATAATCTCATATGCTTCGGTGGTCTAGTGGAACAGGCTAACACGCAAACACGTCGTGGCCTCTTTCACCAAGCTCTAAAGAGTGGTCTGTCTCAGCTATTCGTGGGCTTTCCCCAGCGCACCCGGGCCTGCTCTAGGTGCTATGAATGAATAATGAATCCTCCACGCCTTGACATATACATATATCAGAGGATGCGCACTGAAAGCCATGTCTCGCCTCAAGAGACATATGGCAATGACACCTGCCATCCTGTTGCGCTATAATTTTACAGTCAAATTAACACAGCGGCAGGACTGGCTTTGGCTAAATACTAAACATGGAATGGACTGTCTTCGCATTTTTACCGGTGGTTCCAGGATTGGGTGGTGATTCGGCGCTGGAGTTTCCTTTGAGCGCGAAAACATTCAGCTGCACTCCTCGTTAGGAAAATATGCGTTTGTCTTTCAATCAGATATATACGCAATCCTAATGACCATGCACTATGTTGTGAAGCACAAGTGGATGATGAAAGCATATGCATCTGCAGTGAGAGTCAAGCTGCAGGAAGACTAAATTCACTTAGGCGTATGGGTCCCAAGTTACTCTGGGATCCCAGGAAATGAGATCTCCGATGAACTCGCTAGGAGGGGCTGAGTGAAGGACCTGAACCCGCCTTACGTCAACCTGCTTCCACGATTAAATCCGATATCAACGATTGGGTCTTTTGCACATAGTCGTAGTTGGATAGAATATCGATGATGAAGGATGACTAAAAGCGACTGAGGTCTGCAAGAAGTCCGAAACATTCTTCTTATGCTTAAGAAGAAATGATTGCAGAAGACCTGCGGGCGTCATTACGGGCCATTACACTTTTGCAAAGCATCTTCAAGTGCTTGGCATCAGTAAGACACCTATCTGGGTTGCTTGTTGCGAGGAGGATTATACCGCAGAACACTTTCTCTACGACTGTCCGCCTTCGCTTGCGCACGGTAGCGCACCCTTGGAGCCGACGTGGTGTGGGCCGAATCTCTTAGCTCTACATTACTGAAGCCCCTCCTCACTTTTCTCCGGACAACGGGGAAAATACAATAAAGACAAGGTGTCCATCTGGTAGTACAATGGACCAGTATTCTGCGAGTGCTCCAACAGATAGTAGAAGCCTCCAACAACAAAAAAAAAAACAAAAAAAAAAAAAGAATACTAAAGGGTCCGCCATCTAACGTTTTTTTTTTTCAAGTAGTGCTTATTTCGTAAATGGTAACACCTAGCTCATGTCTGATTTGACAGATAATTAGTTTTATCCTTCCGCTGAACGAATATGGTTGTGTATACGCCTGAACAACGCTGGGAAATATTGCGACATTACTTTGAAACAGAAGATGCCGATTTTGCCAAAAAAATCATCTTTTCAGATGAAGCTCATTTTGATCTTGGCGGGTATGTAAACAAGCAAAATTGTCGCATTTGGGGCACCGAAAACCCGCACGCATACATTGAAAAGCCGGTGCACCCAAAACGAGCCACTGTTTGGTGCGGATTTTGGTCCAGAGGCATAATTGGGCCATTTTTCTTCGAAAATGAGCAAGGAGTGGCCGTTACAGTCAATGGCGATCGTTATCGGGCCATGTTGAACGAATTTTTGATCACAAAAATTGAAGAGGAGGATATTGGCAACATTTGGTTTCAACAGGATGGCGCTACGTGCCACACAGCCGAAGCTATACTCGATGTTTTGCGCCCTGTTTTTGAAGATCGCATTATCAGCCGCAGAGCTGATGTCGTTTGGCCTCCTCGGAGCTGCGATTTGACACCGTTGGACTATTATTTTTGGGGTGCCGTCAAAGATAAGTGTTACGCCGACAAGCCAGAGACAATTGACGCTTTAAAGGACAATATTCGTGAAGCCATTGGTGAAATACAGCTGCACACAATCGATAATGTGCTTAAAAATTGAACCGATCGCGTAGGCTACTGCATGGCCAGCCGAGGCAGCCATTTGAATGAAATTATTTTCCATTATTAACCGGAAGGATTGTTCTTTCAAATAAAAAAAGAAATTTGAGAAAATATTCAGTAGTTTTTTTTACAGCATTTTCAAAAAAAAAAAAAGTTATTTGGCGGACCCTATAGAAATAAATGGAGAGAAAATCATATATATGATCACTTGGATCGATCTTAACTTCGCACTTGACTGTACTCGATAACCGCTTCGAGAAAATGGACTAATTCAAATATCTGGGTATCATATTGACTGACAAAAGCAATATAAAATCGAAATAAATATAAAGCTGCATAAGGGCAACTCCTGCTTCTTTGCGATGAAAGAATTATTCGAAACCAATCTTTGACTCGCAACGTTAAAATCCGCATTTATAAAACCATAATGACACTTTATGGATATTGTGGGAATCCGTCCAGCAAGGCACAGCGAGTGACCCGGCCGCTCATGAAAACGATCCCGCTAAAGTTAGAGATCGCGCCTTGGCTACAGAACGATGACAGAGCGAAGTAAACAGGTGCAGTTGGATAGAGACCATTAGGTACAGAAGTAGAATAGACGAGTTGTTTGTTGTTTCAATTATATAGGAGATTAGGCGTTATCACAAAATGGATATGGAGTCTTTGAAAACCAGATCTTAAGAAGAATCTATGGTAAAAAACAGGATGAAGAAACACGAATTCGGAGGAAACTACACAACTCGAAACTCAAATCATCTAATTACCAACAGCTTCCCCATCTAATCAGTAAAGAGAGACACTTGCCTTGGACAGGTTTTCTAACCTTTTCTATGACTTAGAGTCATCAGCCAAAATTTAATCTTGTTGGAAGCCAGGGAACAAAACTGTTTACGTATGTAGTCCACGTGATTATTGCAGTAACAAAATTATTCCTCCATGTTATAGGTGAAATGACGAAGGGTCTTAACTAGAGTATATATACATGAGGAGAGAGACTGTGCTGCAAGTGTAAATTTGTGTAAAATGTAAAAATGTCCAAAGAAAACTGAACTGATAGTGTTTGCCAAAAAGAACAAGATGCCGCTACTCAAACTTTCACGGCTAAACCATTAGACGCTATCTTTGTCTTCCAGAGCCAAATATTTAGGATTCTTCCAGACCCTAAGTTAAACCAGAAATTTAATCTCAAAAACCTTGTAGGGAAAAAGGGGGAACGGCGGCCCAAGTTGATATCGTAGATGTACACGACTGCTGTCTATCCCATCATTACTTCGCTATGACCGCAGCAAGGAATGTAAGGTAACTGACAAGGAATTGACAAATTCCCTAGCTCAGCAAATAATTTGTTAAGGAACCAAACTTTTCCCGGAACCATTAACAAGAAACCTTTACGTGATTCGTTTAAAACAGTCGGGGTCGCCTAAAAGTTAATTATAAGCAATAGAGAATTTATACCCATACTATCGCAAACTTGGTGACTGCCATGGTAGCTGAACCAAAACATTATCACATATAATACAACAATGCAGCTGTTTTCCAAAAGTATCCATCCGTTTCTGCGAATTCTCTAACAACTTTCACCCTAACATCCTGCTCTCTCATAACATTGATGAAGATTTTTGAAAATTAACCAAGAATGAACAAACTTACGGCAGAGATATTTAAAAAAATGATAATAAATTCAAAATTTAACCTTATCTCAACCCTTATCAATATAACAAGTGTACTGAGGTTCTACCTGTCTGAAGGGCAAAACCTTCACGCACAGGGGAGACTGACAGAGATATGGCCGTGTCACTGACTTAATTTAAATAATGCAATTTCCGAAAAAAAGTTTCCAGCAAACTTGTCAACTCCTGATCATACTCAAGATAAAATAATTTCCGAAGGTAACGACTCAAAAAAAAAAAAGACAGGTCATCTCACATGCGTATCAGTATTGGGTTTATCAGAAATATTGTTACCCCTTATTGCCGAAGATTCCATCTCATCTACATTATGTTGACTACATTATTGACATACTGCTTAAGATACGAAATGTGTTTCTTTCAATTCAGCTTTTGATCCAAAATAATACCCAAATAGTTGTAACTATCGGCACATTCAATTTTAAAGCATTCGTCAGTATCATTATAATAAATCGAATATTTTTGACATTTTTTTATTGGAAATCGGTTGCGACTTGGTGAATGAAAATATAAAAGGAAGTCACTTAAATTTGTACCTTTAATGTTGAAGAACATATCCTTAGTTTTGGTACTGATTAAGAGCTTATGCTGCTTGAACCAATTTCTCAGTAGCTCTACATCATAATACATCCATAAAGGTATCAAAATAACTTGAAAGGGACTCGGCGTGCAGGAATTTTGACAGGTCTCGCCGACCCCGTTTCGATGGTGTGCTTCGTTTTTCCAGTGCGATGGTGTGCTTCGTTTTCCAATCGCTAGGTCCAGTAGAAAATACGCCTTGATAACGAAGAAATAGGCTTCTGTAACGGGAGCCTTGTTCGTCTGTCAGTTCCGCTGGGGCTTCTAGTTTTTCGCTGGGTTACGTTGCATTTGACGCGTCTGTGAGTATAATTTCACCCACATTGGCTGGACTAACGATCGAATTATTCGGCAAGGTAATATTTTCACTAGACGTGTTCGTCATCCTGAATGTGATATTCGCTTGTTCTGGGTCGGCGATAATTCGAGCCAGAAATTCTCTAGGAAGTTAATTTCCCTCATAGGGCTCTATTAGAACAGCGGTCCCCTTTACGCACCCCGGCCTTGGATGAGAAAGGATGACCTCGGATTGGGCAGGTACCACCTACGAGTTAGCAGTCTGTAGTGGATTGGTACACGAATATAATGGTAGTTGGAGGGCTAGACGTTTGCCATATATTTGCATTGATAGGTTAGAGAAATCCAAGCTGCACTTTTTTGGGTAAAAAAATCGATACCGAATAAAGGCGGTAGATAAGCGGTAATTATAGCAAACGTCTGTAAGTACTCCTTTCCATTGAGTATCAGTCCCTCCAGCGGTCCCTCGCAGTAGTATTGGGGAGCCTTTGATCGGTGTATAAACTGGGAGAAACTGCTCACTTAAGATGGATACTTCGGCGCCGGAATCAATGATAAAGCAACAGTCACGCCCCACTAGTTATTCCCACGAAGGTTGGGTACCGCAGAAGAACTTGGTTGTTGAGTGATCCTTACTACCAGCAGCATTTAGTTTTCCGCTGAGGGAGGGCTCGGCGGCTGGTAAGAATCGCTGGTTTCCTCTTCTTTTATTCCTATTTCGCCCGGAATTCGAAGTAGTAGCAAGTACAAGTACAAGATGTTATTTCTTGCGCAGTTCGCAGAGCATCGAGGGCGTCCCACGGCGATCAAATTCTGAATCTGCTCGTCCTTGCTTCCTTCTATAAGTTGACTAAGGAAGATCTCCTCCAGTATATTCTCCGATCCATCGGTGAATGCTGATACCACTAATCTCTGGAGGTGAATAGCAAATTCGGCCAAGGATTCCTTCTGTCGCTGAATGCGGTTACGAAGCGAAGTACAGCTTGTTTGGCTGTCTAGGCTAAAGCGTTGCCTCAGAAGGCTCCGAAAGACGTCATACGCGAGTGGTTTCCCTCATGGCGGGGCGCAAAGAACCGACAACGCGTCACCTCATAATGGATTGGCCTTCTCCATTTCTGTTCATCCTCAAAATCTTGCCACAATTTCGAATTTCCATTCGTAGTCAGTCCAAGATGATTGTCCATCGAACGGTTGTACAAAGAGTTGAAAAATTGAGGTCGAGTGGAAAGGGAGAGCCCGGAACAGGGTAGTGTTGGCCAAAACTTTGGTTCACTGGGCGTAGTAGCTGCGAGATACTCGGGCATCTCGAGAATTTGGCTGGATTGGGGGCGGGCCACTGGCGTTGGTTGTAGTCTTGGTTTTTTTTTAAATTCTACATTACAGGGCCGGAAATCAAACAAAACCAATTCCAATTGTTTCCGGAAAATTCAAATAAATCATGTAGGTTAAGGTATATTATTATTTCCTTGAAAACGAAGCACATGTGCCTAATCTTAAAATATATCTTATTAGAAAGATAAAGAATACTAAAAGTACAAAACAGGTCGCAAGCCAAAGTCGACCATGCACTAGCATACTCCTATAATACGTTTTTTCTACAACATGTTCGAAAAAATAAGCTAAAATACAACTTCCTAAAGCCCTCACTGTCGTATTTCAAGATCTGACCTTTATCTGACAACTCAATCCAAACTTTCAGATCCTCGAGTCATCTGAAGTTTGAAAAAAAAAAAAATCTTAATTTTTCCAGGGAATTCAACTGACAGTGACGAAAATCCAATGTCGACATTTTGATTCCAATTGAGTGCCTTTTCCCTCTGTTTTTCGTCCGCTCAATGGGACAATTATTACAATTCCAAGGTGATCCACAACAACAACATCAACAATAACACAGAAAAAAAGTGAAGCAGAAAATAAAAAAATAAATGGTTTGCAAGGCGGATGAAGCGTTCGCAATGGAAATGAATATGTAATTAAATAAGTTAAAAAGTCACTTCTGCAGGATGGCCAAGGATAACTGCCAACACTGAATGATAAATTGTCATTCCTTGCCGAATGGGCAGATACCATTTGTGTCTTAACAATTCAACAGAAGTCATCATTCATCATCATGATTAATTCGATTGTAGGATATTCTTTCGTGATTCACCCACCCTATGGCGTAATTAAGCAATAATACAAATATAATACAAACGAACAATTCATTCGTATTGTTTTATTATCTGCTACTGGTCCAATCGAGAAGTGTGCCAAACAAAAAACGGAGACCGACCCACAAGTGAACCAGTTGCGGTGGTGCGAGATAATTTCCAGATTTTTTTCTCGCAACTTCGTGAATCCGATTTTGTCCGGAATGTCCTATTCATAAGCATAATACCTTCTTTCATCCTGCTCAACTGTGGCCTTTCATGCGCATATGGCGCGACGATAGTTCCATATTCACAGTGATTTATCTTTAATTTCGCTGTTAGACAGTCGGGGATTCATATGCTGATAGTAAATGCGAGTACGTGGATTCGGATTTAATTTCGTTGTGATCAATCCTGGCGCATATGGTTGGAAATAATTAATTAGGCAAAGAGTTTGTTTTGCGTTTGGCTAGGATAGGAAAAAAGGAAATTGGTTATAACTCGATTATTCCATTACGTTTAGTAGGTATGCCTTACTTTTTTTTAATATTTTCTGTACGCAGCTGCACGTTGATGAAGTGGCATTTTGTCAGTTGTAGATTCGAGCCTTAATTAATTTATTTTCTCTGATGACCTTTAAGGTTGCCTTGCTAAGATTGCGAAATAGAATTAACCCTTTTCTATCTGACGGTACTTACTCGTACCGCCTATTTTTCTGGCAATTATATATTTTACCCAACCATTATACCCAACCATATGATCATTAAAATTACTGTTTGGCAAGCCATCACAGCATTGTTGTTTAACTCTAGCAAAAAATAAACAATCTGTGGAGTTTGTGAGTTGAGAATTGAAAAAAAAATTACGTATACGCTCCGTAGTGCGTCATTTCGATAGCCCCTTTCAGTTTCCAGATCTATTTTCACGATTTAAGTTTAATGTACAGAGCTGCTGCATATTCAAACCTTTCTGTTATCCAATTAGTTAGTTACCTGCATCAGGAAAAATATTTTTACGAGTTTTACACATATTTTAAGTTATTTTTTACGTGTGAAGTATGGGGTTTAGCGTTGTCATGCAACAGGATCGGACCGTGCCTATTGATCAATGCAGGTTGATTTTCAGTCAATTTTGTATGCATTATGTCCATCTCCTCACAATTTTAGACTGCATTTATCGTTTGCCCTGGTTGAAGAAATGAAAAGTGGATTGGTCCTTTCGATGTCCATCAGATTGTCACCATAAACTTTTCGGGGTGAAGACCAAGTTTGGGAGTGTTCTTTGGGTTTTCGCATCCAACCTCTGCCCAGATCTTTAAAGGTTGTCATACAAAATCCACTTTTCATCGCATGTGATTATACGGTGCAAACCGGAGCATTTCGGTGCCTCAGGTTTCTAAGCGGCGTAGTTTTTGGGCTTCGTTCAATTCATGGGGTACCCATTTGTCGAGTTCTTTCACTTTTCCTTTTTGAGATAGGTGTCGACTTATTTTACTCCCGTTTTGTGTGCAATGCCGCACACCGTTTTTGTTGGGTGTGCATCCACCGTTTCTCGTAAAATGGCGTCGTTAATTACCGTTTCCGGTTTCTCACGCGGTTCGTTTTCGAGGCTTAGATCTCCCGAATGGAACTTACCAAACCAACACCGAATGGTGCGTTTGTTAACCGCTATATTCTCAAATGCGGCTGCCAGAACGCATTATGTCCCAGTTTGAACTCGCAGAGGAAAAGAGTACAAATTTGAGCCGTCGACCGCATGATATAAAAATTAGTTCTTCGACAGGCGCTGGATTTTCTTCTGATCCTATCACTCTCTCTTGGCCACGCCCGCCATTGAAAGTGTTGAAAGTGCTGCTTAAACACATTCACTATTTCCTGCGAGTCGGTGACAAGATTACCTCCACGATTACGAAGAGCCTGGGCGCTCGTTCTAAAGCTGGATGCAAGGGCTTTGGCTTTTCTGTAAAAAGCTCTAACCTTCTATCTTGGGCTTCGATATCCTTGAGTTGGGAGGCTGCGAATGCTTTTTTTTTTCTCAGTAGATTTTTTGTATATGGTTATATGGTTATACAAAAATAGTCATCCTACCGGAAAATGTTATAATTTTTGCAAATGGCGTCGTACGTCAATCATATTTGACATTTGTAAACAAGACAGAAACAGTATAGAAATAGATAAGCAATGGAGTGCTATACTCCATTGAAACTAGCAATATTCGGCCGGTGGTGTTAGCGCAGCAAATTGATGTCGATTTCCTAATCGTGTCGCGCCAACTGGGCAAATATTCCAGCGCTTAGCTACTCAACTCGAACAGATTGGGACTACAGGAGACCATGCAGGCCGTGGCCGCCACCGGACTGGTCTTTCATCAACCAGACGACGGGCCAGACGGATCCTACAGCGAATTTTAATGAAACACATGTTCCCGGACAAAGTGCAAACAATGCATTAGTTAATGCCTACTGACTGTCAGTCACGTGTGAATTACTGTCAAGCCATTATTAATCTCAACAACGAAGAGGACAATTTTGAGTCGAAAATCATCATCAGCGACAAGGCGCGTTTCCACTTAAGTGGTTACGTCAATAAGCAAAATCTTCGTTTCTGGGGCACTGAAAATCTGCGTGTGATGCAGGAAGAGCCATTACATCCACTTAAAGCCAATGCGTGGTGCGGTGTTCCCGCGGGAGGATTTATAGGTATTTTTTTCAGGACGCCAACGGCAATACGGTCACAGTTACTGGCGAACGCTACATGAACATGATAAACGACTTCTTACTGCCGGCATTGGATGAGCGGGGCTTATTGAACATGTGGTTTCAAGAAGACGGTGCAATCGCACACATAGCACGAGTCACAATAGATATTATGAAGGAACCGATTCCTGGAAGCGCAATCTCCCGTTTTGGCGATTTGACATGGCCAGCAAAATCGCACAATTTAACCATTCCAGCCTTCTTTCTTTGGGGCTACTTAAAGTCACGGGCTTATTCTAGCAAGTCTCAGACAATAGCAGACCATAAGGAGAATATTTGACAGGAATGCGAACAGTTATCACCGGAAATCTTGCGGAAAGTCATGGTAAATACGATAAAATGGATAAAAACGTGTATCAAAATTGGCGGCATCAACTTGAAGGATATCATCTTTTCCACTTAGCAGAAATTGAAATGGTCCAAATAAATATTTCTATCACTCAAAACTATAATATTAGAATAAAAAAAATATTAAAATATTAGAACAACCAATAATAGAAGAAGATATACCAACATAGACATACCAACATTGGCAAATAAAAACAAGACGCTTGCAGTGAGGACAGTAGCAAAAAATCACAAAAAGCAAAGAAAAAAGTGCACTTGAAATGGGGACAATGAAAATTTAGGGGACTGGAAAAGTCCTTATCCCAGTATGAAAACCCCTCACATCTGCCTCGTTTATGCATCTCATTTCAAAAAAATCAAATAAAATTCCACTTTTAGTTTAAAAAGGCAAAATAATTAAAACAAAGCTGAAAATGAGCTTCGATAAAACAATAGCCTTCAAAACTGATTCTCAATAAATGCCCGAGGCACGCTGCCAATCCATGCCTATCTTTTGTTTGCCTAACTACAGCACACACAAATCGATAATGACAACAAAGTGGGGAATTTATTGGCCTTTTGACCTCATTTGCTTTCAGCCCACATAAATTCACTTTGACTCATCACGGTGTCAACACAACGCCACCAATCTGCATTCCTCCAATCCCCTGGTTTTAGTTTGACTCGCCTATATCAACACAACAAACCAATCACCCAAATACCAATCGCACCATACCACCTTTGGTCGTTCGTCCTGGGATAGGGAACAAAAAATTGCTAACAAATTGACAGGTGGAGAATTTATTTGTTTTGACGGATAATGGTAGTTTGTTGTTGTTCCTGTTTTCTTTTCTTGTCCTTGTTAGGTTTTGTTTTTCCGTTTTTTTTCGCTCTGTGATTTGTATTCTATATATTGGTGCGGTATAGTTTACATTAGAGTGGAGGAGAGAATTTCACAGGATCCAAGTCCAGAGGAGGACATTTACATCAATTTGTGTGCTATACTGTTGAGGGGTGTGATCAATATGACTATGAAGTGGCAAAATAACAATATTGTATGAAATCGTACCTCGAACTCGGCCTATAGCTTACGTCGTAAGTTACGTAAGGATATCGAAAACAATTATTTACGTGTTGGGATGCATTTATTTTCCTCCTCCGATTTCAATTAAGACTACCTAAAATCGAATAGGATGCACTAAGCTTCCGACGTGGCCGTGCTACATGTGAAGGACATGATAAAGAAATATGAGTTACGACAACGCATAGCCGAAGCCTGCATGAGTACACCTGCTTCTGGTTTTCAGTTTCAATTTTCGTCCTTAAATAAAGAAGTGCCCCTGTTATACTTTATCATAGCCGAAGAACCCACAGGATATACGACGGAAGAAAGTAGAACACGAGAAAAAAATAGAAGAATTTGTGGGAAAATGTGATTGCAACTGCCACACTGCTACTAATATAGCATACCATGCACACATGCAGGTTTAACTGAAACTTTACCACCGCGTGGCCACAAAGGCACAGTCGGAACGAACGAAGCGCAGTCAGCTGAGTGCGGAAACATACATTTTCTCGCAGGAAATATTTCCTCCTAGCTTTGGTATTAGTACGAGAACAGCTCCTGTGGCGAATATCCTTTACGTTGTTAACCGCTTTGATTTACGATGCCCTAAAATTTACCATTTGGAAAATTCCTGCGGCAGCTGCTTCTCTCGGGTTACACTTTTCCTAGTGTGTGTCTTTCCACTCGTTTAGTTTTGAAGTGAATAAATGTCAACGCTGTGTGGCAGCAGCACTGTTCTCAGTCATAGCCCATCGAAAACAATGGCATGATTCAGAGTTAAGCAAACGGGAGGGAGCCTTTTCGTACTATCATGGAAGCTTATTCACAAACATTGACACAAAAATTACATTATTTTAGTACCTGAGAAGATCTCCCCCGGATGCCTTTTTATATTCTTTCTTCCTTGATGAGCCATTAGTTTATTAACTCTCCATTATACATCAATGAAGTATGAAATCACATTTTTAATTTCCTTTTGACTTTTGAGTAAGTTTCATTCCATTATCATTTCAAATAAATAAGTATATAGTTCACAGTCTCCGACTAACCCTCGAGCCGGCAACACGTAATCGTGGTTACTCAGTGAGTGAAATAACACAACCCATCGCGTAAACCCCGTTACAACTCCGCTTGCTTTAAGTTCTCCCTCTCTCTCTCTCTCTCTTTTACCTGAAAAAATATTAAATACATAGTTCGATCGTAGTGTCCTGAAATGGCCTCCGGGCCCCCCCCAGCCCTGGGCAACCGGTTTAGTGACCTCGACATAGAGGCACTTACCGAACCCAAAAACAAAAAAAGAAAAAAACCAATCTGTTCCCCCACTGCCCATCAACAAATTTTCTCCCCCTCTCCAAATACCAGCAACCCAAAATTTATAATTATGTCGTCATCCGACCCCGAGAAGCCTCTTTCATCACTTAGCGTCTTCCTCCTCAAAAAAGGCATAGACAGCATTAGTACGGCCTATGAAAGCATCTCCCAACTACGGGATGGAAATCTCTTAATATTAACGAAATCACAGAAAGTTGCGGATATATTCGTCTCGAAAAAAAACCTGTCAAACATCTGCCCTATCAACGTTTCCCTTCACCCTCATCTAAATGCTTCGAAAGGCACCGTCTACGCCCCCTGTCTCATCAACGTTTCTGAGGAAGAAATTCTAAAGGAAATGAAGAGCCAAGGCGTCATCGACGTTTTCAAATTCAAAAAAACAATCAACGACCAACAAAAAGCAACCGGATTAATCCTCTTCTCTTTCGATCTTTTCCGTCCCCCACCAACGGTCAACATCGGTTGGTACAACGTAAAAGTTGAAGAGTACTTCCCAAATCCAATGCGATGCAGGAATTGTCAACTTCTGGGTCACACAGCAAAAAGATGCAACAAAAACCCCTCTTGTGAAAGATGCAATCTCCCACCTCATTCCCCAAGCCCGTGCACCCGCATCTTATGCGCAAACTGCGCAGAGGAGCACCCAGCTTCTTCAAAACTATGCCACAGGTACCAACAAGCAAAGGAAATCCTAAAAATAAAAACCATAAACAAATGCAGTTTAACTGAAGCCAAGCAAACATACTCAGCGCAAAACCCACCCCCCACTTTGCCCACATCCTACTCTCAAACCATTAGAAACGCAACCCAAGCACAATCACCTGACCCACCAACAATGACCAAATCTACTCCCATTAAGACCGACATTGCCAACACGAACAATCATCCTGCCTCACCACCTACCAATACATCTGTTTCCACAACCTCTCAAACTCCGAACCAAAAAAAATCTATATCCACCACATCTCAAGAGAAAACCGCAAACCATGAAAAAAAAACCGTTCAATTAACTAGTCCTTCTAACCCAAAACCCAGTTCATCCCAAAGCGCAAAAGAAAACCCCTCAAAGTTTAACCATCATAAAAATCTCCACGAAATCTCCGACATACCGAAGTCTCCAATCTCCGAACTTACTCATCAACACATACAAGATAGCAAATACGACACTCAATCAACACAATCGCAAGCTAACTCTCCCAACAACACAACCATACACGATCAACAAATGATTCTCACAACCAGAATAACACACCATGATGAATCTACATAATCATTTAACTGATAACAAACCCACCGACCCCGCTGTCCCAAAACCTGTCATCCCGAGCCAAACACCAGGCTCGCAAAAATTCAACTCAGGATGGCGGGGTCGAGTAAATCTTACCAACACTACAACCATCACCAACAATTCTCTACCATCTGCACATGCACTAAAAATACTGCAATGGAACATCAAAGGCTACTTAAACAATTACAACGAATTATTACTACTTATAAAATCTATCTCTCCTAAAATAATCGCCTTACAGGAAACTCACCTTACATATAAAGCTCACATTCCCATTCCCGTGAACTACTGCCTTATCACCCAAAAACAAAACCCCAACTCCTACGGTGGAATCGCTTTCCTAATCCACCGTTCCATACAGTACACACAAACTATAATTCACAAAGACTTTGAAGCTTTGTGCATTACAGTATCATCCAAACTCAAATTTTCAATCATAAATGCCTATATTCCCCCCACACAGTCCTTTAATACTAACAATCTAAAAAACGTTTTCGAATCTGGACATCTCCCCACTTTGGTACTTGGCGACTTCAATGGCTGGAATTCTAGCTGGGGTTCGCCCAAAAACAATCACCGCGGTAATACTATTTCTAAATTCATAACGAAATCCGACTACCAACTTCTGAATGACGGTTCTCCCACCCACTTTAGTACCCACTCCACTCTCACTCACATAGACCTCTCCTTCTGTTCCCCAAGACTCGCTATCGACAGCAATTGGAACGTTCTTAATGACCTCTGTGGTAGCGATCACTTTCCCATTATTATAACCATGTTCCACACGACCACCACCCGCCCCAAAAAACGCCCTAAATTTAAAATAGACCAAGCCAACTGGGCCCTATACCAAAAACTCCTAGACAAACATAGTTCCGAGCACCCATTAAGTGATAACTTGAACAAAGAGGCAGCTAACATACACAGAATTATCCTCCAAAGCGCCAACCAATCCATTCCACAAACATCGACCTTAACTGAAAGGAGAAAAGTCCCCTGGTGGAACAAGGAATTAGACCAATTAAAAACCGAAAAAAACAAATTATGGCAATCCCTAAAGCGTAAAATCTCCATAGACAACATTATTCTATATAAAAGAGCCAATGCTCGATTCAAGAGGCAAGTCAAAGTTGCAAAAAGAGAGTCCATCTTCAAACTCACCTCAGAAATCAACCCCAACACTCCCACCTCTAAGATTTGGTCCACAATAAGAACATTTTGTGGTATTAACACCCCATCCTACATCCATTCCATAACCCCTATCTACCCATCCACCACCAACATTACTAACCCTGCCGACATAGCTCAACACTTCGCAGAATATTGGTCCAACGAGTCCCACGACTCCAATTTCCCCCTTTCATTTCGCCAAAATAAACTTTCAAGTACCCCTACCACCTCCTACATCCCATCGAGCGATGCTAAAATTATTGAAAAAGACATTTCCCCTCTTGAACTAGAGTTAGCCCTCAATAAACTAAAAGGTAAAACCCCATCAAACGATCGAATATCATATCCCATGATAAAAAACCTCTCCTCCCCCATAAAAGCTAGGCTCCTTAAATTTTACAATCATATCTTCCGCCACAGTATCCCACATCTATACAAAAACAGTGCCGTTATCCCTATCCCCAAACCCAATACTGACAAATCCCTACCCAAATCGTACAGACCGATATCTCTTAATCCTTGCTGTGCTAAAGTTCTCGACAAAATAATAGCCAACAGACTGTGGTGGTTTGTTTCTCGCAACAAACTTCTCAACAGTCACCAAACTGGATTCAAGAAAGGCACATCTACTACTAACCCGTTAGTATACTTAGACTACCTTATTGCCGATTCCCTGTCAAAAAAAAGTCACCTCTCCCTTTTCTCCCTTGATTTCGCAAAAGCTTTCGACAAAATAGGCATTCATACAATAGTGGATCAACTTAAAGAATGGGAAGTAGGACCAAACATTATCCGATACATCTACAACTTCATGTCCAATCGGAAAATCCTAGTACGTGTTGGAAACTGCCTATCATCTGCATTACCTCTTTATAATGGCATACCCCAAGGTTCTCCCCTATCCGTTCCTCTTTTCCTTATAGCCTTCAATAAACTTTCCAACATTATATCTATCCACAAAGAACTAAAATTCTGTGCATATGCCGATGATTTCACCCTTGTTAAAAAACTAAACAAAAATAACACCACAGCCAACATCGACCTTAACCCCGTTATGCAAGACATACTTTTGTGGTGCGAATATTCAGGCGCTAAATTGTCTACAGACAAATGTAAGCACCTCCACATTTGCCGAAAGCACAAATGCACCTGCAGAGCTTTATCGCATACCATCAACTTTGAAAACGTCGATAAATTAAAAATACTGGGCATGGTATTCCAAAAAAACTACCGATGGAATGCACACATTGAATTCATTCGACCAGCTCTTGAAAAAAAGCTAAATATTATAAAATCCCTCTCCTATATCAGATTTAATAGCAACATATGCACCCTCACATCCATCATCAAATCAATTATAGTTAGCAAATTAGAATACGGTATTTTTCTTTACGGGTACGCCGCCAACTCTCACCTTACAAAAATTAAAAGCATTTACAACGCAGCTATAAGAAGAGCCACTAACGCCTACCGAACGACTCCCATTAACCAACTTCTATTTGAAGCAGGAATGCAGACTGTCGAAAAGCTAAGATACCAATCAACCCTCAAATTGCACAAATCCCTTCTATCCTGCGTTGATTCCCCCCTCCGAAAACTGTTAACCAACCCGAAAAAGAAAAAAGGTAAAATTGTATCCAGTATAGAGCGTTTCATAGCCTCTTGTGATGAATCTAACATTCCTCGTAAACCAATCCCACCCCGCCCCACCTTTCCTCCACCCTGGTTCCAACAGTCATCTTCCATCATTTCCACCCTCAGATCCTACAAAAAAACTTCCACTTCACCAGAGACATACCGGGCCCTTTTTCGTGAACTCAAAAACAGCCTTTGGGACCATACCTTCATCTATACTGATGGCTCAAAAACAGGAGACAGTTCCGGCTTCAGTGTTACCTCAGAAACAGAAATTATACATACCTTCCTACTACCCGCCTATAGTTCAATCTTTAGCGCTGAAATAATCGCCATCCTCAAGGCATTAGAATATACAAAAGGGTCCAAAAAAAAATTCGCCATATGCACCGACTCCCTCTCAGCTATAGATGCAATCCTTAATAACAACAACCAAACCTACTACCCCTCTCTAATACGTAGGCTACTGTACCTCCAATCCCCCAAAACCAAATTAATATGGATCCCCGGACATATACAAATCCCGGGAAATGAACTTGCTGACCGAACTGCAAAAAACACCATCAAAACCCCTTCTGTCACTTCACTCAATTTCAACCTCCAAGACCTTAACAACTTCATTAAGAAACTGACAGCTTCCTACCATCTTCACCTTTGGGATAGAACATCACAATGGTACAGAACCATAAATAAAAATAAATTTACAATAAATAGTTACTGTAACACATCCGTAAAAATATCCCGACTCGAAGCATCAAAAATAGCCCGTCTTAGACTCGGTCACACCAAAGTCACCCATGAACACTATATTAACACAGGCAAAACATCCCAATGCCCATACTGCAATCAAAGCCAAATCAGCATCCACCATATCTTCTCCGAATGCCCCTTTTTCCAAACCTATAGACAAAACATCCTTGCCCACGACCTGTTTAATAACCTCCTCTCCAATCCATATCCAGAAAATATAACAAAAATTCTTCATTTCCTAAAGGCAACTAATTTATTCCACTTAATCTAAATTAATTTAACATGTACATAGCCGAAGGCCATAGATGCTCTGGCTATATATATATATATAAATATGTATGTACATATACCATATATATACAAGTAGCTATCTTAGAATTTTAATTGTAAGCTAGCTTTAAATAAATAAATAAAAATAAATAAAGTATATAGTTATGCCGGCATATGTACTTCTACCTTCTATTCGTTCTCTACGGGTATGAAGTCGACGACCAAATGCGAGTGGCTTCGACGAACCATACCTATAACTTCAACAGAAACAATTTGTTTCTTTGAAGTTCGATTCCACGTACGAGTATATGTATTGACTTTAATTCAGGAAGTGAAACATATAGTGGTGGGAGTGGGAAGCATGAAAGGACCACTTCATGGTCCTTTGTGGCCTGAAAGAGTATTGCTTCTGTGGAAGATAATTTTTTATTTCAATTTCTTTTGCCCTTAATTTGTATCTTAAAATATCTTCTTTTGTGTATTCCTCGGATTTCTAATCTTTGAAATGGAAGTCTTTAAGCCCTAAATTGAATGGCCATTTGTGACTTGGCTATTATTCTCAGCATAAAGAAATTTGATACTTTATATGGCTGAAACACGCAACTGAAAAGAGGTCTTTATTCATTTCTGATTAAATATCGCTACTAGGGTGTGAGAGACTTTTAAAAATGTATTACTTAACCACTTCGCTTCGTTAGCTTTCTTCAAATTCAGCTAAACTTTAATTTAACTGCGCATATTGAGCTAATTAAGCTATTCTTGTACTTTCTCTGGCCATCTGAACAAAAACCTCACCCTGTTACTACGAACTAGAAATTTGAATCTCGAAGTCATTGTATCCGAGATGTCAACCTTGTCAAACCTTCTTTTAAATTTCCCTACCCTTATTCCACTAATTGTTTAGCTTTACCATATATCGAAATTTAAAATACATTTATATACGTTCACGAAATGATTCGTACAAGACCACAGGTAGATAGGTAGAAGTGGTTGCTTAGAAAGGCCCAATTAGCACTATGAAGTGCCTTTTTGAAACGACAAAAAAAACTCGTGTACCCGATGGCAGATTGACTGGATGAGGGCAAGAAGTAGTACAATTTAAATAAAAGAACACTTCACTGAATCATTTGTTACACAACTGAGACGAGGTCGTTGAAAAATGATTCGAAGATGCTGCCTGGCCCTTTCTAGAACCGAGCATATGCAGAGAAAATAGTCAAGTATTTTCTTCTAGCTGCTGTCTTTGCAATTACGACAAAAAGTGTTACGAGGATATGCTGAGCCCAACCGCGTGATCTCCAATCTATCAATGCTTCAAAAATATAAAACCATTGGCTTATTGCTGAAACCAATTATTCCAGATTTGATGCAGTCATGTGCCATCCGAAATAGCTCTAGAAAATGTTGTTGCTGGATGTTGTTCTTGTCCACATCCACCATTTGTCCAATTATTAGGGATTGAACCTATATGGCTAGTCTACTATTCCTCTCTTTGAAATTTAACATAGAAACGGTTTTCAAAAGCTAGTTAACCTCGGTCCGATAGGTCAGATACGCAACCAAAGATATCAGACACCAGCAGTCGAATATCTTTGATGAAAACACCTTTTGGTCAGGTTCCAATAACCTTAGTAGTAGATCGATGCTGTCTCTTTTTGTTAATACAGGCCAGCAACGGAAGCTCAATTGGTGAGAATACAGCCCACAACCAGTGACGGATTAACCACTAGGCTCGTAAAGCTCGAGCCTAGGACGGCAACTTGTGGTGGGGGGCGTCAAATTTTGTGTGGCATTTTTTATTTAAAAAAAATTATACAAGAAAAAAACAGATTTATGACATTCAAATGGGATACTCATCATTTTTGGTATTTGACAATACGAAATTTAAATCTCTAGCCTGATTTTCTCCAATTCTTGAAACGTCTATTTGCGCGAAAACACGGGGTGAGAAATCGCCCGATAAGAAGACGGATGTAACGCTTGGAAAAATGGAGGAAAAGTAGCCGTGAGAAAGTCTGCGTCGTAAACAAATATCAGGAAGACAACGTAAATATGGACCTATTCTTTTTACGGACATGCTGGGTCAACATTGTTTTCGGTCTACTCGGGAACTCGCGCGGGTATAAAAGGCATACGAGTCGGGGCAAAATTGGTAGTCGGCGAATGGCAAGCAAGGCATGAAGACCAATAAATAAAATATTCTGAGCATTGTTGTTTTCTTCTTGGTGCACGCACGAACAAGCGCATGAGCGCATGAGCGCACGAACGCACGAACGCACGAACGCGCGAACGCACCAACGAGTGAACCCACCAACGGACGCGAATGAAGATTACCTCGATGTACCGACTTAAAAAAACACAAGTTTAAGTTTATTGGTCAACGGAGACCTTATTTATTTCGTATTATTAGATTATAAACGGAAAACTGGTCTGGTCTTGTTGCTGCGAGGTTCGCTTTTATACCTCTCTTTCGCTGCATCGTTTGTATTGTTTTTGGGGTCATCTGCCGGTGTCGTTGAATCAGCTGGATTGATTGAGTTCGCTGATGTCGTCATCGATGACCCAGTTCTTGCCGGTTTGGGGGGAACGGCCGTATGTTGTAGCGTTGCATTTTTCGTTGGGGAATTGACTGCCTTTTGGGTTGCAGTCACATACATGTGGGATTGAGCCAAACAACGACGAGACACCCTACAGTACGAATATAACAGACGTACGGGACTAACGACAGCAGACGATCACGCCACTGGCAGACGACATGACGATACCACACACACGCACACGAACATGCGGTCCGAACCGTTTTTCCCTATCCCTTTTAGAGTAGAATACAGCACAGTAGCATTCAAGCACTGAGGGCGATAGCACGCGCGGATTGTTGTCGCGAAATATAATTGTAACCGAGTGTAAAAAATAAGAAAATAAAGAGAAACAAATCTTACATTTTAATAAACATTTAATCTCAAAAAAAAGACAAATACCACATTTGGGGGCTCAACCGGGATTCACTAAAATCCTCGTCCGGGATTTAGTTTCAATACACTGTACCCGGCGTAATCGAATGTGAGTTGTGCGTGGAAAAAAAAAAAAGAGGAAGAAAAAACAGAGACAAAAAGTAGAAAGGTGAAAAAAAAAACACAAAGACAAAGGAAACAGACAAAAGTGAAAAAAGTGGAAAAAAACCCACAAGGGGAAAAACAATAAAACGGCGACATTAATCCCGTGTATGTGTGTGCCATAAAACCCAGCTGCATCGAACGTACGTAGTACGATATTATTGTGAGTTCGTGTGTCGAGGAAAGAGTCATCAACCGAAAGGCAGCGTGCGTCGCGTCCAGACGAGAGGGAAGAGGCATCAACGAGAAGACAGTGTGCGGTGCAGCGGTAGCGGAAAATCGTCAGCAGCAGCGGCAAAACAACAACAGCAGCAAGAACGTGGAAAAACCGTTTCGGGTAATTACCTCTTTGCTAAATTGTTATTGTGCTGCTTTATTAGATTTTCTGAGTATTATTATTAAAACAAGATTGTTAGTTTGATTTCTTTTGAAAGAGGTATTTGGAAATTGTTAGCGTATAAGATTACTGGAAGGTATTACACATATTAGAGTATAACATTAATTATCATAATAATGAATACTGCGGAGATATTGGGATTAACGGTAGAGGGTTTGAAGGACAGACTGACACAGTTGAATTTGGCAACCACGGGGCTTAAGGCTACTCTGCGTGAAAGGCTTCTTGACTACTACGGGCTACCTCGTCGGTCGGTTGAAGATGAAGAAGAGGAGGAAGGGTTCGAAGAAGCGGCAAGCGATCCGGGGTCCGGTCGAGGCGCACCGTCCCCATCAGTATCCTTTACACTCCGCGATATCGAGGAGTCGTTGGTCCAGTTCGACGGAGCCGGTTCCACAGACGTCAATCTGTGGATACAGGAATTTGAAGAGAATGCGTTGGCGGTTAGGTGGAACGAAGTCCAAAAGTTCATCTACGGGAAGCAGCTGTTGAAAGGTGCTGCTAAACTGTTCCTGAGAAGCCAGACGGGAATTAAGAACTGGAGTCAGTTGAAAGGAGCTCTCACTAAAGAGTTTGGTGCAAAACTTTCTTCGGCGGAGGTGCACCGGCAGCTTAGGGATCGGAAAATGATGCGGTCTGAGTCCCTGCTGGAATATCTGTACACGCTAATGGAGTTGGGCAAGTCGATCGCG
Organism: Merodon equestris; assembly: GCA_958301585.1. Classification (NCBI taxonomy): domain Eukaryota; kingdom Metazoa; phylum Arthropoda; class Insecta; order Diptera; family Syrphidae; genus Merodon; species Merodon equestris. The sequence continues at coordinate 209,721,635 of OY284413.1, read as the reverse complement.
CTGGATGATGAGAGCCTTATCGAATACTTCGCGGATGGGATTCCAGACTCCAGACAGAATAAGACGGTCCTTTATCAGGCGAAAACGATCGGAGAACTCAAGGCACAGATGAAAGTGTACGAAAGGATCCGGGGTTCTCTTATGCAGTCATCATACTCGAGAGCAAATTTTCGGACCCCAATCCCAGGCCGTACACAGGAAGTCGTTAAGGTAGAGAAGAGGGAAAGATCGTGCTTCAGGTGTGGCGAAACCACTCATTTAGCTAGAGAGTGCCAGCGACAGGTGATCAAATGTTTTCGGTGCGGTCAACCAGGGCATCGAGTTCGGGATTGTAAGATGAAAATGCCATCGACGTCGCAACAATCAAAGGAACGGAGCGGTCACTCTGCAACAACAAGTGGCCAAAACGTCTCGTGGCAGGAGGCTGCGGTTAATCTAACGGTCGGAACGAACCGAATATTTAAAGATATCTCGGTGGGAGGCATTTTACTGAGCGCATTGGTTGATACGGGTAGTGACCTGTGCCTATTGCGGCACGACAGCTTGCTCCTGATGGGTCCTTTGGAGATGCATGCGAAGAAAAGGAACCTGTTAGGGCTGGGACTGAATAGAACAACAACTTGAAGTGGACGGTATTCCGTTGGAGCTCGTATTCCATGTTGTTCGTGAAAACGACATGCAATATTCGGCGATTATAGGAAACGACGTTTTGGAATTGGTCGATTTGGTAATCTCAGACGGAGATGTGCAGTTTAGGAGTAAACGAGATAGGTCGATTGACGATGGGATTGTGAACGTAAGCGTGGACGTGGATGATCGTCGTGATAGTGCCATCAGGGTACGTGAGGACACAGGGGGTCCTGAGTTGGGCGAAGGCCCGGAGCATACCATCGGCCAAGGTCAAGAGGAGCTGGAAGTAAGAGCGCTGAGTGAGGAACTTGGACAACTGTGGTTAGCCGCGGAAGAGGGAGAGTTCAATGAGAATATGGATCTGAAACTTGACCATTTGCGTTGGGACTACCGAGAAAAGTTGATGGCAATCGTTAGGAAGTACGAACCCGTTGGGCAGGAACCGTCGCCTGTAGTCATGAAGCTGGTGCTGAAGGATGACATCCCAGTGTTTCAAAGGCCGAGACGTATGTCTTACGCAGATCAAGTGGTGGTACGTAAGCAAATAGACAACTGGCTAGAAGAGAAAATCGTACAACCAAGTAAGTCCGAGTATGCATCGCCGATCGTGTTGGTGACAAAGAAGGATGGGACGAAAAGGCTGTGTTGCGATTACCGGAAACTCAACGAGAAGATCACGAGAGATAATTTCCCCATGGTGCTGATAGATGAGGTCATAGAACGCCTGCAAGGACAGAAGGTATTTTCAACACTAGATCTGAAGAACGGTTTCTTCCATGTTCCGATGGATCCTGGTTCCCGAAAATATACGGCGTTTGTGACACAAGAACAGCAATACGAATTCTTGTACGTACCATTTGGGATCTCGAACTCACCCGCAGTTTTCGCGAGATACATCAGTGCCATATTCCGGACTTTAATCCAGGCACGTATAGTGGAGGTGTATATGGATGATCTGATAGTGCCATCACAGGATGAGGACGAGGGTGTAGAGAAATTGACAGCAGTCCTGGAAGTTGCGGCTAGACATGGGTTACGTTTTAACTGGAAGAAATGCCAATTCTTAAGACGGCGAATAGAATTCCTCGGGTACATAATAGAGAACAATACAGTACAGCCATCAACTGAAAAGACCAGAGTTATCAAGGAGTACCCAGTACCAATGGAACAAGAAATCATCGACGTTGCCCACCGCCAAGGACATTTCTCCATTAAGAGGACGGCCGAATTGTTGGCGAAGACTTTCTTCATCCCGGATTTGACCAGGAAGGTGACCGACGTCGTGAGAGGATGTGTGCACTGCATAGTATCGGAATCGAAGGCAGGGAAAAAGGAGGGTTACCTCAGACCCATCGATAAGGAGGACAAGCCGTTGGGTACGTACCATATCGACCACGTCGGACCGATGGAGCTGACCCATAAGAAGTACAATCATATACTGGTGGTGGTCGATGCCTTCTCGAAATTCGTATGGCTACATCCGACGAAAGGCACAGGCGCAGCCGAGGTGGTGGAGCGATTAAAGACGCAGTCGAAAACTTTTGGGAATCCCAGGCGGGTCGTGTCAGATAGAGGCACTGCGTTTACCTCCAACCAATTCAGCGAATACTGTCGTGCGGAAGGCATTCAGCATCTTGTCATTTCTACGGGAGTACCTCGAGGCAATGGGCAGGTAGAGAGAATCCACAACGTTATCGTCCCCATGTTAATGAAACTTTGCGTAAGTGACCCCAAGGACTGGTATAAGCACGTGGATAAAGTGCAGCAAATCTTAAACAACACCCCGCCACGGAGCACAAGATTTAGTCCATTCCGTATCCTTACCGGTTTGGAGATGCGTATTCCGGATTACCCGGATTTAAGAGAGTTGCTCACCGAAGATGCGATCGAGGAGTTGGACTCCGAACGAGACACCACGCGAGAGGAAGTTCGACGGAATATCGCGGCTATGCAGATGGAGAATAGAAAAACGTTCGACAGGAATAGGAAGCCGGAGTTGCAGTACCTACCCAATGAATTAGTCGCCATTAAGCGCACCCAATTTGGCAGTGGTATGAAGCTGAGACCGAAATTCTTAGGACCCTACAAAGTGACGAAAAAACTCAACCACGGAAGATACGAAGTCGAGAAAGTCGGTAGTCATGAAGGACCTAATGTCACGAACACGGTGGCCGAACACATGAAAAATGGGGCCCTGTCATTCGGGGCGAATGACGCGTCAGGATAGCCGAATGTGGGATTGAGCCAAACAACGACGAGACACCCTACAGTACGAATATAACAGACGTACGGGACTAACGACAGCAGACGATCACGCCACTGGCAGACGACATGACGATACCACACACACGCACACGAACATGCGGTCCGAACCGTTTTTCCCTATCCCTTTTAGAGTAGAATACAGCACAGTAGCATTCAAGCACTGAGGGCGATAGCACGCGCGGATTGTTGTCGCGAAATATAATTGTAACCGAGTGTAAAAAATAAGAAAATAAAGAGAAACAAATCTTACATTTTAATAAACATTTAATCTCAAAAAAAAGACAAATACCACATACATATGTTACTCGCGCGAACGCACTAACGCACGCACGAACGCATAAACGCACGAACACGCGAACGCACGCACCCACGCACGAACGCATGAACGCACGAACGAGCGCATGAGCACACGAATGTACAAACGCGCGAACGCAATGGCCTACATCTCTCCGGGACAGTGCAGTGGTGATTGAGGTGTAGCCAATATTATCAGGAGCCCCCTCAATATCGAGGAATGCGAAAATTGCGATCTCCTTGCGTGTGAAACTATTTTCCACATGCGCTACTGAGTGATGTAGCGCATTCTCAGTAGATCGTTCTTTGCGTGCGTGCATGCTTTTTTATTAATTTCCAGGAAGGGTTCGCACTTTTGCTGGGACGCTCGGGAAAAAATTCGCCTGGTGAAAAGCCAAGTGAATGTTCCTTCATCAGGCGTCGTGTTTTATACACCCGATCGTGGGTGTACTCTTAACAGGTTTGTTCATAATTAATGTTAGTTTAAGGTTGCCATGCGTGTGTGCGTTTTGTTTCTTTTTTGTGTTTTTTGGATGCGCCAACCGATGTGGAATCTTCATAGATACTAGAGGCCCGTGCCGCTAGCACGCACGATTCGCAGGCTCTGCCTATTTACTTAAGCCTGCGCCTACGTACTACACCACGCACTGCACTCATCTGCCACTTTCCCCGCGGGACTGCCGCGAGGTATTACTTCGCAGGGCTGGCAAGCAATTCATTTTACTCCTGAGTTTGTAGACTTTCACCTGCTTCTGTTGTTCTTGCGGTCTCTTCTGCTTTCCTTGCCGCTTCTACTCTCCTCAGCTCTGTCTGCATTGTCGTGCGTGCGTGCGTGCATTGGTGCGTTGGTGTGTTGATGCGTTTGTGTGTTCGTGCGTTGGTGCATTCGCGCGTCCGTTGGTGCGTTCACGCGTTGGTGCGCTCATGCGCTCGTTCGTGCGTTCGTGCGTGCGTGCCCGTGTTGGTGCGTTCGTTGGTGCGTTCATGCATTCGTACGTTCGTGCGTTCATGCGTTTGCTTCTATAAATATTTTTTTTCCACACTTTACTGTTCTAAACAGTTACCTAAAGTGAACTCTCTGAAATTATGAAGAAATCCGCTTGCAATTATAGCCGTCGTTTTAGTTGTTTACAAGTTTTTAGTCATAAGCTAATTGTTCTGCCGTCAAAATAATAGCACCAACAGAGACAATCGCAAAAAAATATATTTTTCTTACAAATTATTGAGCGAAAAGTTATTTTGAGGTTAATTTATTGGGTAATACTTACTTTATACTTGAAAAAAAATAGCAATTTTTGGGTCATGGTAAGCACTATACTCCAGAAACGAGAAATTCTATCAAAAAATCAATTTCTGTTGGCAAATCCTACTCAGAAGTCAGGGAGTTTTTGGATGCTCTAACAAAATGATTCGAAACGAAGTAAAATACCAAGAAAAAGAGAAAGTCGCAGTAGAAAAGCGGCAATATCACCGCATTTGGTCAAGCGTATCGTAAGGTTTCGGCAAGCGTTGGAACTATTCGTCAGAGATTGAGGGAGGAAAATTTGATGGCCTGTAGTCCAAGAAAAGCTCCGCTACTCAGACTATGTTATGTGACTTAGAGTTTGAAGTTTGCTCAATGAGCACATCGATTGGCCAATTCAAAAGTGGTGGAACATTCTATGGTCAGATGAAACAAAATAGTGCTTTTTAGTGTTTTAATGTTTCCGAGGACTTTCGGACATGATTTAACGCCGCTGGTATGCAATACCTATACCATTGGTTGATTTAATGACACAGCGTTGCATGGCAGTAATTTACAACAAAGATCATGCAACAAAATTCATGTTCCATCCGACGATTTCCCGAATCTGGCTCCCATTTACTGCTGCCTGTTTGTAGACCTAAAAGAGTGCTCAACAGAAAGATATTTGACTTTAATGAAGCCGTAATTGCCGAACGTATTTCGAGGCCAAATATATGGTTAGTCGTTTTGAAAAATGACATTGAAATGTTACGGAGTAGTTGAAATGATGGTAGCATTCCTAAAGGTGTTGAAGTTGATAAATTAAGTCGAATTTTGCCTAAAATTTGTGGTATCATTAGTGATCCGATCAAGTTATTTAGTCACTTTTAATTGAGATGTGAACAAAGTGCTATGTGAGCGTTGGACATGCAATAAAGGCACGAATGAACCGATAAGAATGACAAAATAAAATAAAAGGATATTTCATTCACAAGAAAAGAAACCAGAAAGAAACTATGAAACCAGTTTTGCAAGTTGACGGAAGGTACCCCTGTATCAAAAACAGACTACGGTCAATCAGCAGAGATACAAAAGTTCTTTCGAAACATTTAGATTATCTTAATGGCATTAGCTTCATTCTAATGGGAAAGGAATTTATTTGCAAGCCATTTTCAAAGGCACTCGGCTTAACCAAGACTTATAGAGACAATACTGTGCTGCCTAAAATAAGGAGTGCAAATAACATTTAACACTTCAAAATATTTAGAATATTGAGTATATTTTATATTTTTGAGTATAAATACGTTTGGAGGATGGCACTACCATTTTGGGACGCACCTTATAGAAACATAGATAATTATTTCGTCAAAAGAAAATCTCTTAAAAGATGATAAAGTAAAGATTGATTTACACTCCTAAATGACATTAACAACAAGGAACAAAAAAAGTGCTCAATAACAAGTCTTCCTTTAAAGTCTTCCCTTCAGTTCAATTTACGACCATCAGATGTTAACGAAGGCGCCACTAGATAGTTCCTCGTACTTTCCAAACCATGTACCGCTCACTTAAACGGGTTAATGTGTGCATCTAGTATGAATATGTCTAACAAGTAGTTTTACATTGAATCCCGCTGTGCCGTTTGTCGGATGTAGTGAACATCTTCTCACCTCATATTTTGATGGTCTTTTCAATGGGCAGAGATTGTAATGAATGCGCTTCACATGCAAATTCTGTGTCACTGGTAGATTTTCCTGCTATTCAGTTAGTTATCGGTTGTTATAAAATATGGATGGATGTGACTTGCCGGCGAAAGACTTGGTAGTTAACAAGATACTAAAACACTACTCACAGTGAGAAAACTTTATGTAATTTTCTAATTTAAACATAAACAGTATCAGCAACTTGATATTCATGGAATCCAGAGTAGTGCTGCAGATACCTCTCGTCCACTTCTACTCTCCTATTGCGTTCTGTCTAGGTACATATAATACATGCGAGTAGTCTGAAGGATACGTAGTAGGACGCCTGTTGGACGCCTCGTATACCCGTGTATGTGAAATATATTGTTTTCTTCTTTTTCCTTACCCGTGGTGTTAGGTAAGTATTTAGATTCAGAAAGCATCCCGACAGACGGTTTGGAGATGTAAAAGGCGAGGGTAAGGTCCATAAAGTTTCCGTGGCATGCCGACCGTAGCTACGTGGATCTGTGGCTGTTCGCCCTTAGTGTAAAGCATTATACCATTAGGCGGAGATGATTCTCCCGACGGATTAACTGCGAGGATACAAAATACTGGGATTTTAGGTCCCTTCCCAAATGCATATATCCCGTGTGAGTGAATGAATAAATGTAAGTGGTGTTGGTGCTTAGTGGACGTCAATGATGACGATGACGATGACGACGCACCAAAAGTGTTATATACCCGTATAATGCTCCGTGACGTCCCAAAACTCCCTTGGTTTTCAGGCACCAGACTTTTATGAGTTTTCATCGCTAACGAAATTATTGTTATTCTTGTTGTTTTTGTTGGTTGTGGGTACTTATTTGCGTTTCTACTATAATTCCTGCTTCGGAAAAGTTGAGTTGATTTTCCATTTTATGGCGTCCCGCCAACAAAGTTACGCACATGTGAGTTGTTAAAAGTTTGTCGCAATCAATGCGTGTCCTATCTTCTCGTATGGCACATACGAGGAACGTTGGGGTGGCGCCCTTTTACCCACGCTAAACAGTGTCAGTGCGTCAGCGAGTTTTATTTACGACTCAATTAGCCTTCAGCATAATGAAGACAGAAACTTAATTTGTGCTTGACTGCTTGTGCATAATTTTATGGGCCACAGGTTGTGAGATACGAGTAGATATCTATATAAATCAGATGTGTACCGCAGATACATGCTCGTACTCGAACCGTCTTTATCCAAGGTTTTCTGTCTATATTCCTTCTTTTTGTGTTTTTTTTTTTTCTTTTTATTTTATTTCGGTTTCTCTGTTATTCTCCTTTTGGTTTTGTAAGAGATGCAAGGACATAAGAAAGGTAATTTGTCCCGGTTATTACCGGGAAGGAATAAGCTGCGAAGCTTAAAGTAATTTTTTAATGCGATTATAAAGATTATCTAAATTCCTTAAGGCGTGCTGTTGCGGTTGGAGAAGAATGGAGAAGACAAAAACAAAGATTATCTAGGTCTTTCCGCATTGTAAGCTTCTTAAGGGGTAGCTATTTAACTTATAAATATATTCAACATACAATTACACAGCATTCGCCCGAAATATTCTTCGTTTTATTGAGTCAAGACAGTAAAGATCCCTTAGAAGCTCTTATGTCGAGCATATCTGAAATGGCTTAGTATTAAATTTTCCGGTTGGAATAACCTTTAAATCATGCTATTCTGGCAGCTCTTTAATATTTATGGTGAATATATATGTATATGTTGTTCCAACTCACTTTGAAAATCGATCTTTCATTCTCGAAAAAAAAAACATTGACCTATGTAGTCCAATAGTCGTTATGATTTGTACGAATGTTGTGAACAATGGAAAGTCCGTATTAATAGCAATAGTTTCGTTTTTCGAAGGGTTTCTGCCTACTTCCTCATATGACCGCAAATTCAAGTTTTGGAAAACATTGTTTTACAAAATTTCGTTTTCTGCAGTGGTTGAATCCACAAGAGACTTATTCAAATAGGGTCGGGAATTTTGTTTATTTGATTCACGTACGTAATGATGTGGGCAGGGTAGTAGGCCAGAGAATCAGTGACAGTAGAGCGGACACAGAATAGCACGTCGGCCATTTCGGTTTCGCGATGAGTGAGCAGAAAGTAAGAGGTAATCCGATATTGGTGTAATTTTGTATATTTTGTACAGATTCCTGTTAAAATTTACATGGTCTGAGTTATTGCACATAATTTTACATAAAGATTCGATACCTTTCGATCTTTATACTGAAATTATTAGGTTTGCAACTAAGTTCTCGCTGTTTATCAAGAGGTGGCTCCAGTAGTAAGTGCTGGTCGATTGTGACGTATCCAAAATGTCATGAACCAAGCTTGGACATATGGTAAACAGACCGCTTTGACACATCAGTGATTTAACGCGAGAGCCCCATTCGATTGACAAGTTATCTACCCGGAAGGGGTTGGAGGGGTATACCAAGCTTTTTTTTTTTCTTATAAAAAAAAAGTTTGAATTTCCTCTTTATTTATATAAATTTTCCACTTTGTAAAATACATAGATACTCAGTATTTTCAACGCATAGGAAAGATTTGTCTCTTGTCGTTATCAGGAACGAGAGAAAATTTATGTAATGTAAATATAGCTATGAATAACGCAACAGGGGAGATTGGGACGATCTGACGTAAACACATTGTAGAAAACAGGACTAACAACAGAATCCTGCGGCCTGTCACATACATTTATTTGTGACACCGACAGACGTGCTAGTATAGTTGACGCACTACTATTTCCCTCTGGGTTGAGACCGTTCGGGACACTCGTTGCTGTCGCGTTGACAGCACCCAGTCAGTCCCCTTCTGGATGAGAACCCGAATCCGGGTTATGATTGGTTATGGGTTGCCAGGAGTAGTGTGAGGCCGAGCCTGTCTGGGTAAAAACCCGAATCGAGGCCGTAACTGTTGTTGATCAGGCCCATCCGGGTTAAAACCCAAATCGGAGCCTCAGGTATTTGCCTCAGGAGTTGATCACTCTCGTGTGGATTAAAACCCGAGTTGGAGAATTAATTTCGTCCTATTGGTTCCCACTCACCGTTTTACTCACTGAGCGATAGCCTCAACTAGTATTGGTCACACACTCGTCCTTCGCTTGTAGGCGACGTAGTCGAAAGGAATGCTTTTATAAAAAATGATTTATTTATTTTTGTGCAATGTGATGTCACCTTAGCGTCAACACTGCGTCATTGATTTGGCGAACAACTCTTACCTTATTTGTGTGTCAGTTGTTGTTGCGATTCTGCCCTGATGTAGCTGCGCCCGGACTTTCGATCTATTTTACTTCCTTTGTTCTATGGTCTTTGTTCGTCTCCTTGTCGTTTGCTACTCCTTCTTGGCTGTCACTGCTGCGTTGCTGTTGGCGACTACTTCTTGCTTGTTACTACTTGCCCTTCTGACAATTGCCTCGTCCTTTTATAGGGCTAGGCCGAACGGCGCCTTTCCAGTCGTCACTGACATTTCCTCTGAGTACGGGATCTGTCAACGGTGATGACAGCCCTAGCTGTTCATCTTTGATGTCGATGGTCTCAATCAAATGTATGTTTCTCCTTTTGTGTTTATTCTATATGTTTGTTTATTTGGTTATTTTGCGTTTAACTTTGGGTTTATTTTGTTTTTATTTATTTGATTATGTTGTGTTTATTTGCTTAAATGGTGTGAGAACCATATTTGTTTATAAAGGGAAAGTTTTATTTATTTCTTTTGCAGGTGTATAGTTTGTGGAAATTTTATTTCACACTTTGTCTTCATCTCTAAGATTGGAAAACCTATCCTATCGCCCTATCAGCCTTACATCTTTCCGACCAAAAACAATGGAAAAACTGATAGAGCTTCATATAAGAGGTATATTATAAAATCAAATACCTCTGTATCCAAATCAATATGCATACCGCAAAGAACGATCTACTGAGAATGCGCTACATTAGAGAGATGTAAGCCACCCCACTAAACATTAGGCCAGAGGCTAGCATGTCTCGGCATTACAGGGCCACGCCAGCTTGTCCGACGGCAGCTAAGAGGCACTGAACGGAATTACTCCACTGCAATCAGACACCTCCGCTCGGAAACGGACCAGCCATGTAGACCATTGGGTGACATGTCCATTCTACAACTACTTCCTGAGCTGGATATGATTGCCACAATTTCCACCACACACGTTCACCTTTGATAAAAGATTTGAGATACCGATCCCAAACCGCGGAGCTTGGGAAAGCGACGATCACTTGCTAAATGTCAAAGACCTCAGATGGCTCCAAAATGGATTCTGGTTTTGGCGCTTGCATTTTTGGACCAAATCGGAAAATATCGAAAGCTCTTGGAAGGAGTCCTAGTGTCTTCCAAGCCGAACTATACGCATTCTAACGTGCGCTAACGTTAGAGACTGGCATAAGAAGAATAACCATCAATATACTCTCAGACAGTCAGGCAGCGCTCAAATCGTTGGGCTCGTTGGCTGTTAGACCTAGGCTAGGAAAGATTCTAGCGGAAGGTACACACATAGGTGCCGAATGTTTCTGCGGAATCCCCAATTCAAAGATTAATTTTCTCTTAGACATGTGGGAAAAATCGCAACACCTGCGCTTTTGGAACAGCGTTCAAGAACTCCGACAATAGAAAAGATTCATATTAGAAAAATGTAAGCAGTGCACAGTCGAATAGCACTTTTAATACTTTTTGCGAACGAAAAACGATTAACCTTAGAACAGAATTTAAATGTTTATCGATAGGGGAAAAAAAGTTACTGAATGAATTACATCAAAAGCAGTTGATTTTTTAGTAATATTTCGAATTTTGCTATTTTTATGAATTTGACTTTTAGGTTGTAATACAAGTCTTGTTGCAGTTTAAATTGTTCACAACTCTATCTGTGAAGAAATTCCTTTTCCCCGGAAAACTACTTGAGAGACCAGAGCTGTATAATTTCGTTTATCGTTTAAAATGTTAAATAGACAAGACAAGAAATACAAGACTCTTATAGTTTTCTTCGGAAGTTGGCTTAAGATCTTTTTATGTACCTATCTTCCTCGTATGCACATGCATTTTTATGCGTTTTCTCAATGCATTATACTGAGTGGCAATATTATTATACTTATCCGACGGGACTAGAAAAAGCAACCGAGGTGATAATTTAAGTTTGACGGCATGATGAGGGAACGAGGGAACCGAGGGCACAACACATATTATAAAAATATATATGCGTACACAGGTGAAGGGTTTGCAGTTTTATAGTTCTGTATCCCATAATTGTTTCATCTTCCGCATGAAATCATTCCATGTATATAAGACAATCGTCCACTATCGTGAAATGTTCGGACGAAAGCTTTTAAATCTTAACTGATGTCGTAGATCCAGTGGACCCACAAACTTTAAACATGTATAAAAAGCGCAATGGTCGCCGCAGCTGTTTCTGCTTTACAGTACCTTGCTACAGTAAGTCGAAGTGAGCAGGACACACTTTACTCGCTTCTTTAAAGGTTACTATCAATATCAACTTGGATCGCCTGGACCCACGATTATAGATATGTGATTTATGCGGAACTTATAAATGTGATGAAAATGAGAGGTATAACCGTCGTTGGTACTTTGAAGAAAAATAAGAAGGAAATTCCATCAATATGTGCATCTCACAAAAAAATAACTGTCAGTGGTGACTCCAAGGTGTTTGTAGCTCACCACTATGTTAATCGGACAGCTAATTGAGCTACTGCAAAAATCATTTCTAAAATATATTTGTTGTTGAGCAGCCTTAAACTGCGAACTTCGTGTGTGCGTCATCTTAGTTTTTGATGTATTGATCATTAGACCGTGATCATGACACCATTTTACCGCATTATCAAACTCTTACTGCATTATTGCTGTTGCCGTATTCAAAGACCTGTGGCGCACAACTATCGCCGTATCGTCTGCATTCGCGGATGATATGGCTTGCTTGAATTCTCGTAGCAGCTCGTTGGTGTATAAAATAAATAGGATTGGACCCAACTTTGATCCTTGAGGGACACCATATTGCACGCGTTCCTTTTGCCTATATGTCTGGTTGATTTTCTCTCTCGCTTGCGTCCCTCCTTTATATATTGTCCTAACTGCAACGGTTTTTAAAGTTGCAGGAGTTTTTGTTTGATATATATTGAGATTAACGAATTTACACAATATTGGGGTGAATATGTTCGCGTGTCTTCATAAATCTTCGGTTCTTATTCCGTCAAAACCTGGCGACTTGCTATCGCTAAGCGAATAAATTATTGTTCCTATTTCCAAGAAACTTGTTTCTCGTAGGTATACTGATCTGGCCGATGTTGAACTTGTATGCGTCGATGTAACAGCGTCGCATTAATGAATGATGTTTTTTATCTGGGTGCTAAAATTGTTTGCAAATGCACCAGCAAGGTTATTCAGGCACATTTTAGCAGAATAATTCTTTGTAATTATTTCGTCAACTCCAGGCTTTTTTCTTCCAAGTATTTCGTTTATAAGACTCCATGTTTTACGGGGATCAGATCTGGCTTCATTAAACTTGCTTTCGTAAAACAGCGATTTTTGAGACGACATTTTCAGTTTGTTTCTGAAAGAGGCTATTTTATATAGGCTATTGGACATGAGTGCCCTAAGGGTTTATATAATCTAGCAGAGCCATGAATCAGCATCGAAGATGACAAGATTTGTATTTATGAAAGAAGTTGCAAAGATTTTGTGTGAACCCCACATGAAGAAGAGATTTTAGACTTGTTCAAAACAAGTGTGCCTCTCATATTTCATATTTATTTATCATAACAATTACTTTGCATTGAGATGACATCTCATAGCTCTTCATAGAAATCCATATATAGTACAATGAGAGCAATTATATACATTAAATGGAAAACAATATTAACATAAATTAAGTCAAATAAATGGATTGACAAAATTTTATTAAACATCTCTCATTCATACAAATTAACAGATTATCTTATTTATTTGTTTAAAAAAAAATTATTTATTTTCTATTTTTTTGGGCATAGGTTACCCATGAAATACAAACTTAATCTAAACTACATCAATTCTTACTCTAGCTTAAATACTATTTCGTCGTAACCTGCTGCGACGTCGGCGTGTGGGATCAGGTGTCGGCAACGGTGAAATTCGCCAGACGACAGGAATGCGCGGCTCAGGTGTCGAACGTAAGTCCACGCTCGGACGAGATGTTCTGGGCTTAGGTGTGCAGCTCAGATGGCAGCGTGTGCAACCTTGGATGGATGGCTGGTGCACAAAGTGTTGACCGGGCAGATTCCGTCACGTAGCATGTTGTTTGTTGCATATCGTGGGACGAAATCTGTTTCGCGTTAACGTACATCACTGCCGAGTGCTTAAAAAGTATATTTTTAAATGTGTTTGGTTTTTGTGATTCTCCATAGTGCAATAGGTAAACAGTTTCATAGAAGAGTGGCATGGGCGCAGAATATACGCTCAAATTGCAAGCAGTAAAATCTAGGCCTTATACTGTACTTTGCGAGCTGGCAAAACTTAGTCTGCAGTATAAGTACTCTGGCTGCATGCTACCGTGCAGAAGGATAAGAGTTCTGAACCTAATAAGATTATCGAAGGTAAGGTCCATATAACATATTGCAGGGAGTAACAAGATATCTGGACTGTAAATCGTTTTTTAAAGACATATCTCACTAGGCTATTGTAGGTGACATTTAATTAACGCTTAGTGTTGTAGTCGCCATGAAAAAAAACCTCGCAAACATACAATAGGATAGGTAATAGAAGGGATTTAACAAGTAAAATCTTAGTTTTAGTAGGTAATCTTGTGTAATCCTTTCCCATTGTAGCTGCAACATGATAGGTCCAGGTGAGTCATTGAAGACTATCCCTAGGTTTCTAGCCTAATGGATATATTCAATTGTTGTCTGTCCTAACAAAATCGGCGGAAAAGTAGATATGTCTAATTGATATTTATAGATATAAAGAGTCTTTGACTTTGAAGGATTAAGCGACAAGTTGTGTTTAAGAGCCCCCACCTCTCGGTCTTCGTTTATTACCTGAATGGAACTACTAATCATATCCAACAGACAGCGCATGAATAATTGAACATCATCGGCAATTTTGTGTAAGCGCTGGGAGTTCATTCATATATATTGAAAATAATATGGGACCGAGAATAGAGCCCTGTAGAACTCCGATAGGTACCCCAAGAAATGATGACATTGTGTTTCCTACGGCTGCGCACTGCTGACGGTTCATTAAGTAAGAATGCAAGAGCCTGACTGGCTGATACGAAAATCGAAACGTATGCAACAGCTTCTGACGGAGAAGAGAATGGTCTACCGTAATGAAAGCTTTTGGAAAGTCCAACAACATCAAAAACATCATAGCCTTTTTCCACGAGGAGGGGAAATAACAAGTCGTTAATATATGATTAAAAACGTAATATACTATTTACCGATGTACCGAAAATTATTTTATTTGGAACTCTTGGTTCCAGAACATTTGTACGCAGGCCAAAAAACAAGGAGTTAGAACCAGAGTACGGCGGCGCAAAAATAATCAAATGGGGATGCTTTTCATATAATGGTACTGGTCTCCTATTTTGTATCAAACACATAATGAACGCTAAAATGTATGTTGATATTATAAGGGAAGTCATGTTGCCTTACGCTGAGTGGAATATGCCTCTCAAGTGAGTCCTGCAACAGGATAATGACCCTAAGTATCACCAGATCTGAACCCCACCGAAAATCTTTGGGTAGATGTTCAAAAAAGAGTATTTAAAGCCAAGCCGAAAAACACACTGAAATTATGGGATGCTGTGCAGGCTGCATAGAGAGATATTCCATTTCAGCGATATCAAACATTAATCGACTCCATGTCACGACGTTTGTGCCGCTGAATTTAAAAATAAAGGTTATACGACAAAATATTAATCAATTGATATCATTACAAATCTAAGACATCTAAATTTTCCCGAGGACTTATTTTTTCAACGAATTTCCATTCCTGGTGCTATTATTTTTCACACCCCAAAAGTTGTTAACTTTATTCATAATGGAAAAGTGTTCACGTTTCTAAATTACTTTATCTTTTCTTTTTGTCATTCGAATTTAAAATAAAATTCAAAAAGTTATTTTTTTACAAAAATCTTTCATTCAAGGAACAATAAGTAGTTAGTGCTATTTTTTTCCACAGAGCTATATATATATATGTATATATAAATATAAATAAATAAATAAAAATAAATAAATGATAATAAAGTAAAAATTAATAAGTAAATAAATAAATAAATGATTAGTCGAATAAATAAATAAATATGTAGATAACAAAAATAAATAAATAATAATAAATAGTAAGTAAATAAATAAAAAAATAAATATGTAGATAAATGAATAAGTAAATAACATAAATTTTTTCCTTCTAAGATATTCTTTTTCGTAACCGTAATATGTTCATCAAGGAGAATAATGTTTCATTTGAAAGATAAAATACGTTATCATATCTCTGTACAATGTGCGATGTCATACTATTATAATGTAAAATACTTGTACGAAATAAAATTCTATCTATCTATCTACTAAAAAAAAAAAAAAAAAAAAAATAACATAAATTAATAAATAAAACAAATAAATAAACAAATAATCATATTGCATAAATGGCTAAAAACTGAAGTGTATCACGTCAAACTCAGGTGATTGATTAAAGGAGTGTCGTTTAGTCATCAAACTGTCATTAAGTTCGCATATCCTGAATGAGATCAATTTAACATTAGCTCTAGTGTGTAGTTGTATTGTTTAGTGATGCCGGGGAAGGTTTAACATCATTTTTAATATCTTACGAGGGTAGTCCAATAAGTACGTAGCCTCACCGCCAGATGGCGCCAGTATCGCAAGAGCAACTTACTATCGTGTAGTAGACGGTTACTGTCGAAATTCCAGCCGGATCGGACTCGTAGTTTTGTTTTGACCGTGTGTGGAAGCGGGAGTGTCCGCGGATTTTAGAAAAATGGAAAAAGAGCAATATCGGTCGGTGATTCGATTCTTGTTTTTGGAAGGGAAATCGCGCAGCGAAATTAAAGAGCGTTTGGATGATGTGTACGGTGCCTCGTCTCCTACGATGGCGACCATCAAAAATTGGTCTAACGAGTTTCAACGTGGTCGCACGTCCGTTTTTGATGAGCCACGTCCAGGTGACCCGAAAACGGCTACCACGGAGGATAACGTGACAAAAATCCACGATCTCGTATTAGCAGACCGCCGAATGAAGGTGCGCGAGATAGCTGAGACAGTAGGCATTTCAAAAGATTGCGTGGGTCACATCCTGCATGAAATTATGGGCATGAGAAAGCTGTCAGCGCGATGGATGCCGCGTTTGCTCACTCCGGATAACAAGCGCAACCTTGAGACCACTTCAGAGCAGTGTTTGATGCTGTTTAAGCGCAATCCGAAGGAGTTTCTGCGTCGTTTCGTGACAGTCGACGAAACATGGATCCACATTCATGAAATGTACTTTCATGAATCATTATTTTGTTTTCCAATGAAAATAATGACTTTCTGTTAATAAACGGATATGTACATATGCACCTATTGCAATGTTTACTTTCTTAAGTGTTTCCATGAGGTGGTTCTTGAAAGTCAATCTTGGGTCGAGATTTAGTAGTATTATTAAGTATTTTACAGACGAATTCCATGATGGTGCGTGAGCGTTAATGATAATCTGACTAGATGGAAGAAAACAAGGTTTTCTTTTTTTGGTGAGATCTTGAGTTTTTTCAGTATTAAGTTTAATTTTTCATTCCAAATAATATTCATTTAGCCGCTCAGCAGCATATTTAAAATCGTCTCCATATTAAGACCAAAATTATGCGTAGCTTATATAGCGGTATCATCCGCGTAAGTCGCAACTTCGCAGTGTGGAAGATTTTGTAAGTCAGAAGTATATAGATTATATAAGACGGGACCGAGGAACGAACATTTGGGTACACCTACATAGTAACGAATTATATCCGACACACAACCCATAACAAGTACTTTAAAGTGACGATTTAATAAGAGACTTTTTTTTATTTCGTTTCTTTTGTATTATATTTTATATATATTTTTTTTAAATTACGGGTTCTTATGATAAGTATATTGAGACTTATTAATAAAAGTGCAAATTTGAAATAAAAACGAATGTTCCTGCCGCTAATTTTAAAAATTACATGTGTAGTGGTTAAGTTTAAGGTTTAAAATAAAAACCATTAAAGAAATTTAAACTTTTATTTTAATACAATAATATTTTAAAACAGTTGGGTCCAATGGATCCCACAACTATAGAAGCGTTCATTATTTTCACTAAATCAGTTAAGGGTTAAGCCGCAAATTTGCATGAGCTATGGTTTCCTATATTCCCAGGCAAATTCACTATACCATACCATGATACCCAATACCTTATACATATGTATGAATGTACATCTTATATCTGTATATGTATCCTGCAACGTAAACGACTGGATCGGAGTAGGCTTTATCTGGCCTATAAAGTTGTAGCAGGCTATCAAAGATGACTTTTTATAAAAACAAATGCAAGGACTCCGCACAATGTGGTTTTGCCCTCAATAGACAAAACCACGAAATCCTTTGTAAAGTAAAAGGTATTAATCATATCCTCGTGAGCCTTTTACAACTTGAGAGTAAAGCAGAACCGAAATGAAAAACCACATAATACTCACTCAAGACTTCCAGAAAGGCTTATTCTCGATGGTCATCTAGTCGGCTTGTCTTTTTCTGCTTTTCTAGTTTTGCCGGCTAGCACTCATAGTTATTGATTGAAAAAAATTAACATGACAAAACACTTCTTTCGTTAAAAATACAAATCGATTGAACACAACGTGATGCTATTAACATCTACCTCCCTTAAGCCGTATACAGGTCAAATACTATACTACGTGGTTGAAGAATCTATAAAATTCATTTTTTATGCAAACAACTATTTATCTCACTTTCATTTCCGCCTAACAATGATGTTTCAAACAATGAATTCGCACTCTAATGTCGTCCGTCATCGTCAAAGATCTCAAGGATATTACCTGCCACCCATTCAACATACCGACAAGCCTGCCGAATTTCTTTCAAATTTGACCGGATTCCTAACGTGGCTGAACTCTGGCGCGACATTCTGATACTGTAAACAACATAGTATAGCGTGAGTAGGAAGAAGATATGGACGAAAGGAATGAAAAGGAATTCATATCCATAGCAAGAAGATCTAATAGTAGAAAACGCCATGACAAAGGATATCCAACGAATGATAACAAATAACCCAACAATCAATCCCAACATTGCCTCATCTCACTTTACCGTCACTCGTATTGTGGCGTGAGGACGAAATCCCTTCAAATCCTCGCACTGTTGCAAAATGTCTCAGAGGTGTCAAGGATAAAAGATAACGCACGTTGAGGAATTCCTTTTTTCCCCCTTTATTAAACTGCGGGGACGTACACAACAGATACGACCACGCTTACATTACATAGAGCAAAAGAATACCACATGATATATGCGAACACTATCAATCAAAGGATATATGATTGAAATGTGCCGGCATGTGAGCAAGGACAAACACTTATCGTTTGTGCAAGTAAGCCTGCAAAGCAAAGCGTCGTGTTTGTTTTGCAGTCGGTTGCCTGGATTTGGTAAAAAAATAAAACCGTGTAGCAAGTCTTATACCTTTTACTTTACAAGTATGTATTGTAGGTGTGTCATGGTTAGATTGGGCTTTTATTTCATCAACTGGTAATGACGATGGTAAGGGACGATGTTTCCAGACATTGACATAATTTAAGCAACAATGACATTTGCTATTTGTTACTGATATCATTATAAACACGAGATCATTGAGCAAAAAATTAATGCACTGTATGATATGCAACATGTAACCATTAAATTAGCTAAAGTAGGGTAAATTGTGGAATAGCAGATACAGTTAGGATCTGTATTGCTCATCTTGTCAGGCAATTTGATGGTAGCAAAAAAAGAAGGCAGGTAACAAATGCGGGTATCCACTCTTGCCTTAAATTGATTGTTTAATTTTTTCTTGTTTATTTTCTATATTGTCAGTCAATTTGACAGCTGACAGCGAGTATGTATTATACTCAACCTTTAGCTCATGATTTTTATACGCAAATAGTCCATAAAATTTGCCAATCAGTATTGACATTCTGTTGCTTAATTAACAGATTTGATGTCACTGATGCTGCTCCGTCTGATCCTGGTGTATTATAGATTCTGAGGCTTATACACATATAGATGGTAATATGGATGTTGTTGCTTATGGTGGCAGGTGGTAGCTGCTGGAGCTAATACTGTTTCCGATAGTGATACTAACGCTGATGGTGATGCTAATGCTGATCCTCAAGCTGATCTTGATACTTACGTTGATGCTGATCCTAACCCTGATGTTGATGCTGGTGCTAATATTAATGATAATACGGATGCTGACACTGATGCTGATACTCATACTCTTATTTACATATGCTGATACTGATACTAATGCCGTTTCTGACACCTACTTCTAGGTACAGCGACACTAGCGCTGTTGACGCTAATGTTGGCTAGAGATACGCGCCCTTTATTGTTGGCAGCAACCAACCTTAGATGTCTCTCGGCTACTATTGCTTTATGCCATGTTCATATAACTTTACTCATGGCTTTTTATGTATCTTCTTCTTATATGGCGTTACAGTTCACGGGGAGCCAGAGCCAGGCTTCTCTCATTCATTTATGTTGTGTGCGATTTGTTTTTCACACAAGTGATGTCGATTCCGAACAGCGAGAGCCGAGAAACTTGTTCAAGGCAAGTGTACTACGGGAGGTTTTGCCAGTACCCCGCCGAGGAGAGGAGCCGCGAAGTGAACATTCGATGGCGTTGGTGTTATCGGGATCCGAACTCGCTCATCGTGCGTCAGAGGCCGATACATAACCCACTGCGCCACAGCGCTCTTTCTTTTTTATGTATACTAAAGCAAAAAATAAAGAAAAACTTTGAGACATAACAATTTCCAATTTTAAATTAATGCTAAGACATGCTTTTAAGTAAGTCCGTTCATCTGTGTCACTCAGTCAAAATTGTGAATCTAACAACAGCAGGCCTAGTAATGACCCGCTATCCTATATCCTATATACAATGTTGTGCAGAGCTCACCAATTAAAAAGCCGATTTTTCAGGGGCTGGGTATGTACACATATCGGACCATTTGTTCTTATTGCCACATGACAATGCAATTCCGTGCAGGGACGGGTTAAGAATATCCCTGCAGCGATACCTCTCGCTTGTCGTAAAAGGCGACTAAAACAAAGGTAAACAAAAATCACATCTAGGCAATTTAGAAAACACCAAGGTGAGCCTAGGGACACACATACCACCATTAAACTGCCCCACAAGTGTACATGCAAATCAGTGGGTTGACACGACTGGAGATCACCGGTGTTGTAAGAGTAAGATCAAACAAAAAAATCTGGAGCATGCCCGTGTCACAAAAAAAAAAAAAAAGGCAGGCCGAAAAACAATTGGTGCAAACAAATGCAAAAACACCAGCATTTGATTGGCCTCAGCGATGAAGTAATCCCAAACCGGGAAGCCTGCCGCTGCTTTCTGAGGTCAAACCGGCGGACCCCACAAGCGGACCAGTAGGAATGCAGTTAAGGGGGAAGGTTACGGTCCTGAACTTCTTACCATAACAACGCCGGAAAAAGGAATAAAAGAAGCCACATGACAATGCACTTTAATTGTTCATTATTCTGATAAAAACAAAGTAAATTTAATGGTACTAAGATTGGACAGTAAGTTGGTTCATCATTCCACATAAATCATCTCAACGAGTTGACGATATTGTTTTCAATTAAATATTTGTGCTAATACCACAAACTTCCGCTCACTTAGTAAACGGAAATATCTTCTTTATATTATTGGTTTTTCTGGTACCTTCTTAGGCAACATTTTCGAAGGTTACTTTTGCTTTGTCTTTGACTTTACGCAAAATTTTCGGTGATAACTATTCGCATTTGGAGACCACGCGACCAGGAAACGCAAAATATCCATTGCAGCTCATGTTGTATGTGCGTTTGCACAATTTTGTTGGAACCACATGTTCACCAAGGCAGGCTTATCCAATTCAGTAGGAAGTGTTTTATCATGGCCCTGTAGCGTTCGCCAGTAACAGTGACCGTATTGCCGATAGCGTCATCAAAAAAACACGGCCCAATCATCCCTCCCACATGAACACCGCACAACACAGTGACTTTAAGTGGATATAATGGCTCTTCACGCATCACACGCGGATTTTCAATGCCCCTGAAACGAAGATTTTGCTTATTGACGCAACCGATTAAGCGGAAATGCGCCTCGTCGCTCATGATGATTTTCGACACAAAATCTTTCTCTTCGTTGTAGAAATTAAGGATGGCTTGACTGTAATTCACACGTGATTGACGGTCAGCAGGCATTACCTGATGCACTGTTTGCACTTTCTACGGGAACATGCGTAAGTCTTTCACTAAAATTAGCTTTAGGGTCCGTCTGGTGATGGCTAATTGCGTGGCCCGTCGTGTGGTTGATGTTTCTTCGTTCTCAGCCACATCGGCAGCCACAGCCGCTATACTCTCGGCCTGCATGGTTTCAGTCTGTTCAAGTCGAGTAACTAAGCGCCGGAATGTTTGCCCAGTTGGCGCGACACGACTAGGGAATCGATGTCGAAATTCAGGCTGCGCTAACACCACCGACTGATTATTGGTAAAAAAAATGTACACAATTATACCACGCTCTTGGATAGTATGGCACTCCATTGCTTATCTGTTTGTACACTGCAGCTGTCTATTTCACAAATGTCACATATGATTGACGTACGACACCATTTGCAAGAATTATAACACCTTCCGAGAGGGTGAATAATTTTCCGCCACCTTTTATAAGCCTACCCAAAACCTCCATCAAGTCACAATTTCATTATGAGCATGGGGTAAAACTAAACACTCATTCATGCAGGTGTCCTATGGTTGATAGCGGTCTTCGTCAGCGACGTTCTTATTCAATTAAACCTTGCGTACGGTTTTCTTGCAATAAGGCGACTGAAAAATGTAGGAGATTTGATTCGTCGGAAGGTTTGGGAAATTACCACTTACACATGATAAATATTTTTATACTGCTAATAGAGCAGCTTCCGAAAAATCCCATCAAAATTACACTTAATCTTGAACCCTTTTATCTTATATTTACCTTCAGACCCTTTATTAAAGGTTTTAATGAATTTTCAGTCATAAGTATTTCACTTCAATTACGGAAGGAGCAGAAACTAGATACTGAAGCACATTTGCCGGAGGCTATTTATAATGGCTTAATACCTTTACATGAAAGCAACTATGCTTCATTCCTTTTTCATTTGTTGACCTCTGTTGGAAGAATAGTTTTATGTAAATATGAACAAATCTGTCTGTCATCTCCAAGTCCAACCGTTTTCGAGATATGTGAAGGAAATCGATAAGAAAACCAATTTACTTCGTTGTAAGCGGCAACTTAAGGCAAAGCATCTCCACATATCCTTCTTGTGCAATCAGAATTCTAAATTAACTTTAATAGAATCTCAACCGAAATCTACTCTCGCACCGGAAATAGTATTATACGACAAAAGTTCGTAATATTCATTGATTTGAAAAATTGTACAAGCAAAAGTTTCTTCTTCATCATCAGATTATATTCCGTTTCCGGCGCACAATATCGCCAGAAACGAAATCAGTTTTAGATACATTCTCAAAAGCGGGCATTATGCAAATACTCCCGAAATTTATCCATTTCTCCTGAACCAAAAAGGAAGCATAAAGCCAAGCATTCGAATGAAATCTCGGGTAGGAAAAAAGTGGAAATCCTCCTTCGTTCCATCCGTGTAGCATGGCTAGAATCAATGAATGAAACTGATGACAACGCCATTTGGAATGCCGCTTGATTTGAATCCCACATTCGTATTGCCACAAAAGTGTACACCTCAAGCAAACGAAGCAACCAAATCCCATTATGGATTACAAAGCTTTAAATTGCCAAAAGATGGAATCTGCAATTCATATCTATTTCTCAATTTTCCGCTGATAAGTTAATTTAAATAAATTCGTCCATTCTATTCTGCATGTACATAGTTGTAAGAGGGTTTGTTTGGATGGAGAAGGTCTTACTTCTAGTTAGGTATCTAAATACTTTGATCGACAGTTCGAAATACATACGTAGCCGAGCTTAGCATTTGTGGGATTAGTTAAAGTAAAAAGGTCTCCTGCAACTGAGTGTTCTTTCGTTTGTTGAGATTATTGATACCAGAAAGCTTACGTACATATGCATACCTTGAGGCTTAAAGATCTCCAAATAGATCTCTGAAGGACATTTGCATAATTTATAAAGGGGGGTAGTTGTCACCTATGTGATATGTGACTAGTAGGGATAACTTTAATTTTTTTTATGTTTGCGTTTCGTATACAATTACAGTGAGACCGTACACAGCAGATACACAAAAATTACACTAAGCAACGCTTCGACTTTTAGCCACTCTCATTAAACCATACAACATGTATGGTGACTGCTGAAAACTGCCTCACCGCTCCTTATTCCAAGCTCGATGACATCAGGATTAGTATTTCTTCCTTTTTCTCTTCAATTTTTTGTCCTCCATACGATAATGAGGACATATAAATTACATATGAAACACATCTTCATTACAATGAAGGAAGAAATCGACTTCTTCGATCAGACCAATCAGATCAAGTTAGCCATTTTCAGGTACAAGATGGCGCAAAATTGATCGGAAGATGTTTAACTTTTGCGAATGGTGTCGTACGTTAATCATATTTAACATTTATGAACTAGACAGTTGAAGTATACAAACTGATAAGCAATACAACGCTATAATCCATAAGAGGATGGTATAATTGTGACGATTTTTTGACCAATGTGGTCGGTGGTGTTAGCGCAGCATGAATTTCGACGTTGATTTCCAAATCGTGTCGCGCCAATTGGCAAACATTTCGGCGCTTAGTTACTCGACTCGAATAGACTGAAACCATAGGAGACCATGCAGGCTGAGAATATAGCGGCTGTTGCGTTCGTTGTGGATGAGAACGAAGAAACATCAACTATACCACGGGCTACGCAATTGGGCATCACCAGATGGACCCTACACCGAATTTTGATGAAAGATTTACACATGTTCCCATACAAAGTGCAAACAGTTCATCAGTTAAACCTCTGGCTCTTCCTCAAAACCAATTTCTTGCAGAACCCCCGAATGCTGCTGTGACTGTAACTCTTGTAATTCCTCGGTCGTCAGTTCCTGGGAGTGCTCGTTCACGTCTCTCTCATCCATCACCAGGCCCATGGATTTTCCCAAAGACACAATCTCCTCCTCCACTGGCACTTCGGGTTCGAATCCTTCGAAGGTCCTTTCGGCAACAGCTTCTTCCATGCAGAGGTCAAGGTCCTCGTTGTAACACTCAGTCAGGCCTGATCAATAATTCTGAGGCATATCACGATGTTAAAGTGGTCCTTCCAGTACTCTCGAAGGGTACTATCGAAGGCGCCGGAACAGGTGCTTAGTGTACGTCTTTTTAAAATTAGAAATCACCTGCTGATCCATGGGCGGCAGGATAGGAGTGGTGTTAGGCGGTAGATATAGAAGCTTTATAAACTTGAACTCTTCGATGATGTCATCTTCGAGCTTCGAAGGGTGAACAGGAGCATTGTCGAGGACGAAAAGGACTTGCATGGGTAGGTTGTTTTCCTGAAGATATTTCTTAACAGAAGGGCCAAAAACTAGGTTTACCCACTGCACAAAGAACTGCCTAATGACCCATGCCTTCGGGTTTGCCCTCTACATAACTTGCAGTTTTTTTTTTTTAAATCTTATGTGACTTGAAGGCTCTGGGGTTGTCCGAATGGTATACAACCAGAGGCTTTATCTTGTAGTCGCCACTCGCATTGGCGCACAGTGCGAGAGTTAGTCTATCGTTCATGGGTTTGTTGCCTGGCATTATTTTCTCCTCTGCCGTTATGTAAGTCCTATTCGGCATCTTCTTCCAAAAAAGCCCTGTTTCGACAGTAGACGACTTCCTGGGGGATGTATCCATTGGCTTCTATCAGTTCGGAAAGAGTTTTGGGATAATCCTCAGCTGCTTTCACATCCGCACTTGCTGCCTCACCATGCCTGACAACGGAGTGAATGCCGGTCCTTTTCCTAAAGTTGTCAAACCAGCCTCGACTGGCTTTAAACGAGTCTTCCGATGCCTCGACCGTGGAAGTGCGCGGGGTCTGATTCAGCAAATCACCGTAAATCGTTCGTGCCTTCTCGAATATGATGCCCTGTGTTAAGGTATCGCCTTTAAGCTGCTTCTCCGTCGCCCAACCATCAGCAGTTTCTCCATCTTTTCATGGAGAGAGCTCCGGAGCTTAGAAATTATTGTAACGCACTTAGCTGACGTTATACCCTTTATCGAATCCTTCTATTTAAGCACAGTGCATATCGTTGAAGTACTACGCCCGTACTGCTTCGCCAAGTCAGCTACTCGCACACATTGCTATTTTTTTTCTATGATTTCACGCTTTAATTCAATAGACATCATCTTCTCCTAGGCACTCACTTTCTTCAGACCCATGGTTATAAAAAGAAATGTGATAAAGTATGTAAATGCACAAAAAGCGCAAAGCCCTACATAAATTTAGCAAATATGCTTCGACAGCGAGGTAAACAAGCACACTGAGGGAATAAGTGGGATAAAGGCCGATTCACAATACTGCGTTACCGTCGACATCTAACACACGCAATTCAATGGGAGTCTCTGAAATATGTATTGCGTCATACTACTGTTACTTACGTTTGGGAAAAAATGAGAACCGAGAGAGAACAAAATGTCGAATTCGTCGAAAAAATTGAGATAAAGAGAAGCATTTTTTTACGTTTGTCACAAAAATAAGAGCGAATATGAACGTAACCGCACGCAACCAACGCACTCTCTCTCGCAAATGTTTTAACATTGTTAGAAATTTAGTGCGTTTTGACAGTTCAATTGAATTCAATTTGAAATTTTTTCGTTGGTCCTTTTTCGTTTGAGGAAATGTCATTTAAAGTACGCCTGACGCACTCGCACGTAACATAGAGAACGGTAGCACTAACGCAGTATTGTAAATCAAATTATGACATGACATTTCATTCTGTGAGTTTACGTAGGATATATGTACGAGGGTGATCCGATAAGTACTTAGCCTACAAAAGAAAAACAAAAATTTTGGAGAAATGGCGATTTATTTTTCAATATAGTTTCCTTTTAGCTCGATACACTTGACCCAGCGATGGTCCAACTTCTTTAACCCGTCTGAAAAATACGTTTTCTCGAGGTCTACAAAGTAGGCCTCCGTGACGGCGATGACCTCCTCATTTGACTGAAATTTCTGCCCAGCAGCAGTTCGTAGCCCAATTCGACCAATTTGGCCGTGGCGGGGGCGGAGGTGTGAGCCGGTGCGTTATCATGGTGGAAGAGCACTTTTTTCTTCGCCAAGTGGTGCCGTTTTTTCTTCAATTCGGCGTCGAATTGGACCAATAATACAGCCATAGTAAAGCCCTGTGACCGCTTTGCCCTTCTCCAGGTAGTCGATGTGGATCACACCTTGTGAATCCCAGAAAACGGTGCCCATCACCTTTGCGGCCGATGGGACAGTCTTCGCCTTCTTCGGAGCACGTTCGCCGGGTGAAGTCCACTGTTTCGACTATTCCTTGGTCTCTGGTATGTACCAGTGGATCCATGTTTCGTCGACTGTCAGGAAACGACACAGAAACTCCTTCGGATTGCGCTTAAACAACGTCAAACACTGATCTGAAGTGGTCTCACGGTTGCGTTCGCACCCATCGCGCCGACAGCTTTCTCATGCCCCAAATTTCATGCAGGATATGACCCACGCAATCTTTGGAAATGCCTACTGTCTCAGCTATCTTGCGCACATTCAATTGGCGATCTGCCAATACAAGATCGTGGATTTTTGTCACGTTATCCTCCGTGGTAGCTGTTTTCGGGGCACCTGGACGAGGCTCATCAAAAACCGACGTGCGACCACGTTGAAACTCGTTAAACCAATTTTTGATGGTCACCATCGAACGAGAAGAGTCACTGTACACGGCACCCAAACACTCTTTGATTTCGCTGCGCGATTTCACTTCCAAAAACAAGAATCGAATCACCGACCGATATTGCTCTTCTTCCATTTTTCTGAAATCCGCGGACACTCTCGCTTCCACACGCGGTCAAAACAAAACTACGAGTCCAATCCGACTGACAGTAGCCGTCTACTAGAATGTACTACACGATACTAAGTTGCTCTTGCGATACTGGCGGTGAGGCTAAGTACTTATCGGACCACCCTCGTATAGGTGCTGTAGGTTCGCAGTTCATACTAATTTAGTTGTGCTTACAGAAAATGGATCTAAGAATAAGCAGTAAAAAAATATTTCTTATAAAAGAGTTAATTGTTCTTAGAGAACTTGAAAGATTAGAAATGGAAGAAGAGATTGTAAAAAGAAAACATCGTTTTTGGGTGAATTCTTTTTTGGAATTGAGGGAGGTTCACGAATTAGAACAGCATTTGCTACAGGATATATTGTGAGATGGTCACAATGAGTAAAAGAAATTTTTTAGGATGTCAATTGACAAATTTACGGTTATTCTAAATTTGGTAAGCACTTCTTTTATGTACTTACTTTCCAGTTTTAATTTTAGTTTTCACTTCACAGATTGAACCTGCCATAGTAAAGAAACATACCGTAATGAGACGTTATAATAAGACTTGTAATAACGCTGACGTATATTGCCACTGGGGACTCTAACACGTCATTAGAGGTTTTGTCAAGAATATCCAGATAAACAATAAGTAAATTTGCTCCTGATATTCTTTGTGTAATTTACGATGCATTTCATGTTGCATATATGAAAGTATAAATACTAACAACATTTATAGGATACCCAATAATTTTTTATTTTCATTTTGTAGACTCCTCAGACGATGAGTGAATGGCTTGATGTAGCAGCTGATTTTGATACGTTTTGGGACTTTTCACATACGATTGGGTCAATCGATGGAAAACATATTAAAGTAACAGCTCCACCACATTCCGGATCAATTGTTTTTAATTATAAAGGCTATTTTAGCATTGCTCTGCTATCAGCATCGATGTTGGAGGACATGGATGGGATATTTAAAAAGAACTGAATGCAAGTCGGCTTAGCATCCCCCCTCCCAAGCCACTAGTGGGGCAAGAGGTGCTTACTCCATATTTTTTTGTTGGCGACAATGTATTTGGTCTCGACAAACACCTCATGAAAGGCTTTGACAGAAGTTGAAAGCTATCCACCCCTCAAAAAAATTTTAATTATGGACTGAATCGTACCTGACTGACGGTTGAAATGGCATTTGATCGTTCGGTGTCACGATTTAGGATTTTTCATCGAAGACGATGTTGACACTAGCGAATCCAATTCTCTTTTTTGAATAGAGCGGATAACATGCCGGGACATCATTTGCTGCAGATCCACTTTGGCCATTACAGCTTCCAACTCCGTCAACTTCCTTAGTTGACTTACAACGCTTCGTCCAAAATGGGTGTACTTATCTTGCTCCCCAGGTGGATCTGTCGCCGATGACTTTAATATGACACTAATTGCGTCGTCATTTTTTTTTTTTTAGAATCTCGTTTCCTCAAAGACCTTACCGATGTCGGTATGTTCGGAGAGTCTTTATCGGTAGTATCTTCAGTGGTTCCTTCATGGTAACTTAGCTGCCCGAGGTCATAACGGAGAAGGTACAAAAAAAATTGAAAATGTTACTCATGTGCCCCGTAGTGCTTATGGTCCATCACCTTTTCCGGTTTTCACAGCTTTTTTCACGACTGGATTTTGATGGAAAAAGTTGATGCGAATTCAGATCTAACATATTAGGTCAGATATTTCGTGGTTCCTTCATGGTAGCTTAGCTGCCCGAGGTCATACTGGAGTAGGTACCAGAAATTTGAAAATGTTACTCGTCTTCCCTAGCTTCGGAGGCATACTCCAAGGTATCGTCCTGTAAAACGTTAATTTATTTATCTTGTGTAAGGTACATTATTATGCTCACCAATCCAAGATTGCTTTTCGTATTTCTCAAAATTATTGCTGAGTCGAGGAACGTGAAGTCATTAAGATAAAAGCGATGCCAGTGGTACATTCCATCCGCACCACAACCCGATTTCTTAAAAGCATCGACTTTTTTTTTCGCTCAAATAAGCGGAACGAAAGCACTTAATTTTTCTTTTTACTTCGTCGGCACAAATGCTGTCAAAATAACAGTCGAATTTGATGTCCGAAAAAGATGTCTGGAAAAAATGGCTGACATCTACATATATCTTTACATCTACATATATCTTCACGAGACATTTTGATGTCATGATTATGGTCATTACATCGCTGATGTCTCGTTGAGACGCGGTGTTAATCTCAACAACGAAGAGGACGATTTTGTGGCGAGGCGCATTTCCACTTAAGCGACAGACGGACACGTTTATTATTTTGTTTTGGATTTTATTCAGTAAAAAAGTAATTCAAAAACAAAATTAGATGATTAATTTTGCGCCACTTTGTATAACAGCAATTATGAGTCTTATAGAGGGCTCTCGGCAAGCGATGCTATTTAATATTACGGGTCAACCTTCGATTAAGCAATTAATTAAAGGAAATCTCACATCAGAGATCAAATTGAATTTGATTCAAAGATGTAAATGAATGTGGATATTTTCATAATATAACAGTATTACCATAACATATAGCATAATAGGGCAAAATATTTGAAATCCATTATAGGTACATACATATGTATGTTAGAAACCTACACGACCTTAGATTATTTATCGTCTACTTCGAAAGATCTTTACTCAAGTCATTCACATTTTTCTCTTTTCTTTATTTTATTTGACGGGATCTTATTCAATCGACATCGCGCTTTCGTTTGCAATAAACCCTACTGCGCCAAATTATGAACACCAGGCTACGTGACAATAGATACAGAATCACTCGCTCGAAAATTATGAGAGCCATTGATACTCAAACGACGGCGTTCATCAGAAGGCACTACTAGTTTGATTTCCTTTGGGCTTTCAATAGAAATGAATAAACTACAATAGAGATAATTACCAACATAGTACATATATGCACCAGATACCCCGGTGTATAAGTACTATAGAATTGTACTCCATGAGAAGGAAAAAACTGATATCAATATCCGGAACATCCTGTTTTCCTGTCATCCCAAGTTGTCCTATGTATCAGTTCTTTGACTAGTACACACGTACAAAAAAGTCGATTTATCTTGCGCTTGCACAGGGAAAATATTCCATAGATGTGAATGATAAAATGCCATCATGGAACTTGAAGCCCAATTAAGAGAAGTCGAATAAGTGTTAATGCTTTTTCTGTCACCGATTTTCTTTGTGCGATTTTGTCATTTTTTGCCGTTTGGTTAAGCGTTGCCATGGGCGGTTGTCGGATTGTTAGTGTCCTGCCTATTTGATGGATTATTCGAATTATAACTGTCCTAGCCTGAGAAGACGTGTCAAGTAATTTAGTTTGAATTTACGTGGATTACACGTTTTCCTTACAACAATAAATGTGAACTTATGTGTGTGTAGTAGGGTGGTCCTTATTACTAAGAAAAATTTTTTTTTTCTTTAATTTCGCGCGGCACCACGTAGTTTGGTTATATACCATAAGAAAGTATTTCAGTATTTTTTTTGAATTTATTAAATGACATTTAGAGGTCGCTACCAAGGTTTGAATTTTTAATAAAAACTCAAAATCTGTATTTGTTAGATTCTTTTATTTTTATAGCCAGGACATAAAAAATATTACAAAATTGTTGTTGTTTTTATGAATTAAGAATATTTGAATCATTTATTTTTAAGATACAAGGGTTGATTTGTTAATATTAGGATACTTTTTCCTATACTCTTTTACCAATAGAAGCAAATATTGCTTTTGTTCTTCATTGGTTGTAATTAATTTATTATATTCTTCCATTAAGGCAACACCGCGCTCAGCTATGTCATTCACTACTCGCAAAGAATGAACGATATTTTTGGCAGCTACATAATCAGTGTCTTCGTTCCAAGTTTCCACGTCTTTTTTCAAAAAATTTGATGAGATACCTAGGATCTGGAAGAATCCTAAGGAATTACTACTCACGAAGTTTTCTATATTTTTTTCGTGAATATGTGTGATATCAAGGTTTATTATTTTTAAGCAATCTTCTGTGCCTTCAATTTTCAGTGCTTCTACCATTTTTTTCTTCTCTTGAACTGAAAGTTCGTCATCGAAAAAGGCAAGCGAAACTAGCTCTTCCGACAAATACCACAAATGATTTAGGATCTTTTTCAGCGCAACAGTAGCTATATTTTTATTAAAACTTTCAAAGGCTTTAAGGTCTTTCAATAATTGCAAGTCGTTTCTTGGTGCTGACCATGCGGTAGAGGCTTGAAACCAATATTTAACATAAATCATCACCGTGAAAATGCATATTTCTCTCACAGCCTTTTCGTCCTTCTTCGTTAGCTTAAACTGATGCTTAAATAAATAGATTTTCAAACAGTACAAGCTTCTTGCCATCCATCTAGCTCGATGTAGACCACCAGGTCTTCTAAATAAAACGCCTTTTTCAGGAACACCTCCTAAGAAAATGATAGTGAGATTCAACAGTTCTTTGTAGTCATCTCGAGGTTGATGTACTTGTAGTTGCTTTTTGGCAAAAGAAATCTTGTCTGCGGCCACTTCTGCGCACTTCTGCGAGAATATTTGCCTCAGCATCATCTGTTATGGTTTTGAAGTCGCTTTGGTCAATAGTGTTCCACTTGTTCTTAAATCTTTTAAATAATTGTATATCAGGACCACTAGATGGGGCAAGCAATTTATCCACGACAGCTGACAACATAATTTCCATTATGTGGTGACGACAGGCAAGCCAAAGCATATTTTTGTCCATTTTCCGCTCCAAAAGAACGCATACTCCACTTCTTAAGCCGGTATTTACAGCAGTAGTGTCAAAACACAAACATTTTACCTTATCGCTCAAATTCCATGAATTTATAGCTTCGTAGACAGCTGACGCACATGCTTCGCTCGTCCCACGTTCCAATTTTGGAACTGCGAGTAGTTGATCAACTCCATGTCCTGATACCAAAATTGGCAGCCGATCTACAGTTTCGTGTCCAGTAATATCTTCTATAAGTTTACCGTCCCAATGGATTGTTAATGACGAATTAGGTTTAAACTCGCTTTTGAGAGACTCTGCAATAGCTTTGCGATTTTTCACACGCTGCCGACGAATAGAAGATCTATTGACATTAAATTCTGATGGATCACAACCTGCACTTTTCAAAGTAGATGTCACGACCATAGTTGCTTTTCTGTCACTCAATTTAGAGACATCAAGACTGGTGGCTAATTGGCTGTTAATAATGTCTTTTCGAGCTCGTTTCTGAGGTGGTTGCATTTCGGACAATTCTGATATGCATTCGGAGCTAGATGAAGTTGTTTCTTTACTGGACGACGAAAGAAATGATAATGAAGAAAAAAAGCACTTTTCTGTTAAAGCCGAGATTTCTTTGTTTTCACGCTCACGCAATTTTTCAAGGCGTTCTTCTTTCTCTTTCATTTTCTTACATTTGTTTAAACTTTTTCTGTCCACTGAACCAATTAAAAGTTGGCGCCGATTTTGTCGCACTGCTAATAAAAACTGCTTGTCTTCTTCTAAAGTCATAATATTTAAAGCATTACGATGAGCAATATCAAATAAATCTTCTAATTTTTGTTGCCAGTTTTGTTCTTTTTTCTTTAATGTTTCTGAACGTTTTTTCTTGTTTTCTTTATTTTTTTTAGATTCTGCCATTCTTTGAATAGTTTTTCAATTTTACTGATGACATGTTTTTTTAATTGAATTGGTATACTAGTTTTTTCCCACAAATTTACAACTCCGCAAGCCGTCAAAGTCGCAGATTCACGTATGGTTTTCTTTTCTTGATTTTTGTAGTAAAAAAAAAACGCAAAACTTCACCGATGGATGGCAACGTTGATTGGTTTAATTCGGATAATAATTGACCGATAAGCCAAACTTTACTTTGATTTCTAGTACTTTTACTAAGTCCGCTACTTGTGGACGCCATTGCAAGTTGAAACGCGTTACTATGACTTTTAAAAATAAAACACGTCCGCTCTCGTTAATACTAGAACTGAAGTGCGTGGCGAGCTAAGGGTGTCTGTACGCCTACGCATGCGCACAAATAAATTTTTACTTATTATGATGTTAGTGCGCACGCGTACGTCTTAAATTGTACACTGGTCAATGTGTATAGATATGAATAATTTTTATTATTATTTTTATTATTTGTGTTTTATGATGTTTTTAATACCCACATCCTTTCCCTCATTCTATTCCCTTTAATCTAGTAATAAAATATGGTGCAGTCCAAATGACACAATTCATCGTACGGAGGCTGATCTTCCGGTTTTGTTTTGTTTACGATTATAATTTTAGCAAAAAGGATACGAATAGGATAAGAAAAAACCCAAAAACGAATTGCACAACCATTAAACAAATAGTCAGGGATACATGCAACATAGACGTCAGCACGCGTACAATACAAAGAATCCTCAACCACGTACGGACGAATTCTATGTGACGAGCCCTTAAATTTTGACGCGTCCGTATAGATGAGAGGTCGACGGGAGGAAGGGATAAGAAGCGATTGTCTATGCCAGTTTCACTTACACGTAAAATGTGATATAAACATCTAAATGAAACAATAATAAAACCATAATTTAAGCTGTTCTTCAACGCTAGAGGTATATAAACAAATGAGAAAGTGCCCCGGGGATAATTCAAAAGTCGAAAAATAAGGACCACCCTAGTGTGTAGTATATAATCTTAAAGGATAGACACAGCCAGTCGTCACTGATAGGGTGAATTTGATAAAATATACAACATTTTTGATTTTCGAATAGTTAGGGCTGGAATATTCTGGCCACATGATTGTCTTTCGTGTCAGGGGAAAAACCATCCAAGACATCATAAAGAGCGAAGTCAAACACAACTCCACTACATTGTGAATGGATAAGGCTAATGAATTTTCCTTGGTGAGCGATGTGTATATTTATGGCTACCAAGATTGGCCTTATCGCATTAACGTAGGCCCTTGATAGGTATGCGAACCGAATCATTACCTTAAGTAGCCAATGAAATATACAATAGATTATTAATTATCCTATCAATTGACGTGTAGGAGGAATATCTTGGCTGTAATACAAACTATCATTCAGAGTGCACACAATCGTTATTTGAAATGTCCGCATTGATTACGGTTTACAACGTATACTCTTAACCAATAACAGGTAGAAAAGCCCAGTAATTTCAGTTCATTCTAGAGCCGACAGAAACTCTTGATTTGGTGAAAGCAGAAGAGCAATGCAATATGACATGTAGTAAATGCTCTTTGTTTAGGTTATGGCTGTGAATTTGTTATTAGAACAATTTGCCACTATGTTATATCTATAGAAATAAGGAGAAATGGCAGACAAAAACGTCAATAACTCCTATGCTAAATATCTTTGCTTTAATAACCGAATTAGATTAGTCAAATGAACTCATATATGTACATATATAGCATTCCTTGAAGATTTGTTTCACTTTTCAATGATTCTTCATTCAAGCTGAAGAAGTTATGTTATCACAATTATCCTTGTTATGAGAATCCTTCATCAGGCCACTTAGTGTTGAACTACCGAAAAGTATGTGAAGGTATATTAGCCTGATGGGTCCAATGTGTACTTCGGAGTTTCCACAGTCACAGTCTTTCTAGTCAAGTTAATGTTAATGTTAAATTCTAATACATAGCTACAGCTTTAAGCTATGTATGAGCTTGTCAAACTCTTGCATAGCTGAGATAAATAGCCTATTTAGGGAGACTGAAACATGCCCAGCCTCAACCAATGACTTTTTAGTAAGAGAGGGCCTCACTCTGGTTGTGGGAATGGACAACGGCTCTGTCGAGACCCTGAATTCTGTGTGAGATTCACGTCCCTACGTCGACCTTGGCAGGATTTTATTGGATTTTAATGTCAAGTAGTCGAAGAATGGAAGGTGCTCTGCACTCCTAATCTATGATTTTTACTCAGATCAATTAACAGCATTGCAATGCTGCTACCGCTTTTCTCAGTAGCAGAATTGCATGCAGTATTACAAACCATCACATTGTATCCGTTCAGAAAAAATGGGCGTAAACGTGATGCTACGATTCTTTATGATGAGCGATCCGAAAGGCTTAGGGTCTGCTCCATCATATCGAACACATTATCGGCAAGCAAGCTTGGTCAATTGTGTGGACTTCCAGAGTCAGCTATAAAGCGCACGGAGAAATTGAATACTTCGTCGTGGCGTCTGCTTACTTCCTCTACGAAGGCAGTTTCTGAATTGGTAGAGTATTGTGAAGTCGTTTTTAAAAAAAAAACGAATTTCACATAGCACACACTTCGAAAGTAGCAAAAACCGTTAAAACCTCGATCGGTATTAATTCATTGACCACTTACTGCATGTACATATAAACCTGCATAGAAAATATTACATATCAAAGAAAACAACAGGGTATTGTCAAGGTTTGGTGGGTAGAAAGAATTTTGACCACGAATAAAACCCAAGTTATTTGCAAAAAAAAAATTATCATAAAATCGTATAAATGAACATGTACATAGGATGCTACTTATATTTTGAGTCTTGGCAACACTAAGTGTTTAATGGTGCCAACTGACGTTTCCAATTGAAAGTTTGACCATTTTACAATAACTTTCTCTAGAAAATTTTATCATTTCAGCACAATTTGTGTTGTTTACAGATATTTGCAATTTTGTCTCAGCGAAAAAAATGGAATTAACTCGTTTACATTTTCGTGCGATGATTTTTTACGACTTTCAACGTGGATTATCAAGACAGGAGTGAATACAAGTATATCAACTTACTTCGACTTTTGGCCCCCATCCTTGCCCACTATGAAGCGCTGGTATAACGATTTTAATCGTGGTCGCAGTTCGTGAAGGTCGTACAAAATCAATTGTTGTGCCAGAAAACATTAATGCTGTGCACGAACTGATATTGCAAGATAGTCATGTGACTTATCGTGAGATTGAAGCATCCTTGGGTATTAGTATGACGAGCATCAATAAGATATTGCATGAACCTTTAGCTGTGAAAAAGATTTGTTCGCGTTGAACCCGCTCAAAAATAAATGCTCAAGAAATACTATCGCGACGCATCAAATGCTAGTGACGAATCTTAGATTTATGCGTGTGAGCCCGAAACAAAACAGCAATCCACTTTATGGATCTTCCAAGACTAGCCAAATCCGACAAAAGTGCGCGAAGCACTTCGAAACAATGATCGCCTGTTTCTTCGGAATAACTGGACATGTGGCAATCGTGGCGTTAGAGCAACGTAGAACGGTGAATTCTGAATTGTACACAACCATTTGTTTGGCAGAAGTGCTTGGTGAAATACGAGAAAAGAAGCGCCAACGAAGGATCATCCTTCATCATGACAATGCAAGCTCTCACACATCGACTGAAATAACAACCTACTTGATTGGCCAACACGTCGAATTGACGGGTCATCCTCCATATAACCCTAATTGGGCACCAAATGATTTCTTTTGATTCCCGCATATCAAGAATAAATTGCATGGCCAACGTTTTTCAGCGCCTGAAGAAGCCGTTGATGCATTTAAAACCCATGTTTTGGAGGTATCTCAATAGGAGTGGAAAAAGTGTTACGAAAATTTGTCTTTTCATTATTAGGCTCAAAAAATAAATAGCACCCCTCGTATTATAAAAATTTATTAAAGCTGTATTCATTTCCTAAAAAAAAAAAAGCAAATCAATTCGAAATAAAAATATTCACAAATAAGCGAAAAAATCCATATGAAAGGTGTGTTTGGGCAATTTTGACCCATGTGTACAGGAGAAGGGTTAATATCTCTCTCTAAAGGTTAAGTTTTGAAAGTGACTGATCATTGCCCACTAATTTAAGGTAAGCTGTCATATCTGTGTCGGATTTCGTACAACTTACTTTTGCTGCTGTAAATATAAAAAAAAACATGCCGCGGCACTCTAAAGAATTTACTTCAGATTTTCAATCCTAATCTAGCTTTAACCACTATCAATTGACAATAATAAATCCCAACGCAAATAATATATTCAAAAAATAAAATCGCTACCTTCCGGTTCACATCGTTTAAACATTTAAAGCAACCATATGGCTCATAAAGTGCCACAATCATTTACAAATAAAACATCCGGTCATGACCAGACCCCGTGCAGACCAACACTCATCTCAATATTTATTTATTTTGTGCTTTCTTTGCAAAACAATTTATTACGTTTATTCATGCGAATGGATTTTATATATGTCACGGAATTGCGCAATGCCGAGTTAGAAAAGTACTCGTAGCATGAGTGGCAAACAATCAAGCAAAGAAACAAAACAAAAAGCACATCCGCCTGTCAACCGAAATAGCTTAGCATCCCTAGGTATCAGAACTAAACACCGGTTTCCAACCGAAACCCTTTTTTACTCTCATCATCCTCCTTTTTTTTTTACTATAGTTCTTTTTGTGTCCTCAAATCCTGTCGCATATGGCGGCAACAATTTCACATTTCATTCCACTTTTTCCCTCCTCGTTCGCTGGCTTTCGTTTTTCTTTTTTTGTGTTGAGTCCCTGATACGATGCCAACTCATACCGCAGCCAACACTCTACCACCCAAAGGCAAAGGTTAGGTAATAAATTTGACAAGCAATAAATAATTTGTCGTGATGTAAATAAATTTTTACACGTTAACAGGATTTTCAGTAGGCGAGCGGCAAATGGTGTCGGCTGCTACATTTAATTTTCGTCCTTTTTATCCCATTTTACGCTACATTTTTTTTTTTTTTTTTATACGGAAACAGCTGAAGGATTTATTAGCATCGCTGTTATTAAAAATCTATCACATCGCAGCGGCAGTCCATCACCG
This sequence comes from Merodon equestris, assembly GCA_958301585.1. NCBI lineage: Eukaryota > Metazoa > Arthropoda > Insecta > Diptera > Syrphidae > Merodon > Merodon equestris. The sequence goes on along the minus strand of OY284413.1, from coordinate 209,683,409 downwards.
TTTCACAAGGGCTACGTAAACATGTGGCCAAACCACACCGCTATACTACCTTACCCAAACCATTATCCTACCGCCATCAACAACGCGAAACAAAATGGTATCGAGAGAATGGGAAATATCCCCAAATGTGCTTGGAGCACGTGTATACCGGCAAACTATAAAGTGATATTACCGCCATTACCATTAGACCGGCAGCCATTTCATCCATCATTTCTTTGAAGGAAGCCCACGATGGTTTTTGCATTATTTATACCATGTAGCCGCCAGACGACTCTACTAGTATCTATCTAACCAATTGCCTCCTAATGTAGGTACCATTAACGTTCCATCCCCTAATGACTGTTTAGTTGGTTGTAGTTCATTAAAATTGCACGAAAATGGCCATTTGGCCAGACCTGGCCAGGTTGCCAAGGTGTCGCGTATAGAATAAGTCGGAAAATAGCGATTTTGAAGTGGACGCACAGGTGGATATAAGATTGTTTATGTTCAAATAAATAGTGACTCCTTCCAAAAAGCGATGAGGAGGATTTATAATTCGTCGAAGTATTATGCAAAGTGGTTTTGATGGGGAAATAGTCAAGGTCTGTGCAGGGCCAATGGTCGCGACGTGCCCACTTACGATGCCAAGCCTTTGCATTATTAAAAACAAGATGTTATACCGACCCTCTAATAACCCTTATTGATCAATCCTATGTAAATTAAAGTAACTTCGACATATGCTTACATCCGAAAATAGGGAGCAAGCAGAAAACCACACGTGCAATAACTTATTTGATAAGTGGCAATATATCTCAAGGACCGCACTTGAAAACTTAATCCAATAACACTGCTCGAGTTTGCCAAAAATCCAATAATTCCGCCTCCGTCATGTTAGGATTATAACGCCACCGCCGGCGTTTACAATCATCAATAGAATAGCATATTAGCACTCGAGTCAAGCCACCTGACCTTAAAGAGGAGAGTACATACTCTCCCTCCCCTACTAACCCATATCACAAGTGCGGTTACGAATATGTATGTACATCATCATCGGATAATCATGAGATTCAACATCTATGTAAAATCCACATAATATTGGAAATAATCATAACTTTTTTTTTTTTTTTATTTCAACAAGGAGTAAGGATGAGTCTAATCATAGACGAAGACGATAGGCAAAGTCATGCCTGGAATTGAGCGGGGAAGTTCGAAAAAGTTGAAAAAGTTTAAGAGATAGAAAGAGGAAAAAGTTCCGCCCCGTAACCATGTCAATCCTTTTGCGGTTGTGCGGTTAAAGAGAAGCAATCTTAATCTCAAGCAGCTATCGTGAGGACTAACCCTTCCTGAATGCCACAAACATCACCGCCAACGTCAACAACACCACACCCGCCCGCCCGATTCTACGTATTGAAGTGTATGCAAATAAGACACTTACATGTTACTCTCAAGATTGTCATGTCAGCACATTTAATTTGACATCGACGAACGTTATAATGTTACACACTCTCCACAATACTTGTATCCCTTTTTCCCTGACTAACACATACCTACGTACATGTGTACCTCTTATAAACTTAGTCAACCAAGCAAGCAACCAACCAGCCAGCCAACAACTCAACCATCGTCATATTGAATCAATATTGTCAACATATCCATCTATCCTTTACTCGTTACAATGAGGGCATGGTAGCATCCCAGGCATTCCTGTATACCATCTTACTTTCTGCCATCTACCACACATCCCTTGTCCCATTTTTAGAAGTGCTCTAATATCCTTGCCTTGCGTCTTGCAAATTTGCATTTACTCTGCGAGTAAGCCGGCTTCTCTCCTGCGTGGCACCTCATTCAAGAGGGCACTCCATTCAGGCACTTCCGATCTTTTTTTTTCCCAATTTCTTATTGAATTCCTGAATTGAACTGTCATAGGTTTTTATGTACCCATTGATTTAAAATAATTGTTTATACCCGAAAAGTATAAGTCCTCGGGTGGAATAAATTACACGCATACGAGTACATTGTCCTCTGCGTCCTGCTCCTGAGTGGATAAAGCCCGTATTGACAACAGATCCCGATCCCTTACCAAAAAAAAAAAAAAACACGATTATCCAAATGAAGTGGGATGTGGTCGTCGTTGTTGAGCGATCGAAAGTCAATACCGTGATTCAAGGACCCCATTCAATGGGGTCGGTCGAGAGGTAAATTCAGTTCGTGTCTAGCATCCGAACAAAAAATACCGCAAAATTTTCAAATGAAACCCGCCGGATATCCCACTTTTTATCGAAGTCAAGTGCGGCATTATTGTAAATTCTCTGTAACGGGCATTACTTGTCACGTAAGCAATCAGCTGCTTTGCGATGGGACAGGGTTCAACGGATACATACACATATACTCGTATCTACAATAATTATTTAGGTGGCATCCGACGCCTTAGGAGCAAATAGACGATGGGAAGACACAAAAGAAATCATCAACCAAGTATCTACTATCCTGTATGCTTTGGGGGTTTGTGTTTTTATTTTTAGAAGTTATCGATTTTGCGAGTGCTTAAGGTGTCGAAGGTAGACGTAAAACAAATTGTTTCCGAATCCAGGACAAGAAAGCTATGGTTTAGATAGCTCCTGTGCTAAGTGAGATATTAAGTATTTATGGGAATTTTATTTGCTTGTCTTCTTATTGTTGTATCCTCAGTCTCCTGTTCGACTTGTTGGAAATTTGCCTTTTTTTTTTGTGTTTGCCCTTCTCACAATTCACAACCTTTTCCGAGGTTATGTTCGTGAAAGAAATATGAATGTCGTACGGGTGATGTTTAAATTTGCGTCACGTATTTGCTTTAATTGCACACATAACGAGCTTGTGCTGAAAGCATCATCCGTTTCATGCTTCTTGTGGCAAGGGTTAAGGGTCGTTATTTGACTAGCAATAAGTTATTCAAGTACCTCGTTGATTTCCACGAATGCTTCCGTGAGTACAAATAGCATCTGTCATAAAGTTTTATCGGGTTTAGCGGTGATAAAAAATAGCTTCGTTGTGGTTCGCACTTTTCTCAGGAAGTTTAATAAATGCGATTAAGGTAGAAGTTAAATAAATGTCCTTATATAACAGCAAAACACAATTATAACTGGGCAACTGGCTACAAGTTCCACAGCGTAAAGAAATATTATTGGACGTGAATTCATGGAAATGAACTCGACTAAATACTAAGCGAGTTGGCAGCTATCTAAGGTCCTTTTCAAATCTAGAGAAAGTCATTCTGTAATCTGTATGTAACTCAAGAAAAACGGAAAAGATGTACCTTCCGAGGTCAAAAAGTCAATTGTCGAATGCGCATTACAACATCTTTCGTGTGATAGAGAGTTGAAATCACCGCCTCCGATTCTGAGAAAAACTTTATGGAAACATTGTGTAAAGAGGAAATAAAAAAAACAAACGACTCGATCTATTGCTCGCCTATGATCGGACACTGACTGACCCCGACTTTGCTTTTCCGAGCCCTTTTACGCCTTACATTCGGCCATCCTTAAATTGATCGTGCCCTCACTATCCTAGTCCTCATGGTCAGCTGCACCCACGACATCATCTCGGTCTTCTTCATCGGCGTGAGAGATCGACGTATCTCCTTCCTCCGGTAGCTTACACGACGGCTTAAGATTTAGCGAAACTTGTCCTTAATAAGAAAAGGACAATTTTCTAGTTTTGAGAAGAATACTTTATTTTTCGTTTTAAAACCCACGTCTGGGTCTTACCAGCTCGGGAACACAACACACTTTGGAGGAGTTCTGTTCTAAGCTTTTATACTGTGCGATGAGTGGTGGGGTCATGGTTTGACTCAAGTGTTTCTATCATATGTAAGGCAATGGACAATGGACATTGGCCTACGTTCGGCTTTATGGTTGCGTGTTATTTTCGTTGTTCCGTAAGTGTCTTCTGTTCTGTTTAGGGAAATGCGGAACAACGAACAAACGGGAATTGGCCTTTATTCGGTATTTATTGTTGTTTGATTTGGTGAAGCTTGTTGCTCCACTTGTTTACGAAGCAATGTCAGCTTTTTAGGTGGGCATTGGTATGTCGCAACAGTATAATTATATTACGTTTAGTATAGGTGCAGTGTGCTTCGATGTAACTCTTAAGCTTGTCAGAGTTCATTCCAGTGTGGAATCTTCTTTAATTTTGCTGAATACCTGGGATGTCATCAATGGACTCACCTGTGGCAGTTGCCTCCTGATCGACCCATACGAGGTCATCCACCTAGAACTTTGATGGCTTGCGGTGTCGCAGATCATTCCACCGTTTCTGAATCGCCTGGCTCCTCTCTATGTTCGGTACCGCCGACGCTCTTCTTCATTCCATCTCTTCCGAATCGACTACTTCAGACCTCTCCAGCTTGAGTAATCCTTCCACTTTCTCCTTGACAACCTCCCGTTCAGCGAATGGGAGTCTGTAAGGTTGCATAGCTGGATTGTATAGTACACTCGCCTAGCTTCGCCAACTCCTCGGCATCCATAGCGAAACAGTCCCGATAAATCTCGATGATGCCTTATAACTCCTGCTTATCCCGTTTGCCGAGATTTCCAACATCGAGCTCCGTTACTCCCAACTTCCTGTTCACCTCGCTCTGGCCTCCCGCCTTCATCCGAAGCACTTGTTGCATTGTGCTGTGGACGATCGTCAGCTTCCTAAATGATTTTTCGACCTTGACCAGTAAATTTCGCCCACTGATAATCTGATACGGATGGCTCTCATTTGGGCCCACTAAAATCTCACACCAAGCCGTTAGTTGATCTACCAAGACTTTCGCATACATATGTATGTACGTCCGGTACTTGCTCTTCCCTCCACCGCTTGTGTTCGCCCCATCGGACAGTGTCTTTTAAAGTGTCCTACTTGTTGACGTTGGTTACACCGTACTTTCCCTCTGGTCTTTGTTGATTGCCAAGTCTCCAATCGTTCCACTTCCCGTTGCTTGGGCTTTTCCCCGGAGCGTCATTCGAGCCCTTAGCCCGACTATCCAGTGCACCCTTCATCACGTATTCTTCTAAGTCCACGCCGGATGTTAGTGTCTTCGTAATCCTTAACTGACGGAAAATTGCGATATACTTCGCGGAAAAAAATTGGATTCCACCGTAACACCTTGGCTCCATAGTTTCGCAGCCCCTGCTAACCGCGTCGTGGTTGCCATTGGCATCAATTTCTCGTCCAAACCATACACTCGGTGAATGCCGTCCACCATTCGCATCAAGGCTTTAGATGAACTCCGGATCGAACTCCGGGACCATGTCCGCCACATCTCGGACTGCGTAGCGGCTTCTCGCGTAGCATCCGTCCCAAGACACCCAACTACTGGGCTCTGGCATCTTGTACCCTGTTCATTATTTTTACCAGTTTCTCCTGGACTCGTTGCAGCTCCTGGCAAGTCCTGGACTTCGCTTGTTTCAGCAGCGCCGACACTCACAGATGGCTCCTTAGCTGTCCTCCTCGTACTTGGCTGTCCGCTTGCGTCCCTCAGTCGTTGTAACAGCTCTTTCTTAAGACCGACCTGATCAAGCCCACGTTGCTTCAGTTCCTCACGCAATTTGTCCCTTGTCATCGCTGCATACTTCTCCGCGGATTTCTGTCCACTCACCATTGCAAAGCCGATCACTATTCAGGCGTGCCCAAATCGATTCGCTGAATCCAGAAGAAAAACAACAAAATTCACAAGAATCACCCGATCCCGTGATCAGGGATCGAACGACATCGCCAACCGTTCCGATGTTCGCTTATACAACAAAAAAAAAATTTTTTCCCTCTTTGCTAGGCTAGTACGTAATTATATTCGCGTTTTGTGCAGGTCACTGGAAGACACTGTGTGCTTCCGCTGCTGGCTGATTTTCGACTGAATCGAAAGTGGAAACGTTTGCTCGGGCCACACGCTAATTTGCTTCCGCGATGTACATATGTACATATGTACATATGTATGTACTTCTAACAGTGGGAACTAATGCCAACTTTTGTTTCTTTTTAAGTTATGGGTTACAAGTTTCTAAAACTAAAAAGCATTATTAGGAAACGCTTGCAATAATGAAATCATGTACGTAACCAAAAAAAATAAAATAGAATTTATCTCGAAAACTGACGAGAGTCCATTGTAAAATCCATTAGCAACATGTACAGAAAGATAATGAAAAAAAGATTATTATTCACAAATGTAGAACTTCCTCGTAGCGCCGTCGTATACATATACGAATTGTTCCGCCAAATAACCACTAGCCAGCCACGGAACATCGGCCCGCAATGATAAAACCCCATTGACGCATGACTTTACCTTCAGAACATAAACCCTGGTATACCCTCCATACACGGCTTATCAGCCATGTTCCTAATTACTTTTGACAAAGGCGAGATGGAATACCAAACAAGAACCAGCATAAGACCCTTGCCCATCAACCAACCACTGGTTACACTTCAAGTATCACGTGTAAAATCTAAACCTCATCTAGCTCTCGGCAAATATAAAGTGAGCGCAATAGGAAAAAAAATACCTTCTATTCGGAAAAGCCAAGCAAACATTTTACAAATTAACCGCACACACTACCACCAACACAACTCAAAATCCATGTTGTTGCCTTTTAGTCCCCATGCTCACATGTAGCAAGCAACTGGCAGATTTAACACCTTGGAAACAAGGAAAAATCTTCTGGTATTACCTTCCATCGTTGTGGAACACCAACGCCAAACTGCCTGCCATCCATCCATCCGAGATTTAATTTTAGATAATAAGATCCCCATTACAGGTTGGCAACCGTCGGTTGTCTAAAGAGATTTTTATATCCATGTGCTACTTGAGCTGCATTGTATTTGAGGTTATATGTACGATAGCGAGCGTTGTGTGCACTCAAATTGGAATATTTTGAAAAGGTATTACTATAGCGTGCAAAATGGATGGGGGACACCACCCATGAGAACAAACATTGTGAGTGGGTCTCTGTTTTCATCGGTTAAAAAAAAACCTGAACCGGAGTGAACTGAACAGGACATGCCAATTTCTTTAAAACAGATGATATGTGGTGGTATCTCATATTAAAATATCGGAAATCAGTTTTTGCTTACGAATAATTTTATTTTTAGGTTCTCTCTATATAAAGTGTATATATTTGCAGAGTATTGCTTACTTTGGCAATTTAAGTTATAGCTGTCTGCTGCCTGCTGACGGAGGCTACATGTCAGATATTGTATACGTTTTAGTGTGATTGACGATTATTTCTGTGGGAACAAGGAAAAATAGCATAAGTCAATTTTTTTTTCAATTTTTCAGGAGAGCAGTTTGAAAGTTCACTTTGCGATTACATAAAAAGTGTCCAGCTTTTCGACGGAGTGTAAACGCAGAAATAAATAAGTTATCTATAAGATTGAATTTAAAATCAATAAATTTTACTCTTCTGTTTATTTATAGGTGATTTTGTTGGGAATACGACTTATGTTGTCTTTCCTTATTGCTTTTTAATATTTTTTATTTCAGTAAACTTATGTTAGTATTCCAAAAAAAAATTAAAATTGTGCACCAGTTTCAAGTCTACTTAAGTCCTTTTCCCAAGTATATTGATGACATGTCAAATATTAAGGCAAAAACACAGAAATAATAAATAACTTAAGTAATTAAAGGAAATTTCATTCAATCAATATGTTGATGATATGTTACATAGAAGACAGCCTTTCTTGTCACAAGTAGTACAAATAAACGGAATCAACTTGCTGGAATAGAAATAAATATTTTTTCAGCCTTATTTTAAAAACTCATACGTTTGTGTAGTAGTTGTTTAAATTAAAAGGTTGAAAATAGTTTTTATTACTCAATACTGTCCTCATTGCTCTCATATGCATCTGGATGAACTTCGATGCAGTTAGTTGTGGCATCAACGACCTAACTTCTGTGAAATCCGTGCAACTGGGGTTCAAACAAGTCCAGAAGAAAAAGAAATTTTTGTGCTAGGAGGGAATTTTTTTAATACAGTTCATACCATATTTTCTTAAAATTAAAGCCGACTAATTGAACGATAAATGAACGGCTCATTCTCGTCTAAAGTGATCACTTTTCGCCAAGTGAATTTGTCTGTAGAAGTTGCAGCAAAATTTCGAAAATTCGACTGCTTAATTTTTTTGGGATTTTTGTCCTTTATTCTTGAAATAAGATTTTGCGAGTCTCTTGGATGGTGAATCTTAGCTGAAGTTTTCCTTTTTTTCCTTTCAATTATGGAGTGGTCAACATCACACTCCAACAACTCAACATCACTTGAGGAATTTGTGTTCAATAACTTGAATATGTTCACTGTTAGCTAAAGCGGTTATAAACATACAACTCACATGTGAATTTCTGTTTTGACCAGGACACGAATCGCTGTAAGAAGTTATGTTCGTGATGACTTCAGGAACATTATCTTCAACATGTTTAAAAAGGCATCATGCCATCTCGTTACCACCACTCTTCGCCGCCCCTTCACGCCATAGCTGGCGCTTATAAAATGCCGTGTTCGATTTAAAGAAAAAGGTGTAGGCAAACATTGTTGAAGATCGAACGCATATGCTGCAGCACTTGTATACGTTTTGCTGAAACCTTGTCTTGTTTTTTGCATTCGTAAGCAAAATCAGTTATTTCTTGGTGATTTTTAAGCTCACCCGTCAGCTATAGTTTTTCATCCTGATTGTCAATTGCTGATATCTTATGATGCTGCTTATCGCACGTTCCGCACGTATCAAGCTGAGGTGATTTTATCTTCAAATTAAGCTCATGAAATACTTGTGAGTATTTCGATTGGCCCACTGGCTCTTTAGTTTCTAAACAATAAAGTACATATATTTTAGATATTGTTAAGCCAAGTTGCAAGTATATTTTCGTTGTATCCCGCATGGTATAATGGCTTATGGAAGAAATTTTTTAATCTGAGGTTTTATCTCCTCTTGTTTTACTGTGGACAACGCATTTGGAGGTTTCGAGCATCCCCATCTATTAGCTAAAGTTGTGCTAAGCGAATTCATTCTGTTATTTATTACGCTTTTCACAAAACTATTTGTTTTGGAAAACAACACAAAAAGCAATGTTTGCATATTGCAAGTAGTCACAAGTAAGATTTCGGTTTTTCTGTTTGACTCCGATCTTTTTAGCTTTTAGCTTTACCTTTTTTTAAGCTAATTAGGTAACTTATATGAAGAACTCTTGAATTATGACTTCCTAAGGACCAGTAATTATTAAATAATAGTTTTTGTTTTTGAATCAATATCTTGTATATCTTGTCACAATAATTGTTTCGACATGAGGATAATTGTTATAGGTTTCTTGCCTGAATGTATTTTCTTTTTGTCTTGTATGGTAAACCCTTATTTTTCTGTTTTGCCGATATTTTTTAGCCTCGTTTATTTTTCTATGTGAAGATTCAGCAATATTAACGCCCTCTTTAGTTGCGAAATTATTCACATAACCTGATAAGACAAGCTTCATTACCGCCAAATCCTTAGAAACCTACTCAACAGAACTTTTAAGAGTCTTACCCCAACGTTCTATACTTTCATCATAACTTGAGCTGATTTGATAATCTGGATCCTTAATTGAATCATCCGAGTCTTCCCAAGTTGGTCGTTCTGAACTATCCAAGTCAAAATGAAGATCTACGTTGGTAAATACCAGCAAGGAATAAAAATTTAAACAATAATAATCCCAGTTATCGTACCATTTGAACTTATCCTAATGGTCCGTCCGTCCGTTTCTTGATGCAACAGTTTTTGGATCACCGCATGTTTCTGGAACATAATTACCGGAATTTAATGAATAAATGTCGATTTAGATTTTTGATTTTTTTTATTGTTCGCAGATTTGATTTTACCTATGGACAAAAGAGCAGAAATTGTCTACCAAATCGAAAAACGAAAATTAATTTCGACATATGTAAGTCAACTTACGCTTTTTTCCTTGTAGCCACAGATTTATTTGCTTTCAAAGTGGATCAGATATTATTAAAATAAGGCTTAAAATTGAGCTTAGAGCAGTTGTTTTTATCGGAGGATGCCCTAAGATCGAAATATGAATTTCCAAGTAGCCAATAAAAACCACTTAGCCATGGATGATTAAGAGAAGCACAAAAACCGTATTTCAGTTTCACACCGAATTAATCTCATTGAGGATCAAAACCGACCATTGATTTATTTACTATTGGATTTTTTCCTGTATCTCTGTATACCATCAATCGGTATTTAAATCGAGGTTCATTCAGTCATCCACATCGTATTCATAAAAAGCTTAATTTGCCAGTACTTTTATGATCACATTTTAAGCCTTTAAGAAATCGCTGTCTCTACCTATTCTAAGTCCTTTAAGTTTTCTCAGTCTCTCGCATTTTCATCCAGCAAGGTTTTAACTATATATAGTTTTTACTAAAAAAAAATTGAAAGTAGAAGTAGTTGTTGTCTCAATATACTCGTAGAACTAACCACCTATCTACGTGATGATTGGCTTGAAAGTGAATTAAGGCATCGCAGGTCGGATTTGTCCAAGATTTGTTTTCATATAAGACTCTCCTACGTGTCTTCCTGCCTATGTACGAACTGGATATAAACTGGAATATGAAAAACTGACGATGTTGGAAAAACTTCCACTGACCAGTGAAGCAAATATTTTTTTTTGTTTTACGATTCGTGCTCTTTTGGTGTTTGTCACACAACCTGGACGGGGTGCAGATGGTTTGTGTCGAAGATGTTCGTTCACTACTCTCCGATTCGACAGAATTTGCGTTGGTTGTAATTCACAGTAACTCTTTTGCTTCCATGTCATTAAGGTGTTATATTGCAAATGCACACACAAAGCATGAGTTTTGAAGTGATCTTATGCTGCCAATGTTATGCCTTCGTCAGCACTTTTTGATCATCTCTCAATCACAACTGATGTTGTTGCAGAGTTTTTCCGTATAGGAATTGTTCTTGACTACGAACGCAATTGAACTACAGACCTTCGGCTCGGTGATGATTACCATTGCACCACGACAATCCCCATGGTACTGCCATTCATATCTAAGATTTTCAAAAAGCTTCTGAGCACGCTTATTCTTAAATCAATATTTGCTTCTTTCGTCGTTTCAGTCAGGTTTCAGGTCAAAACACAGCTGCGCCTCCGGGATACTAGAGATTGTTGAAGACTTTCGCTGTGAAATTGATAAGGACCATGTGATACCGTTAGTATTATTAGACTTCTCTGAAGCATTAGATATTGTCTCACATGAAATCCTTCTCAAAAAACTTAAGTATTACTTTAATTTTGATTCCTTGGTCGCGGCGTTAAGGCTCATTAGGAATTACCTTGGAGGTCGCAGCCAAGCTGTATGTGCTAACGGTAACTTCTCCACCTTTCTTACAACAAAACAGGGTCTACCCTGGAACCCTTACTGTTCTCTCGATCCTTACGACATTCCTGTCGTTTTTAAGAAATGTAAGGTACATGTATGTACGCAAACGACAATTATACATCAACTACCCATTTCACCTAATAGTAGATGTTACTGCGCAGTTAAATGAGGATATCCACTTCTCCAGGCCGTTACACGATCCAGGTTATACAGGGTCATATAAAAACAAACGTATGCTCAACTCCACCACTATTACCATATGTCGTACTATCCTAGACTTAAGTAACTTTCCGTTAATCCAAGCCAACGGAAGCAACATCGATTATGTAAAGACTATTAAAAACCTTGGAGTCATATTTAATCAACAGCTTACGTAGGGGAATTACATCATCAATTTAACAAAAGAGTTTACGGTGCCTTGCGTATACTATGCTACGCTGGAAATTGTCTTCCAATCGACATTAAATCAATACTCGTCAAGAGACCTCTGATCCCTATTTCAACGTACGCACTCCCAGTCTTCTGCGATCTCAATAGGCCCAGCTCACGCAAGCGTTTTATATACAGATTGCGTCGAGGAATCACATCTCGTTAAAACCCTGCTTGGCATGGTCGTTCAAAGCTTCCTTAAGTTTAGGGTACTCACTTTCTTTTTCAAACTCAAACAGAGCACCTTTACCAGAGACTTCAGTTCGCTACATCTGAGAGAAGTAGAACATTGACATTACCGATTTTTTACTACAGGGTGACAGGGGCAACAGTTTAGCCCATCGCTTTTTTTAGGGGCATCTAAGGTTGGCATCTACATATATCTTATGTGTTAGCTTAGGCTTTAAAATAAGTTCAAATTCAATAAAATGCTCGGTAAAGGCGGGCGGGGTGGGGTGACAACAAAGTTTGTCAACTTAAAAATTAAACAAACTCAAAAGGATCTACAGAATGGCAGGATTTTATACTACGGAGTCCATAAAATAATGTCACAGCGGGGTCAGTTCCCGCTTATTCCCGTTATTCAAAAACTATTGGCAGTAAGATCAGGAAAAATATATTTGAAAAAAAATTTTATAGGCTTTCAAAGTAATTTCGAGTCTGCCACTGCGGGAAGTCGTTAAAAAATTCGTTTTCGAGCTGCTTGAAAATCGTCTCCACAGCTTTTACAACCGCGGTGTTTTGGATAAAACGACGACTTCGAAAGTGTTGTTTCAACTCTGGAACAAGCGAAAAATCACAGGCAGCCAAGTCAGGCGAGTAGGGAAGATGCGGCATAACTGGAATCACGTGACTGCCTAAGAACTCGAGCACAACATGTGCCATATGGGCTGTCTCATTGTCGTGGTATAGGATCCAGTTGTTCACAATTTCGGGCCATTTATTCTAAGAGATACCCGGTGCTGGTAGAAAAGACCACGACTAACGAAGAATGCGACAATCATCACTTTCCCAGCAATCAACATGCTTCTGCCGTCGTTTTACCCGTAGGCTTCGGAAAAAAATCACTGACAGTAGTTTTTGAATGACCCTCGTACCTCTAAATTTGTACCTTAAGCACATACTGCAGTTTTCAAAACGACACAGAAACCAAAATTAAAAATATCTTTTATACAATTAGTTAAATAGGTTCGTTTCCGATCACCCTAACGGTCTCCAACTTAGTGTATGTCCAGTTTTAGATTCAGTTAAACCGTATGTAATTTTGTTACTGTACTTGTGGCTAGTAAACCAATAACTAGAAGAACAACATAAAAGGCGCTATATAATTAGGTTTGAGAATGGGACGGTTCGGAAGAATATCAAATCTCTGTGTGAACTGCGGTAATTGCCGCCACCCACTGGGATAGGTCAACTGAGTTTGCGAATAGGGTGGTATAAGCTGTATTTGATTACAACCTACTATAAGAGGTCTTCTCCAGTCAGCTGTTAAAATTCCCTCAAGCAATTTCGCCACCATAGTCGGCATATGCGTACTCATGGCAAAGAATTTATGTTTTTGACATCGCCTTATCTGCAAATATCCATACTTGTTGCGGTCTGATTTCTTTTTCGCCATTGATTTGAAAATAAAAAAAACTATAATAACCACAAAAAAAATTGGATTTCACAGTATGCTGCCAAATTTTGACAAAATAATGAAAAGCTATGTAAAACGTGAATGAGATAGATAACAGCACTTTCACAGCACCAAACCTCTAATTGGTATCAAACCCATCGCTCATTAAGGCTTTAAAAAATCATAAATCTTCTTAAAAAGTAAGCAAAAAATGATATTCAAAACCATTTTGAATTAATTATGACAAAATTGATTTTCTCGCTGCTGAGCGTAAAAAGCTTGTTTTTCAGTATGACTGTCCTGTTAAAACCAAAGTGCTCTAAAATATAAATAAGTTATAAAAGCCTTCTGCATCTATCAGAAAATATAAATAAAATAACAAATGTTACGCCTGTATAAAAAGAGGCACATTCGCTTGTGCTTTTTGTATGATATAAAAAAAATAACAATTTTTCACAGGGCATTATTTTAATTCAAAAACAAATTACGCTTCATTGGTTCGCATCGTTGCCCATTGCCGCCAACTGTAATGCATTTGCACTGCATGGTAGCATTCATTACAAAATGTCCTCTCTAGCGAGTGGAATAAAGGACATAAAAAAGGCTGCGTAAAAGCACAACACCGATCTATATTCCAATTTATATGCCGACATAAAGCATCTCGGTATAAAAAAATATAAACAAATGCTTGTAAGGGTGTTTGTGTGTCAGGATCAGGACTTTTATGCGGCAAAGAAACCATAAATAAATCACCATTGCACTGCAATGCTTTATGAGTGTCCTTTGCATCTTTTTGCATTTTATATGTACTCGTACACCGCTGGTCGGTGATTTGACCAAATCAAATTTTATGAAAGTCACATGAGTAGTCAGGGACAGTCATTGTTATCGCAGCAAACTTTTACCGGTCTACTTCACGGAACCAGGGTTGGTGTACAGCGGACAAGTCCATCCAACTGGGTTATACACCTATTTGTGTGAAACATGCCACATCGATAAGATACGTATACGACACGCGAATACGAAGGGGACAACGAGAACGAAAATCCTTCGACATTATCCATTAAGTCAGGGTTCCATGGAGAGATGCTGTTACTTTGCTTGTGCCCTACATGACTCCCGTCTTGTGTATCTCAAACATAAATCATTTTTAGAAGTGCGAGTTTTTCCCCGTAACCATGTGGAGCTGGAAGCCCGTGTGGGAATTTTTTTATGCGTCGGGCCAATAATGGAGGCATTTGGAGCGCAAATGAAAATAGAAGCAAGCGTAAAAGTGTTGTTTTCTCGACGCAACTTTTTATGGCTTGTCTCTTGTACAAAGTGAATCTTTGGATAAGTGACAGTAATAACGCTCATAAATTTGATATGACGCGGACGGCTGTCGGCAGTGTATGATACGTCTGAACGGAATTGAATTCATGTAATGTCGTATTTGCAGTCAGTGAATGGCAGCTTTTATTGATCTATTTTCGCTTGCTCTAACCCTAACCTAAGTGGAAAGTTAAGTATCACTGGGTTGGTATAGTATTGGAAGTTATTTTTCGTAATTCATGTAATAGGTAAATAAAATCAAGTTCATTTCATATTAGTTTGCTGCCAATAGATGTAAACCAGTCTAGCCAGTGTTAAACGTGTATTTGTTGATGTTGAATGGGAATATCATCGTTATCTATATTCCAAACCAAATTATACAGAAGATATTGGGGATGGTGTATGGATTGTAATAAATAGTCTGGCATGTAAAAAACATTTTATATGGACTGGAAAACCTGCACCTTCGAAAACAGGCTTAATGGTTAGATGTTCTTGTGGAGATGCAATTGGTCAACTTAGTTAAACATTGCCTATTAACATGAAGATAAAAGACTTTTCACGTGAGTGGGTAAAGCCTGGCAAGTCTCGTCTGTGGCATTTAAGAATTCAGTCACTTTAGTCTACTTTGTCAACACCTAGAGACCTTTAGAGCTCCTTCGCTTATTTGCAACAGCTTTAATACCTTCCTAGTTATGTTACAACTAAGTTTAGAAAAGGTGGTGGAACTTCCCATCACAGCGAGGCAACGAACACTGGACCACATTTTCGACTATATCTTCGGGGATCCACCAATTGTTTTTTTTTCAGAGGTTAACTAGTTTTAAGCAATCTCGAATGCCGATTGATCCATTGTTTTCAAAGATTTAAAAGTGTGATCGAAGGGTAAAGAAGGCATCTTCCAACTACTTTGAAAATAGCTTCTGGAACATTCTTAAAAAACAGATTTGGGCCCGACATTCTGTTGGGTATAATTCCATAATAATACATTTTATTTATGTAAGATTAGGTTAGGTGGCTTCCCTTCGTAAAAAGTGTAGGGGATCACTTAAAGCAAGATCGGTCCACTGTGCTACCACATGAGTTTGCTTAGCGACCGCTACTCTTGGAACCATTTTGAGTGCTGAATAAAATTCGATATTTTGTAGATCTCCGTTTCGGACAGATCTGTTAGTTCATTGAAAAAATATTCTTCTAGAAATCGTCTTCTTGAGGAGGCTAGGGCAGGTCAATTACATAGGAGATGGGATAGAGATTCTTCCTCTTCCTCTTCGTCATCATGACACCTGCAGTAGTCGTTATGTGGTAGTCCTAATATTGCCGCAAGTTTTCCTAAAGCGCAATGTCCTGTTAGGGCTCCGATTAAGCTACTTATAATTTGCCTCCTTATTTTTACCAGACTTGTGGTTTTACGTTGACAATACTTGGGCTAGGATTTCTCGCTTAGTTACCTGTTTCAAGGTCATGCCATCTCTCATTTACCTGTTGCAGTGCATTTTTCGTTTTTCCAGATTTTATATTTTTACGTTTCTATTGGTAGGTGGATTTCCCCTTTAATAGTCGAGAGTTTATGTGGTGCCTATTTTGTCTAGTTCATCTGCTTCACAATTACCTGGTATATCACTATGCCCAGGTACCCATCACAACGTTACAGCGCACCTGCTCGAAATTTTGATTCTATTATTGGTGATTCGAGTGCTTTTATTGCTGTTTGGCTATCTGTGAAGATGATGATGTCTCTATTGTTCATCGATCTCAAAGACAGCAAATCGGTGGCCTCACGAATTTCCGTTAATTCAGCTTGGAATATAAAGGGTCCGCCATCTAACGTTTTTTTTTTCAAGTATTGCTTATTTCGTGAATGGTACCACTTAGCTCATGTCTGATTTGACAGATAATTAGTTTTATCCTTCCGCTGAACGAATATGGTTGTGTATATGCTTGAACAACGCTTCGCTAAGTGGGCCTGCGATCGACTTACAGAAGATGCCGATTTTGCCAAAAAAATCATCTTTTCAGATGAAGGTCATTTTGATCTTGGCGGGTATGTAAACAAGCAAAATTGTTGCATTTGGGGCACAGAAAACCCGCACGCATACATTGAAAAGCCGGTGCACTCAAAACGAGCCACTGTTCGGTGCGGATTTTGGTCCAGAGGCATAATTGGGCCATTTTTCTTCGAAAATGAGCAAGGAGTGGCCGTTACAGTCAATGGCGATCGTTATCGGGCCATGTTGAACGAATTTTTGTTCACAAAAATTGAAGAGGAGGATATTGGCAACATTTGGTTTCAACAGGACGGCGCTACGTGCCACACAGCCGAAGCTACACTCGATGTTTTGCGCCCTGTTTTTGAAGATCGCATTATCAGCCGCAGAGCTAATGTCGTTTGGCCACCTCGGAGCTGCGATTTGACACCGTTGGACTATTATTTGTGGGGTGCCGTCAAAGATAAGTGTTACGCCGACAAGCCATTGACGCTTTAAAGGACAATATTCGTGAAGCCATTGGTGAAATACAGCTGCACACAATCGATAATGTGTTTAAAAATTGGACCGATCGTGTAGGCTACTGCATGGCCAGCCGAGGCAGCCATTTGAATGAAATTATTTTCCATTATTAACCGGAAGGATTGTACTTTCAAATAAAAAAAGAAATTTGAGAAAATATTCAGTAGTTTTTTTTATAGCATTTTCAAAAAAAAAAAAGTTATTTGGCGGACATAGTATAGTACAGTAGTCTAAAGGATAGTGCAGTGGAGTGCCTTTTCTTGGAAATTCATTCCCCTCCCATTATCCTCGGTTGGACATTGTTGTTTGATAAAGAATCTTGAAGTCTAGGGTCGGGATTAAGAAGTCGTGGTTTAGATCATTGCTTTGGCGTCAAATACCAGCGTTCCCTATTTCGGAGAACTTCCAATGAGCGGATTCCTTAAGTCGCAGCGCCGATTTCTTTGTATTTTCCTTGACAAAAAGATCCAAGGCGAGTAGGTGAAGCATCGCTTCCCTGTTATAGCGATGCACGCCCCCCTTGGATTCTAGAAGACAATGCCGGTCACCAGACTAAGCAGCCGTGCATTAGCATAGGTCTCACAACCGCGGTATACAGCCAGTGTGTAATTTGGGGTTTGATATACCATCTGGTGCCCAAGGCTTTTTTGCAGGTGTATAGCGCAGTTGTAGCTTTTTTGATGTGTTCTTCCGCATTCAATATCCAGTATCAATAGTGGTTTTATGTAGCTAAAGATCCTTTGATATCGAGGAAGGCAATCAAGGTGAATTCTTTGTTGGAAAGTGATTTCCAACTATCTAGTGTAGAGCTGTGTCTATTGATTCGCCTTACAATAAGAATTTTGCGATTTCGAAAGCATGCTTTTTTTGTCCACCAGTCTTTCTAGCGCCGTAAGAAGAGAGGAGGAGGGGCTGATAAGTCTGTAGTCTTTTGCAGTTGTATAGGACGCTCTACCTGCGTTTGGTATAAATGTAACATTTACTTCCCTTCAGGAAGTAAAGCCACGGTTTGAGAATGCCGTAAGCACGGTGTATTCCATCCGGACCTGCAGATTTGTATGTAAGGGAGCATTTACTGTCCATTTGAGTTACCTTTTGCTTACTACTTTCTTTGAAATGAACGGAAGACTCGGTATGAAATTGTAGTTATTAGCCTCTGCGTTTTAGGGAAAGTGTGCATTGAGCAAGGTCTAATGACTCTTCACTAGTCACCGTTGCGGTGCCATTTGGATTGTTAATTAGGGCGGGTACGGTGGGAGCCTTTGACAGCATCTTCCTCACTCTACTGGCCTCATTATTCTCTTCTATTTCTGAGCAGAAATGACGCCAGGATGTACCTTGCGCCTTTCTTATCTTACTTTTATATTGTCTGAAGCTGTTCTTGTAATGGTTCCAAACCTCTGTTATGCGTTGTTTTTTTACTTTGTTGAACGGCCGCCTGCTTTCCTTTTTAAGGGTACCAAGATTAGCAGACCACCATGGAAGATTGGCTCCCTTTGCTGGTCTACTACTTGGGCAAGACTCTTGAAGGAATATGTTCATTGCTCCAGTTACTTTAGTCGCCATACTAAATTCCAATGTCTTCATGCGATTACTTTATTGAGCGGGGTCAAGGGCGCCTTTAAGGATAGCCTCATATTTATTCCAGTTGATCCGTTTAGGATTCCTATAGGGTTTTTAAGGTGGGATCTGAAAGTTTAGATGGAAGCGAATGTGATCAGAGAAGGAATTCTCTTCCGATACCGACCAGTTTGCAACCGTCATATTGCAAGAATTTCGTTTAAAACATAATTGGGTTCCCAAATTAGTTCTTGATCCTGAAATGATCGATAGAATAAATATATTTCTTCACTGTCAAAAAAAATTAAGTCGAACTCTGGTAAGAACCGGAGCACGAAATGATCAGTGGCAGCCTAGTCCCCAAAGCTAGACTTAACATGTTGGCAGAATTCAAAACATTTATCCTATTGGAACAGAGTACGAGGAACTTGCCAAGAAAGGAAAAAAACAAAATAATTCTGAAAACATTCTTAGCTCTCCTAGGGAACCAGAAGTCTACCTGTGAACACTGTGCCTGAGATCCCTTCTTCACAAAATAAAGTTCCCCCCTAACAGTTTTAACTCTATCTTGAGATCGACATCGTTGCAAAGCACATACCCTATAAGTATGCGCTTTCTGCCACTTTAGAAAATATATTTTACGTTATCCTTCATCTCTATTTCTGCGTGATTAATCCTTAATTTCATTAGAAAGGATCCAGATCTTCCGCCTAATTGACTTTCGGCATACTATACATGAAGGGTTTGTGGTAACTTCTTCGTTGATCAGAGCACACTTGTCTATAAAGGTAGTTAAAGGGTTCTTTAAAGTAATTGTGTTCGATTCTCGGAACGACTGCAACTGAGGTTACCCTGCACCCTGTCGATAAGGGGAAAAAATACATTTTAAGTACCGCTGGAATAATGTAGATTTATTTATTTTTTTAATCTGAGTAGGAAAAAACGATGTGAGGAGAATAAAGTGTCAATTTTTAAATTGACAGGCTTAGGCCGAACTGGTCTGTGTTTTGTTAAATGTCAATAAACTTAGTGCCTAAACAAATAGTTAGCAGCAAGTGTGGATGAAAAAGACTTAAAGATAAATATGCCTTCAACGTTAGTTTAAAATTGTAAATAACGTCCTCCAAAATGATTTCCATAAAATAGGGGCGAGGCAGGAATATACGTTTAGACAATATGTTATATTATCCAAAAATTCTAGCAGGAAAATAGCCTGCCTCCCATTACATTTTCTCTGGTTTACTGGCGGTAAAAGTCACAAGTCAATGCTGTTATGAATGATGAAATTAGATTTAATTAAGATGTGAGGGTGAATCAATTTTTGAGCTTCGGTTTCGAAAATTGAAATGTGTCGAAGACGTAAAAGACGTGCTACATTTTTATGACTGCCGAAAAAACGAATATCTTAATATTGTTTGATGTTTCACACAAATAAGGGTGTTCTGAAAAGTTTCCGACCTAAAAAAGATACAAAACAATTGTTCTTAAAATTTATTTCTATTTTTCTACATAGTCTCCACTACTTCTCCACATTTCTACCAGCGATGCTCCCATCTCTATAACCCACCCAAGCTCGGCGTTGTTCTTTGCAAAATAACTTTTCCCGAAGGTCAATTTCTCCTTATTTGACGAAAATCTCTGTCCTCGAGTGCAACACAAAGAAGTCGCTTAGGACTAGATCTGGTGAGTAAGGCGGATGGTCAAGCAGTTGAAACCGTAATTCGTTGATTTTCGCCATGGCAGCCGCTGAGATGTGAGACGGCACGTTATCTTGGTGAAACAGGATTTTCTTTCTCAACAATTTCTGCCTTCAGTTGCTCAAGTAATCATGCGTACTATGCTCCTATTGTGGTTTTTCCTTTTTGACTACAGTCCACTGTTTTGACTGTATTTTTGTTTGAATTAATTGCGCCTGAACTATGTTATGCCAACAGAGCGTTGGAAGTTTATTCGAACACATTTTTGGTCTAACATGAGCAAACGCTGTACCAAACGCGCGGACTGCTTTCTCAAGGCTAAATCTTGATCTAATATATGACAAACACGTTCTTTTAACATTTTCATATCCTCTGCTACCTTCTTCTTCTTCTTAGATGGCGTTACAGCTCACGAAGAGCCAGAACCAAGCTTCTCTCATTACAGTTTTATGTCGATTCCGAACGGCGAGAGCCGAGAAGCCTTTTCAAGGCAAGTGTACTACAGAGATTTTGGTGTTGGTGTTATCTGGATCCGAATTCGCTCATCGTGCGCCAGGGGCTGACACACTACCCACTGAGCCGCGGCGCTCTGCTATCTCGCTCACTTTGATTCGGCGGTCGCCTAGCACCATTTGGTTCATTTTAGCGATGTTATCGTCAGTTGTTGCAGTTTCTGGACTTCTCCCAAATTCTTTTGGACATCCCGAACGTTAATCGTTTCCAAGCTCTTACGGCTACGTTTAAATTCAACTGCCCAGAATTTCACGGTGGTAAATGACGGTGCAGAGTCCCTATATACAGAGTCCAACTTATCTTTGATTTGCGTAGGTGCATTGCATTTCAAAAACAAAAATGACAAAAATGACAGCTCGATACTCAACTTTGTCCATTTTCACAAAAACATCCACATCGACTCACTCAAACGATTGTCAAATAAGTCCAAAATGGCTGAATTTTTTTTGAGTAACTTTCTAAAAAGATGCACAACCACATTCACTAGCTTTTATTGAAGAGTGCTGCTATCTTCACGTTGAGGTTGGAAACTTTTCATATCACCCTCGTACTACGACAATGAATAATTTTAACATATTTTCACATTTTAGGGCTCTTAGATTTCGAATCAATCGCTTTTCGAGCGATATCTGTACAACTATTTTTAGTCTTCAATGATACCATATCACAAGTCACACGTGAACATTTTAAAAACGGATGTCTCGAATCAATTTTATTTGTAAAACTTTACAACACCAAGTAACATTTTTTTACTTTTAAAAAATGTTGGATTTATTTATTTATTTTTTTTTTTTAATTCGTGCAGATTCAAGAGTGTACGCTCATACAACCTAGACGGGGTGCAGATGGTTTGTGTCGAAGATGTTCCTTCACTATTCTCCGGGGGTGGTTGTTCTAGATAGGATTTGAGAGATTCAACTGAATTTGCGTTGGTTGTAGTTCACAGTAACTCTTTTGTTTCCATGTCATTAAGGTGTTATATTGGAAATGCACACGCAGAGTATGAATTTTAAAGTAATCTTATGCTGCGAGTGTTACGCGTACATCACAATGGATGTTGTTGCACAGTTTTTCCGTATAGGAATTGTTCTTGACTATGGACGGACTTGAACTACAGACCTTCGGCCAACAGTCAGTGATGATTACCATTGCACCACGACCACCCCGCAATGAATTATCGCTTTGAATTTTATATGATAACATTTAAAGTTAAGTTACTGTTTATTATTTTAGTCAATAATAAACTTAGAGTGTTCATTACATTAATTAGATATTTGTGATACTAGTTATTTCACAATATTATAATTGGGAAGGTCATCTTTGGAAGCGCATCATAACTGATTTATTTCTTTTTAATTCATGTTTATTTCATATTTCTTAGAACTTACTTACGCTAGACAAAAATGCCTAAAACTTGCTTAAATATCTTAAATGACTTAAAATATCTAGGGCCCGATACGGACACTCTAAAGTGTACGGAAATATTTCCAAAAGCGCTAATTAAACGACTAAGGCGCCATTACGGATAGGTGTACAGGCGTACAGAAAGGACAGAATAGTACGAGTATGTAACGGACCTGAAATCGGCGTGCACAGCCCGGCCCAAAAAGCTCGTTACAGATAGTTGACTTGGGTCCAGTCATAGTTCTCTGTGCTTGAGTTTGCCGAAATAGATTTCATATTATCGCCAGTAACAATTCGATGCAAAAAGCCTTTTTCTGATTTCGTTCTCTTCGCTTCCACGGTCTTTGTTATCGAAGCCCAAAAAACCAACGGGAATCAGTGCTCTTTTTTTAATTCATTTTTATTAATCTTGCTTAGAACTTTCTTGGGCTGGCCAAAAATGCTTAAAACTAAGTTTGGCTAACCTAAACTTTAGAGAAAACAGGACAAACTTAAAGCTATGTCTTTCGATCTTAAGATTAACAATGGAAGTAAATGAATAATTAAAGCTAAAAAAATTCTCTGATAAAAATTACATAATAAAATCGCCCGGAAATCGTCTTTATCTAGCACAAAATTCGACTATTTCAAGAGGAAAAAAATACGTTGTGGAATCACAACCTGTGGCTTACCGGATTTTATTGGCAGAGGCTTGTCCTCCAAATCATCAAACTTATTATCACTGGCAATAGCCATATGGTCCATCTGTTAATCACATCGAAATTTCATATTCACACACCTGTTAATTTATTTTTGTTGTGTTTTATTTTACAGTTCAAGTCACATCTTACAGAGATTGTTGCTCAATATCTTAATTCGTAAGTGTGTGTCGAAGCAGTTACGGACGCTAACCGAAAATGCATACCTCAGGCACATACTGGAGGAAGTATTGGACTTTTGTTCTTACAAGTTTTAACTCTGAGGCCGCCCTTAATAATCGAAATTAGCATATTAGCATATTATTTTGCTTGACTTTTTTCGAGTAGTATATCGTATCGGTCCTGAAATTGATTATCGGCCTGGATTTGATTTTAATATCACCTTAAGTTGTTATTTTGTTTTCAGTAAATACGTAAAATCCTTTGTGATGCTAAACTTGCAAAATATCTACATATGTGGTTTGGTGACACTTGTCACCTACATATACCATATATGCCAAACGTATTGCTGATGCCAATGGATGAATGGACTCAGTCCCGAAGTTAGGGTCAAAATTATAGTTCCTTTAATTCTCAATGGCGTTAAATGATTAATGCGAAAAATATAATTTCAAACGCCGCAATAATTTCAACCATGTGGACCCACAACCCCGGAAATTAACAAGCGTTATCCCCGCAAACACCAATTGGGGGCGACAGTGTTATGTCAACCACAAACGTAACATTACGTTTACTCCTAGTATTCCAAGAATTTGCCGAAAATATTTCACCCAAGAAATCCGAACAACCGCACGAATCCCATTAAAACATAAATTCAATATTATATTAAACCAGCAAGTTGGTGATGAGGGATTCATGCATTCACAGCATTGTGCTCGGTTAGGTTTGTGTATGCGTTTCGGTATAAAATTTGAAGAGCGTCCTTACATCACATCGACCGGAATAATTAATTTTCCTTACCAGCAATTTTCAAGTTATTGCCATTAATAAGCCTTTCGTCCTGTTGTAGGGCAATAAATTAGCTTGAGACCCTTTTCGTTAATATGATAGACTTATTGCCAACACAGGCATTACCGAGATGCAAGAATCAATGTACATGTTCGAATAAGTTTGCTGTCATAATCCTGCTTGTATAAATTTAAAGTAGACTCGTGCTGTTGGGATTTCGTCTTTCTCAGTGATTATTTATGTACACTAGGGAGGAGGGCGTCTTGGGAATCAATGCGATGGGGAGCTAACTTAAACTCGGTACGGCCAACCACCATAAAGCTGTTATCGGCTCGAGTAATTCTCAACAGTAGAAATATGTATGTGTCCACATTAATGGATTTAATGTCGAACGTTTAGCTTAAATTAGCCGGTTGGGATGTATACAAGTATGCAAATGTTATGGATGGACAGATTCTTGGATGAATGGGAATAATAGCAGGACATGTGTGTTGTGTCCAGATGCCAAAGATTCAATAAACAACTTGCTTTAGTCTGGAGGGAAATGGAAAACTGAAGTTGCTTACTTCTACACCACCATTTACTACAATTTGAATTGTTTTGCTGGCTCTTAGGTACACCATGCGATTAATTTCTCTAATATGTTCTTGTATTTATAAGTTAACCTTTGATTGGCAAATATGTCATAATAAATTTAAATCTAGATTAAATGCAAACGGCTAGGTAAGTATCGTTCAGAATATGGCTTAAGCCCTGTGTGTGTACCCCTTATTTGCCTCTCTTTAGTGACATTGAAATGAACTACTTTGATCAAGCTCGATGGTGGCTTTCCAAGTTAAGTTTTGCGAGCATATCGATTTGGCAAAATATTTTGTAGGTAAGTAATAGCTATTATCAACGACATCTGTGTCAAATTTTATGTCTCGATTGATTTCATAGTTCC
Source organism: Merodon equestris (assembly GCA_958301585.1). NCBI lineage: Eukaryota > Metazoa > Arthropoda > Insecta > Diptera > Syrphidae > Merodon > Merodon equestris. The sequence goes on along the minus strand of OY284413.1, from coordinate 209,658,436 downwards.
GCTTGTGTTTTGTGAACAACTTAAAATGATTTAAGGTGACTCTTTTTTATTTTTAAATTCAATTAAACTTTATTTGCGAAATGACATTTCTGCAGCAGAAACAATAGCGATATTGCATCTTTAGCGAGGGGACTTGTTAACAAGTGGTACAAACAATTCCAAGAAGACAGAAAAAAATTAGTTTAAGAAGTCACTGTCAAATAGGGTGGGCCAAATACAAGTTTCTTTTTAAAAATTCAATAAAATGAACAAAATCAAACCTTTTCCATGTGCTATGACTTTATTAGTAAGAACGAACATTCCCATTAATTATGAAATACAACGTCGTTCAAATGGCTGCTTCGGCTGGCTTCGCAGTAGCGCATTCTGTCACCCCAAATTTTTCAAGAACTTGTTATGGTTCGGGTTGTAGCTCACGGATTATTTGGATGATATTGGCCTTAAGTGCTTGAATCGTTTCCGGGTTGTTGGCATAACATCGGTCCTTCACGGTTACCCACAAAAAAAGTCAAAAGGGGTCAAATCGCAGTTTCAAGGCGGCCAATTGACATCGCCAAGACGGCTGATAACACGATTTGGGAATTTGGTGCGCAAAAGATCGATTGTCGTATGGGCTGTGTGGCATGGCGCGCCATCTCCAATGATGCCACCACTCCACAATCTGTACCAAACAGTCACTATCTGAGGATGCATTGGCTTCTCGACAATAACCTACGGGTTTTCCGAGCCAGATGCGGCAATTTTGTTTGTTAACGTAGCTGCCGAGATGAAAATACGCCTTGTCAAAAAAGATGACTTTTCGCCCAAAGTCGTTGTCCAATTCAATATGCTCTAAGGCCCAAACTGCGAAGCAATAACGAAACGGATGGTCGCGCACTTTCAATTGCTGAGTCAATTGAACCTTGTCCGAGACTCTGTACAGAATTCTCCTCAGGTTAGTGCGTGAAATGTTGAGCTGTTGAGATCGATGGCGAGTTGATGCTGGAGAATTGAGTTTCACACTCACAGCAGTCACATTGCCATCTGTGCGCACCGTACGACGACTCACGGGGACCATGGGTGTTGTCCACTACCATACCAGTCTCACGAACTTGCGTACAGAAGTCGCGGTGCTTCATTTTGGCCAAAACTTCTTTTTTAAAAACGCACTGTTTGGGCTACACAGTACTCACTTTGGAAATAAGTTTTCAATATTTCCTAACGCTTCGTTCCGCGGAGGTAAGATACTGACTTTCTGTCAAGATTTCGAGCAACAAGCTGATGTCAGTGTCAAAATAACTCCTGATTTAAAAAAAGACCACTAGACCACCCCCTTACATACCATAGATCCTCAGAGGCGTCCCATCTCGTTTGGTTCCAAAAAGACTCACTTTCATTGTAAAACAGTATCGCGTTAACAACTGCAAAAAAATATTTTCTAGCTACTAGGCAGCCTTGAAACGCGTCCTAATTGGAAATGAGACTTGAATTAAGCTCTGTGTGATTTCTGGCTATTCAATGCATTAAAATTCCAGGAAAGCCGGCTCAATTCCATAAATCGAATTTTACAAATGTTTCGAGATTTTTTTTCTTAGGAAGGACGAAATAATTTTGCAAAAATAAATTAAAATGTTGAGATTTTTAAAATAAGTCGATTCAATTTGATCACAGTAGTACTACACCAACCTTTTTATTTTAGGCTAACATTTAAAATGCGAGCGTGATAACATTTACTAGCCCAGTTTTCAATTAAGGTAACCTTACCCTATCAATTATTAAGTAAAACGTGAACTTGTTCGGCGTAAATTAAAGATTTTGAATGTGGACGAGATGAGGTAGTTATATGTCAACAAATTTGCATAAGAGGGTCCATAGTACTCTACTCTGAAAACCCAGACGGCAATTATGAATGCAGGCTATAAAAAGGAACCGAAGAGGGTATAGTATCTTAGCAACACCACACCGAAAGAATTCTTTCTGTCATACTCCGGGCCAAAGAAAGAAACATCACGACAATAAAGTGCAAGTCATCTGCCGGTTTCCTTTTATATTATCGACGAAGAATCGACTATCCAATATTTTTTTGGCATCTTCGTGAGAATGGAAGCGCTATCCAGCCAGGCCATATGTCATCGAACAGAACAAGTGACAATCAAGACACAATGTCTGGTGAATATGAGGTTAGGCTGGGACTTCCCATTTAAAAGTTGCTGAGTAAGTTTTCACTGTTGTATCATGTAGCAAATTCAACGATAGTGATCTTCCCTGATGGTTTGGTTCGATTTGAAGAGCTTATATACACTACACATATATACATAGGCTATGCCGTGATAAATATCATCACTCACTGATAAGTAGATCTCTAGGTAACCCCAAAAAGGAATGAAAAGCTATAAACAGCATAAATAACTCGATAGCCTCTACGACTTCTAGCCCTTGTACTTAAAGCAATGGTATCGAGTTTGATGATCTGATAACCATTGCTAATTTGTTCAATAATTCTTTTTTGGTTCGGTTGGTCATTTATCTGCCTCGAGTGAATTTTACGGTCGTTATTACAGTGATGCTGAACTCTTGGGAAACTCTTATCAATGTAGTTTCTTCTTTGACACTATAACTGCTTCAGAGCTTAAGAGTTTCATCAACTCTCTTAACATGCTTGTGGGGATGATTGAAATTCAAATTATATTTTTAAAAATGATTGCCCTTAATGTATCTGAGATTCTTACTCATTTGTTTAATTTAATTATTTGTTCCGGTGTTTTGCCCATAAAATTAAAATGTGCTAATGTGATTCCTGTTTTTAAAAAGGTGACAAAAAAGAAGTTAACAACTATCGACCTGTTTCTCTGCTGTCTTTGATATCAAAAAAAAATTTAAAAAGCTGTTAAAAATAGAATGCTGCGTTATCCGGACAGAAATAAATCTCAGTATGGATTTAGGGGAGTGCTTTCTACAAAAGATGTTCTCCTAGATTTCTGTTCTTTAGTTAACAAGGGCCTAGATTATTGTGCTGATTTGTTCGTAGACATAAGCAAAACCTTCGATACCGTAGACCATTCCATTCTCTTATTCAGACTCAATTTGCAGGACTTTGCAGTTATAGGTTAATCTGGTTTAAGATGTGCCTTCAAAATAGAATCCAGAAAGTGAAAATCGAAGACGAAATCAGCGATATCAGGGTTTTCAACATTGGTGTGCCCCAAGGGTTGGTCATTGGTCCCATTTTGTTCCACATTTACATTAATTATTTGTTCAACTTCCCATTCTCAGCTAAAGTAAATGCCTTTCAAGATGATATTGGTTTAGCTTATAACACACCTAGTGCTTTGGACCTTGTGGCTGACGTCAACTACGAGTTCCATTTACTGCGTGTCTGGTTTACCAGTCACAAACTTTCTATTAGCAATAAGACTAAATTAATGCACTTAGGTTTAAGAACGAGAGATTCCCCGGATTCGAATATTGTTTCATGCTCAAAATTGTCTAAAGTATATAATATCTAATTGTTTCTGTAATGTTGACGTCAATGAATTAGCGGCTCAAGAAAAAAATTGCACACCAGTCTGTACGTGCAGGTGCACAATAACGCACCTGCTCACTCATCGTTACTTGAGCATAATTTTTGGGCGAAAATTGTCACCGTACACCGGCCTTGACACCCTGCGACTTTTTTTTCTTCCCAAAACTAAAATGACTTATGAAAAGGCGGGAGGCGTGGGAAATATGAAGTGGAATATGGAGTCTGATATAAGGAAGAAAATATTATATATCATCTAACAACAAACTCATTTCATATCTGTTACATGAAAATATGGGCCCAAACGTACAGCGAAGCCTCCATTATCTAGTTCTCACATGAAACCAATCTTTCATTTCCGAATAAACATATATAAAAATATACATCATTTTAAATACCATATCACTAAAAGTTTTGATAGGAATACGCACGCGATTAGGCGACCATCTTTCACGAGAAATAGAAACCATCAGCAGCATTCCCGCCACGACCATCCTAGTATTATTTTGGAATGCTGTGAAAAATGTTTCAACAAGGAGAAGAAAATATTGTCGGAAGACCACAAGGAAGGCAGTAAACATTGTTTCCAGAATTTATTGGGAAAAGCAAGGAGAACAAATAGTCTGGAATACGAAATAAATGTATAGCAAGTGTGCGCATGGCAAAGGTATCAATAGCAAGGCATTGGCCGCAAACACAAATTGAATGGGTGTGATAGCGGAACCATCTATAGACAATAGATTCAACATTTCGCTGTGTTTCTTAGGCATGCTACATATATTTGACAATGCAATTATTTCATGTGACCGGACCAGCCACGGCAAAGATGAAATCACTACTGCGATTAGATTACGAAAGAACTATACTCCACTACTACTCATCTTCTTATATTCATATATACGAGTACATCTTAAGAATTGAAAAAAGAGGAATGGAAGTTAATTGAATATCAGTCACCACTTCTTCTGCTGTTCGTCATAGCTTTTAATTATGTCTAAAAAGAGCTGCTGGGTCGAAGTGTCACATTTTATATAAAACGAGATTGTATGAGGTATTCAAACTGACATGCGGCAAGGACTCACCAAGCAGCTCTGTCAACGAGAAATGGATTAATTCGATCAAAACTTATCTTGATGAACTCGACCAAAACTAGGCTTTTTATGAGATCTAAGTTCTATAAAAGAAAGGAATAAACAGCAAATTTTATTTAAAAAAATGTTGGAAGGTTCGTAGACAACTGTCTTATACCGATAGGGGTTTCATAACAGCAGTTTCTATCAAGTACAACAAATACTGAAAAAAACGAGTGTCTTGGATACATATTTTTTGTTTATTTATTTTGTTGGCATATTAACAGTAATATTCAGTAAGTTCGTAGGATGGCTTATAGATGGCGCCACTATTGACAAATATTTTTAGTAAATGCCAACATCTAAACGACACGTGTCGACTGTATGATTGTATTCATGCGCTTTGTGATAATAGATGAAATCCAGCGTCAAATCGGCAGTCAGCTGAGTAGAAGATCAACTGCTTTTGGCTACAAGCGGCTATTTTCTGTTGGCAGATTTTAAAAAGAATGCTCCAGAAAAAAGATTTGAATCCAATGAATTAGTGGTTGCTGAAATTGAAGTGTATTTTGTAGCCAAGATAAATCGTTTTACAAAAATGACATTGAAACAATAGAATAAAGTGGAATTTTGCGTTCAAGTTTCTGTGTTATTAGTCATTCTACTAGTAACTGAATAATCATTCAAAACTTTGAGATAACTAGTTGAAAATTCAAGAAGGAAATCTTTGATCAAAATATGTTCAATCTTGGTAAGAGATTGTTATACAGGGTGTCCCACGAGCAGTGTGCCAAAAAGCTAGAGCGTGTAGGTCTGGTCAAGACAAGAAAAAAATCGTATGGGAGGGGGGGTCTATTCCCCCCCGTTTAGCCGGGATGGCAATTTTCTAAAAAATTGACTTAATTTGGAAAAAAAAATATTAAAAATCAACAGTTATATCCACAATGCCGTGATATACTTTTTTGTAAAGCCAGAAACCTCTTCCTTCATCCTGTTTCTAAACGAATCTTTTTTTAAGGAATAGTTTTTGAGAAATTAATTTTCAAACTCAAAATTTTGAAGAAAAAAAATTAAAGAAAAAAATTTGGAACTATTGTATTTTTTTTCAAAATTGTATGTAATTAAGTAACAATTTTTTTTCAAAAATTCAATTTTCTTATTAGTTTTTAGTTAAAGATAGAAAACCGAATGCAAAAATGTCTTGTAGTTTTTGAGAAATTAAAAAAAAACCCGAACCATTTTTTTCTAAGAAAAACCTTTTTTTCGGTTTTAACGCGGCTGGACTTGTAGGCAAATTAATGTATGAAACATTGACCTCTTTTTTATTATTTTTAAAAAAATTCGGAGTTTTATTATAATAAATTTTCAATATGATCCCCATTGTTTAGAAGGCAAATATTATATCTCCTTCTAATGGCTGCATAAGTCTATGCTTGACAAATTTTCTTGCAATTTGACTCCAGCGACTTCAATCCCTTCTTTCAGTTGTTCCAAAGATACTATTTCCACTTCGTAAACATAATTCTTCATTAATCCCCACACATAAAAATCTAGAGGAGTTAAATCTGGTGATCTAGGTGGCCATTCCGTGGGGCCCCTTCTTCCGATCCAACGGTCACTAAAATGATCATCCAGCCAGTTTCTGCATCTTAGAACCAAAAAAAAAGATTTTTCTTAGAAAAAAATGGTTCGGGTTTTTTTTTAATTTCTCAAAAACTACAAGACATTTTTGCATCCGGTTTTCTGGCTTTAACTAAAAACTAATAAGAGAATTGAATTTTTGAAAAAAAGTTAATACTTAATTACATACCATTTTGAAAAAAAATAGTTCGGAATTTTTTTTTTTAATTTTTTTTTCAAAATTTTGAGTTTGAAAATTAATTTCTCAAAAACTATTCCTTAAAACAGCTTCGTTTAAAAACAAGATGAAAGAAGAGGTTTCTGGCTTTACAAAAAAGTATATCACGGTATTGTGGATATAACTGTTGATTTTTAATATTTTTTTTTCCAAATTAAGTCAATTTTTTTAGAAAATTGCCCACCCGGCTAAACGGGGGGGGGGGGGGGGGAATAGACCCCCCCTCCCATACGATTTTTTTCTTGTCTTGACCAGACCTACACGCTCTAGCTTTTTGACACACTGCTCGTGGGGCACCCTGTATAACAATCTCTTACCAAGATTGAACATATTTTGATCAAAGATTTCCTTCTTGAATTTTCAACTAGTTATCTCAAAGTTTTGAATGATTATTCAGTTACTAGTAGAATGACTAATAACACAGAAACTTGTACGCAAAATTCCACTTTATTCTATGTTTCAATGCCATTTTTGTAGAACGATTTATCTTGGCTCCAAAATACACTTCAATTTCAGCAACTACTAATTCATTGGAGTCAAATTTTTTTTCTGGAGCATTCTTTTTAAAATCTGCCAACAGAAAGTAGCCGCTTGTAGCCAAAGCAGTTGATCTTCAAGCAAGTCCTCATTCATCAAAGACACTGCTTCGCTAATGTATATTGAAAAGAGAAGAGGTCCGAGTATGGATCCTTGTGAGACACCTAAAAGAACATTTACTAAGCTGGACGATCTATCATTTGTGACAACACATTGCTGTCTGCCATTTAGACAAGAATGAATCAATTTGCACGACTCTGCTATGAAACCAAATCTATGTTGCAATCTCCTACAAAATACCAAGTGATTAACGGTGTCAAAGGCCTTGCAAAAATCTAACCAAGTGAGTAGTGCAATATGATCTTTGTCTAAGGCAATTCTAATTTCATCGGTAACGAGAAGTAATGCGGACTTACAACTACGGTTCGGTCAAAAACCAGACTAGCTGGAGCTTAGTAGGTTTTTAGAAGAGAAATAATTTTGTATCTGTTTGAAAACTGCCTCTTCAAATACTGTCAAACGGAACGATAGGAGGGCTATTTCCTAAGAATGGCGATAATTTGGCTTTCTTCCATTCTAAAGCGAATCCGAATGAAGTTAAGATATTATTGAAATTATAGGTTAAAAATCGAAAAATATAGGGAAGCAACAATTTTATGAATTTAGGGTTGATTAAATAAAGCCCAACAGCATTCGATTAAATTTATAAGATTGCCTCGACAACATTTTCTTCTGTTAGTCTCAGAAAACTAAAAGAATTGCTCAAATATGGTTGTTCATCATTTAACGGACAACAATAGAGTAGTGAATTTATTGTTTAAAACGTCGCAAACAGTATCATCAGGCGTAGCCGCAAATTGTCTACCGCACCATATTTTTGAAAGGTGTTTCCAAAGATCTTTGCTGGAGGTTGAGCTTATGTTCATAAAACTTCATATTGGCCGTTTTAATCATTTTAACATATCTGCTTCGTAGCCACTACCGCAGGTTGAGGCACAGGTTCTATTCTATATCGCCTCCCTTGACTGTAAGCGGCATCTCGTTGTGACATCGATGAAAATCAAGATCAGCTTGAAACCATATTTCAGAAACGGACACAATATCAATTTGTGATTCTACAAATAAGTTTCTGAACTCTTCTAATTCCTTGGTCAGGCTTTGCGCGTTTGAATGACATATTCGCAATCCATTATATTGAGCCCGTAAAATGCGAATCATGCTGTACAAACTTGTATTTATAAGTAAGTCATTGTCAGTGAACCCCCTAGTATTGTTAACTGTACTCTTGATTTTTAAAGCCACTAGGGTGGCAGTTACACAAGAAGGATTATGAACCAGAAGGAACTGAATTGTGAGGTTCAAATAAAAAAATATCAAATAATTGCTTCAGCCCAATTGCACTGAATGTTTAATCTTTCAACATATATCGGTTTGATATACGATTTTCCTCGTTTAAAAATTGTCAAGCTATGCTTACGTTGTGTTTGAATTCTGTAAGGGAGAGCGTTAAGGATGGCGTGATCATAGCACTTATATTTTTCGGATTTAAAATATACAAATTAACCGTTATTCCAACAAGTCAATATAAATTAATTCAACACTTTAAAACACTAAACTACAAAATGATTAGAAAATCGTAAAGAGACTAATTTACAGTTCTATTATTAGACACATTTTTCGACTCTTAACTTTTATGAAACAACTGCAATATATTTAAGAAACTCTGCATCCATTTTTTATAGAAAGTTCGAAAATGTTAACGCCAAGTACGAGTACGAGTATCTACTGATGTCCCAAAACATATAGATACTGCTCTGGCGAGGGCCCGGGGCGCTTTTGCTCTGACAAGATGGCTGTTTCATAGCAGCCAACTTGATTCTAGAGTGAAGGTAATCTGGCCTTAATCAGGCCCATGGTTGCCTATGGATGTCCCGTCTGGTTCAATGTGAGAGCCAGCTTAATGGAAAAGATTCGGGTGTTTGAGAGGCAATGTCTCAGGACTTGTCTCGGATTACATAGGACACCTGAATCTGAGTACACGAAATTTTACCCGAACGAGGTCCTATACAATAGGGCCATGACTGTACGGGTGGATAATTTCCTGATCAAACTGGTTCGAAGCCACGTTGCGAGAGCAACGACTTCGGTCAATAGCCTAATCTCCGAGGCTTACTACCCCAATGATTTATATCTCGAGAGAGTGCGCCTTAATGGCATGGTCCCGCCAGAAGCATTCCTCTATTTAGATAGATGTGGGCTGATCCAGGATAGATTGGCGGTACCGCTAATCTTCCACGTGGGTCGCAATTCCGTGGAACGGCGATCAATGAGCCCGAGCGCTTCAGGTTTTGTAGACTGGTCTCACGCCGGGATCGAGGAGACGTAGTCCGCCAGCATCAACGCTTTTGGTACCTGGAGGGAGCTACGTCAGTGGATACTTCATTATCTTCAGCCTCTTCAAGGCAGGGCTTGCCTAGCAATAATGGCATACTTACATAGGCTTTTGTAGGGTAGGGTACGTTAGGGGAGGCTAGGGTAGGATAGAACAAAAAAAGAATCTTCTTCTTCTTTTCCTTTTTCCGGCGTTGTTATGGTCAGAAGTGTAGGACCATAACCTTCCCACTTAACTGCATTCCTACTGGTCCACTTGTGGGGTCCGCCGGTTTGAACTCAGAAAGTAGCGGCAGGCTTCCCGGTTTGGGATTACCTCATCGCTGAGGCCAGTCAAATGCTGGTGTTTTTGCATTTGTTTGCACCAATTGTTTTTCGGCCTGCCTTTTTTTTTTTTGTTTTGTGACACGGGCATGCTCCAGATTTTTTTTGTTTGATCTTACCCTAACAACTCCGGTGATCTCCAGTCGTGCCAACCCACTGATTTGCATGTACACTTGTGGGGCAGTTTAATGGTGGTATATGTGTCCCTAGGCTCACCTTGGTGTTTTCTAAATTGCCTAGATGTGATTTTTGTTTACTTTTGTTTTAGTCGCCTTTTACGACAAGCAAGAGGTATCGCTGAGGAACAAAAAAAGAATAAAAACCAAAAACCAAAAAAAGTATAAATATATTGAAATTAAAAAAAAAAAAGGTTTAGGTTGGTTTAAGGCTTTTATAAATATATATAAAAAAATGATCAAATGCTAAGTTTAAAAAAAAAATTCTTAGCTTAAGTTAATTATAATAATGTTAATTGTAAGTTTTTTGTATAGTAGTCGAGAGGCATATGTTAAAATTATACACTTTGTTTTAGAGTGGCCGCCTAGGGCCAGTAAGATTCCTAAATTGGTAAGGATAGTTAAGCTAGTTTTAAGCACTTTTGTCTAGGATAAGATAGATCTAAGAAACTATAAATAAAACTGAATTAAAAAAAAAAAGTAAAACATAGTTGCGACTTCATTTCAGCAGCCGACTGAACTCTTTTATAAATCTGTGAACGGTGGACTTGGCGATTTCTATTCCTGGACACACTGTAACACGTCGAATACTGTTTGTGGAATTAGTCAATTCCCTTAAAATGCGTCTTTTCTGGTGATCAGTTAATGCCGGCAGAAGGCCTGATGACTTTCTTTGCCATAAAGAGTCTCTAATTTCTTCAAGTTTTGAATGAGGTGATGAGAACGATTCCAATTTCACAAGTAGATTTACCACTTTTCAATAATTCAATTCACTTGACCTTGAATTCACTCAATGACTATCCCTTCCCATCTTGACAGTGTCTACTCAAACACGAAATGATCGACACTGATCGCGAGCTAATCATCAATATTCATACAGTCACGGAGTACACATTGTAAAACATATTTAAATTTTACCGTCAGAGAAAGGAAACAGCTGCAGTCGGAGTTTGGCTCTATCTCTATGGGAGACTAAATTTGTGTGTGTTTGCCCAAATGACAGCAAATAGCACTTAATGCTTCGAAATAGTTGGAATTTTGAGTAGATTTTATCTTTTTGAGTATACTTTGAAGACAATGAACGGGACCTACACTTGAATGAGGATTCCGAACGGGGAAAGCTGAAAAGTTTCCTCAGGGCAAGTGTTCTGCTAATAACGTTATTGTTTAGAGGCAGTAAATTCGGAAACGTTTACCTACGATAGGTCTACTTAAAAAAAAATGTTTTTCAACTCAAGGGCTGCTTTAATACACTCTTCATGTAAGTATTTGGATAATGGAAAGGATAATAACAAATCACCACATACTGGTACTCAAATAATCTGTCAATCATCTAAGCTGTGTCAGAATTCTTAAACATCTAATTTGAAAGTTACTCTAATGAGTCCGGTTTTAACCTTGTAACCTTGTGGATCAAATTTGCAATGACAATTATACAAAAAAATTGTAGAGTTAATTATAAGATGTGAGCATATACTCATACAATATAGGAGATTGCAAAAGTCCGAAGCAATAAACAAGGAGTTGCCTTGTGCTTGGTAAGGGTTGACACAGTGAGCATTAGAGACAAGTACCACTTCGTTTTTTTGCAATTTGTAGTAGTCTCATTTATTCGATTTTTTGATGTTGTGTTGGTAAACATGTCGGAAACATGCTGGGACAGATGGTATATATCTGAACGCTCCTGGTCAAGTCGGTTATTAAATCCTTATCAGCTGTCAAAGATGCGCTTGGTACTTGCTTCTGAGAATTGTTTTTAGTGGGGTATATCTTGAGATCAAATCGGGATATCGACTTTGAAGCATATTAAAAAGGATGATAGCAGAATATACGGCAAACCCAAGCAACAAAAATTAAAATATGAACTTTCATATGAATATTTATAAACGCTCTAAATGAAATGGCAAGTTAATCAACGTCTTCGGGTTCCAATATAAATTGCAAAAAATACTAGGGCCATATGTATATTAATTAACTTAAGAATGAAAGTTTGGTTTCTATAAGATTGACTAAATATGAAATCAAACAATATTTATACCAACAAAATGTTCACAGTACCTTCATTTAACTATTTAAGATTAATCAAAATAAAAACTGTCTAGACAGACTTTTTGCCATTCAGTCAAAGAATACTTTCTCCAACAATCAGAATCGATGCGTATCTTTAGAAGGTAGGCCATCCACAGGATGGCATGGATACCATTTTTATTAGATGTTGTCTATGCAAGACGCTCTCTGCCTAAATTCCACTACGATAAGAAAACAAATCCTCACTCTATATGGAATTTAAGTTTCATTCCTAAATTCAATGCATACGCGAGGGGCACTGACAGAAAATTAATATTTAATTTGCCACTCGATACAACAATGCATACTCACAGAGCATCTGCAGCCTCATTGTATGCACACTGTATAGGTATTAATTAGTCAGTCATTCTAATGAATTTTAATGAACGAAAGTAGTCGATTAAGAATGCTACACTGGACCCAAATGGGCTGCTTGGAAGTCTTGCTAAGCATAATATCTTGAACTTATTCGAAATTGATTTGAACCCAAACTAAAATAATTTATGATATGTGCAAATGGTTTGTATCTGGTACAATCGACAGGGAAATCAAGTAGCCTTACTTTGTTTATAATGCAATGGTTTGTGTGCAAAAATATGGGGATATGTTCAAAAAGTAGCGGGAGTGTGGTAACGTTTCAAGTTTCAAGTTCGATATTGCAAAACTTTCGGCAACAATTTGCTCATGCTATGATTTTTTAAGCTTTTCGCCTATATCAGGAATTTGTTCTAAACATGGGCCACAGGAGGTGAGCAATTTAAGGTTAAATCATCTCGACCATGTCGGGTCAATAGTATTCCATGTTATTTTTTGTTCTATTTGCGGATTATATTTATAGTAGTTGCTGAACAGTTGCAAACACTCCTCCAGCATCCTAGATGTACGGACCCTCCGAGAAGCCAATATCGTTATCGTTATATTGATGCAACCACCAGAGTCGATTAGGGAGACAATAATTTTATGTCGGCCCGCTTCAGTCGCAAGAGATCGCCATGAAGGCAGGATCTTGGCCGGCCAAGCCTTCCTTAAACTCTCCCAAAACTCGACACCATCACAAAAACAAAGAATAGAAATAAAAATAAAACTAAAAATTTTCAGCACAAAAAAAAAAAACTTTAAAAAGTAAAAAAAATTCTATTTTTCTCTCAGCCTTTTGACTTCATTAAAAAAACCTATTACCTAATAATATAAGCGGCGACGCTTATACTAATTTTAATTTTATTCTTTTTAAATTACTCGCGGACACTAATTGCAATAGGTGACTACTTAAATTACATTTTCTTATGTATTATGCAACAACGCATAGGGCTTCTTGTATGTACAAGGTGGCGCAAGATTTATCATCCAATTTTGTTTTTGAATAACTCTTTTAATAAAAAAAAAAAAAAGACTTTGAGTGATGGAAATCTTTATTTGGACCTTTTCATTTTTTTCTGTCATGTTGAAAAGATCATATCCGTCTAGTGGCTACCGCCAGTATTAATAGACATTTGTACCCGCTTTATCGCATTTTTCATGACTTTCCGCAAGATTTTTTTTTTTTTTTTTTTTTTTTCATTTTTAATATTAATTTCTTACAACTATCTTACGCGCTAGACAAAAATGATTAAACTAGCTTAAATAACTTATAACTACCTTACTGGCCCTGTACGGACACTCTAAAGTAAGAAGAACATTAAATTATACCTTTCGGTCTTACGAAAACAAAAATGATGACAATTAAAATAATTTTAAATTTAATTTCCGCAAGATTTCCGGTGATAAATGTTCGTATATCTGCCGAATATTCTCCTTATGGGCTGCGAACGCGAACGTCCCAGGCTTGATGGCATAAATCCGCGACTTCAAGTAGCCCCAAAGAAAGTAGTCTGGAATGGTTAAATTTGGTGATCTTGCTGGCCATGCCAAATCCGGAGATTATGCGATCAGGAAATGCTTACTTCACAATATCCATTGTGGCTAGTGCTGTGTGTGTGATTGCACCGTCTTGTTGAAACCAAATGTTCACCAAGCCCCGCTCATGCAATTCCAGCAATATTGTCGATGGCGTCCTCAAAAAAATACGGTCCAATCACTCCTCCCGCGTGAACGCCGCACCACACAGTGTCTTTGAGTAGATGTAATGGCTCTTCGTGTATCACACGCGGATTTTTAATACCCTGAAACGAAGATTTTGCTTATTGACGTAAACGTTTGTACTGTTTGCACTGTTTGTTCTTTGTACGGGAAAATGTGTAAGTTTTTCACTAATATCTACCGTCTAGTTATGCCCATTTACGTGGCCCGTCGTCTGGTTAATGTTTCTTCGTTCTCAGCGACATCGGTAGCCACAGCCGCGATATTCTCGGAAGAACGACCAGTCCGGTGGCGGCCACGTCCTGTGTGGTCTCCTATGGTTCCATTCTGTTCAAGTAGAGTAGCTAAGCAGACTGTTTGCCAAGTTGGCACGACACGAATCGACGAAATCGACGTCGAATTTCACGAAATTCCACCGACCAATTATTGGTCAAAAAAATCGAGACAATTATTCCAAGCTCTTGCAAAGTATAGCACTTTGTCTGTATACTGCAGCTGTCTAGTTCACTAATGTCAAATGTAATTGAGGTACGACGCCATTTGCAAAAATTATAACATCCGATAGGGTGAATCATTTTGTGCCACCTAAAAGAGCTGAATTTCTTGAAACGCCTGAACAGATCTTCATAAATTGTAGCCAGGAACCATCTCGATCATGTTAGCTTTCAAACAAAAAAAACATCAAAATCGGTCCATTCGTTCAGGAGCTACGATGCCACAGACAGGCACACAGACAAACAGACACGTCAAACTTATGTATATCACCCCTCTCTTGCGTCGGGGATTAATAAAGATATTGTCAAAGCGCCATCAAGGATGCGGCCTCTGAAACGATCAGTTTCAAGCCACCTCCTAGCAGAGACCTTTAACTTGATGATGAGTGCGGGCATACCCACGTAAAAAACAAAGCACATGCAAGTGGGAGGGGGTAAAGAAAGGGAAACACCAAGTTAATTCGATTCAATTAGGTGATCCAGTACTTTTTATTATTCAATTTACTTTTTTAACAACTGATTTTGCGATAACAGAGATGAGCTACAATTTAACGTTCGAGCTTCGGTCAACGAAAATACTCTCGCGTCCGACCCGTCTCACAACATTTCTCGTCACAACAACTATCCGCCGATTTGTCTCGTTGCAATTTCTTTCACGACTGACTGTGGACTCTACTCATTGCGTTGATTGTCTCGGCTGCCCGTTGATGGTCGGGTGAACGGATCCCGTTGCTGTTCGGATGATTGGGTCCCGTTGCTGATCGCATGACTGGTCTGCTTGGGTGACTAGTCTACTTGGGTGACGGACTCTCAATCCCACATACATATGATTATTCTTTATCGATGGAGATAAGATGCATAAGATTTCTGCAAGTAAAAAAAAAGAGATGATCATGCGCTTTTAAGAAGGATAAAGAAAGATCAAAACAAGACCTAGATCTATGCGATTTTGAGATACCATTGTATGGATCACCTTTGAAGGTTTGACTAAAAAAGAACACGGACAACTTGTAGTGGCGTCATAGTTGATGCTAAGAATACGGAAGGACCGCAGATGTAAACCGTGCTATAAACAATTGTCGCTACCAAACAGAACCAACCTTGGACGAAGACCGATGAGAATTCGGTCAACTTACTTTGAAAAATCAAAGTTGAAATCTAATTAAAGCGGACGGACCACCTACTTTACGATTTAAAGTAACTGGAGGTGGTGTCCAGGCCCAGGCTTATACGGATGATGTTGCCGTTCTCCCTGTCGGCTCATGTTTAACGACTGTCTGTCTCAAAGCACAGGCGGCGCTAAATGTGATAAAGGATTAAATGTGAAAAATACTGGCATTACTCAGCTGGTGCTAAAAGGCATTCCCATCCCGATATCCAAGGAAGCTAAGTATCTGCAAGTCATCTTAGTTAGAAAAAATCCTTTGGTCAAAGCATTTTGAGTCAATAACCACCAAAGCGCTGTCAGCTTTTTGGCAATGCAAAGGTGCTTTTTGCAAAACATGGGGCTTATCGTCGATGTACATAACAATGATAAGGCCGATAATCTCATATTCGGTTGTCTAGTGGAACAGGATCGCAAACTCGTCGTAGCCTCTTTCACCAAACTCCAAAAAGCGGTTTGTCTCAGCTAGACGGGGGCTTTCCCAAGCATACCGGACGCCGCTCTAGATGCTATGATGAACCTTCCACCCCTTAACATATTTGCCAGAGGGTGCAAACAGAAAGCCATGTTTCGCCTCAAGAGAAATGGTTTTTGGTACAACTCGCATTAGAGTGACAGTGTACTAGCGCGAGAAATACCCTACGATCCCCTGGATATGCCTTCCGACGCAATGATACCTACCATCCTATTGTGCTATAATTTTGCAGCCAAACAAAAAAAAAGTCAGAACTGTCTTCGCATTTTTACAGATGGCTCTAGGACTGGGCGGGAGTTCGGCGCTAGAGTTTTCTTTGAGTGCGAAAACATTCGACTGAACTTCTCGTTAGTAAAATATGCGTCTGTCTTTCAAACAGAGATTTACGCAGTCCTAATGGTCATGCACTATTCTATGAAAGATAGATGAAAAGGTAAAAGCATATGGGTCTGCAGTGACAGCCAAGCTGCACTCAAAGCTGTATTCAACCCTCCATACAACTCCACAATGCACAAATTAGTGCATGAACTCAAGACCTTTTTGAACAAAGTGGGAAGACTAAATCCACTTAGGCTTGTATGGGTTCCAGGTCACTCTGAGATCCCAGGAAATGAGATTACCGATGAACTCGCTAGAAGAGGCTCAGGGGAGAGTTTCTAAAGACCTGAACCCGCCTTAGACCTACCTATCCGACATCAACGATTATTTCTTGAATGCACATAGTTGTGGATGGAGGGAATATCCAGGATGCAGGATGACTAAGCGCGTACACCCTGATGTTTGCAAAAAGTACGCAACATTCTTTTTATTCTTAAGGAGAAATGATTGCAGAAGGCTTGCGGGCGTCATTACGGGTCACTTTTGCTAAGCATCTCTACGTGCTTGGCGTCAATGATACGCCTACCTGTGCTGCATGTTGCGACGAGGATGACACAGAAGAACATTTTCTCTGCGTTTGTCCCGCCTTCGCTCGCGCACGGTGGGGCACCACTGGAGCCGACGTAGTGTGTACCAAATCTGTTAGTTCTACATCACTGAAGCTCCTTCTCAATTTTCTCCAGTCGACGGGGAAAATAAAATAAAGACAGGTGTCTGTCTGGTAGTACAATGGACCAGTGTTTTCGTCTAAGTGTTCCAACAGATAATAGAAGCCTCCAAAAAAAAAAAAAAAAACGGAGTTGGTTAGGTTGCGAACATGCACCGACAAAAATCAGCCCGATGAGTGGAATCTCAGCAGGGCATCAGTTGCCCGGCAAGAAAGGAGACCTTATAGCTGCTGCAATCAAAAGAGCATAAATCGCTTAAGCATCGCTTATGAGACCTTCTCTGCCGTCCCGTATGAGTGTTTGGTACAGGTCGTCAACAATCTCATATATATATAGCTTACGGACGAGAAAATCCAGGATATGGCAAACATTCGGACTACAGCAGAACATGGAAAAGAGCCAAAAACGGCGGCAACGATAACAGCGATAAAATCAGACTTGCTCTTGCCAACCGCTGCTTCTTTGGGCTCAGGCGGTAAACTCTCTCTTGAAAAACCAAAGCAAACCTTTACAAAATCTTACTCATCAGGGTTTTCATATACGGCTCAGAGGTTTGGATATTATCAACAATATTTTTCGTAGATATGGGAAAAAATTGTTCTCGCAATCTTCGAGAATACTTGTCTGAGAATACTTGTCTATGCAGAGCGGACGAGTGTTCGTTCCCCGAGGGGCATTGTAGCAGAGGCCGACCGCATCTAAGATGGCCCACTCATGTGCAAATACACAACAAGTTTAGAATTGTGATTCTCCTACCAATTATTGTCAGTGTCCTGCAGGATTTTCTTCTGGTTTGCAGGTTCAATGTCGTTCATTTCGTCCATCGCACACTGGTCATACTTTTTCTTTTATTTTCTAAGAAATGAACGCTTCTCTCTCTCTTTTCCAATTAATAAAACGTGCGAGCAACTTTTGCTGTAACTTGTAACTGTAATTTCCTGCTTTGTCACCACAACGTGCGTGTAATTCTCGTCAACCGAAATCTTGGAAATTTTCAGAAAAAAAAGGAAAACTCGTGCCGATTTTCACTCTTAACTTGTGGTTTGTATAGGCCATGCACGATGTTAGGAGAGATTGAGGGCGAACGGAGCAGGAATCAACCGTCATCATGACCTTGTAACCAACCGCCACTGTGATGCCAGTGTGACCATTTAACCTGAACTCAGGATCATCGTGGCAGCCACGACTAGGCAGATATGTAGACCCATTTTCCTCGTTAGTCTATGGAGGACTTCCGGTGAAGGATGATTACCTCTCTCAAAGTAATAAGCTTCTAGGATTTGTGAAATAAAGAGGTATTCGAAAACAAAGAGTGGAAGTTGACGCTTATGCTTATGGGTCATGCCAGGATTTAAAACCTTAATTCCACGATTTTGCCTTAGTATAATGAAGGCACCTGATTAAGAAGCTCTTGCTTACTAAGAGTTTGAAGTACCGAATACACTTTGCTGTTATTTGCTTCGCATTCAGCGTCTTTTTTTCTCTCTCTTTTAACTCTTTTATAGTTACTCGTAGAAAGATGCACTCACTGAAACCTAAGTTAATTTTTATTTTATTCCCAGACAAGCTCCCACAGACCACATATTAACCCCGCATAGAGTCTCATGGGGAATCTTAGGATCAAGTTTCCTCCACCCGAACTAATACCTATTTGTACGCTAGCTCTACTATTATAATATTTACGCCAATTTGAAAATTCACCAGTTACCACTTCGTTCCCAGCGTGCCTTTCTCGGGAATTCCAGAGAAACACAAAAATGTGGGAAAACTCCGAAAAAGACTAGAAAAGTAGAAAAACCATCAATAGGAGCAAAAAAAAGGGGAACACACA
This sequence comes from Merodon equestris, assembly GCA_958301585.1. NCBI lineage: Eukaryota > Metazoa > Arthropoda > Insecta > Diptera > Syrphidae > Merodon > Merodon equestris. The sequence continues at coordinate 209,639,427 of OY284413.1, read as the reverse complement.
CGCGAGAATACAAAAAAAGCAAACAAAAGGAAGAATAACAAAAACAACAAACGGAAAAAAGAATCTAAAATCTAAAATACCGACGGTTTATCGGGGTCTCTATCTAGGACTGGTGTGTTGTGGTAGTACGCTCAAAGCGTACTTAGATCTCCGGTGGGAGTTGTAAATTTTTGCGGTTGATGTAGCATTGAAAACCGAGTCCAAAGATAGTTGCCTAATACCTTTATCAGTGGCATACCAGAAGGACGAAAAGACCGCTATTTGAAACCACCATTCTCCATTCAAGCATTCAGCATCATCGGCATCAACCAGTCAGCCAACCCAGAGAATCAACCGACCGCCCAACCGCCCGACCGACGTGCTCAACACACCCAATCCGCATTTGTAAATCTCTCAGGGGGCTCCTTTTTTCCACTCAAAAACTTTTCAAAAATTCATGAAGTCTGATTCGTTTTTGTTTATTCTAAGTGAAGTGGAATATTACATGGATATTTGGCAGAACAAGTAGAACAGGTTACCTTCCGGAGGTTAACGAGCAGTATGAGGTACGGAAGTTGGAGAGCTATCTCTAGTGTAATCTCCACCGAAAGTGATATCTGGTTGGTGGGATATGTGTGCTTTTTCTTCTCCTTGCATCTCTCACTCTTGTTTCTCGTTGTGTGTTTTTCTTTTTCACGTTTTCGTTCCTACTTGTTTGTTCGCTTTTGCATTGAGATAGAGACACATGTGGCATTTGTCAATGGATGAATAAAGGTAAGCGAGAGATGGAGGTAAGAGACCCAGGCTTATGCATATGTTATCTCTGTGCTCTTTGCCTTTACTTGTATTTACTTGACAAAGGTGCGAACAAGAATTGTACATTTCGACTGAGCATTCATTTTTAATGTCTCTCCATTGTGGCCCCCTCCTTGATTGTTGTAATGCCATTGGACTTTTCACAGTCACTTACAATGTACACCCAAAGTCTGGCAATGGGAAGAGATGAATTGGATACTGGGATTTATAGCTGCATGGGGATCCTTAGATTATTCAGTATATGTATGTTACTTACACTCCCGTTAGAAGGGAATCTAAGATAACGAAACGGAAGCAAGGCCGTAGAGATATCAAGAAATTTTAAACTGAAAAACCCGCATTCAGAAATAGGTGTGAGTGCTTCATTTGCTAATCAAGTGCTTGGGTAACTATGTGACGAATATGACGGTTATGAGTCAAGCCTCTGTTGTTGAAAGGAGTAAAGCGAAAATCATGACTAAACAACAACCTTAACCAGGAACTTAAACCGAAAACATAACCATTTAAGGATATTTGCCTGAAAATGTTAACGATCTCTGCCTGGCAAAAATGCCGGATATTGGAGCATGTGGCTTACTACATATTGGCTAACTACACTGCCACCGATTTTATATGAGCATCCACAGGTATTTCCCACAATACCATAAGACAGCGATGAAAATAAGCTTTTAATCAACATTGACAAGACGTGAAAAAATTAGTTTTTAATGGCACGAAAGACAAACGTGGACTGGTCTCCGATCTAGCCGCCCCTATTTTGAGTATTAAATTTTGGTTAGAATATTCCAAGCCTTTTAAGCCAGACTGTTCGGAAAGTTTCTAATCTTTCCACACACGCCCATCACGAGGAGATCTGACCTGTTCGTAAAACTATTTAAAACAACTGTTCAGAAACTTTCCTGAATGCCACACAAAGTTCCATTGTCATGTCAGTTGATGCGCAAGAATCTTATTTAGGATTTCAGGGGTTACAAATCCCTAAAAGCATCACTTTCTTGAATGTTTTTTTATTTAAGCCTTGCTTCTCCAAGCTCCAACATGTTGATTGAACACCTCTGTGCTTTCATATTTAGCGTCAGAGGTATAGGTCTAAGCAGCCGCTAGATCGATGGTTCACAGTCTTAACCTCTACTATTCCATCTTGTTTTGATAACTCATTCTTAACTTTTGGAATTACATGTCATAAATTGATAATATTTGGGAAAAAATCTCAAATCATCTTGTGGTTATTATAACTCGTATATAGCGCGATTGTGAGAGCTATCATCACCTATGCCTCTTCAGTATGATAGAAAAAGACCGAGCAGAAAATTACTATAACCAAACTACAAGGTCTTCAAAAACTCGCATGAGGTAAGTCAAAACTGTTAATATTCGAATTGATATTCTTCAGCATATGAGGAATGGGTTCAAAGGTGCTGCGGAACGTACGGAGGGTAGATAAGTAAAATAGATGGAGATTACGTACATTACGAGTGTGAGTGTTAAAAAAATTGAATTCTAATTGGTCGTACAGTCAATGGTATGGTGTTAATGAAGAAGATGCCGGGCATCTCTTCGTTTTTTCATCGCATTCAAGTTAATTAGCTTACGGCGGTTTGGGTAGGGAAGTAGGAACAAAGAATTGTTTCAGGACAGACCGAAGGGTGAACAAAAGTTTTACACAGGGATCGGGTCGCGTAAGGGTTGAATAATAAGAATAATAAGATAATACAGTCGTCTCACGAGCTGAATTGCCTTTACGAAGTGTAAAGAAATTAAATTCCTAGTCACAAAATATGCTTAGGTTGCGGATCACCTGAACGTTGGAAATGGAATGATTGTGTAAAAAGTACTACCTATCAGGAAATCTTCTTCTTCTCCTTGTTAGATGGCGCTAAGTCCGGTGTGAACCTACTCAACCAACAAGCGTCTCCAGCTGGCATGATCTTTTGCCACCTGTTTCCAGTGCCGCACTCACAGTTGGTTAAGGTCTCCCTTCACCTGCATGCGCCACCTTAGACTCGGTCGTCCTCTTCTGCATCGTCCCTCACGGTTGGATTCGAAGACTCTTCGGGCCGAAACTGTGTTGTCCATTCGCTCTATATGGCCTGACCATCTTAGACGTTGGATCCGGAGACCTCGTATTAGGCCGATGTCGCTGTACAGCCCGTACATTTCATCGAAGCGATCAAGGACGTCCTCATCTGTTTTCGTTAAAATCCAGGCTTCTGCGCCGTAAAGGAGGACCGGGATGATCACTGATTTATATAATGCTACCTTGGTTTTTCTCAATTGCCTCTCGAGCCGGAAGCTAGCAAGAGTAATTCTGCGCTTGATTTCAGCACTGTTGTTGTTGTCGCTGGTCGCTAGTGAGCCAAGGTAGACGAAATTCTTAACCACTTCAAATTAGTAGCCGTCAATTGTGACATTCTGGCCAAAACGTCCGTATTGTTCGTCTTTTTTAGATGACAGCATATACTTGGATATACCCTCGTTCACCGAAAGACCCATTCTAGCCGCTTCTGCTTCAATGCTTTTGAACACTTCATGTCATACGTGCACCCAAACAATTGCGCAGACTTGAAATAGATCGTACCTCGTATGTTGACCAATGAGTCTTGTATGATATTTTCGAGCACTATGTTGAAAAAGTTACATGACATTGCAGCGTCACCTTGTCTAAATCATTTTTTAACATCAAATGTCTCGGTTGATTCGCTACCAACCTTAATGGAGCAGCGAGAATTCTATATTGTCATCTTGCACAATTTGACGAGTTTAGCACTAGACATGGCTTGGTATAACTTTGCACACTGTCATAGGCGGCTTTAAAATCGAAAAATAGTTGGTGTGTCGATTTGGAATTCTTGGATTTTTTCTTGATCTGCCGCAGTCTGAAAATTTGGTCTATTTTGGATTTACCTGGCCTGAAACCACACTGAATGGTATCTATCAGATTATCCACAAAGGCTTTCACACAAGGTTCACACAGTACGGCAGAGAAGATCTTGTATACGATGTTAAGGAGACTTCTTGCTTATGGACTGGGCAAACGATGCTGAGATTTCATTCGAAAGGTATGCTTTCTTCGGACTATATTTTACAAATGAGTATGCGCTCTACCAACTCATCCTTAAATAGCTCAGCAAATAGGTCGCCAGCGCCCGCGGCTTTATTAATTTTAAGCTTCGAAATAATAAACATAATTTCATCATTCTGCCTGGTACCGGTATCAGATCTATCATCGCCCTTATACAGTCTACAGAAGTGGTTTTTTCATATTCTCAGCCTCAACTGAGACTCTTCCTGATTTATAGCCCTGGCATGTTCGTCTTATTTGTTCATAAACCTTGCGAGTGTCATTCCTGTGGTAGCTTCATCTCCTCGATCTCACGCTTTTCGTGCTCTCCGTTTTTCTTCCTTAGAAGCATGTGTTCCTCTCTCTTTTTCTGCTCGTAGAGCTCAAGAGCGGCTCTTGTTCTGACTTTATAGGCGGTTTGCTTTGTTACATGGGCTTGTTTGAATTGCTCATCAAGCCAGGAGGTTCCAGCCGGCGACGGTTTAAAACCCAGCACATCAGATGCAGCGGGTCTGATGGTGAGCTGGCAATTCTCCCACTGTCGTTCTCTTAATTGTGGTGGTGTCATCGGGCTTTGCGGGAAGTTGAGGGAAACTCGATCGGCGAAGATCCTAGCGGTTTCATACTATTGTAGCTTTCCGACGTCAATCTCTTAATTTGCTCGACTCCGTAGCATCCTTGATATCCTCATTCGTGACTTGGCTACAACAAGGTAGTGATTCGAGTCGATGTTGGCTCCTCGTACAACTGGGATGCTAGAGGGGTGTCTGGCGTCAATCGCAACATGATCAATCTGGTTGATGGTCGACTGATCTGGTACTTGCTACAAGGAGGTTACGCCCCGCTAGGAAGTCAATTAGCCTGAGTCCCTTGTCGTGGTGTTATGTACACTATGATCGACTCAAATATGTCCTCTTTACCCAGTTTTGCGTTAACACTCCTTTGTACAATTTTGGTGTTATAACTAGTCATCCTCAAGTCGATCATCTATTTCTTCATATTAGGAGATGGCACTAGGAATTGTAAAGATCAGATTGAATAAGGGTAGAGTTATGCCCCGAGAAAATGATCTTAAGAGAAGTACATGTACATAGGGATGACGAAAAAAGCTAAGAAAAGAATAGGAAAGGCTGAATGAAATGAGCGACTTTGCAGGTAAGAAAGAATTCATTTCAATAAAATGGGTACGACGCAAATGGTAAACAGTTTGAAAACAAAACTTGTTAAGGGCCTTACTAAAATCTTCACAGGAGTTTAATGTTAAATGAGGTTTTCTATTATACAGGGTGTCCCACGAGCAGTGTACCAAAAAGCTAGAGCGTGTAGGTCTGGTCAAGACAAGAAAAAAATGGTATGGGAGGTGGGGTATATTCCCCCCGTTTAGCCGGGAGGGGCAATTTTGAAAAAAATTGACTTAATTTGGAAAAAAAATTATTAAAAATCAACAGTTACATCCACAATGCCGTGATACTTTTTTGTAAAGCCAGAAACCTCTTCTTTCATCTTGTTTTTGAATTTTTTTTAAAAATAATAAAAAAGAGGTCAATGTTTCATATATTAATTTGCCTACAAGTCCAGCCGCGTTAAAACCAAAAAAAAGGTTTTCTTAGAAAAAAATGGTTCGGGATTTTTTTTTAATTTCTCAAAAACTACAAGACATTTTTGCATCCGGTTTTCTGTTTTTAATTGAAAACTAATAAGAAAATTGAATTTTTGAAAAAAATTAGTACTTAATTACATACAATTTTGAAAAAAAATAGTTCGAAATTTTTTTTCAAAATTTTGAGTTCGAAAATTAATTTCTCAAAAACTATTCCTTAAAACAGCTTCGTTTAAAAACAAGATGAAAGAAGAGGTTTCTGGCTTTACAAAAAAGTATATCACGGCATTGTGGATGTAGCTGTTTTTTTATATATTTTATTTTTTTTAATATTTTTTTTCCAAATTATGTCAATTTTTTTGATAATTGCCCCTCCCGGTTAAACGGGGGGAATATATCCCACCTCCCATACGGTTTTTTTCTTATCTTGGCCAGATCTACACGCTCTAGCTTTTTGGCACACTGCTCGTGGGACACCCTGTATATTTGAAAACAAGAGTCATTTTATATTCGCCAACGGCAGCCTGAAGGCTTGAACTTGATCTACTTTACGTACACATTACAAACACATGTATAAAAATGCATCGCTCAATCAAGTTACAACTCGAACCATCACGAACTCCCCGAGCCCGACACAATAAGCACTCTGCCGTACAAATGTACGCCCTCGACAAAAAAAAATTGGGATAATATTCGTAAAATGTTTAGCGTGGGAGAATGGCGATCTCTTGAACAACGCGATAGGTCTTAAGTGGTACGCAGATGGCCATAGACGGTACTAAGAAAATGGAACAGGCGTTCAAAATACTATTTGTGGCCCAAATTGAAAAGCACTTGGATTGATTCCACTGTCTCCAGGTCATGTTCTATGCCATCTACCAGTGGCGTGGAGTCCATATAACCCGATTCCTACCGAGTTACCTTTTCAAATTCGAACTTTCAACAATGTTTATCAAAAAACGCGCAACATGAATCCTGATGAATAAACATAAATATATGTGTATTCCTTACACGGGCTAACGTGCCCCACACCAACATTTAACCTAACCAGTCAACCACTGCCTATCGTTCCACTCTACGCACACACCCACACATCACTGTCTGTATATTCTCCAACACCTTACCCGATCAAGAGACACAAAGCGCTAGCAACGAAAAATAACACGGAAAAAATCGGGTTATAAAATGTTTGGCTGGATAGAACAAATTTGTTTTCCCTCCTTTTTCTTCCTTAAGCAGTGGCGGTGTTTGACTTCTCTCTGTTCAATACACGCTTTCTTACGCAAAACAATAACACGCTTTTCATGGAGTTATTTTTTGAATTTTGTATGCATCTGGTTGCGCTGCTGTGTCTAGTATATTAAGCAGGTTTAGATGTATGTACATTGTATGTATGTAGGTTTCTGTTCGAAAAAATCGTAAGAATAATACGGTTTTCTCCGAGTTACATATTTGTTGAATTTTGTATGTATTTCGTTGCTTTCTGTATTCATCTGTAGGTCAGGTCCGTTACTGTTTGAAAAATTCAGTTTGCGCAGATTGTGATGCGTAGCTTAATGTGAATTTGTGTGGTGTTATAAAACTAAATAGAAAAGGACCAAATTAGGAACAGTGAAAAGCGTGAGAAGTGTGAAAAGTTTGCTTATCTTCAGGTTAAGGAATTCATTAAATTTCAAATTAAATATTGTTACCTAAAAATGGCATTATTAAGTGTAGACTGTCGCTTAACAGATTTTCTTTTGGAGGAAATAAATGACTTTAGTAAACTGAGTTTTCTGAAAAAACAAAAAGTTATAGAGACGGGACGCTCTACTCCTTTTATGAAAATAGATTATAAACGCAAGGATGGTTTTGTTTCTCATTTTCATGAATCTCTGTACCAAAAATATACTTGGTTGACTGGTAGTTGTAGACTAAATAAAATTTTTTGTTTTCCTTGTCTTCTTTTTTCAAATTCTCCTAGTGTTTGGAGCCGTACGGGCTTCACTGACTTAAATAATTTAATAAATTCTGCAAACAAACATGTCAAAACAGAAAAACATATTCGTAGCTGTTTATCTTTGCACGAATTCGGTACACACCGTATTGAAACGTCCTTAGGTAATTCATTTGCAGCTCACAACAAAAAAGTCGAAAAAAAAACTACATAGATACAGTAGTTCTCTTAGGCAAACAGGAGCAAGCATTTCGGGGTCACGATGAAAAGACTGACTCCAATAATCGTGGTAATTATGTCGAAACGGTATTATACTTATCTAAGTACACACACTCACAAAAGTATCCGTACGCAGTTGATTTTTTACATTTTTCTTAAATAATGAACAAAAGTTGCAATTCTTTTTGATAATATTATTTATTTACTTAAAAAAATAACAAAATAACTAAATAAAACTTATTTCATAAACAAACTTAAAAAAAAAACACAGTTTTTCATATTTTTGGCGTTGGACGATCTCACAAAAGTATACATACGATCTCACAAAAGTATACATACGATCTCACAAAAGTATACATGCGCTCGATTACGGATAAATTTACCGTTACATTTCCAATTAATTGCGTCCTTCTTTGTTTGTCCAGTATTCAGTCATCGTATTTCTGTGCCAGAGAACGCTGCATTTGTAAAAATCGGGAACAAAATGCCTAAGTCAAAGGAAATTTCTTTGGAAGTCCGAAAAATTGTGGTAAAGTTGAAAAATGAAAGAAAATCTCTTGGAAACATTGCGGAAACTTTGAATTTACCGAAATCAACGGTACAAACAATTATAAAAAACTTCAATGGCAGTGGAACTGGTAAGCTGGATGAGAGAATGCGGAGGCATATTGTTCGATCAATCACAGAAAATCCAAAGCAGAGCGCTGTTAAGCTTGCGAAAGATACCCAAAATAATCATGGGGTGTCTGTTAACGCAGAGACCATTCGTCGTTGCCTGAAGGAACGCGATCTCTATTGCAGAGTAGCAAGGAAAAAGCCATTCTTAAGAGAGATTAACAAGGCAAAACGTTTAGCATATGCCCAGAAATACCACAATATTCATCTGACAGATCCTTCGTTTTGGGAACGCGTCATTTTCACTGATGAATGTAAATTCAATGTTTTTGGTGGTGATGGGCGCGTTAAAGTGTGGCGAAAAAAGAACACCGAACTTGATCCCAAAAATGTTCTTCCCTCTGTAAAACATGGGGGAGGATCTGTCATGGTATGGGGAGCGATGGCGGCAAATGGCGTCGGTATTCTAAGGTTTATCGAAGGAATTATGGATAAGCACATGTACATAACCATTCTAAAGGATAGTTACCTTCCTAGTGTGGAGAAACTGGATTTAAGGGACAAAGCTGTTTTATTACAGGACAATGATCCAAAGCACTCTTCAGCTCTGGTAAAGGAATGGTTGCTTTATAATGTTAGAAAGAAGCTGGAACATCCACCACAATCTCCTGACTTAAATGTCATAGAGCATTTGTGGGATCATTTGAAGCAACAAGTCAGAAAAAGAAATGTCACTTCGATTTCAATGCTTAAGACAGTTCTGGTCGAGGAATGGAATAATATAACCCCAGAAACAACACGTAGGTTAGCCGTTTCCATGCCTTCCCGATTGTCTGCAGTAATTGAAGCCAAAGGAGGCCATACCTCGTACTAAGCACGTGAAATTTTTTAGTTATTATTATTTTTTAAATGCGTATGTATACTTTTGTGAGTTCACCCAACGCCAAAAATATGAAAAACTGTGTTTTTTTTTTAAGTTTGTTTATGAAATAAGTTTTATTTAGTTATTTTGTTATTTTTTTAAGTAAATAAATAATATTATCAAAAAGAATTGCAACTTTTGTTCATTATTTAAGAAAAATGTAAAAAATCAACTGCGTACGGATACTTTTGTGAGTGTGTGTATGATATATTAATGGACTCCGATTTAGAGCAATGTTCAAGTGCACCCAATCCAATTTTTTCCGGTCTCTCAAATGATATTCAGAACGATTTGATACATAGTATCGCTGCAGTCATAAAATCTGAAATCAAAACAGAAATTAGTAAAACGCGATTTGTGTCCATTATGATCGATGAGACACCAGACGTGAGCCATAGGGAACAACTAAGTGCCGTATTGAGGTACTTGTCGGATGATGGGATAGAGGAAAGATTTCTTGTTTTTTTTGACGTGAGTGAGAGTCGTAATGCCGATAAGCTCTCAAAACATATTTTTAATATACTTGATATATATATACAAAGACAAGTTAATTGGCCAATCTTATGATGGTGCCGCAGTAATGTCCGGGGAAGGGGGCGGTGTTAAAAAAAGAGTCCTCGATGTTTGTCCAATGGCTTACTTTATTCCTTGTTATGCCCACGTTTTAAATTTAGTGTTATCCCGATCACTTGAAAATATATCGAAGTTGAACGTATTTTTCGGCAATATAAACACTTTAGTACGTTTTTTCAATAAATCAACAAAGCGTTCAAATCTTTTAAAAGAAGTGGCCAACCGGCGCATGCCGGGAGTATCGGAGACTCGCTGGCACTAAAATTCGCGAATAATTAACGTTATTTTTAACTGTAGATTAGATATTATTGATACTTTTAGTCAAATAATAGATAACCCCGATGAATGGGATAATGACGCGCTTTCTATGGCCGAGAGTCTGTTACTTAAATTAGAGGGCAAAGATTTTTGTTTTTTATTAAATACGCTGTCCGAAATATTTTGTAAGACTGATGTCTTGTTTAATTTAATACAGAATAAACAAACGGATGTTGAAGTGGCTAAGCAAGAAATCGAATGTTTTGAGTCTTGGCTTTGCTCTGAGTTTCCAAAAAAGGATGAATCCATTTTTGAAAGCGTAAACGATTGTACCGAACTTCCGCGAAAACGTCGATTACTCGATTTAAAAACACACTATAAGCGTCTTTTTGTAGAAATAAAGGACAATATTATAAGCCAAATCAAGACTAGATATAAATCTTTCACGGAATTAATTTTTTTGGATTTATTGAATAAATCGAAATATGATCGTCTGATATCAAATCCAGATGAAAAAATATCTTCTTTGATGAATTTTTTTTCTGGAATTTTTGAATTTACAGCTTTGAAAAACGAGCTCAAAGTTTTATATACAACTTCTTCACTTCGACAACTTGGCGTTCTAGAACTCCATAACCATTTGGAAAAAGAAATATTGCGTGACACCTTTCCCCAAATTTTGAACTTAAGTGGTCTATTTCTTACACTTCCAATAACTGTTGCCTCCGTGGAGCGATCTTTTTTAGCTCTAAAAAGAATACACACGTATTTAAGGAATTCTCAAGCAGAAAACAGACTCTCAGATTTAGCACTTTTATCGATAGAAAAGCGACTCCTTCTAAAAATTAAAAGTAGACCTGACTTTTATGAAAGAGTTCTTGTAGAATATGTGAAAAAAGATCGTAGAATAGCACTAGAATATAAGTAAGAAGAGAGCAGTTTAGCAAAACTTTTCACAGTTCTTTTTCTAACGTTAACTTCTACTGTTTTTAATTTAAATAAAAAAAAATATTACTTTAATTGAAATACATATTTATTTTTAACCCTTTATTAATTGATATTTTTGTATATGTTACATATGTACATATTTATTCAACTACGAAACTTTTGTGAAGTTCCTTACTTTTTTTATTTACAACATCACTTTAAATTTTCCTTAAGGTATTGCATTTGCATCTGCCAAAAACGGTTTCTTTCGAAGCCAATTTTATTATGCGTTAAGCCCATTGTAAACTTAAACTTTAATGAGTTGACGTATAAAAAATTGGCTTGAATTATTCTACCCACATGGCGTGGAAAGCAGATCCGCAATACACGACATAATTTCAGGAGACATTCGTACTTAGCGTTTGCGGCTGACTAATTTTTCTTCGACTTCCCTTTTGAAATTATCCACGCCACGCCACTGCATCTACACTTATACCAACATAAATCTCGAGCCTAACATCAAAGGTATTAAGTGATGTCCTAAGCGCTTGGTTTTTAACTATTTAAAGAAAGGAACACAAGAATATAGCAAAAGTATGCAAGGTAACTAAAGTTGATAAACTTATACTTGCCATTCACTTTTTTGAGCATATTGGCTTGTACTTTACTAATAATATGTTGAATATTATCAAGAGATTTGATGTACAGTAGGTGGCCAAATTATTAAGGATATCATATCATATTTATGTAATTTATAGTTTATTATATTTAAATGTAATGATGCTGTTTATAAAGAAATCCGTGCAGGGACGGGTTAAGAATATCCCTGCAGCGATACCTCTCGCTTGTCGTAAAAGGCGACTAAAACAAAGGTAAACGAAAATCACATCTAGGCAATTTAGAAAACACCAAGGTGAGCCTAGGGACACATATACCACCATTAAACTGCCCCACAAGTGTACATGCAAATCAGTGGGTTGACACGACTGGAGATCACCGGTGTTGTAAGAGTAAGATCAAACAAAAAAATCTGGAGCATGCCCGTGTCACAAAAAAAAAAAAAAAAAGGCCGAAAAACAATTGGTGCAAACAAATGCAAAAACACCAGCATTTGATTGGCCTCAGCGATGAAGTAATCCCAAACCGGGAAGCCTGCCGCTACTTTCTGAGGTCAAACCGCGGACCCCACAAGCGGACCAGTAGGAATGCAGTTAAGTGGGAAGGTTATGGTCCTACACTTCTGACCATAACAACGCCGGAAAAAGGAAAAGAAGAAGATGCTGTTTATAAAGAGTTATCTTATCTAAAATATTTAGCTACTGGTATCAATATTACTGTTTTTGTCAAGTGGCAACACAGGACGTGTGCGTCATTTGTCAATTGTGTGACGTTTCTTCTCATTTAGTCATTGTCCGTTAAAAAGCGCGGCTTGCAGTATTGGACAATGCAGAGGCGGTTGATCGATAAGAATCTTATGGGCAGCCTTACAAAAAACCACGCTTAACCGACATTACGAAAAAGAAACGACTCCAATGGGCTAGACAACATCGAAATATGACTATTGCAGAGTGGAGCCGAGTAAGTATAACATTTTTGAATAATGCAACTGATTAATAACGATTTTCTACTATTCATTCTATTAATTTACAGCTGTGCTTTTCCGACGAATAAACCTTTCAAATTTTTGTAAGATGACACCCTCGTGAACAATTCCACCCTAATTGCCTTGTAGAGAGGGTATACATCGTAGAAGGGAAAGTGAAGCAAGACCAATACCCGGTTACTGCCGCAGGTCAATAAATGGGTCCCTGTTACTGCATTTTTGGCTGAAAAAAAATGTCACTCTTTTGCCTTGGCTAGGGAATCCACCAGCCATGAATCCCATAGAGAACATATTTGAACTCACCAAATGGGCGATTGCGAAATAAGTGATAACCAGCAAGCAGCAGTTGATTGAAACTCGCATCAGAGAATGGCATCACAACTCCAAACTCAAGAAAGACGCAAAACATGCATTAAGAGCATGCCCCGATGCATAGAAGCTCTTATTACAGCAAAGAGTGGAATCACCAGAACTTAAAATTGAGTCCATTAATTTTTACCAATATTAATATTACTCATACAAAGAATATGAAACAGTTTTGAATAATTTGTTTAATTTTTGTGATCCCAATAGATAAAGAGAAACAAATAAAAAATATACATATAAGAGACTTACAAACAAGCATTTGTTACAGAAATCAAATTAAACTAAAAAATTCTAAAATCTCAATACTCTCCCTTATAATTTGGCCACCTACTGTATCTCCGGAAAAAAAAAGTCCAAAGCTGGCCAATTCCCTAGTCCAAAAGGAGAGACAAATTACTCACAAAACACATTTCTCAATCGGTCCATTCGCGACCAATTTCAGTTCGTTCATTTTCGGCAAAACAAAGTTCAAAATCATTGAAAGTTGGCGGTAACGTTGTTCCCGCAGTCATTGGAAAAATATGGGACAATGATTCCGCCGGAACAGCAAACTATTAATTTTTCGCCGCTGAAAGCAATCTTTCCACAAAAAAGCGAATCTTCCTTCAGCTTTTCAAAAAGCCAACATAAATTCGATGCTATGGCAGGTCGTTCGGATTCGTTTCTTGGCCGACCTTCATTTTGTATGATTTAAGACCAAATCCTTGCGTAAAATCTTCTATATAGTCGAATACCACATTCCATTGCTGTGAATGGACTAATCATGGTCCTCATAAACACTGGATGATACACCAGCAATATTTTGTTCTGTACACGCTCTCCACTTACGAGTAGAGGAATTGATGTCCAAATGGTACGCCATTTCGTCACTATAACTTGAATAGCTTGCTCAGTAGTTCGATTATGTTGACCGTAAGATAGTCGAAGTGCTTAAGATAAATCTTTCATAGAGCACGAAATTTGATAATAAATTTCAATTATTTGTAAGCGTTATTCGGGGGTCTTTCCACGATGAAATTGCAATGCTGAGTCGAGCATGTTTGACCTCGGCACATGTCATGAATCAGGCGAGTTAAGTTGAATGCATATTCAAACAACTTCTCCTTTATATTTTATTGATTTATTATATTTATTGATATTTTAATGATTAAAAAAATAAAGTAATTCATTGCTGTATCAGCAAAAAAAATTATAATTAGTAGCCAAATAGGACTAAAAGCGTCGAATTTACAAGGACTTCGTCAACGAAACAATCTCTCCGAAAACATCTTAAAACATAAAAGAGACAATATCAAAAGACTTGTCGGGACACTGCGGTCCAAAATATCACCTTTAGAGGTAAAATAAACCTCTCTCCCAGGACATGGTGCAGACTATGTATCTTTTAAGGGCTATGACACTGCAGTAGTAATACTATACGAGTGTGTTGGACATTTCCGCCTGAGACAACATCTCTTCCTTAAAGTATAATCGTACCTCTTAAAGAAGTTATTTCGTGAGAGATCAATCCTCAACTTCATTTGAAAATTTAGTGACATCCTTCAATACAATAATTCTTTCTGGTCGCAGAACCCTCCTTGCTAAATGTACCATAAGACTCTTAATTAGAAAAAAGAAAAAAAGTAACCAGGCACCGAAGAACAAAATGCTGTGCACGTTCTTTGCAAAACAAAAATTCAGCAAGCACGGTCAGTTTATATGCTTTTAGGCGCATGTAACTCAATCAGAACTAAATGGGTAAGAAAAAAAAACACACACCCATTAACACGAAAAGTCGGTAATCAATTCGATAATTATGGCCTGAACCCTTTTTACCTTCGTCATTTGTGAAAGTAAGTCTCTCAGATCCCGTAACAGCCCCGTCATCGAAAGTGTATTTCAGATGTTTTCCCCCCGCAGCGTACCGATGAAACCTTCTGTAGTAAATATGTCAAGTGTCTGTCTGGCAGTACAATGGACCAGTAATTGCGTCTGAGTGCTCCAGACTAGAAAAAGAAAAAACAACAGTTTGAAACGCTTTGTCAGGTTTCGCTGATGAGAGTCCTTTTGAATGCCAGCCAAATGTGTGACATTATGTCCTTTGCATCAAAATTTATTTCCATGAAACAGTCATAAACAGTCATCTCCGAATCATCGACATTACCGGCTGATATCATGACTTAAGCAAATTGTTCTTCGTCCATAGTATTATAGTATACCTTTAGCCTTACTTAGATCTTGCACCAGATGTATTGATATTTGGTCGTCAACCTACGTCCACTTTGAATTTCGATTTCATTGCGTTGCGGATACCCTGATACCATGGTGCGGTAGGTCAATATTTGAACCTTCGCATCGCCTTTAGGGCTTCATCAATTAAGTATATTTATCTACCGTGATTCTGTTAGCCTGGAGGGGTTTACCGTCCTTGTCCTCTATTTGGGAAGTCTGGTTTACTGGTATACCAGTAGAAGAATGAACAACGTTTAAAGTTTAAGGTTCTGCCCTCTTTCATGATCAAGTAGGTGTTAGTTATAGCCTCCATCTTAGGCCGCTTCTCGCTCCCTTTAAGTTACATTCACTCAGCAGGTTATCAGGATTGCTTATAGAATTGGAATCAGAGGAATATTTTGTTATCTGACAACAAGATTTCAGCAAGGGTCGAAACTTGGTCCTGATCTTTTTACACTGTACATAACGAACAGCCTGGTGATTGCTGGACATTTATTTTTGAAGAATCAACTCACAAGTTGGTACACATTCCTGCGATGCTGGAAATGGCTATAAGCTTACTAGTAAATATCTTTTGAACAATTATGAGTGCATGACTCAATTAAACAAAAAAGATAGAATCAGCTCGCCGGGAGCCAAGGTACAACTTCGGGTCTTCTACCTTCAATTTTGCAAATTTTTACCTAGATCTCAGGAACCACAGTAGCCAGGATCCTAAATTGGTCGCTATGAGCTCAGTTTCATTTACTCTATCTTCTTCTTTTCCTTTTTTCCCGGCGTCGTTATGGTCAGAAGTGTAGGACCATAACCTTCCCACTTAACTGCATCCCTACTGGTCCGCTTGTGGGGTCCGCCGGTTTGACCTCAGAAAGTAGCGGCAGGCTTCCCGGTTTGGGATTACTTCATCGCTGAGGCCAATCAAATGCTGGTGTTTTTGCATTTGTTTGCACCAATTGTTTTTCGGCCTCCTTTTTGTTTTTTTTTTGTGACACGGGCATGCTCCAGATTTTTTTTGTTTGATCTTACTCTTACAACACCGGTGATCTCAAGTCGTGTCAACCCACTGATTTGCATGTACACTTGTGGGGCAGTTTAATGGTGGTATATGTGTCCCTAGGCTCACTTTGGTGTTTTCTAAATTGCCTAGATGTGATTTTTGTTTACCTTTGTGTTAGTCGCCTTTTACCAAAAGCGAGAGGTGTCGCTGCAGGGATATTCTTAACCCGTCCCTGCACGGAAAAGTTTCATGTACTCTATAGACTCATAGCTACTCTGCAAGTTTGGTTTGCTATATGCGTACGGACGGACGGACATAGCATAAGTCTTCCCTACCCTAGCTTTGCAAGATAGAAGACTAAAACGAACTCAAGCTGCAATTTCATTCATGGTTTCGTCCTATCTCGAAGTGCCGGCCATGCATGATTCCATGCACGAATCAAGATTTCGCTTGATTTCTCTCGTAAATATCTGATATACTCATAATGGGAATGACACTTCCGTTAAGGCGTAACATATGATTCTCGTCACTTGGGAATGCCTCGCTAACGTACGATGCATAAACTATAACTGCGACATCACGACTGAAGAGTCCCTTCCTCCCAAGTGCATTATTCAATTTTCTAGAATCATAACTCTACCATGAATCACTTTGTATTCGCTCTGGTAACCTCAACACAATTTTTGAAAAATCTACAAGACAATGAAAACACAAGCTTGAAAAAGGGCATATCAAGGTATTATAGACAAAAATATTGTTCAAATTGAAGTACTAATAGTTAAAGTAAAGTATTTAATAATTCTACGGAACCTACTTGCTGTAAGTACTGGGTGCTCGCAGGGGAAATGGTGCTCGTCGGCCTTCTCATTAACTTTTATGACACTGTGTCCTAGATTTCAGATAAATTAATATTGATCCTTCTACAAGTTACTTTATTCAACGTTTTGAAGGGTCAACTTTTTTTCACTCCTGTCAACTTTTGTATTCACTCTCTCTCTTACTTGTTTTCAAATAAAGAACGTGTAGAAAAACGGCATGTTGATTATTACGTAATTTTTTCGGTCATTCGAAGCCAAATTAAATCTTTTTAAATCTGGGCCATCATGGAAGATTTAATTAAAATATATTGCAAGTAAATGCAAAAGATTTAATGCAACATGCATTTGCCAATCTACAAAAGAAGACGGAAGACATAACGGTTGGGCAAATTCATTCTCGTATGGAACTGCTGGACAAGAGAATGGCAGAAATTGAAGAACGCCATAAGGAAATCCTGCAATTGAGTGCCAAAATAAGAGGTAGTACAAAAATTCCATATTTTAGAGAAGGTTTCTTGGAAGCCGAAGAAGTTCATGTAAATGAAAAGGCCAAATTCCTGGATGCCTTGAATGCTCTTCAATCAACAAAGAAACAGACGGAATTTCCACAAGTCGAAAACTGCCGAACATCGAAATACCAAAGTTTTCCGGGAAATATTCAGACTGGGTATCGTTCAAAGACCTATTTTCAACATTAACAATCAACGACGTATGTAAATCTATCTGATGTATCGGAAAATCGACATCCGATCACCGTTTGTGCCCTCATTGATCCCTGCTCCGAAGTTTCTTTCGTCGCCGAGTCATTAGTACAGCAGTTTAAAGTTGCCTCGGAATTCAACGTTTGTAACTATATCAGGAGTGGGAGGTACTTCAAATCAGACTGCATCTAGGTACTCCACCGAAGACTTCCTTCAAGCATATCGGCGTTTTGTAGCACGACGTGGCATATGCTCAAGCATTTCAAGCGACTGTTGTACAAATTTCATTGGCGCTAATAAAGAGTTGCGAAATCTTTTCAAAAAGGCGAGTAATGAAGACAAGGAGATCGCTCAGATATTAGCCAACGATGGAACTGAGTGGCTGCTTCTCCGCTCCTCACTTTGGCGGGATTTGGGAAGCAGCAGTCAAGCCAGTGAAGATGCATTTAAAGAGAGTTATTGGAGAGACACTACTCACCTTTGAGAAAATGTATACCTTGTTTACACAGATCGAGGAATGTCTCAATTTAAGACCTTTGCAACCAATTTCGGATGATCCATTCGACTCACAGCTCTTAGCCCGGCGCATTTCTTTATAGGAACGTCAACACTTACGATACCAGAACCATCAACTTTAGACTCAAATCCACATCGACTTTCTCTATGGCGCCTAATTCGACAAATGTACGAGCACTTTTGGAGCCGTTGGTTCCAGCGTTCAGTAAAAATTGGAAATCTTTGCTTGGTGCGATCCAATCTATATCCAACGTGCAAACGGCCCCTGGCTCGTGTTGTCGACGTGAAGCCTGGTTCAGATGGATTGGTTCGTGTGGTGCATCTAAGAACAGCGACATAGACTTTGGTCCGGCCCATTACGAAGATCAGCGTACTACCCATAGAGCACTCCCACTTACTTGTTTTCAAATAAATAACGTGTAGATTGTTGACGTGTTGATTATTACATACAATTGTATTTAAAGATATTGACTCTGTTGTTTTTATGTACTATAATTTTCTGTTAACCCAAGCTACTTTGTCAAAATTGAATACTCAGTTATATAGACGGACTCACTCACTCTTGGCACGAGCGTCGTCGAATAAAGACCAACCATTATTAAACGAAAAAGAAAGTGTTTTTTTATTTTGTTTCCAAATGTTATTCCTGGCCAAGGCCTGGTTCGTGTCATTTTCCGACGACAGCATATATTTCGTCTAGCTTTCATTTACCGCCAGTCCCATCTCAGCCGCTTCCGTCTCAATGCATAAACGAGCAGTTGTACGGACTTGAAAAAGATCATGTTCGTGTTGACCAGTGAGTTTTGCACGATTCTTTCATGACGAAAGAGTCACACGATAGCATGTCGCCCTGTTCAAAGGCTTTTTTGACATTTTATGCCATTAGTGTTTGAAATAACTTCTGGAATAAATATAACTTACTTTTAGTTAAGATAGATTAAGGTAAATATAGTTAGCTTAATTAAGGTAAGTTTAAGATGGAAAAAATATTTTCCTAGCCTAAATTAAGTTAAGTTAGTCCATAAGATAAGTCTAAGTAGAACTCAATAAAAGTGAATTAAAAACTAAAAACCAATTACTTCTGGCATATCCACCTCACTCTTAGCTCTAATAAAGCCCAATCGAACGAAGAGCAACTGGACCGTATATCCCAAAGAAGAAAGTAATCTAGAGGTGTGAGATCACAGGATGGTGGAGGCCAGTTCACAGGTCCATTACTCGAAATTATGCGCTCAGCTAATGTTTTCGGCAATAAATTGATGGTGTCGCGCCTTGTGGCATGTTCATTCAATTGAGTAACCAAGAAATCAGAAATCATGTTTCTATTGCGCTCTCCATTGATGGCAATATTCTGGCCGGAATCGTCCCTAGAGAAATATGGGCCGATGATTCCGCCAGCCCATAAAGTACACCAAACGCTGAGTTTTAATGATTGTAAAGGCGTCTCGACAAAAGCTTCTGGGTTTTCTCCCCTCCCCTCATTCTCGATATTTTTAGTGTAAATAAAATTTTAATATGCCCTGGGAACCTCTACTGGCCTAATCTAAATTAGTCGAAGATGGCTGTGGTTGATGGCTTCCATGAACTGTTGTCTTATCGACCGGACTATGCTGATACCGTTAGAATTACCACTTGCCAATCGAAATAGCTCGAGGTTTTTTTATCTTTTATTGATGTCCATATTGAGTTGACCTACACTTTACTGTTCAATTGTGTGCATTAAATCCCCAACCAACATGAAGATAAGCAATTATACGATACCAAAAAAAAGGAATTACATAAGGAACAACAAAATTACCATTTTTAGCAACGTGCAACCTAGTTGCCTAATTGGACAATCCATGTAAATACAACCATAGCACGGATCTGACATACATTACTCACTCCGATTATTCCTTTCCCTCTAAACGGAATTGCAAGTTGTTGTTACGTTGCTTATGATCCACCCACTTGTCAAGACCTTAATGAAATGTAATGCGTGTCACGTGCTACATGCACGAATCAGCGAACAGGGCACATGTTCAAGCAAACTTCACTTGCCAGTCATGACGATAGCGAACTACCCGAGTGTTTACCCAATCCTTCATAATAACAGCTCCTTTGACACATTCGCGTAAGAAGTCCACACGTTGTTTGTTATCGTTTCGCCACTCAGCAGAACGAAGCCAGGCCTCGACAAGGCGACTTTACGACAACGACACTAATATAATGCAAAGAAAGCGATTTGTTCAACACAGTTTCTTAAGAGTTGCTTAAATGCTTACGACGGGACATGGGCCTGGCATCTGGATGATGATTAGTAAAATGCGTTGATTATAAACATAAGATGTGAAAGCATCTGTTAAGAGGGTAGATAAATCTCCATTCAAGTCAAGTCGTGGGTCCGACGATATGTTAATGAACGTCCTAAATGAGATGTTCACATACATATATGGTATTGCAGAAAAGAGCAAATGCTTTCATCCAAAGTCCTGGTATCCTGTTCTGCCCAACCCGGAAATGACAAAAGGATGCTTTTATGCCTTTGGGTACACTCTTGTAATCAGTACCTGAAAGAATAACGTCGTTATCATCATCATCAGATATCAGATATCGTTCTTTGAAATGGTCAGATTATCATCCATTTACTAAGCACAGTAAAAGCAGGAAGAGTGAATACATACGAGAATGAGGATGTGTCCTATATAAATGATGAAACCATTCACTAAAGAGTTTCCATGATTCAAGGGGAAAGAGGGTGGAGGTCTTAACAGTGACATGTACCAAACGTGGGCATGACAACGTCCTTAAGAGGAATTATGAGCTCATCAATCAAGCGACTATTTTAACTAGTGGACTACTTTAAAATTTCATAAACGTAATTCGTTTAATATGTCTTTAAAAACATTTAAATGAAATTTTAGACACCACCAAAGGATACTACTACATACCATTAAAGACTTTTGGATGGATTGGGATTCCATTGATCGCACATGCTAATTCTCAGCAAGATTTAGTAGATGACCTATTAAATGAAGTTGCCTCGAAGACTTAGAAGATGATCTACTGCAGTATTGATATAAATGTCCTACTCTCGATTAAATCGGGTAAATAGACTACCCGTCGTTATTATATTGCCGTCTTTATATTGCCTGAATAGTTTACTTAAATGAATGTTATATGTTCATCCTACGTGTTCCGCCTACACCAATATTAAACTCTTCAAAATGGTACATGTCAGATTAGGACAATGCGAATATTTACAACCACAGGCAATTATAGAAAATTAGAAATGAAGCACTCACTCGTCAATAAATATGTACCTTAACCTTCCTACGGTCCCCAAATTTACTGACGCGCACGGGCTTCGGAACAAATTTAACCAAATACTCTATTTTCAGGGGTTGTTTTAGATGTTTGATAATTTTTTGCTGTAAGCTTTTGTAAATTAATAATTTAATTACTTAAAATTAAAACCAAAGTTATTTAAATCAAAATTAAAATAAATTTGTTGCAGCTTCTTCATAAATTTTTTTTTACCATTCAAACTTTAACAAAATTTTTAATTTAATAATAAAAGGAAAAAAACCGTTAGTTATTAAAATTTGTACACAAAATTATAATTTAAGAATACTGTTCACATATATACTTATTACAATTGTCGCAACCTAATCCTGTTTTATTATCTGTTTTTTGGCATAATCGATTTCTTTTAATTGTGTTCTTTCCTGAAATGTTTTGCGATTGAGCCGATGAATATGATTGTGCGTCGGTTTGAGAATCACTTCGAATTTTTGGCAGTTTCAAGTGAAAGATGTGCTTTAGGGAATAACAAGCTGCATACCAAGATTTTTCCAAAAATTAGCGGCCCCTTGTAACGCAGCCCTCTTTCCAGGTATAGTTAGCGGATTTGAAAAAAAGCGTTAGAAGCTGAAATATTGACCATATTACTGAACACCACTTGCAGGCAAGGTTTTATAATTCTTACTGCTTACTGCTTTGTCCGAAGTCTCATCACCTCCTTTACATTTCCAGGGTCATTTCTGGCCTTTTATTCGGGCGATCACTTACTTTTGAGTCATGATGTAGATTTCGGGATGTAAGACACGAGAACAATATCCTCGGTAAATGCAAAATTAGATGAAAAGATTGATCTTTCTTTTATATTTACTATTCCTACTAATGTAATCCGTTGCTACATTGAGGGAGCTTTTGATAACGCTACCTTTGACAGCATGTGCAACGCTACTAGACGGCATGGCATAGATGAAGCACTGATTTTGTGGATCAATCGATGCTTGTGCACAGAACATTGATCGCTGAGGCAGGCCTCGAGCAATGTATAGCAATGTATCAAGTCTGAAGTAAATAGGGGCTGCCCGCAAAGTGGTGTCCTGTCTCCGTTGTATGGTGTATGGTGGTCGACTCTGCTCGATGCTCTTAATGCATCTGGAATCTATGCCCACGCCTCTGCGGATGATTTTACTGTTATTTCTGTCGGCTCATGTTTAGCGACTGTCTGTCTCAAAGCGCAGGCGGCGCTAAATGTGATCGAGAACTGGTGAACGAGTAATGGGCTGTCGGTTAATCATCTTAAGACTGAGTCGTTCTCTTCACGAGAAGGAGGAAAAATACTAGCATTACTCAGGTGGTGCTAAAAGGCATTCCCATCCCGATATCTAAGGAAGCTAAGTACCTGGGAGTCATCTTAGATAACAAGCTCCTTTGGTCAAAGCATGTTTAGTCCAAAACAACCAAAGTCAGCTTTTTGGCAATGCCTAGAGGGGCCTATCGCCGAAAAAGGTCCTTTGGATCCACACGGCAATGATAAGACCGATAATCTCATATGCATCGGTTGTTTGGTGGGGCAGGCTAACATGCAAACACGCTGTGGCTTCACTCACAAAACTCCAAAGAGCGGTCTGTCTGAGCTGCACGTAGGCTTTCCCCAGCACACCGGGAGCTGCTCTAGATGCTATGATGAATATTCCACCCCTTGACATATATATCAGAGAGTGCGCCATGGGAGCTACATATATCTCTCCTCAAGAGAAATAGTCTTTGGTACAACTCGCATTGGAGTGACAAATGGCTCCAGTACTGGACGGGGGTCCGGCGCTGGAGTTCACTTTGAGCGCGAAAACATTCGACGGCACTTCTCGTTAGGAGAATATGGGTCTGTCTTTCAGTCAGAGATTTACGCATGCACTATGCTGTAAAGCACAGATTGAAAGGAAAAGGCATATGCGTCTGCAGTGACAGTCAAGCTGCACTCAAAGCTGTGTCCAACTCTCAATCCAACTTCAAATTACTGCACGAACTTAAGACCTTTTTGAACAAAGTCGGAAGACTAAATTCACTTAGGCTTGTATGGGTCCCAGGCCACTCTGGGATTCCAGGAAATTCGATTTCCGACAAACTCGCTAGAAGGGGTTCAGGAGAGAGTTTCTCAGGACCTGAACCCGCCTTAGGTCTACCTGCTTCCACAGTAAAATACGACATTAACAATTGGGTCTTTAATGCATATATTGGGATGCAGGATGACTAACCGCATACGCCCTGATGTCTCCAAGAAGTCCGTAACATTCTTCTTATCTTTAAGGAGAAATTATTGCAGAAGGCCTGCGGGCGTCATTTCAGGCCCTTACACTTTTGCCAAGCATCTCTACGGCATCAGTGAGACGCCTATCTGTGCTGTATGTTGCGCGGGAGATGACACAGCAGAACACTTTCTCTGCGACTGTCCCGCCTTCTCTGTCCCGCAAGTAACATATATTACTGCGACTCAGCAACAAGCGGTCAATCCCCCAGAAGAAAATGCAACGCTACAACATACGGCCATTCCCCCCAAGAATTGCCAAGAATTGGGTAATCGATAGCGACATCAGCGAACTGCCATAAAATCAATCCAGCTGATCCAACAACACCGGCGGATGACCCCAAGTTAATATTAAGGTATAAAAGTGAAGTCAGTAGTCATAAGACCAGACCAGTTTTCCGTTTGTGGTCATATGGTAAAGGAATAAATAAAGTCTCCGTTGACCAACTAAATCAAAATTGTGTTTTTTTTTATTCGGCTCAACGCGATTGCGTTAATCGCATGGTGGCGCACCTTTGGGGCCGACGTGGTGTGTGCCAGATTTCTTAACTTTACATCTCTGAAACCCCTCCTAATTTTTCTCCGGACAACAAGGCAAATGCAATAAAGAAAGGTGTCTGTCTGGTAGTACAATGGACCAGTATTTATGTCTGAGTGCTTCAACAAATAATAGAAGCCTCCAACAAAAAAAAAATTTAATCCGTTTCTCAAGTAATTTTTATGTCAATTAATGAGACGTGAAAAAGGTTATCGTTTGTGAGATTGTGCCGTTTTGGCCTTACAATCAAATCAAAAACTATACGCATATGTACCTTGCTCTTTTCTGAAGTACTTCCGGTTTCCCTGCCTGTATAAAGCTAAAAATTACGAGCATAACTCGTTGCAGAATCGCAAAGTACCCAAGACTTGATCCCGCATGCTTTAATGGTATGTAGTGCCTGGTTGTCTATTTTCACATTTTCGGGTGGATTGTAAAGTTTTGGTAAAGTCTCAACCCACTGATTCCATAACTCACTTATAGGGAGCAAATTTTTAACAGTCGTCGTTCACCTCGGATTTCCATACTGTTGAACCTTATACTCTTGATATTTTTGCTTAAAGTCTTCAATGACATGGCTACAGCAAACATTGGACTTTTCCTTTTTCAGAGTTCCATAAACTTTCAGAGCTTTCGTTGTTTGATCGAAAAACGCTAACCAATAAAAGTAGTCCAATGAATACAAATAGTTCGGTGCTACCAATATCAGTCGATTCTTTACCACATATGCTTCTACCCTCAGTGTTGGTGACGGTCAATATGACACGTATCAAAGACGGTGGAAAAAATAATTCAAAGCTGGGAATTTCTACTTCTGTAATTGTAGAGCATGAATAACTTGTCAATCCTGGCACCAAGTTTATAATATTTTCCTTTGAAGCTTTCGGACAATAGGTTTTTTGAATAAGTTATTTGATCATTTTTTGACATCATAATTTCGGTAGGCACAAAGTAATTTTCAACATCACTAAAATCACTGTTGAATGTATTAGCTACCATTGTGGAGTGCCGTGATCACTGTTCCATGTTCATTTCGATGGAAAATCTTCAGATGATCTTCGAGTCATTGAAGAGGAAAAAAGTTCACAGGAGTCGACGGTATATCTAATGTTGGGCTTAATCACCTACCGCAGGTGGCTTTAGAAATATACGCCATCCTGTTCAACAATGCACTGAAGTCAACGGTGGTGCAATCAATTCCCAAGAGAAGTAAAGACACCTCTAACTCGGCAAATCTCCGGTCGATAAGTCTCCTTCCGAGTATCAGCAAGATCTTCGAGAAGGTGGTCCATAGATCCCTGTCTAAATGGGTTGAGGACAATAATATCATTTCCTATAACCAATTCAGTTTCAGGGCGAGACATGAAACTAATCATGCCGTCGTGTTGGATACACAATTGCAAGTTGGAACAAATGCAAGAACCAATGCACGGATGCCTGTCTGATTGACTTGGAAAAAGCTTAAGACAGCATATGGTCAGAAGGTCTTTGTTACAAGCTCTGGCGAAGGGCATAAGTTAACTTTAGCTGATATTTGAAAGAAGTCTAATCGACCGGTTGCCGGATCAGACATAGATCTGCCTCTTTTCGGGATGGAGTGCACCACCGCTATTTTCCAATGTTCCGGATAATGTGCATTATTCAGGACATTGTTAAATAAAGTGATATAAACCTTCCATTGAAAGATGTCTAAGCACACCTTTGATTTCAACTGATTGTTTCTTCTTCTGCTGATGGTATACTGTGTCGTTGGCGATGCCGATTGATGTGCCAGTATGTTGAACGACTTCGCTTTCTCTGCTCCGACAACTACACATAACAATTCGGTTCACGTTTTTCAGATTTTCACCAGTTGTCGTTGTGCTAAGCCGCCCAAGGCACTCGCCATTTTCAAAATCTTCACAGTCCATCTAGTGAACGTTAATACGGCTCGGCTCATAAGCTCTAAATTGTCTCACAGCAGACCAATTTCTTGCACACTCGTTGGCAACTAAAAACATATTAAGCAACCATTGGTTATCAAAACAACACAGAAAAAATGCAGTCCTTGGAGTCCCAAAATTCTCAACAGTTTTTGAACACCCCTAGTTCATTGCCCTCTGACTAACCAAGCCTATATACAACATTCTAACTAATTATCTAACATACATAGTCTAACTTATTTGCTGGTCGTGAAACGAACAGCGCCAAACAATCAATTTGTTTGATGTAAAATAAATAGATTGAAGATAAAATGCAGTCGAGTACAAAACGATGAAGATACAATCGAAAAACATTTTTTGATCTCTGCGTAACCCATAAACTTTCCTCATTTTCACAGAGCATATTGAGATGAATTGCAAAAGGGGTAAAAACCGATAAATTCGACGATTCATTTTCATTTCCAAACTCAATTGCTCGCAGGAATTTAGCAGAATTTGCAAAAAAATTGCGTCTCGATTCCTACTCATTTTACGGTACTCTCCATTGGGGATCATTTTCTTCGTTTTTCACATAGCTTTCCCGAAAACCGAACACGAAGGAAACAAAATCGAAATATAAAAGTAAGAAAACATTTATCCAGGGATGCAAAGTTCGTTCTTCACTCTTTTTTTTTTTAGCCATCATCATCCCTCATGAGTCCTTTTACAGCTACTGGGATTTCACGTCTCTGTTTTATCTTTCACTTCTTATTTCGGTTATAAGTTTTCCTTTGTTTCCCCTTTTTTAGTCTTCTTATCCTTTTTTAATAAAATTCAAAATGAGTGTGTATCGTGGAAGACTTCTGAGTTTCGTTGCTTTATAGTACCAGTGCGAAGCATAGTTATTTGGAGTGTGGCGTGCTCGAAGTGCTTTCAAAGAAAGGGGTTTTCGGTGTTACACTTTGTTTTAGGGAAAGTTTTTTTTTTCTTCTTGTTACTGGGGTATGACCCCCTAGGAAGAGAGATACTTTATGGTCGTATTGCAGTAGTTGAGTATCAGTTAGATCGTCGCTGGCTGCAGTGCCAGCGGAAGTTTTCCATTTCCCTGTGCAGATTTCAAAAATGGAATTGTACGAGCACTGGCTTAACTATCGTTATAAATCTTATTTTATTTTAAGCTGGAGTGGTACTATGGTTTTATAAACACTATGTTAACGGAAATTAATTTGTGAAAGCAATCGTATACATATATTTTCCTTCCGCAGAGTGTCCTGCAATCATAAACGACCACCCGCTGCGGACAAGATTTTGGATAACTTCAGAAATACTAATTGAATGTCTGGGTGACTGATTGTCATAGTTGGCGATTACTTACATATGTATGTATGTTATAACAAGTTGAATCAAAGAAGCCAAGTGAAATTCCCTAAAATATTATCAATAAGTAGATAATAAGTAGCAATTAAATCGCTTTTTGATAAAATGTAAACTTCGAACGTATACCAAAAATCCGCGGCTGTTTTTCATATTTTGGTTGAATTCCTTTAAATGAATTAACATAATGAAAATGCTGTTATAAAGGTAGTTCCTCCCGGTTTAGTTCAATTATCCCAGCAAGCTATTGTAATAACTGTATAAGATTATCGCCTTATTTTCTTATTCAATTCAGTCATCATTTTCAGGATACATAAGTTAATCTTCATAATGCTATCATCTAGGGACGTGACACAAGAACAAAGTCTGTAGGAAAGTAGTTCAAGGCGATTACAATAATACGAACGGAAATAAGACACTGTGTCCCTTCTTCGATAGTTCCTTCATCTTTGACAGTCCCCTCAGGTATAATACACACTGCCAGCGCTTTCTGATATTCGCTTTTTGGTATAGCATTGAGCTCTTCCAGCGATGCGGTCTTGTGCAGCCGATATGCTAATACACCCAGCAACTTTTCTGATAGTGATTCGATGATTAATAACCAAAACCATTGCAGTTCAATGTTTCCATACGTTGTTGACATGCTGAGGTGTCCAGAGCGGGCATCGCCATTAATATCTTCCCGATTTTATGTGAATAGCTTGTACCACTTATACAGGGTGTCCCACGAGCAGTGTGCCAAAAAGCTAGAGCGTGTAGGTCTAGTCAAGACAAGAAAAAAATCGTATGGGAGGGGGGGGGGGTCTATTTCCCCCCGTTTAGCCGGGAGGGGCAATTTTCTAAAAAGTTGACTTAATTTGGAAAAAAAATTATTAAAAATCAACAGTTACATCCACAATGCCGTGATATACCTTTTTGTAAAGCCAAAAACCTCTTCTTTCATCTTGATTTTAAATTAAGCTGTCTTAAGGAGAAGTTTTTGAGAAATTAATTTTCAAACTCAAAATTTTGAAAAAAAATTGAAAAAAAAAAATGTTGAACTACTTTTTTTCAAAATTGTATGTAATTAAGTAGTAATTTTTTTTCAAAAATTCAATGCTCTTATTAGTTTTTAGTTAATAACAGAAAACCGGATGCAAAAATGTCTTGTAGTTTTTGAGAAATTAAAAAAAAACCCGAACCACTTTTTTCTAAGAAAAACCTTTTTTTTTGGTTTCAACCCGGCTGGACTTGTAGGGAAAATTAATGTATGAAACATTGACCTCTTTTTTATTATTTTTAAAAAATTCGGAGTTTTATGAGGATACAGTAAAGTGACACAGTATTGGAATAACCCTGGATTAATTCTTTTTTTTCATTTATAACGCCTGAAAACTGACCTGCGAAATTCGTCTGGGTACGCCCGCCGCCGATGGGTTCTACCCGAATTTTGGATTTGGTCCGACGCAATCCCTCCCTTAGTACAAGGAGGATGGCTATTATGCTTGGAGTGCCCAAATCTAGAGTATGGAGAGTGCTTCATACCGAAAACCTACACCCGTACCATTTTAGGCCAGTTCAGGGACTCACCTCAAACGACAAGCAGATAATTTAATCTACTAGCAAGATGGAGAACCAGCACACTACAGCTTACGGGTTAGAAACTGGCTGGATGATCATTTTAGTGACCGTTGGATCGGAAGGAGGGGCCCCACGGAATGGCAACCTAGATCACCAGATTTAACTCATCTAGATTTTTATGTGTGGGGATTCATGAAGAATTATGTTTACGAAGTGGAAATAGTATCTTTGGAACAACTGAAAGAACGGATTGAAGTCGCTGGAGTCAAATTGCAGGAAAATTTGTCAAGCATAGACTTATGTGCAGCCATTAGAAGGAGATATAATCTTTGCCTTCTAAAAAATGGGGATCATATTGAAAATTTATTATAATAAAACTCCGATTTTTTAGAAATAATAGAAAAGAGGTCAATGTTTCATACATTAATTTTCCCTACAAGTCCAGCCGGGTTGAAACCAAAAAAAAGGTTTTTCTTAGAAAAAAGTTGTTCGGGTTTTTTTTCAATTTCTCAAAAACTACAAAACATTTTTGCATCCGGTTTTCTGTTATTAACTAAAAACTAATAAGGGAATTGAATTTTGGAAAAAAAAATTAGTACTTAACCTTCATCCGTCCCTAAAAAAATGTTACACTATAGTTCCTTGGGTCTTTTTGACCCATGAGGTTTTTTTGATACAAATGATCCTTTTTTTAGCTTAATTCGTTTTAGATTGAATAAAGGAAGCAATTACAGAAACGTAAGGAACACAAGGTTTGTTTATAATAAATAATTATTTAACTTTTTACACAATTATTACATATATTGTAGCTATGCATTTTGCAAATAAACATATTACATATGATGCATTTAGTACCGTGCTTGTTATCTGACTTAATGCACAATTTACATCGACCTCTTTTAGGAGAATTGCCTGCTGAAATAGATGCACTCGATGACGATTGGGCAGTAAGAATTTGATTGATGACGAGCTGCTTGCAATTGGCTGACCGTGGTAGACTTGCTCGTCTAATCATGTGCTCCTTTATCAGCGATTATCCTACAGCTTCTATAAAAAGTCGCCTTCGATGGTGTTTTGTAATTTTCCAATTTGGAGAACTGGATGTGAATAAAATGAACGCATTGGACACCGAAATATCTAAAATATTAGAGAAAACAACAATTGGCCATCTGTTGGTTTTTCTCCTAGTGCTGTAATTTGCGATCATCTTGTCCAACGTATCCACACCTCCCTTTGTAGCGTTGTAATCTAGAATGATATGTGGTTTTTTTTTCAGCATCATTGCTGACTTCTTTAGTGCAGTGGAGAGTGCTCTGAAGGATAACACACTTGTTTTTCCTCGGTATATATGATACCATAGTCGTATCTTGAGTGAATGCAAATGTTGATGTGAAAATTGGCTTCCCCTTTACTGCCAGCAGAATAGGAGGAATAGATGGTTTATTTTTTCGAATTGTACCGATCATAGTGAGTTTTTTTCGCAGTAAGATTTTCCCGAGTTCATGCGAAGTGAAAAAATTATCCACTGTAACATTTCTACCTTGAAGGCCTTCACACAAATCGAGTACAACTCGCCTCCTTTGATTTTTTTCCGGTGGGGCTCCTTGTTCTTTTCCAGTATACACTTGAATGTTCCACACATAACTATTTTTGCTATCGCATAGCACCCAAAATTTAATTCCGTACTTTGCTGGTTTCTTCGGCATGTATTGTCGGAATGGGCATTTTCCACGATATGCAACTAATTGCTCATCAATCGTTACGTATTCACCTGGATTATACAACTGCGGTAATATTTCAACCCACTTTTCCCACAATTCTCGAATAGGAGCGAATTTATCGGAACTTCTTCTAGCTAATCGGGTGCTTCTGTCGTCAAATCGTAGAACCCTTGATATTATTTTGAAACGTTTCAGGGACATAGTAGATCGAAACATATGTCTTCCTTTGATCTTGTGCCACAAATTCTCTAAACATTCATTATTTGATTTGTATACTCCTGCTAATATCAAAAGGCCAATAAAAGCCCCGAGTTCAGTGCTATCTACGCAAATCCAATCTCCTTTATAGACACGCTGACCTTCTAAGTTGGTATTATCTAAAATTATTTTTTCGAGTCTGGGTGAAAATAGCAGCCGAAATGCCGACAATTCCGTTGATATGCGAGAAATTGCATATCTTGTAATACCAGGCGTTGTATGAATTACGTTTGCTGAAGCAAATCTCCCACCTGAAGTATATGGTTCCGAATTCCATAGAATTTGTTTATCTTTTGAAATATATAACGACGTATCTTCTGAAGGATTGTTTGCTATATCACTATCAGAAGAGCTTTTATATATGACTTTCTGATTATTTGTTTCTCGATATCTATGTATCTATGTACATATACACACAAATCCGTACATGCAATTCGGCGAGAAAATATGTGTTCACGTAAAGAGATTATGTTTACAAATATTGCTAATGTGCGTATGCGAACATATACGCATATTATGTACACATAATATCATAAACGCGATCATGCAACAAAATAACTTTAATGGGTATTTTGACCCGAGGAACTGTAGTGTTACTATTTTTACTACGACGAACCTAATAATCGATTTAAATATTTTTTTTGCTAGAAGTGCTAGTTACACACTAAAATTAAAAGTCACTTGATTTCAAAACTATATATCTCGTACTTTAAAAGATATTTGAAAAGAAAGGCCACTTCTGGGTCAAAAAGACCCGAGGGACGAATGAAGGTTAATTACATACAATTTTGGAAAAAAGTAGTTCGAAATTTTTTTTTTCTAATTTTTTTTCAAAATTTTGAGTTTGAAAATTAATTTCTCAAAAACTATTTCTTAAAACAGCTTCATTTAAAAACAAGATGAAAGAAGAGGTTTTTGGCTTTACAAAAAGGTATATCACGACATTGTGGATGTAACTGTTGATTTTTAATAATTTTTTTTCCAAATTAAGTCAACTTTTTAGAAAATTGCCCCTCCCGGCTAAACGGGAGGAAATAGACCCCCCTCCCATACGATTTTTTTCTTGTCTTGACCAGACCTACATGCTCTAGCTTTTTGGCACACTGCTCGTGGGACACCCTGTATATTATACAAGGTGGCGCAAAATTAATCATCCAATTTTGTTTTTGAATTACTTTTCGGATCGTGCTGTGTATGCAGTTACACCGTCTTATTAAAAACACATGTTCACCAAGCTTCGCTTATCCAATTCCGGTAGTATGAAGTCGTTTATCATGGTCCAGTAGCGTTTGCCAGTATCAGTGATCGTATGGCCGATTTTTCTTTTTATTTTTTTTTATAGGGTTCGCGCGCAAATTCAAGAGTTACGCTTTTATGGTGTTTGTCACACAATTTAAACGAGATACAGATGGTTTGTGTCGAAGTTGTTCGTTCACTATTCTCCCGGGGTGGGTGTCCTAGATAGGATTCGAGAGATTCGACTAAATTTGTCGCGTTGGTTGTAATTCACAGTAACTTTTTTGCTGCCATTACTGTGTGATATTGAAAATGCACACACAGAGTATGAATTTGATATGATCTTATAATGCGAGTGTTATGCCTTCGTCAGCATTTTTTGATAATCTCTCATTCTAATGCAACTGATGTTGCACAGTTTTTCCGGAATTGTTCTTGGCTATGGACAGAACTACTGGCCTTCCGCTCGGCAGTCGGTGATGATTACCACTGCACCACGACCACCCCAATCGCATTACGGTCCAATCATTCCCCCCGCATGAACGCCGCACTGCACAGCGGCTTTAATTGGATGAAATGACTATTCGTGCATCACACGCGGATTTTCAATGCCCCACAAACGAAGATTTTGTAACCGTTAAAGTGGAAATGCGCCTCGTCGCTCATGATGATTTTCGACACAAAGTCGTCCTCTTCGTTGTTGGGATTAGTTGGCTTGACTTTGTACGGGAACATGTGTAAGTCTTTTTCTAAAATTCGCTGTAGGGTCCGTCTGGTGATGCCCAATTGCATGGCCCGTCGTCTGGTAGATGTTTCTTTGTCCTCAGCGACACCGGCAGCCACAGCCGCGATATTCTCGACCGAACGACCAGTCCGATCCTCCACGCCCTGTATAGTCTCCTGTGATTCCAGTCTGTTCGAATCGAATAGCTAAGTGCCGAAGTGTTTGCCCAGTTGGCGCGACACGATAAGAAATCGACGTCGAAATTCACGCTGCGCTTATCCCACCAACCGATTATTGGTCCAAAAAATCGTCACAATTATTTCACTCTCTTGCCGAGTTTATTGCTGTCTGTTTGTCTGTTTATATACTGCAGCTGTCTAGTTCACAAATGTCAAATATGATCGACGTACGACGTCATTTGCAAAAATTATAACATCTTCCGACAGGGTGATCGAATTTTTCGCCATCCTGTAGTTTTCACTTAGAGTAGACTTGCTACTAGTAGAAATGCTACTTTCGACATGTCGGAGTACTTAATTTTATTTTTCACACAAAACTTAATAAAGATTCTTTGATGCTATTTTTGAATAGCCAAAATCTCCAAGCACACCACATCTAACCTTTATAGACATGAAAACCAAATTAAGTCTCTGAAATGGCTGAAAATGTCTCCCACTCGGTGGGAGGAGAATCGACATTGTACGGCTGTTGATTGAGTAGCTATTTATATTTTCTTCCCCATACTTTGGTGCTACTGTATTATTGTATGATTGGGTTTGCCAGCGATTGTGTCTCTTGAGTTGGCAGTTAGTTCTATTTTTTTGGTTTGGAGCCATTGGATGGTACGAGATTGGAGTGGTTTTGACTTTTCGGTTTTGTTTGGTTGATTTTTTATTTTTTTTTGGACAAGACTGGTGATTCGGCGTAACCTCCATACTTTGGGACGATTTTGCTCTTTGTTGAGTCGTTAGAATGCCAGGCGACAAGCAGCGTGCAGCTGAGTATGCGGAGCTGAGCCGAGATGAGCTGCGGGAAGAGCTGAGGAAGCGAGGCTTGGATCAGGGCGGGCTGAAGGACGAGTTACTCAAACGGCTGCTGGATGCGACAGCATTTGCGGCGGACGGCAAAAAAATCGTCAGACGTACTGATAGTGAGGGGACTGAACTCGAAGAGCTGCGTAGGGAGATTGCGCGTATGAAGCAGGAATTGGATGCAACATGCAAGTCCGTGGCGAAGCGTCCAATTACGACACAAGGGGGAACACTGGGAGCTTCGGCGTCTACCTCAAAGGTACAGTTGCCGATCGAGACGAGGGAAGTTGAGAACGGTTCAAGGAGTCACTTCATTCAACCCAAGAAGTAGGTCAGGCATTTCGTCATCGGCGTGGATCAGAAGAGTGAGAGACCTCCGCCGAATTTACCATCTGGATGACAAACTCTTGCTAATGACTGTTACATTTGGGCTTGCTGGAGCTGCAAAGCTATGAAGTGAGGGATCATTGCATGAATCTCTTGAAGAGTTCCTCGATGACCTTTCCGTGAACTTTCCAACGAATGATGATGCTGCGGATATTCACAATATGCTTCGTGAGCGACGGCAAAAACCTCAGGAAGACATCGAAGAATATATATTTGAGATGAAGAGAAATGCGTCACAGGGCCGTCTGGAGGAGTCAGCCATTCTCAAATACATCGTACTAGGC
Organism: Merodon equestris; assembly: GCA_958301585.1. Lineage (NCBI taxonomy): Eukaryota > Metazoa > Arthropoda > Insecta > Diptera > Syrphidae > Merodon > Merodon equestris. The sequence goes on along the minus strand of OY284413.1, from coordinate 209,604,717 downwards.
ATGGTGGAAGGAGAGTGTCTGGAAGCGTGACGAGCAACACCCCTTAGGGCAATCCATGACCTGGTTGACCGAGTCTGGTGGATCGGTGGTCTGAAACCGAGGGCAAAGCGAGAAGCAGATGCCAAGACGGACGTAGTGGGGGAACCAGCAACCGAGATAAAGTGTTACCGTTGTCAGCAAACTGGGCACTTTCGGCGAAATTGTCCATTACCACGAGAGCAGGCGCAGAACATGCAGCGGACCGGTGCAGCTCCGAGGCGAACAGGAGGCCAAACACAGCTGATTGTCAAGGAAGACAGCAGTGAATACCTGAAGGTAGCAAGGATGAATGGACACACGGTCACAGCGTTCATTAACCTTGGGAGCGATTGTGAAACTCTACGCAGATCGGAAGCAGGGGCTAGAAATTTAGAATTCACTTCGTACGCCAGTGTTTTATTTGAAACGCCGCGATTGACTTTCATTTACAGACTGACTTTATTATACATATTGAATGTCATTACAGCTTTGTAACAATTGAGAGAGTAGTAACATACGACTTATATACATACATATCAGATGTTGGGGAACATCTTTACTAATAAAACTAATAAAAATTCAAAAAACATATATTATTACCGGCTATTTAGAAATCGTAAGTTCAAGCGGTTAATAAATACTCTTTGTATCTTTTTCAGGTAAATAAAACCATCGACATCCGTTATGACACAACGGTCATTGGCTAAGACTCCCCTAACATTGTGTGGGCATCTATATATACTTGACAAGGAATATTTTTATTTAACACCTGGTGTTCCTATAACTTTTTTATCATAACATAGCCTCCTTGTTGGTATGAATGTGGGTATTTATGGCGCTGATCATAAAATACTTTATTGTACAGATGAATTCTTTCGATATTTTCCAGGCCCTTTTCTCTGACATTCTTTCTCTATACTTATGCTTGAAAACTGCATTAATTTAGCACAAAGTCCTCCTTTTTGATTTCTGCTTCTGTGCTTCTACTAAGGTGTTGTTGAGGGAAAATTCAAATTTTGCTGTATCTCTCCCAAACGATCAATGTACTTGCATCACAATTGGGACAAAGATTCGGCTTATGCGTTAAGGTTCATCAATCGACTGGGGAGAATGCGTTGCGACCTTAATGTGTACATTTTTATTTCTCAAAAATTTGGAGAACTTCCCACGATCTGAAGACATTCTATTTGGCCTAGAATAATTGTCAAAGAACGAGCCCAGCGAAAGAAAAATATGGCCGTTTTGCCCGGGATTCCCTAAGAAATAAATTGTTTTTCTTTACTCTCCAAAAACCCTTCAACAGCAGTCATAACTTCGCTTACGTTTACGCTTTCGGTGCAGAGGTCTTGGGAGCACCAGACCAGACATGAGCATTGTACTCAAGCTTGTAAATTGAAGCCAGATCAGAGAAGGTGAAATATTTCTTGCATCGTTTGAGGAAACCTATACATTTTGCGGCGTTCTTGGCGACCTCGAATATGTGGCCATTCCAACTAAGAGTTTTATTAACACACATACCGAGGTTAGAAAGTCTTTCGGTTTGATCGACACAAGCGCCATTCAAGGATATTTTGATGATTATTGATGGTTAGCTTGAGTGACAGTAGACAGCATTGTGTTTTGGAAGCATTAAATGTGCTTAACATACGGCGCCGTCCGAGTTCTACGGTCGAAGAACAGGGACGTGAGTCCTAGAACAAATATGAAAAGCTAAGAGTACTGTCATCAGCAAAGGAGTGTATTGGATTAGAAGTAGCAGTTAAAAGATCATTTATAAAAATGAAGAAGAGTGTCGGTGGCAGAACGGAGCCCTGGGGAACAACGACGTTTATTTGGTAAACAGCAGACTGGAAATCGCCCAAAACTACTTGAATTGAACGGCCCGAAACGTAATTTCTAATTCATAGAAGAAGAGACTCAACGATACCATAAGCACGCATTTTCGAGAAAAGAGCCTGAGCTTTTGTTACCTTTGGGATAATTTAGCACTTTTTGCCTCAACTTTTGGTCATCGGAGAATTTGACACGTCGAATCAATGCATTACAGTCACTTCTGACTCGTTTAAAGGTATTCCGGTTTTGTTCAGAGGAGTTGGCTTTTTGAGCCCGGAAACTCAGTTCTCTAAATCTGATGGCCTCATTACAGCTCGAGTCATACCACGCGTTTAGGTTTGATACTCTCCACTCTATGTGGAATGAAAGATCTCATATCTAGCAAAAGTATGTTCGTGATCGCATCTGCAGCGGCATCCACATCACTATCGAGGCAGCATAGTGACCATTTAAAATCCTAAAGAAGTTGCTGAGTCCGCTCCAATTGGCTTTCTCGCAGAGCCAAACTGTTCTTTTCGAATTCGTTCTCTATCTATGTGGTTTGAATACGAGAAATTAGCTGAACGACACTGTGATCTGACGAGCCTAGAGATCAAAATATACTGATAGAATACTTTTCAGGATGAGAGGTGAGGAACAAGTCCAGGGTGTTAGCGGAATGATCTGCAATGTCAGGTATTCGTGTTGGCTCATTTAATAGCTGGGTTAGATAAATTCTACGATCGTTTGCCTAACCCGAATATTGAAGCCAATTAGAATTGTGTACATTGAAATCACCCGCAATAGCCATATCAATGCGAGAAAACAGGGATACAATTATTGTAATGGAGTCAGACAGCGTATTGAACTCCATAAAATTTTAATTACTGTTCAGGCTTGGACTGCTGTAAATGAAAAAGTAGTGAATTAAATGCTTACGGACATGGAATTCTAACCACATGAAATTACATTCCGGATTGAAACAGTGGCCACATTCGGTATTTTCGCCCACCTGCGTTTCACTTAGTGTCAAAACAGCTGGTTTGTAACGAGAAATGTGGACGTACACAGCAAAGAGATTTGCTCTTAGCCCAAGAACATTACTCACATCAACTCTAAAATTTCCCATATGCAAACAAAACGCAAACATCCAAATATCCAACAGAATTCTTCTTTACATCACGCACTTTATTGGTACTGTTGATGCATATTCGATTGCACTGTGCAATTCGGTTTCCGGCATAGCTAACAGATATTGCTGCATGGTTTGTTCTTATTACGGAGTTCGTTGCAGACGTCTGACTTAGTTACGGTTCTCTGGAACCCAGCTAACTCGTGGGGTTGATGGTTTGTACAAACAACCTTGCCGTACCTGCGAATAGACTCCTGCCAAAAGTGGTTTTGCACTTCTGCTTTTGCAGAACATGCCTCAAACTATTTATTCCAACAATAAATTTGGAAATAAACAGCATGGCATCATCATTTGAAGTTCTAAGAAGTATACGGTCTTATAATCAACCCTTCCTCTCCCAATTGTAGGTCACAAAGTTTCTGCTTCAGTTTCGCCACTCTTCTTTGCGCAAATTCTACCCTTTATCCAGCTCCTCTTTCTCTGTGTCATGCGACTCCCTTTTAAATGAAGGACCGACTGACGGGTTTGAATGCAGAATGTTGTTGAATAATTTGAGCAATTTGCTCGTGCGAAAAATTGTCCACTGCATAACTGAATGTGAACTTCGAGCTCTTCCTTTGTCCCACTTGGAGATAGTTTTAATGATCTAAAATGTCTTTTAATATAAAGCAAATTGCCGATTCCAAAACTTACGACTACTCAGACATTGTTCTTTATCACATTATCACCTCGTGAACGACAGTTGACAAAAACTTTCCCCACTCAGGCGGGAAAAAAAGAGCATCAGGAGTGCACCGCGCGAGTTACGTATCAGTCAACGCCCGACAAGTTCCAGGAATTTATCGACCGAATAACAAAAAATAGCTGAATAAACTCATATCACCCAGACAATCGATTCTCGGAATCGATCGTGCAATTGAGGTCAACTCATGCAACTGCAATTATGCTATCACATCAATCATACGCAGAATAAATACCTGTGAACGACGAAACGACGACGGTCAAGTGTCAATTGGACCCCCCATACTATGTGGATTACAAGTAGTGTAGTGTATTAATAAATCTGTTAGAATAGCGTTTAGTTTTTTGAATTGTGAATAAAGATTTTTTTTTATTCCTCTCCAAGGAACATTGTATTTATTTCGCGTGACTTTTTCTATTTGTATACAAACCATTCAACTTCTAAAAGCTTGTATAAACTAAATGTCATAAATAAATAAAAGGAAATAAGATCGTGTATGTCTACCTCGTTTGTTTATTTTTAATAGTCCAATAATGTTTAAGATCGCGTATTTATACTAAAAATAGAAAAGAGGTTACATAAAGGGTTTTCCAAAAAGGACTTGACAGCTTTTTTTTTAAATAAAACGCAAACCATTTAAGATATTTCAAAAGCTTTATTATCGGCATGAAGTACAATCAAAACATTTATGAATGGAACTCGACTTCGTTGATATGGCCACCGCGAGCACGTTTGCAGTGGTCGATTCGTTGGACCCAATTTTCGATGACTCGGCCACACACATTTCGGCCGAAACGGCCGCTATTTCGCATTAAATGTTGGCTCTGAGCTCTTCCAACGTCGTCGGCTTGTTGGCAAAAACCAATGACTTAACGTACCCCCAAAGAAAATAGTCTAGAGGCGTTAAATCGCACGAACGAGGCGGCCAATCGACTGGCCCATTTCTTGAGATAACACGCTCATCAAACTTACTCTTCAATAAATCGATTGTAACGTGTTCTGTGTGACTTGTGGCACCATCCTGTTGAAACTACATGTCGTTCAAGTCCATATTTTCTAATTCGGGCCAAAAATAATCGGTAATCATGGCGATAACGCTGGCCATTCACAGTAACGTGACGATCGTTATCGTTGACGAAAAAATATGGCCCAATAACGCCGTCGGCATGCAAACCGCACCAAACAGTTATTTTTTGTGGATGAAGTGGTGATTCATGAAGCACATGTGGATTTTCACCCGACCAATAACGCATATTTTGCTTATTGACGAACCCATCGAGCCAAAAATGAGGTTCGTCACTGAAGATGATTTTGCGAAGAAATTCATCATCTTGGCGCATCTTCTCCAGAGCCCAATCGGATAACGTACGTCGCTTCAAATGGTCCATCGGCTTCAATTCTTGAGTCAGCTTGATCCAAGATCCTTACGCAAAATACGACATAATGTGGTCTGAGCGATGCCCAGTTCTTGAGAACGCCGTGGAATTGACTGATTTGGATCTCACTGACACGGCAACATCACACAACTTATATGTAGACTCAAACTTTTGCACTAAGCTTGTTATTGCCTGTCTACTAGGGCGAGAATTACGACCGAAAATTGGAGTTAACGCTCTTAAAGTTGCGGTCACCGACTCCGAATTTCGGTAGAAAATTTTTATAATTTGCAGACGCTCCTCGTTCGTATACTTTACCACGATGAAAATGTTGAGTTTACTGAATAAATTGACAATGACAGTTCGATAATTAGTGAAAGCTTGCCTTCAGAAATTAAATTCAAAGCTGTCAAGTCTCCATTGGAAAACCCTTTATAATACTTTATCTAATGGACTAGCTATCCGTTTATTTCAGAATTACCGTAGGTTCTGATTTTATTGAAAAGGTTTTGTTTTTTCTTTTTTTTTCTTGTTACATGTTTAGACTTTTAACTTTACTTTGGCCTTATCCCTCGGGTAAAGGGCAGATCTGTGATCTACGTTTGCTTCACGAGGCTTGGCCAGTGGATGTGAAGGCATCTAACTATGTGGGGTTGATTGGGAGTGAATCTTAATTTTCTTCTTAATTTTTCCTTAAGACAAATAGAAATCGTTCAAAGGCTTCTGAGCTGCTGAGAGAAAGGGTATACCATATAGTATAAAACCATCGTAATTGGGTTAGCGCTAATAATTTTCTTTCCGGTTGAATCCAAAGAAACGGCAATTGGCATTTCAATTTTGATCCCAATTCCAGTGCCGATCGTTGCGGGACATTCTGGAAAATAATTTCTTGGGATCCTTCTTTAATAACAACATATACTAAGTTTTGGTCTTATAAGCCGACATACCCAACAGCGTGAATACTCTACCGCTATCTTGCAAAGATGTTAAAACAATATTTGTCCCTATATTCATGTAGGGCTTTGAAAACAACGAAAAGTTGATGTGTACTTAGATAAAGTCTTCTCCGAAATTGGATTTTTCTGTATTAAGACTGAACTGATGTGGATCTACAAAGCTGTTAACGTACGGATTCAAACGTTAACCCAATAGCAAAATTAAATTAAAGACCTTACCTATATGTACCAGTTAGTGCTACCCTGAAGAGTTCAATAGTATGTCTGCGCTTTCCTTTTGTTCTCATAAAAGCTCGTAGGTTAGGTACGGTTAGGTCAAAGAAGGGGAGTGTGATGGTTAGGCATCACTTTCACGCGGAGGCCAAAAGGCCCATTGTGATTCCCTTCATTTGTGGGGTACACATATAATTAACCTGTTCTATCACATGATGGCTGCTCTTTATGAATTTTAGAAGATCTATATCTGCATTTGCTACGTCCGCAATCTCTGTGAAGAATCTTTGGCCCAGCGAAGCTAGGCGCCGATTCTGGAGAGATAGGCAGTGGCAAAGCAGATGTTGGATCGTCTCAGTTTATTCCTCATCGCCGGAGCTCCGGCAGAGAGCTGGATCCCGAGTCCTGTGATGTGTGTATCCTGTGATCACTCCGACGAGCATACGGATTGAGTTTCGGTCCAGCGCCAAGAGCTTCTTTATTTTTTCCGATATTGAGCTCTGGCCATGATGATCTTTTCGTGTAGCTGTCGTTTCTTGTAAGCCGAGACGAGTTGGCTTCTTTGATGATTGAGTCATTTATGATCCAGTATAATGCGCTGATCGGTGGTTGCAATGACGTGTCCGCTTCGCTGATGTCCAGTTCAGACCCTTGCCTGGCCAATTCGTCTGCTCTTTCGTTCCCTGCGATTGAGCTGTGGCCCGGGACCCAGCAGAGTTTGACTTTGTGGTCTGATGGACTTCAGTGAGTCGCGACATTTCATGACAGCCTTTGATCTCGTTATACAGGATTCTATTGACTTCAGTGCAGCCTGGCTGTCTACGAAGATAGTGATATCCAATGGTGGGATATCGGTTACCTGTAGGTGTTTGGCTGCTTTCTCTATTGCTAGGATTTCTGCTTGAAAAACGCTGCACAGATCAGGGAGTCTGAATAATTTCTGTTTGTGGATGGTATCAGAGTAGAACCCGGCCGCAGTGCCTGTGTCCATTTTCGATCCGTCGGTGAAGAGAGTGATCTCATGGTCGTTGATCACAGCGTTTGATAGCCACTCTTCTCTGTCGGGGAAAAGGATAGCTATTCTGAGAGAGAAGTCATTTTGGGGGGAAATATAGTCGGTCGTAGCTGCGAGGCTACTAAAACCACGTTCCTTTCCCAGGTCGTCTATTATTCTGAGTATGGCTGCATGTTCATAGTTGGCTTGCTTCCACAGAGAGGACTCCCTTAGTCTGAGAGCGCTTTTTGCAGCGCAGCTTTTTATGAATAGATCCAGGGGAAGGAGATGAAGTATCATGTCCAACCCTGCTTGCGGCGTGCTTCTCATAGCTCCCGTTGTACAAACAGCGGCTGACCTTTGTACTTTGTTGAGCATGTTCATATAGCTTTTCGTGCTGCTAGCAGTCCACCAGACTAGGGCCCCTTAAGTTAAAATAGGTCTGTTGATTGTGTGATCCAATTAATGATGTACGGTCGTAAGCCCCATCTTTTGCCGAAGGTCTTTTAGCATGCATAAAAAGCATTCAATCCTTTTTCATCTTTTCCTCCATGTTCCTTTTCCAGGAGAGTTTGGAGTCAAGAATGATGCCTAGATACTTGGCTTCCGCTTTGAGTTTGAGTGGAGTACCTTATAACTTTGGCGGAGCAAATATCGGAATTTTCCTTTTCCTGGTGAACAAGACCAGCTCGGCTTTCTGGGGGCTTATTCTTACACCGTTCTGTGTTGCCCACGAGGAGAGTTCCCTCAACGCAGATTCCATTGGTTCACTGATAGTTGGTAGAAATTTACCTTTTATCAAGATAACTAGGTAATCCGCGTATGCTAAAAGCTGGTAACTCAAACTCAACATCGGCTGCAATTTTACTTCCTGATGTTCGTTCCTGTAGGATTTCTTTCTAGTTTTGTGGCTTTCAATAAGTATGGGTAGATGTTGAAATGGAATAAATCAAGCTGTATGTGAGGTGTTAACAAAATTCTTTTTTATTTGAAAGTTCCCAAATATGATATCGTTCAATTGCAAGCCTCGGCTTCTTACGGTGGCACGGATCCGAGTGGTATAATTTTCCGCATAAATTCGGCTGAATGTGAGGGACGGGCTGCGTTTTGTTCATCTTAAGGTTAACAGTTGATTGTGATTTATTCGCATAGACCTGCGAATTCCACAAGAAAGAGTCTAGCGGCGTCAAATCGCATTACCTTGGTGGCCTCTGCAAGAAATAACCTTACCCTCAAATCATTCATGCAGAATGTCAGTCGTGGCGTTCTCGTCCTGCTGGAACCACATGTCGTTTAGGTCTATACGGTTCGATTTGGGCCATAAGAAATTGGTTACCATTGTGGCCACTGCACCAAAGTCGTTTTCGAAAAAGTACGGACCAATAACGCCACCGGCCAAAAATCTTTTAAGAATGCATTCCCATCTTATGACCCTCGTCAGGGTTGGTTTCGTCCCATATACGGCTTTCAGTGAACAAACGGCGTTGTCTATGGTTATGAACATTGAGTTCCTGGATCAGTCGGATCTTGTACTGGTGTAGGCCCTGTGCGAAATTCGCCAAGTTGAAGCCTGCGAAAGACTGAGTTCTTGTACATGCTGAGGAATCGACCGATGTTGCTCTAGAGCATATGCAAAATGCGCGCAATTTTGTAGGAATTTAATGGAGACGCAATTGGTATAAGACGGTCTATTGCGGTTGCAGTTTCACAATTTTGAATTTTGACAATCTTATTCCATTCCGCTGCTCCATACGAAATGTGATTTGCTTCCCTGAAATTAAGGTTGCATGGAAACATAACCTTAAGCGCCAAGCGAAACTCGTTCATTTTGTCCTAAATTATTTCATATTTTGCCAATTAACATTATTGTTAAACTTAATATTTTGACTGATATATTAGCTTGTATGTAACATAGATAATGGTTATTCTATAGTCTGGAGTTATGCTATGAGACCAGCTGTCAAACAAAATACAAAGCTCAGAATAAAATGTGTACTCCAATGGAGGAGTGGTATTTGGTTCGAGAAACTAATTTTCTTATAACAAAACCCTTTTGAAGTGCGCCAAAGCCCGCCCAAAAAGATTTGGAGAAGGAGACCAATCGAAGCCAGTGGGAAAGAAATTTTTGGGTTTTTTGGAGTTACAAACTTGTAAGAATATTGTACCGCTAGGTGACTTCAACATTAATATCTTATTCAACTTAGCAGAAGTAAATAAGTTTTGTTTATTTTGTCTTCATTTGGTTTCGATTCTCTTTTATCTCAACCTACTCGCTTGGAGTTTTGCTTCATCGGACCAGGGAAAAACTTCAAACTAAAGAGGTTTTCGAATTACAGAGGTTTAGAAAAAAATATTTGTATGTATATGTGTACATTTAAGTAATGCTTCGTAGAATAAGAAAAGTTTTAATTCAAATTACACGAAAAAATCTGTAATTTTTTCCTGAGTTAGGAAATGCAAACAAGCTCGGTCCAGGGAGTTTTCGATTGTGTTTAAAGCCGAAAAAATTTCCTGTCCTGTCCTTTCTAAAAATTGACATAGTTTTGCAAGTGATAATTCCGCTTTTTTTTGGAAGTTACGCACAGAACTGGTTCCCCGTCCCCGTCCTCATCCTCATCATGATCCGAGTTTTCTTCCTTAGATGGTAGTATGTCTGCATCGGTTAGGGCTCCAGTGACTGCTAAGTTGTCATCAAAGTCGACAAACTCTTGGAATGAGTCTGAGATTTATTCCGAATAAGGTAGGAGATTCCATCCGACCTGTATATCAATTTCCTGTTCTCATTTGTCTTGAGCTTCATGTGGTTCTCCCCGGAGAAAGCCACAAGTTCTAAAACAATTGCGGATTGTACTTTTGGTAATATTCTTCAAACTTTATCAGCCAATTTCATTGCAAGCAAGATTGTTAGGGTAAACTCATTCCCTTCTTCTATACAGTCTAACATTCTTGTAACTACTTTCTTATGGTACAGCGTCTTCAAGTTATAATACCTTGGTCAAGTGGTTGAAGCTTGGAAGTCGTATTCGCTGGTAAAAATTGTATTTTTAGGTTGGTAAGGGATCATCGAGACTAGTTAACCATTCCCTAAATAACTCAGTTGTCATCCACGCTTTTTTTTTGAACGATAAGAATCGCGGTTTTGCATATTTTCCTATCATCAATTTTTGCGACCTATCCATATTCGCAGCTGGCAATAGTGTGATTCGCTCGGATTTTTATTGTTCGGTCTGGAAGACATTTAAAAAACAGTCCTGTCTCATCAGCTTTAAAAATATTTTCCGGTTCATAACCTTCCAACAGTCCTCCTTGTTCATTTTTCCAATCTAAACAAATACCGCCATCAACGCTCGCACTCTCATCGCAGATTTTCCGTAACATTCCGTGATTTTTTAAATTTTTCCAATCATCCCTCACTAGCTTTGAAATCCATAAGGCCCAAACCAAGTGAAAAAGGTTTTGCTTTTTTTTTTAACTTCCTTCGACATCCTTCCTTCGAAATCCTTCGACAGGAATATTTTTATGTTTACATTGCGTAAAGCATTTAAGCGAGCTTTAATCAAGCTGAGGGAATTCACCTGGCCTACTTCTTTTTCTTGCCTTATGTGACCTGTCTGCGACAATTCTATCTTTTTGTTTTAAAATCATTGACAGAGTACTCGTAGATGATGGAATTCCGCAACGTGTTCTTGTTCTTCTGTCCTTCTTCTACGGCCTGGACAATTTTCTTCTTCTCAGAGATCGGCAAACTTGTACTTTTTAGAACTCATTTCTATATTAAATCATCAGTAAAATAAATAAGCTAAGAAACATATAAAGATTTAAAAAAGAATTAGAATACTTTTAATTTATCGTTAGTCCTATTCCAAATCCAAAACATTAAAATGATGATGTCTATAATGCTCAGATATCTTAACGATGCTGGACTAAACAAATATTATGATAAGCTGTGTTTAGAGCTAAAAACTAAAATACCACTTTGTAGAGATACTTTTATTTATAATAAACTTACTGCGAACTACGATAACGCTAAAAGAAAACGGCGAGTAGTCAACGAAATTCTAAACAGAACTAATTTAAATTGCGGATATTGTTACGAGTATAAGCAATAGCAATACCCCTATATATGAACCTATAGAAGTTACTAATTTATTTAATGATTTTTTTTTCTAATTTGTAGATAGTCTTTGCAGAACTGTTCAGAAGTTAGTCAAAATGATTACACTTTAAAACATATCAGTTTTGTATCTGAAAGTTTTCATTTTGATCAGTTTACTGCAATTGAAGTACAAAATATCACTTAAAATATCTAATTCATTTTTTTGTGATAAGATCTCTTGAAAAAAACTTTCTAATCAAATTTCAGACCCTTATGTTTTATATTTAATTTCTGCGTTAAATTTTTCCGGAATCACTAAAAACAGTAACAGTAATGGCACCACCTAAAAAGGGTAATGCTACGGTTTTAAATAATAATCGGCATATTTCCCTTCTTTCATACGTTTTTTTCAACATTTCTTTTTTTAAAGTTCTTGAAATAGGTATGAAATCTAGAATTTTGTCATCCCTAGATAAAGCACATTTCTTAGTGATACTCAATTTAGATTTAGAAGGTCTACGAAAAGTACGCTATTAAAATTAACCGGTGAAATCTATAATAGTTTAAATGAATTCCCGCTACTGATATGATGAACCATACTTTGTTGTTAAATACACTCTACAACGATAGTTTCAAAGGATTTATCTATGACTGTCTCAAAAAATCGTAAGCAAATGGTAAAAATCAAAAACGGTCTCAGTTCACAGGATTTGGTCAATACAGATGTTCCGCAAGGTAGTGTTGGGTCCCATCCTGTTCTTAATATATGTATGTGAACTCCCTTCGTATTCAACTATTTAAAGGAAAAATGACAACTTTTGCCGACGACACTATTCTTTCGTACTCCAATAAGAGTTGTTATATTTTAACCGTTTCTTGGATTTTAATAATGATCTAGATATGTATATTACGTAGATGGTTCAATCAGCACAGATTGGTAATCAGTAATTAAACTAAATTCATGGCTCTTAACATCGAAGGTTCAATTTGCAATGACTTTCCATTACATTACCATTCACCCTGTTGTTTGAAATTTCGTCTAAGCCACCTTGATTGACAGTAATGCATACTGCAGTAGCACCTGCTTTAGAATTGATCGCGTCGACCCTGGACGCTCTGCTGGAAAAATCATAATTCCTACCAAAAACAGTATTTAAATAGGTTAATTTCATCATCTTAATCTCCACTGTAGTCTGTCTGTCTAGCTTGTTAGGGCGGTATGTATTTCGTTAACATAGAAGGTTACAAAAGCACGCAATCAGAATTATGTGTAAAGTGAATGAAATGTTGTGCTGTTCAAAAGGCTTTAAAGATATGTTTATTGCTAATAACAGTAGTATTTTCCATTTTTTTCCAGAAAAAGTCTGCCTTCAATTTAAATTTAAATACAAAGATTTTTCAAATATTGCAATGAGGTGTCGCTGAGAAAAAGAAGCATTTCACACAGACAGACAGACAGACAGATCGATTGCTTGACACTATGTTATGATGTTTTTTAAATTTTTCCAATCATCCCTCACTAGCTTTGAAATCCATAAGGCCCAAACCAAGTGAAAAAGGTTTTGCTTTTTCTTCGACAGGAATATTTTTATGTTTACATTGCGTAAAGCATTTAAGCGAGCTTTCCTCAAGCTGAGGGAACTCACCTGGCCTACTTCTTTTTCTTGCCTTATGTGACCTGTCTGCGACAATTCTATCTTTTTGTTTTAAAATCATTGACAGAGTACTCGTAGATGATGGAATTCCGCAACGTGCCGCTACATCCTTGTTCCGCTGTCCTTCTTCTACGGCCTGGACAGTTTTCTTCTTCTCAGAGATCGGCAAACTTGTACTTTTTAGAGCTCATTTCTATATTAAACCATCAGTAAAATAAATAAGCTAAGAAATATATAAAGATTTAAAAAAGAATTAGAATACTTTTAATTTATCGTTAGTCCTATTCCAAATCCAAAACATTAAAATGATGATGTCTATAATGCTCAGATATCTTAACGATGCTGGACTAAACAAATATTATGATAAGCTGTGTTTAGAGCTAAAAACTAAAATACCACTTTGTAGAGATACTTTTATTTATAATAAACTTACTGCGAACTACGATAACGCTAAAAGAAAACGGCGAGTAGTCAACGAAATTCTAAACAGAACTAATTTAAATTGCGGATATTGTTACGAGTATAAGCAATAGCAATACCCCTATATATGAACCTATAGAAGTTACTAATTTATCTAATGATTTTTTTTTCTAATTTGTAGATAGTCTTTGCAGAACTGTTCAGAAGTTAGTCAAAATGATTGATGATGTCGCTGAGAAAAAGAAGCATTTCACACAGACAGACAGACAGACAGATCGATTGCTTGATACAAAGAGAGATTGAATGCTTGGAATCTGCTGAATCTCTACCATCAAAATACCGATCTGGACGTCCGCCTAAGTGCAGCACGCGTAAATAATCAGCAATCGTTAAGATATACGAATGTATCCTAGGCTTACTGCTTACAAAATAAGTAATAAACAAGAAATATTTCCCAAAGCAATAGGTTGAAAACAAGCCTATTTTTGGATGAGATTACTTTTTGTACGTATGTATGTAGGTACATTTGGAACTATAGAACTGAAATTGTTGTGAAAAAAACTTGGTCCAGCATTCGTCAAGGAAGTTTGAAGCTAACTGCAAAACATGCCGGTGGTGGTGCGATGAGGATCACATAGGGATAGCGAACGCTATTGAAGATTCATCGACCACATGTTATTGACCAATAAGTTAATTTATCAACTTTGATGGAGTGTTTAAAACTGAGTGAATGGAAATTGCAAAAAGGCCATTTTTTTTCCGCAGTACAATAATCTAAAACATAGGGCACAGAATGTGAAGTTACATTAATACATATGTATACAATATAAATTTCCAATTTTGCATGCTGCGAGCTTAATCGAAATTTTGTGGCAATTATTGAAGATATTATTCATTGCCTAAAAAAGGCAGTTTAAAGATTTGAATACAATGACAAATGACGACACCATAAAGTTGATCGAGTCAACGCTAAAGTGACTATCTGCACTGGTCACACAAAAAGGCTATGTAGCGAGCTGTTAAATTGCCGAAATCAACCCACAAACAAACGCAAGTTTGTGGGTAGACCCTGAAATAAAAAAAAAATCATTTTTGTTTGCTTTTAAATTTAATGGTAACTGCTAACACTGACAAAAAAATTAAATAAAATAATTGAATATGTTCCATATTCTTTAAATTTGTTTTATTTTTTCATAATAAAAATTAAATGATTCAAATTTGTATGGTTGCATATCCCACAACCAATAATTTCATTTTTCCAAATATTATCTATTAGTATTGTCCTATCATGTGGACGGCACTAGAAAACAAATTTCTAAACAACTGGTCGCTTACATTTATTGACTTGCGTCATAAACACTATTCGACCACACGGCCCTGGTGGTATATTATTTTTATCAAACAATTATATTCATTAACCACGTTTCGGTTGCACACAGAAACCCGTACCTACCACTGCTGTCACCAGCCAGAGTTTCAAATATGGTGTAACACGGGCAATGTTGAGGTTTTGACACCCATTAAAATGTTGACACTTGAGTTCACCGCGGTCGGCTATATTCGCCCGGAGATACACTCGAATATACCCGAATATGTACCGATATTCTACTACAGTCATGTCTGTCCTACGCACTCCCTTTCGTTTACATATTAGCTCCAAGGTAACTGGGGTAGAAAATGAGCCCTTTTTGGGCTGTAAACTGAGTAAGAGGAAGAAGCCAGCAAGCGAGTGAGAGTCATCTCGGGTCCCGATGATGGAAAGCTATGAAAACCACTATTAAATTATATGAAATGCTAGAGCGGAAGTAGCATGCCCGTATAAGGACAAAATGTCAGTATGTTGGATGCAGTATACTTGTGGTTACACACGACATTGTGTTCAGGACGTGTTTTCGTATGTAGGCATGTGTGTGACATCGGAGGTTATGCACGCAATTATAATCAACTCTTGCCGTTGAAAGATTCACAAGAGCACACTCGATATTCAGGTGTGGTACGTGCATTTTGCGATGTGACTGGCGGGAGTTAACGTTAGTTTCTGATCTTGAAATTGAATCGAGGCAATTATGGGTGACACAAATGTAACCATATCTGCGGGTGGTAGCAGTTGAAACCATAACTTTTGAAATTCATTGAGTTGGTGTTGATTTTAAGTCTGGGGTTTGTGGTTGATATGTGCGAGGTAGGCACGCCAAGGGGTATAACATGAATAAGCAAAATTAACTTTGGTGGGTGGACAAAAAGAAAGTGGTGACTTCCAAATTTACAACCGTTAAGACTAGATGACTAAAACTAAATGGTACACAATTGCACTTTCACGGAGACCAATTGAAGTAACAGTTTCACATGTCCATTAGGCAAACTCAATCAACATAGTTCTATGACGTAATCTCATTCACTGAAATATGGCCCGATGTCCACCGCCAGTCCAAAAAACGAACCAAACTGTCACTCGTTGTATAATGGATGAAGTGACGCGAGAATTTCATTTGCTTATGTTACCTGGTTCGTTTGTCTGCTGGGGGCTATTGAAAGAAGTTATATGTGGCTTGGTACAGCAGGTGTATTTGAATTAACATTATTACTTATCTTGACGTTTTGAAGATTCTGGAAATCAAATCTCTCGTTTTTTTTTATAAGAATATACCAGGTTCGCTTATTAAATAAGGTGACTTTTTGTTTTTCAAAAATTATTTATTTATTTATATGTATATACATATGTTAGGTCTCCTTCAAATTAATGCCTCTCAGATAGAGGATACGAGCGCTTTTCTCAATCCTCGAAGTATAATACTTCTGATATGCACTTATAACCTAGAATTTTTTCCGCGGTGCGGTCTTTATCTCCACAATTGTGGCATACCAAGTGGCACGATTACGTTATTGTTTTTCACAAAAAAAAAATACGCACAAGTAACGATGAGTGGGCAGGTGCATTATCGTGATGCAACAGCCATGAATTTTTTTCTCTTAAATCCGGATGTTTTCTTTATAATTCTTCATGCAAAAAGGTATTATTAATAATTGACCGTACAACCTTCGGGGAAGAACTTATGATGAACCACGTGATTGCGATCCAAGAAAACAGTGAGCAAAACTTTCACATTTAACCAAACTTGACGTGTTTTATTCTACGTTCCATCGGGGTAATTATGTTTTAGTTTCGACGTCATAAGCAAATTGCCGTGTTTCGAAAGCCGTGATGATCCTTTTCAGCAAATCTAAATTGTCATTCACGGCATTCAACTCTTCCTAAGTGATATTCATGGGTCGGTTCTTTTGCTCAAAGTTTAGCTATTTCGGAAAAGATTTCCGATTGGACGATTCTCCAATTTTATTCACTGCTTCAACTTTTTCACACATTGTTAATGTGCTTAGGCATCCAGGGCGGGCATCGTCACTAACATCCCTATGAAGAGCTTGTTGCTTATTTTTATTGTTATTTTTCTTTTTATCAGACTAGACTCGCCAAATACCAACATTTCAAGTATGTTAAAGTACTTAAAAGCACATCAAAATTCGTCTAACCTTTATATCTATGAAATACAAACTAAATATCCTAAATTACTGACAATATCAACATATGTATGTCAGGGAACCTTTGTACCTACCAACAAAGAAAAAAATCGAAAGTTGAATGATAGCCTTCCTTATCCTTATCCTTAGCCTTCCTATCCTTAAAAGCATATTGAAGAGCTGATTGATTATTCTACATTTTATGAGAAAAAAAGCCTCATCTATATTCTTGGGTCGATCTTGCATCTTTTCTTATAACTCCTTTCAAAAAAGGTAGACAACATTTATATTCAGACGAAACTTAATTTCTTACACTCACAAACCTAGTTGAGCTTGGATCTAACCTTTGAAAGGTTAGAGTGTTTGTCATAGTTAGGTGACCATTAAACCGAGGGTATCAATTACAGCTCGATTATGCTCAACATATTCTACGACATTATACCGCTGTCCGCTAAAAAGAAATTTACCAAAAACAAATTAGTTTTTTTTTTATTTATTATTTATTTAATAACATCTTTATTTATATTCCATAAATTATTACGTTCATAAACTATTTTACAATAATTCAGTTTCATTTTTAGTGTAATAATAAAGATATATGTCATTCTGTAGTCTTTAAAGAACTAGTGGCGAATGATCCATCAGCAAAATTAACAAGCAATTATGCGTGCGGTAAGAGTAACTATATTTCTATACTTAAAAAAATAATATAGAGAAGCAAAAATAAATAAATTTAAATAAATCTATGCCAAGGAACAAAAATTGGCTACGTTCTATTTATTAATGAATATTTGACCGTTGAATTATCCAATGTAAAGAGCCATTTTTTAACTTTTTTCAAAAACAATGTTTTTATATTTAGATTTCTAATTTCGCATGGCAATAGGTTAAATAATTTGGGTGCTGTGACAGTAAAAAAGTTCGAAAAGTGAGTTTTATGCGGAATATTGACTAAACCCCTGTTATTTACTTGCAAACTACAATATATAAGTTGGAACTTCTAAGTACTGAGCTATAACCACTTCGCATAAAGAACACTTTAAGAACCTTATAGATATAAAGATGTTTGATCGGCAAAACCCGCATAGTGCAGAACAATGGTCAACTAGCAGTTAACCTGTTTGTACCACAAATAATTCTTATAATATGTTTCTGTGCTATCAACAATGGATCCAGGACATTGAAATACGCTCCACCCCAACTACAAATGCCGTATTGTACTTTTGAGTTAACGAGGCCATAATATACAGTTGTCAGTAATTTTTTGGAACAATACGGCTTAAGCAGATACATTTTTCGAGTAACGATAACATATATTTTTTCAATTCACTTGCATGTGCTTTCCAGTTCCAGTTTTGATCAATTATTACACCTAAATACTTGAAGTAATTGACGCTTTCAATTTTGAAACAATGAGATGAATAGCGACCATAATGGGAATAATTAACCCTACCACAAGAGTGAGTAGATATAGATGATTTTTCGCACGCAGTGGAGTGAAAAAATAAATGTTATCGTTACTCGAAAAATGTATCTGCTTAAACCGTATTGTTCCAAAAAATTACTGACAACTGTCTATTGCATCTGATTTTTTAAGATTGCAAAACATAAGCTTCGTTTTGTCACTTATAAGGAGTTCGTGTTTTGCAAACCATTGTCTGGGAAGTTGTAAGTCTTTCTGCAACTTAACCATCGATTCTAATAAGGTGTTGCTTATGTATGTGAAAACCATGTCATCCGCAAAAGCTGTTATATTACTCGTAAAGCCTTGCTTGAAAATGGAATTTATATAAATGAGGAAAAGGATAGGACCCAAAACTGAACCTTGTGGAACACCGATATCTAATGATAGTTGTTCGCTGAAACCTCCATCAACCTTCACCTTTTGAGATCTTCCCGATAAGTATGAAGCAAACCAATTATAAGACTGATCTCTGAATCCGGCTTTATAGAGTTTATCAAGTAGAATTTCGTGGTTGACCATATCAAATGCCTTCGATACATCAATAAATAAGGCTATAGTAGACTTGCTGTTATTAAAACTGCTACAAATTTCGCTATATAATTTTAAAATGGCATCTTCCGTTGACTTACCCTCACGAAATCCAAAGTGGTCACTACTGAAAAACTTATTTTTGTCTAGAAATGACACCACACGATATTTTATTGCTTTCTCAAAAAGCTTCGAAAATGTGTGCAGTAATGAAATTGGTCTGTAATTGTCCAGTAGGCTTCGTTTTCCTTTCTTAAAAAGAGGAATAACTTCAGCTGCTTTTAGAGATCTAGGGAAAATACCACAACTGACACTCATATTAAATATATACGTAAGAACATCAACAACATAGAAAACAATTTTTTTTAGAAGGCATTCAGAAGAACTTGATCATTTATTATCAAGTGACATTATTCTTTTATATATTTCGAAAGAGGTAAAGGGCTCCAGTACAAAACTATTCATTTGAAATTCATCTGAAACCAGATCTGAATATAATTCACACGAACAAGGGCTTTGAGGGGGATAGGGCTTCATAGCTGAAGCAACAGATCTAATGTACTTATTAAAATTATTGGCGATATCTATCGAGCTACGAACTATTTTATTTCCTATTTCAATTTTCTGAATAGTGTCTGTATCTTTCTGTTTATTAAGAATGCTGTCAATTACTTTCCATTCAACTTAATAGGTATAATATCAAAAGCGCCGCTGCATGGCCAGAACCCTTTTTACCCGACGCTTATTTAAATCAACTGCAGAAGATTGCTGTCCATGATACTATGCAGATATTTGTCATCTTTATGGATTAGGACATTGACCCCTCTAAGCATCACCTGAGTCATGTCCGTTGTTTTCCGTATTCTGAAAAAACGAACAACATCGATTTTAAGAAGATTAGCTGTTGATGATGGGCTATGCCAAATGAAGGGTTTGATAGTAAACTCAATTTTTATGTAGCGTTTAACATTCTAGAAATATAATATACAATTAAGTATCAAAGTAATATAAGAATTCCTTACAAATTTGTGTCCCTTCGGCACGAGCACACTCCATCAAATATTCCCTGAACGACTAAATGAGTCACGGAGTTCATTTTTTCGTTGATTTTTCCTTTTTAGCGAAACTTTAATGCGTTCAGTGCATTATTTGATGGAGCGTTCACAACATTGCTTTAAGATATGATCACACTTTATTAAGAAGAAGTTATATTTTATATATATAAAGGCATGTAATTTATAATTAACTTTGGGTCATAACATTAGCTGATTTAAGATTTAAGAAGATTTCTCGTGCACCATGCGCTGACTACGTTAAGCGTTACCTGGACCTTAAGATAGATGATTGATTCCGGGCATGGGCCGGAAAAAAAACGGCAACATGATCCGCATAGATCTGAGCATATGTCAGGCAAAGATTTAAAGCCGGCCACCATGCACCAGAGCAGTCGTGAATGAAAACCACTTGTATACAGTCCCTGCTTATTTACTTTTTATTTACGTTTAAACATTTGGTTGTAATTGCACAATTTACAGTTGTGACTTAAGTCCGAGAGTAAAATGAATAAGAAAAACTTTTCTTTTCTTAAAATATAAATATTTTAAAGAAGTTTTACTAAAACTCAACTAATCGTTCAAAAGACTTTTATTTGATCCTCTCTCGGGCTCGTCTCCAACACAACTAATTAACTCTGTATCTGATGTTTCCCTTCCTCTTATCTCCTCCTAAAGCAGTGTTACCAAATCACTTAGTTTTGGTAACAATATGTATATATACATACATATATACAGCTGTGCGCAAAATAATAGCTGCACCTTCATTACATTTTGAAAAATGCAAACAAATTTTTTTTTCATACTTAAATGACATCTACATGCCAAGGTTCGCAGCTTCTTTTAGCACTGAATTCACTCATTTGAAATGATCTTTTGTAAGATAAAAAAAATACAAATAACAGTCAAATCACATATGCGACTTTTTATTTTTGATTTAAGAATGAAATAATATGAAAACAATACTACGTTTTTGAGGCGAATCATTTCTTTTTTTATTAATATTTAGTTGAATAGCCTTTAATGGCAACTGCATTACATAATCAATTAATCGTTGGCATCTCTCGATGGGGATTGCGTACCAAGCCGCCTTCACCACACGCCACAGTTCGTCTTCACTGTTTTTTTTTTTTTTTTAAACAGCTTCCTTTATATCTCCCCACAAATTCTCAATAGAATTGAGATCGGAACTTTGGGCTGGCCACTCCATAACGCTCACGTTGTTGGTAGAGAAATAATTCTTTGCACACCTGCTAGTGTGTCATTATCCTGCATAAAAACCCATCGCGGTCATCCGCAGGCATCCATTTTGCTTTTTATGCGATATACATATTGGACAAGGTCCATAAAAAGATAAACAACCCCAAACCATTATTTTTCCTCCTCCGTACTTAAGAGTTTTGATAAAGAACTTTGGATATTGGCTGTATATGCAGCTGCTTCCAAATAGCACAATTTTCGATTCGTCCGATCACAAAACATTACGCCATTTGCTGGCCGGCCAATGCAGGTGATCTGATGCAAATTTGAGTCTTTTCTCTACGTGCCGCTGTCTTAACAACGGCTGTCTTCGTGGGCTCCTCCCGGATAACCCAATTTCCCTCCGACATCTACGGATTGTTGAGGTGTTCACATCCAAATGGAGATCGAAAGGTATGAGTGGTATGCGTGGAAAAATTACGTCTTCCCCATAGCCACTTCCATTAATTATGGTGGCTTCATTAACATGAGCTAATAGTCTTTTAACCACAAGTCTTGTTCCATTACAAAGGCGAGGTTGGTCTAATTTTCGCAAAAGCATGATAGGAGCTCCAATTTTTAACTGCAATTTGTGTGGAGATAAGCCCGATGGTTCTAAAGAGTTTAAAAATTCGGTTGGATAGATTATAACTTCCGATAGATCCACCACAGTATCTGCCGATTTGTATGTTTGGCAGTCCCCAGATATTATCCCCAGAAGTTAATATTGTTGACAGTAATATTTTTTGGTGCGAGAATTGCTCTTTCGCATAACCATTTATGATCAAGGTAATTTTTTGTAGGTTTGGAAATACCTTTTCAATTAATTCATTGATCGAATCGACCTTTGTGCTGATTTGATCAGATTTCAAACTGCCATCAATATCAGGACTTAATTTACCTTCTCCCCATTCAATTAATTGAATCAAGCTTGAATTTCATCTGCTTTGGTTCCCTTTGGAATGACTGGAAGCGTCTGTCGAAAGTCTCTAGATAATAGAATCGTTATACCCATCAAAGACGTACAATTTAATATGTCTTGTAATGTTCGGTCAATGGCTTCCAACGCTTTTTTATGGACCATTGTACATTCACCCCGAACAATAAGCTTACTTCTTTTAGTATTTCAGCCATCCCAGATGTCTTACTAATGTTACACACAGGCAAATCATTGGCGATAAGGTTTAATGGAAGTTTAAAAACAGAATGAGTCGTTCGACCTCCAGGGAGTTACGTAGCAGCAATGCCAGATGATGCCACGGCTAGCCCTATTTCTTTCTGCTGTCGTAGCTTAGCAAGCAGAAGTTTTGTCATAAACGTTTTCCCTGTAGCACCTGGTGTGTCAAGAAAATATATGCCACCCATTTGTTTTGCAACTTATTTAAGCACGACAGAATAGACATGACGTTGATCTGGTAACAATTTTGGTTCATATTCCTGAATATATTTGGTGGGACTTTTGATGTCGTACGAGGTCTCCCGTAAGATCTCAGTACGTAAATTATTAAGTTCATTTCTTTTGGTATTACTCGTAAGAAGACCAAAAGAATGTAGGTTTTCTCCACTCAATGAAAGTATTTTATCTTTGATATCGATTAAAGCCAAATTATAAATTTCATCCGAAAACCCAATTTCCATTTCAGAATATTGAATTTGGACATCCATAATGCCAAAGGATTGCATTTCACATGTTCTAAATTGGGTTACAAGAAGGCACCTAATTTTTTTTTCGCTGTGGCCTCTAGCAAAGTTGCTTCCACTGTTTGTCATCTTCAAGTAATCTTAAAGCAAGCCTCTCGGTAAGTTTCACAAATATAATCATTTATAGTTCGCAGAGATGGGAATGTGGTAGGACCTGTGACTTCATGAAGAAGTAGTCGTAAAAAAAACATTCATGTTGGCTAGGATGTACAGTGTAAACTCTTCCAATAGCAGTATCGTGTTTAATGCCCGGATGGCCCTCAACAGCTTTACCCCTTTTTCTCCGGCTCCATTGGTTGATGTTCCATGTATAATATGATTGCACCTGAAGAAACAAAATCGATATTGGCCATGTCGTGAAGTCTTCGTGTAGAAAAATGCCATCATTTTAAGTATTTTGTTCTGCGCTTTTTATTCTTTTGATGTGTGTTATTGCACATTTTCCCAGATTGGACAGCCATAAAGCATAAAGGAACAAAAAATTGTTTTAAATATTAACAGCTTGTTCTCCTGACTTTACATTGATTTCCTGTTAATAATAACAATAAGGATACATCATTTTAATTGTCTTATTCATTTTCCTAATGGTGTTCGAAATGTGATTGTTATATGTTTTTTTATCTAATGCAATACCTAGATATTATACGACGTCCGACCAGATTGTAGTATCATTTTTAATTATTAAATTATTGCTTGATAAGGAACATTGTTTTCTTTTCTTCGTGAAAAAGGTAGCTCTTAGAAGCATTAACTTTAATAAGCCACCTATTGTAATATTTTAAATTGGTACGTAGGTAGGTTCCTATAGTAGCACCGAATACATCGGCAAAACAATACAGGTCCAAGGACAGATCCCTGGGGTACTTCTGCCGGGATCGCTCTATCGGAAGAAAATGTGTTATTTATACAAACGCTAAACGCCCATTCTTCTAAGAAATTTTTAATTATTTTGATTAAAAACATTGGCAATTCGCACAAATACATTTTACTGAGTAGTCCACCATGCCAGACGGTCAAAGGCTTTTTCGATGTCAAGGAAAATTATTGAACGATTTTTTGAAAGTAAAAACTTTTTATTTTTTGTGTAATTCTGTCGATTTAGTTGTGCTGTACTGTGGTCTAAATCAAAACTGCTGGAGGAGGAAGACATCTTTTTCAATAAGCACTTTGTCTATCTTATTTTTAATTATTTTTTCAAATAGCTTTCTTACTAAGCTGAGAAAGCTAATTGGCCTGTGACCACTGAAATTGTAAGCTGGCTTTTCAGGTTTTAATATTGGTATAACCTTAGCTTTTTCCCATACCTTGGGAAACATTGCAATTTTTCACACCAATATCGGGTAATTGCTTAATAAAAATGGTTTTGATACCATCGAAACCTGAAGACTTTCGATTTTCGAGATTATGTGTTAAATCCGATAGCTCCTCAAAAGTAGCGTACATGTTCTCCTGTAAACCTACGGGGGTTGACATTATGTATAAAATAGCAGTCACCATAACAACTTCCGTAACTCTACTCCCATTTCACTAGAAATTCCGCGATTTTTCTGCTTACAATACAAATGAAATACTACTTGAGGCCCGTTGCAGCATAAGTCCTATTACACATCTGATCAGGTTTTTTTAATTTATTTATTTTACCTACATGTCACTTAGATTAAAGGATTTGAGGAAATATTGACATTCTTATGTAGATGTAAGTAAGCTTAAAACGTACGATTTAAATGCATGTCAAAATGTTACTGACATCGTCGAAAACTATTACGATGCTCGTCAGAGGTTCGTTTGTGCCATTATTAATCCTATGACATTCTACGTAGAGAAGATGTCGTAGTCTCAACGGTCTTATAAGAACATAAAGCCTTATTTTAAATATAAGAGAGGTTCACCTTATGTGATAGCATAACCAATCCCTTAAAAATATTATATCATATTCGTACTCATAGCAAGAAGCAAACATCTTGCTTTATAATTAGGACAGCATCTCCAATAAATTTTGTGAAATATGATTCTTGTGAAACAACTTTAGATACTTTCGATACGATCTGAACCAATTTGTGTTCCAAATAACAACAGCGTACCCAAGATCGCTAACAAGATCTAACAAGAGAAGTGTATACTATACACTGTACGAGGGTGGTCCGATTAGTATGCGCCAGTATCGCAAGAGCATCTTACTATCGTGTAGTAGCGGGAGTGTCCGCGGATTTTAGAAAAATGGAAAAAAAGCAATATCGGTCGGTGATTCGATTCTTGTTTTTGGAAGGGAAATCGCACAGCGAAATCAGAGAGCGTTTGGATGCTGTGTACGGTGACTCTTCTCCTTCGATGGTGACCATCAGAAATTGGTTCAACGAGCTTCAACGTAGTCGCACGTCGGTTTTTGATGAGCCACGTCCAAGTGCTCCGAAAACGGCTACCACGGAAGATAACGTGACAAAAATCCACGATCTCGTATTAGCAGACCGTCGAATGAAGGTGCACGAGATAGCTGAGACAGTAGGCATTTCAAAAGATCGCGTGGGTCTTTTGTAGGCTAAGTACTTATCGGATCACCCTTTTAACAGGAGCCAAAACGGTTCAAAAAACCCTTTTCTATTCCTCTTGATTGCCGAATTGGATTTAGACACGGTTTATATGCGATTTGAATGAGAATGTGGTATCAAGTACCACACCTATGCCTTTAACATCGGTAACACGAGACAAGGGTGAGGAACAAATTGAATGTTCAAAAATGTAATGTTCCATGGTAGTGAGCCCAAAGGGGCCCCTTGTGGAACACCGGAACTGCACGTCATCTCTTTGGGACCATAATTGCCAATTTTTACTCGTTGGGTTCTGCTTAGAAGAAAAGATGAAGATAAGTAAAGATGAAGCGGAGAAATGCGAAATAGAAGCCAAAAGATTCAATTTTGCAGATTAGCCGAGCCGAATTTACTGAATGAAAAGCTTTACTGAAATCAGTATATATGGCATCCATTTGGTTCCATCTTTCCATGTGATTCAACACAAATTATGAAAATACTTGTAATGTCAAATAATTTGGGAATTGTGGAATGCTTACATAATCTTCTGTAATTTTCAACATCGTTTTTATTTCGAGTTATTTCGAGACTTATCAGCAGGAGCTAAAAATACACGCTTTTGTTTTGGTCTCACAAAAGGGACACTTCAGTCGGTTCCAACCCTGTTCTGTCCTCTTGCGCATTGAGAGAGCTTATTAAGAGCTTTTATAACACAAAGATTATTTACAGCAAAAACAGCCTCATCGAGTTCGATGATATTCGATAAAATCAGACGCCCATAACTCGTGATCGCGGATCGCCTGATTCCAGACCCAAATTTGACCAGTTTTGAAACACTATGACTAGTTGTAAGCGTTATTCTAAAAGATCAGTGTTGAGTTTAAGCAAAGAGAGGGCTTAGCTAACAGCCATTACTCCGTATTTAGTTACCCTTTGAAATCACCTCGACTCAAAAATAATGGAAGGCATTCAAGTCCAAATTATTCAGTGAGCAGAACCCCGTCTCAAAAGGTGTAGATATATGAAAGGCTGTAAGTGAACCGGTTCAAAAGGGTGTAGGATATAAACCAATAATAGGAAAACTCTCCGATTTCATAATTTGCACCAAGCCATTTCTGACCTGCTATTTGCCACTCCCCAAGACTCCATAATCAGACCGTCCAGAAAATGAGAATTCAATTTTTCTTTTGTGTACCCTATGATTTTTCAATCGATATTCTGCAAAGAGAGGAAAAATTATTTGCTATTTGGGTTGTACCTGCATTTTTATTTACCCATTCATCGGGCTTCCTGAATTTGATGTATCCACGGTCCGAAACGCTTTTGCGAACCAGCTCCTCCTCATGATGGCTTTGAAAATTCGATGTCCATCTAGCTTAATGGAAAATATTAAGAGAAGCAAGGACTAAACCGATTATGGAATCTTACATTTCGGTCTTACTATTTGAAAATAAAGCAGTAATGCAACTGCATTTTAGTGACACACATAGAATTCGAACGCACAGGCAGATTAATAACGGCTTCAAGTGACACGCCGTCCCTCAAGATACCTTACAGAGGAAAGTGAAAAAGATTTTCAAGACTTAAAGTGATATATTAATTCTGTACGTATACTCATTGGACATGACCGGGTAAGTCCTGCCTAGACCGACATGTGCACCCGGAATTACGAACGGGCGGAGAAATAATAAAGGAAAATACAAAATGCCAAAGAAGGCATCAGAGTCCCAACAGGACGCCGTCGTGTGGCTGGCTTTCTAGAATTCTCCTGGAACTCTTGAACATGAAAGTTTTTTTTTTTCTTTCTTTTTATTTTTCCATTTTTTTCCATGTCCTTCGCTTCGAGTGGGAACTGTACAGTTGTGAGTTCTTCGGCATACATACATACATACTTTAGAACGAAGTGGGTAGAAGGATGAGGTGGAAAAACATTTTTAAGTTTGTCTTACACGCGTGATTATATGGCCCTTAGGGAAAGTGAATGTGAGGACGACGTAGCCGGAATTTAAATTTCATTCTCACAATAAAATCTAATTGAATGTTACAGGTGGTGTTCAGTGAGACTTAGTAAGCATTGGCCGAGAGGAGAGAAACTTTTTCCTTCTCGTGTGGCTATTTGAATAATCTGTTGTTGTTACTGTTGCTGTAAGCTGTTGTTGTTGTTTTACTACTTTGGTGTTTTGTATATCACATTTATTATAGCGATGCGTTTTGAATGACAAGTATGGCTGTATATTCGTGTATGCTTCTTGAAGCTGCGCGGAACACCCTAGATTTAATAAGGCCGATAACAATAGTACTAGTAAAGAAATTCAAATTCAATGTGGGATTTAAAAGAACAGATCGAGAAAATAATATCTCCGGCAGCACACTGTTTGAAGCAACAATTTCCATCGCTCACAAAGTGAAACTTTTGAGGCAAATACATTTTGCATACCATTCATACAACAATGGTGTAGGTAGGGAGCCTGCAATTCCCATAATTTTTCATCTTCCGGAACAGAGCCGTTTCGCTCGAAATAGCACTTTCAGCTCTGACTCCGGCAAACAAACTGAAGCGAACAACAAATTTTCTACTGACGTTTCAGATTAATTAAAAATGGTTTGTGCAGATTGTTTCATAATGATTGTGTAGAGAAGAGATAAAGACGAAAAAATAACAAACGACAAACATCAAATGAAAATAAGGAGATACATTTCAATATACTCGTACCAAGTGTGGGAAATTCATCGACATACGAGTATGCTTATGGCATTTAACTGACAATTTACGGCTCATGAAAAAAGAGGTTAGCGAACCTAGGCAAAGACAACGATTATGTGCATGAGCTAAGTATGGGTGAATATAAACTTCTGAGTGAGTGGGGTTGCGGATCATATTTGTTTTTGCTTCAGCCGTATGTTTTAAAGTATGTTTGACCTTAAATTCTGTGTCGCCATTGAAAATTAGCAAGGTGCCATCCTTTTCATAAAGTTTGAATTGTACAAGAAAGAAGTGTTTACAATACAAAATCATGGAACTATTGCCACCTTAATCTTTAGCTCGTCATCCTGATCGCCGATTAATGGAGATGCCAAATATGACATTACTTTGGCCAAATGTCTATCTTCACTACTATATGTAAACTTATCATATCTTAACCTTAATCATAACATATCTTAGGCTAAGAAAATTTATTTCATTAAAAAAAACTTAGCACAAGATCTTTTTTTGTATATAAATAAAATTTAAGTCTACCTTAATCTAACTAAACCTAACTTATAAAAGTACATACATTATATATGTATATTTAATATATGTTATATATTTCTTCGTTCAATTTTAATATATTAAATTTTTTTGGTTTTTTTGTATTTGCTCTATACTACCCTAACCTATCCTAACCTACCACTAACCTTACCCTAGCCTATGTAAGCCTTTGGCGTTAGGAAAGCCTTTCTTTGAAGAGGCTGTACCTATCAAGGTATCCGTTTCTGACCTATCAAGGAGATGTGACGGAGCTCTTTCCATTCACTAAAAACATTGATGCTGGCGGACTACATCTCCTCGATCCCGACGCGAGACCGATCTACAGAACTTGAGGCGCTCGGGCTCACGGAGCGCGACATCGTGTCCGAAAATAATTGCCGTTCCACCGAATTGCGACACACGTGAAAGATTAGCTGTACCGCCAATCTATCTTGGATCAGCCAACATCGATCTAAGTACAGGAATGCTTCTGGCGGGACAAAGCCATTAAGGTGCACTCTCTCGTGGCATAAGTCATTAGCGTAGTAAGCCCCGGGGATCAGGTTATCAACCGAAGTCATTGCTCTTGCGACGTGTTTCAGTTTGATCAAACTAATGAATTTCTGCCCAATGAAAAAAATGGAAAAGAGACCCAGAGCCGATGACTGAGCATTATGACTACTCACATCACCACAGCAATACACCACACTCGAAAGAGTATCAAAAATCATTAACACACCCTGAGTAAATGAAAACAACTTTTTTTCGCAACATCTTTATTACAACTGACTTTATACTCTTAACCTAAGCTTGAACTAACTTAAAAATAACGGCACGCGAATCATGCATGGCGTGCCTTCATGAGTATCGGCGAGTAAGATCGGCGTGCCTTCATGAGTATCGTATGACGTTCCCGTTATCGCCAGGTCGCCAGGGCAGCCGATGGTTAATAATATACAGAATGTGACTCCTGATGTCATTATTGCCCTAAGACAATATATTTCGTCCAGGAGAATACACAAAGATCCACAAGTTACCTGGATATCACTGGATGGAGTAACACTCAACCTAATTGATCATTTTCTGATATACTGAATGCACTAGATATTAAAGCATAGAGACGAGCGGCTTAATTCAAGCTATAGCATAAGCACTTAATCTATTTAAGAAACTATGATTAGGAAATTTTGCTTGATTTTCATGATTTTTAAATTTTTAAATGAAGATTCAAAATTTTTTTTTATTTTAATTATTAAATTGAACCTAAAAAAATTAAAAAAAAAATTCACGGAATAAAACACTTATTCAAAAATAATATACATTTTCGACTGAATTTTTCAATTGTTTTTGCTTCGATATCAAATTATTGTATTTCAACTAATTTTCGGAAACTTTTAGATTCATATAGAAAATAATGTCATTAAAAAGATATGTGCAAAATTTCAGGAATATCGATCAATAACTTTATGAGTTATAGTGCAAGCCAATCCGAAAAATATGGTTTTGAGAAAAACGCGTCTACAATTTGAATTTATGAAGATTAAATGATTATAGTCACTTACCAATTAATAAGCAATTCCAGCGTCATATAATAGTCCTTCTGTAGACTCGTGGAACTCGTAAGTTGCTGTTGACGTGCTTGACGAGCTTCTTTAATGAGCTGCGCCGATGTTCTCAAATCACTCTCTGTTCATCCATTTTATCGGCGTATGATTTACACTGTCGGCCAATTATGATATCTAAATTGTTCTTTATTTGTAAAATCGATGGGTATCCTTCATTGAACAACCCAACTGCAATATATGAGACAATCTCAATAATTTTTGATCCCTGAATTTAGGTATTTTGGAGCGAGATGCCGAACGATAGAGCTGAAGCTTCAAACTAAATCATCGATAGCCTCTTTAAATTTACCTCTTCAAATTTCACTGCCGGCTTACACTCGCGACACACGACAAGTTCTGACAGTGACCACCGTAAAAAACTCAATAAAGTTATAACAATGCATTGGAGATTGTTTGGCTTCGTCGTTTTACGAGTAGAATGCTGATTTCCATAAAATTTTAGTTTATGCGGGCGTCCTTACTGAGTTGGTTTATATTTAGTTCCTTTAGGATATGAATTAATTTTTATATTTTTTAGTGCTCCAAATCGGATCAGAATGAGCTCCAAAACTAAACTGAACAAAACTAATAGCAACACCGGATCTGGCCTCTACTAACATTCTTTGTACTAACTATAAAACTATTCTTAACTTGGAATTTTACATTATATGTAAATATTTTAAAACATCTGCTTATACAAATTTTCAACAATAAAAAGACTAAAAAGGTAGGGAATTAAGACATGGGTAAAGAGAGTCGACCGCTTACTATAACTCTGTCATAGGGGGCTTCGTGGTTTACACACTATAATGTAAGAAAAAATTAAAATTATGTTCTAAGAATTTGGTGATATATTCTTAAAGGATTATATAATTTTTTTTTTTCAAAATTCTACAGATATTTGGAGTGCTGAGGTTGAAATCGAAGTTAATATTTAAATTAACACTTTCCAGCACACGGAAAATAGGTTCATTGGAGCCATATGAGGTACGGGGATGGATAGATAGAAGAAGCTTCTAAAGGAATGCCTTGGTTTGACGAAAAAGTCAAAGCCCGTAATGTTCTAAGACTTCAAACTCTGGAAGATAATAAAGCGATCATGCGTACAGAATATCAAACCCTACCAGAGAAAGTCAGCCATCTATTTCGGAATAAAAAACGACAATGTCGAAGGAAAAAGTCTTATAAATTTAGGAAGAATGCGCGGCTAAAATCATGAGAGCAACGTATACACAGATCAAGAATTATTCGCAACAATAATAAGAAGCTCACGGAAGCTCAGAAAACAACGAAAAAGTTGCAGTCCAATGGAGAGTATATTCCGATAAACTGCTTTATTTACATAGAGAACTAGAAGCAATGTAAAACGGTGTTAACCATGCAGCAGAAGTTCATGTACAACTGTCAACCATCGAGGAAGTAGAGGAAGCAATCCATCGACCTAAGAACAACAAGACCGCAGGAGTCGACCCTTTACCATCAGAATTAATAACATTTGCAGAAGAGGAATTAACAGAAACGTTACATAAGCTTATCACAGCTGGATATATGGAACAATGAAACTTTTCCTGACGAATGGAATATAAAAACTAGGTCTTCATCTCCGTATTTAAAAAGGGTGACTAAACACATTGAAACAATTGCAAAGGCATATCTCTGCTGTCGAGTTGCTACCAGGCGCTTTCAAATATTCTCTTAAAGTGACTGACATCATATGCTAAGGAAATAATCGAAGACTGCTCGTGTGGCTTTGAGAGAAACTGGTCGATGAGTGACCAGATTTTAACTTTACGACAACTTGTAGAAAAGAGATGGGAATTGCTCGAAATGGTGAAGATGACTGTTCCTTCCAATAATGAATGCAAAACCCGTAAGAAAAAGACCGCTAAGAAGGACGTGCCGTAGACGGAAGAACTCCCATCAAACGAACAACGGCTGCCATGAGCCGATATCTAGATTGCTGAACGAAAAAAAAAACTGTTTTTTTTCGAATTATAATTAAGAAATTTAAAAATAAGGATACCAGCAATGAGAAAATACGCCATATTGTACAGTTTTTATCTTTTGGCTGAAAATGTGATAAGGTAGTAAAATATTTAAAGATAGTTATTAAGGCTAGTCTTAAACATTTTTGTCTAGCGTAAGATAATTCTAAGAAGTATGAAATGAAAAAGGCCAATTTTTGAAAAAGTCGATAAAATCACGGAAATCATCAAGACTGATTGTCATGTACAAACATTGCACAAAAAAATCGTTTGGTACCACTGAAATAAGGTTGGGTTTGGATAATAGAAAAAACCTTATGTTCTATCAGGACAACGCCAAGTCATATACATCGACAGTTACTCTCCAGAATCTACGTAAGCTTGGTTTTGAGGCTCTTATACTTATAAAGGGTGCCTTCTTTTAGAGGTTCAATATGAAAAAAAAAAACACTTGAAACTAATATTGATGTCTATGATATTGTCTTTATTTAATAGACAATTGTATATCATTAGTGTCTGAATATGATTTTGGGCATATGCGGATCGGTCAGTTCGAATGAAGCGTAATCGTGAAGTCAAATTTTCAACAATCAATTATCAGCAATAACGCGACGAATGTTGACATCCAAATTGTCCAACGTTTGTGGTTTATCGGCCGAGTGGCTTAATCTTTGATGTTAGGTCACAGGATCGTATAGATCATATATACCATATACGAGTATAGCGCACTCCAGTGGCGGTAACATTCTGGCAGGCATCGTCCTTAAGAAAATATGGGCCGATAATTCTACCAACTCATAAAGTATACCTAACAGTGAATTTTAATGGTTGTAAATGCTTCTGGGTTTTCTCCACTCTAAATTCGGCAATTTTGCTTGTTTATATGTATATCCATTTAACCAAAAATGGACCACATCGGAGAACAAAATTTTGCGTTAAAATGAGGATCAAGCTAAATCCTGTTTTGGCCCATTCACCGAACCTACGACACGTATAATGGTCACGCGTTTTTAACTCTTGCACAAGCTGGATCTTATAAATTTTTAAGCCAAGACCTTTGTGTAAAATTTTCCACAAGGTGGATGGGCATAGCTCCAATTGCTGTGCGCAATCGCGAATCGACTCACTTGGATGCTCCTCAACACTGCGCTCTACAATGGCACTGTTTGTCATCTCTGGGGATGTATATTATCCACTAGAGTATACGTGGTGCAAAAACGACTCATCATGTATCGAATATTTTGCTCAGATGGACGATTATGTCGACCGTAAAATGGACGTGGCACACGATAAATTTGGCAAACAGAACCATGTTTTCCAAAAAAAGTTTGCACTATTTGTATGCGTTGCTCTGTCGGTAATCTATTTGCCATAAAAGGGCAAAGCATGCTAATGACAAACTTTAAGCTATCGAGTTGCCAGTGCTGCCAGTCTAAAAACCAAAACTCTAAAAAAAACATCGTTTACAATAACCTTATAGTCCGGACTTGGCACCAAGTATTTAACATCTGTTCCTGTCCATGGCGAACGATTTTGCTAGTAAGATGCTAGTATCGCATCAGAAGCGTCTTGTTATAAACGACTGTCTCAGCTTTTTGCCAATAGGGACGCGGGCTTCTATGAGAGAGGCATAATGAAATTTCCTTCAGAATCCGAGACTTGTCTCTAAGTTCGGGTTTTTTTTTTCTTTCGGTGGCGCCCAACTAGCGCCATCGGAGTTAGAGCAGGCACTAGGCGAGCCACATTGATAGAGCTTGCAACTTTACCATCGATTTAGTTTTAGAATACCTCCGCCGCCATCTTTATGGAAAAATAACTGTATTAGTGCCGGCACTATTCTACCCACGAATGTTGCATTGTGATGAAAACAATACAGTTTTAGGTTCTACAACGTAAGGTTAGAGTTCGAAAACAAAGGCTTAATGCTAGCAATCGTGTCTACATAAACCAGATGTTATCTCATATCTTAAACCTCAAATTTACGTTTAGTTTAACATCCTAAAGTTATCCGTACAATCAACATTCAAATTATTGCACGTTTTGAATAGAGAATGACCACAGCTGGTGACCCCACATGCCAGTAGTATCGGTACAGATTTTTACTGATTCCATGGGACAACCACAGAAAACTTTCGAAAGAAAGAACAAGAATAAAATGAGAACAACAGACGAACTAATTCTACAAACTGTTGGTGTATAAGAAATTCCTAAAGCCCAGTATACGGTGGAAGATTTGTGCGCCTTATGGTGTTGCTTATAGCTCTATCCCAGAACTACTCGCACCCTCGTACCATAGAACTACCAATGTCTTTTTGGTCAAAAAATAAACTTTTCGAATTGTTTGTGAATATCTTGAATATCTTGTTCAAGTGGTCGTCGTGCCTGTAGAGAAATATGCAGATATACATACTATTTCCGGTATTTTCCATTATTTCCTGACTTCCTTGTTACAACACCTGTGCGCCCGACATAAACGCACAACGAAACTTGCATAGTTTTGGCTACTACACTACTTTTGACAACGGCTGCTTCTGTTTTTCAAGAAACCATCTTAGCCAAAGTTTATGTGTTGGCATATTAAAACAATAAACCGTCGTGCAATGCAATATGGAAAATTCGGAAAAGATTTTCCCGCCGCAATGTTATTCAATTGCCTCTGGCTGAACATGGATACGTTTTACAAATCATGAAAGCTGTTGCGGTTGACTTGGGGTAAGTAAGTTAAATGAAGTTCGTTCCACCTCACCCGACGGCAATTGTAATTCCATACAATGTAATTCATCCACGAATATGTATCTGAATGAATCGAACTATACACATTAAACGTCAATTTCCAGGTCATTTGAAATCCCAGAGATAAACGATTTTCTGAGGCAATGCACCAGTAACATATGTATGTACTCGTATGTACCACTCGTGTCACGGCTCGAGTAATGATTAGTTCTCTGAGCTTCGAGTGGTTATATCCTTTCAATATTGAAGCATGTCCAGTCCTCAGTGGACCGTTTAATAATGGGTCAATTCAAATTGTGTAATCGATGCCGATTACATGAGTAATTATTGTGACAGTTTCCGATATACATATGCGTGCATGTGCATACAAACATCCTGCTTAAGCATACTAAGCATGATATCGTATAATTTTACAAGCTCGATTGCAGGTATCGACAATCGAAATTAAAGATGTATTTCATGAATGAATTGATGATGAGTTATGTGCCCTCACACTACAATGATTGGATTGGAGTGGAATGGAATGATTTAAATTGAATTTGACTGGATTTAATATTCACTTTGATATAAGCAATTGGTCATCGATTATCCGACGATGCAAATGAGTTTTTAATCTGTCGTGTGAACAGATCTCATATGGTTCAATAAAAGTTTGATTGCAGAGCTTCCAAAAATAAAACCTAAATACTTATTCACTTGGCCGTATATGTGTGTGTGTAGCTGACCATATCCTGCTGTAAGAGGATATCTTTTGCGTCCTTTTAAATGTAATAGATATTCGTATCGATCTGCACATCCATTACTCTGGGGAATTTAGCATTCTCCACAAATGTCCTCGTTATCATGCTACATATCCGATGCTCATCAGCCACGGCGACATATGCCGTCGTATGCCATACTCAGGTGGACTCAGATCCGCTCACTATGAACCCAAATGGCCCAGAAAATCGGTTCTTAAATGCCTTTGACGTGACTCGTAACATTCCAAATATTTCGATGTCCTTTCGTGCCAAGGGATTGAAATAAGACGAATAAAAAAAAACGGAAACACTTCGTATCGTATAATATCTGCTGCAGGACGAACAACCTTTTTTCCCTCTTTCAGGTTGCTTTTGCATTTGGCAAGGGAAATGCATTCCCTTGACTTTTTCGACACACCAAAAAGAAAAAAAGAAATCGATGTACATGTATGGCTTGGATGGCCATGATACATTAAGACGATTCTGCTGAAAACGGTAGGAATTCGCTCTTTGACTTTTTAATTAATTTTTTTCCTTGTTTTGTCCCGCAAGTCTAAAAGGGAATACTCTAACCATTGGTCTCGAACATGACTATAACCTTTGTTCTTCTCGACGTACTTAGTTTTTGTTCATCTTTAAATTAATTAAAGATCGTGGTTTACTATGTGTGTGGGTTTACTATGCGGGTAAAGGGGGTGTGCGGTTTATGGTTTATACCTACAACCATGCATAGATGCATGCAAAGATGCTTGTGAATTTTACATCGACGAAATGATGTGCGATGGCTGGGTAAAACGGCTTTAGGATGCTTGAATGCTTCTCATGGACGATTGTAAATAAGTAATGAACGAAATGAAGGATTGAGGTGGATGGTCAGATCTCTCGGAAATGCTTGCCCGTCAACCGACAACCCCGTAGATACTTTTCAACTCTTCCTTGTTTGATTGGTAAAGATATGGAAATATGAATTAAGAATTCATGTTTAAACTGAATAAAATTAATTTAGTATTTGACGCTTCTTCCATAATTGACTATATTTTTAGGACAACCTCGATTCCGGGCAAATGGGTAGAGGCGGGGCAACTTGGCTCCAGGAAAATGGTGATAATCCAACAAGGGATGACATTTTAACATTCGTGCTATTGCTGACCTGTAACGTGAAACTATCACTGCTGACTAAAACCAGGATGTTATGAAATATGCATTGAAAAGATTATGTTTCAAGATTTTTTGAAACAGTAAAACATCACTAGAAAAACAATAAAAAAAAATCGTGAAAACGTTTCGTAAACTTCCTTTTTAGTTTTCATTAAGTGTATTCTAGTACAACTACATATAGTGAACTTATTGGGTTGATGCATACTTATTGCGGATTGTTTTTCAACAAATTTTATTCAGGAAAATATTTAACAAAAACATATTTAAATGATTATATCGGAGCGTAGTTACCATTACTTCAAGAACTGCTTCCCATTTACTTGGTAGTCTGTCGATTCTACGAGCGAAGAAGTCACGATTCTTGGTGGCGAGTCATGCTTTAACATCGACCATCAATTCATCCAAATCGTCGTAAATTTTTTTGCCAGTTTGCCAGTTTTTCAACGAACAATTGATGTGGTAGTCTGTAGAAGCTTGGTCGGTGAATATAGCGGATGTGGGAGCAGATCCCATCCCTTATTGGTGATCGATGCGACGGCACCATATTCAACATGAGGACGGGCGTTATCATGGTGGAAGACGATATGGTTCTTTTTTCGCGGTCGTTTCACTTCGATTGCAATATGAAGGCGGTCAAATTGAGCCAGATATATGTGGCTGTCAATGTTGAACTGCCGCTTGCATTTTTGTCCTGATTCCGCCACTGTTGGCCTTTATCATTGTAGTTCGACTAATAGCAAATGCCGTTTGAGATGATTTCCCAGATTCCGTTTCTGTCCCACCATACACACCACATAGCCTTCTTACAGTGGACACCTTTTGGTATTCCTTTCGGAGAAATACCCAGCGACACGCAAACCTTCTTTCTTTTGACGTTTTTGAAGAATAGCCATGATTCTTCACCCGTGACGAAATTCTTCAGAAACGGAGCTTGCTCATTTCGCTGCAGCAAATCAGTAATGCGTCGACTACTGACTACTTTTTCGATTTTTGAACCTTCCTGATTACCTGAGCTGGGTTTCCCTGAAGGAACAACTTCAAACGCAATTGGAAAGGTTAGATCTGAATGGTCAGCAGCTGCCTGCATTATGTGCATGACGAGGAAAGAGCTATGGAAGCTGGGAGACGCTGCCGACTACTGGCACTACGGGTCATATACGTAACCTTTTTTGCTATTTTTGTACCTTCTTCCTGGTTGCCTACCTGAGCTGAGTTTCCCTGGAGGAACAACTTCAAACGCAATTGAAAAGGTTAGATCTGAATGGTCAGCAGCTGCCTGCATTATGTGCATGTCGAGAAAAGAGCTATGGAAGCTGGGTGACGCTGCCGACTACTGGCACTACGGGTCGTATACGTAACTTTTTTCGCGATTTTTGTTCCTTCTCCTTTGCTGACTCTCTGAGCTGGTTTTACCTGAAGGAACAGCCTCAAACACAATTGAAAATGTTAGATTTGAATGCTCAGCAGCTGCCTGCGCTATGGGCATGTCGAGAAAAGAGCTATGGAAGTTGGGAGATGCTGTCGACTGCTGGCACTACGAGTCGTATACGTAACCTTTTTCGCGATTTTTGTACCTTCTCCCTGACTGCCTCCCTGAGCTGGGTTACCCTGGAGGAACAAGTAATGCGTAAACCTTCTGCTTTTTTGTTGCCGGAGAGTTCGTCGGGGACCCATCCAGTCAATTTCCACACCTTTCCGAGCTTTTTAAGACGACGGATGATCGTCGACTGGCTGACATCGAAGTCATCAGCTAGCATTCGTGTTGTCAGCCTTTCGTCTTCTTCCACGGCCACTAGAAGGGCCTGGTCGTTGAACTCCGATGGTCGCCCTCTTCCTTCTTCATCGTTTTGAACCTCTTGAACTATCTTTCAACTTGACTTTGCTCATTGGTCCCTCGCCGAAAAATTCATTGGGGTCGCGAAATGACTCTGCCGCCTTCCAACAAGATGATTTTTGATACGCATTTCTGTTAATGAAAGAAAATAATAGCCAAAACTTCAATTTTTTTATCATTTTTTATTATCAACCTAATAATTGCTTAATTTCCAACTGGTGTTTACCCGGTAAGGTAAACTGAGAATATTACGGTTATGGCTGAGAGTCTGATTTAAATCCCAAATCTGGCCGTTTCAAGACGATCATAGGAATGGGCCTATTGCACCGCATTTTGTATTCTTACTTAAAGGTACCATACATTCAAGAAACTAATTTTGTGTGCAGAATGCAAAGAACAAGATCATGATTGTGTACACGAACTAATTCTAAGTAATGAAGTTCATTTCCATCTGACTGAGATAAAAAATACAGGGAAATAATGAAACAACCTTTTTATCCAAGACAAGTTATAGTTTCTCTAGACTTTTTCAGTGACACTTCACACGCCTAAACAAATTTATTGGAACGGTTATTGGTGAAATAAAGCTGCAATTATGCGGAAAATATAAAAACATCACCACTTTTCGGAAAAGTCACTTCGCTATTGATTCAAAATTACATACATATATCTCTTATTGGATCTTGTTGGATCATCGGATCAACGAAAATTTAATTGAATGTCAGCAATGAGAAAACTTAAGTTCTTTGTAGTTCAGTTTTCTAAGCTGGCAACATTAAATAAATTATAAGCCTATGCTTAAAACAATAATTATATAATAATTATTATTCATTTCGTTTCTCGCAGTCTCGGCGGGCTATTGTTTAAAGTAAAATATGCCCTTGATAAGCAATTATTTTGAGCGAGAACTATATACATATATATAATATATTGAATTTGAAGACATGTTGTTTCGGCAGGGCAACATTGCATAATATAATGCGCCTACGACATTTGTTCAAAAAATAAGGTGACTTTTTGAATTTCGAGGGTAGATAAGTTCAGTCGACTTCCCTTTTTTTTTGCCATGTTGATAAACATGTCTTCCAACATAGTTGATATTACCAGCCACTTCGGAAATTTAGTTTGTTTTTTACAGATACTCGTATAAAGGTTGTTTTCGCGTTTCGGTATGTTTGGCGATTTTTTGCTATTGGTAAAAACGGATCAAAGAATTTGCATTGAATTTTGTGTGAAATATCAAGTGAATAATCAAGTGCTCGAACTTAATGTTAAGTCAACTTGAAATGTTGACTGAGACATTTGGTGAGTCTATTCTGAGCAAAAAATATGTTTTTGTTAATGGTATCACGCGGCCCTGATTTGTATCCAGTTTAGATCATGTATTCACCATCGGTTCCTCTGAAACTTCAGACCAATAATTATTTCACTTTAGTTGCTTTAGTTCCACCTATAAAACGTTAATCGTTGCCAATGTTGCGCCAGCTGGAGACGAATGCAAGACGTCTCTGCTTGTTGTAATAGCTTTTGTTTTGATCGGATATCTTCACTTGAGATTTTGAAAATAATAAGGTCATTAAACGATAAGCACTCTCGCGGTGTAGATGGATTATGGATCACTTCCTAAAAAAAAATTCTTTCAATGTTGTTGATATTTTAGTGCATATTTTTAACACGAGTGTGCTATCAGGAGTCTTCCCAAATTGCTTAAAATGTGCTATTGTCATTCCATTTATTAAGAAGACTAATCCAAAGGATAGATGAAAATAACTTCCTTAGCGCAAAACAGCTTGGATTCAGGTTTGGTTAATCAACTGAAGATGCTTTGTACGATTACTGCTCTTTTCGTTGATGTCACTAAGACCTTTGATGTAGTCGATCATAATATTGTCTGGGACAAATTGTCCAAAATTGGTTTAAGAAATTTTATTTTTAAATGGTTTGAATCTAATTTAAGTGAATTAAAAGTTTCAAAGGCTTTCAGTAACTCAGTCAGTATAAGCATTGGTGTGCCCCAAGGTTTAGTTCCCAAACCTATCCGTTTTCTTATTTGTATCAACTCTCTTTTCAATCAAAATTTGAAAGGCAACATTTCAGCTTTTGCTGACGATTTAGGCATTACCTATGTATGTGTCGAACAGCACAACCAACATTATTGCGGACATATACCATGATATAGGTATTTTGTGAAGCTGGTTCACCGAACACAGAATGCTTGTTAGTAATAAAACTAAACTAATGTTTCCCAGCCTCATCCCCAAACTACCACCGGATGTTGATAAATGTAAAAAACTAAAATCATTTGATAATCTGTACCTCAAGATGGATAGTGAATTATATCTTAACCATCTGTCTTGTGACAATGATTATGTTCAAATCGACGTTACTATAGATAATAAATTGTGTTGGACTATTCAAATCTCTTCATTGAACCAGTATTTTTTCTCAACGTTACGCATCTTTTACTATCTAAAGAAAACATGCTCTCTGCACGTTTTGAGACTGATATACGTGTACTATGGTATTGACAAACGTCCAAATGCACTAAAATCGATAAAATAAAAAAAAATTTCCTGAATAAATTTAGGTCATGGCTCTTTGAATTTGGTCATAGTCAGATAGAGAATCTTTTGGATCCCATCATCTACTCGGGTTTCTAATTTTTGACCTACGGGTAAAGAACCGTCGCATGAGCATCGCTCAAGAATTATTGAACGACGTGAATGACGTCCCAGATTAGTTGAAAAAGTTCATCACTGGTGACGGAACATGAAAACATGATTTTGACGTCGAAGCCAATCATCCCAAGTTTGTTTGTTAAAGTTTTGCTCACTGTTTTCTTCGATTACAACACCGTGGCTCATTGAACTCTTTATCAAGGAATATTACCTTGGAGTCATGTGCAATTGCATCACAATAATGAGCTTTCTTTTTCATCGTTGCTTGTGAAATTTTTTTTTTGGCCAAAAACGATACCATGACTATACTTCAGCCGCCAATTTTACCGGACTTGGCATTGGCACTCAGCTACTTTTTTCTCTTCCCAAAACTGAGAAGACACCATTGGAGAGATAAAGACCGCTCGGAGAGCTCGAAGCTCTTCCAAAAAACATATAACAAAAGCGTTTCAAAGATTATTTTGAAGGCGATAAGACAGATATTGATAAACAGATAAATATTATAAGAGAAAAACAGTGACCATTTTTTGAACAAACATGTCTTACATTACCATTTATTTAGGGTTTGGGTATTAAATCATAGTCGTCTGGCTCGATACGGGTAACTCGGCGAAGTTTTAATTCACAAAAATACACAAAAAAGATAATGAGTATCTGAAAGCGCTTTATGAACGTTAGACGGCAAACAATACAAATTGATTTGCAATCCTTTTTCATTCGAGTATAACAATAATTCACACACCTATAAAATCTTTAAAGGACGTCAATAAGAGAAGACAATCGGAACAACCCACGGCTCCAACATCCAGCTCAAGATAAAAATGAGTTGAGGCTCTTAGCTCTTGTTTTATCCAACACACATTGTGTCTGCAGTAGAGTCTACCAAGTTTAGTAATCATATATTCAACCAAAGTCCACCACACATATCACACACATGACCGAATGCACATGACTGAAAGTATTTTCTGTGATTTTCTGGAGATTTTGTCTTTCGCTCTGCAGGAGACTTGGGAGGTACCACGAAAATAGAAGATGCATCTAGGAGACAACTTCGCTCTCGTTTCATATTTTTGGTTTTACGTTCATCAGCTTTCTTGAAAAGCATAATTAAAAGACTCACAACATCAATAAACTAAGCGATTCGACTCGAGAATCTGGTAATATGATCGTATGGAATTTACCAATAGACTACGTAAAGAAACAGTTTTACCACTAAAAGTTTATAACGTTGAAAATCCGCGTTTAATTAACACTATGGTGGGGAGGTAGTCTAAACCGGACGAGTAGTCGTCTTTTAAGTTAAGTATTTTATTGATGGTTAAGGCAGGAGTTATATTCATTGACGCTAGAGACGAGTGAAGTCTTTCTTGTGACGATAGTACTCATGATCAGGCTGAAAAATCTGTTCGATGAACGACCCGCTGAAGAAATGGCGAAAATGTTGGCAAATTATTTTCGGATCTTTGGAGGAAGTATTAAGAAAATTAAAAGTTGAGGGATACTTATCAGCTTTTGCTTTTGTGTCTATAAAATAGTAGAGGCTCTTGGGATCGATGATAAGAAAGCACTACATTTAGTTCAGGTATCGGATGTAGAGATAGTCGCAAAGGTGAGATATCGTAGCTGGCTGTAAATTGCTGTGAGGACTCCATGACCATCCGAATCGGCAGTATTG
This sequence comes from Merodon equestris, assembly GCA_958301585.1. Classification (NCBI taxonomy): domain Eukaryota; kingdom Metazoa; phylum Arthropoda; class Insecta; order Diptera; family Syrphidae; genus Merodon; species Merodon equestris. The sequence goes on along the minus strand of OY284413.1, from coordinate 209,561,641 downwards.
TCATGGCCATCAGCACGAAACAAAGTTACGAGTAAATCTCATGTGATTAAGTTACTATCGCTGAAAGTGGATCACAGATTCCTTTCAGTGGTTCCAAAATTGTCGTAAGTTTTGGTGCGCATATTCGGTAATAGACAATCGAGTAATAGAAAGGAATGTACGGGTATTTAAATAAACTGTGCGATTGATAGAGAAATTTATCGATGCATAAGTAAGGATTGAAAAGAGTTTTTGAAGTTCAGCATGAACTCAGCAAGTGTGGGAGTCACTTGGAGCTTACTTGGGCAGCGAACGAGGAGAAATCTATAGCTATTTCATTGGATGAAATACTTGGGTTTTCGTGAAACCGGGAAAAGCTTCTCTTCAGTTCATGCGGACCATCTGCCATCAACGCATATGGAGTCAGTTTTATGGAGAAAATACATTTTCGTAGATTATTCTGTCTCTCAAGCGTGACTTCAGGGTTATTTTCAGTTTGGTAAGTTTGATCGTGGAAGGGTGGAGTGGATGTAAGTAAGATGGGGAGGGGCTGATAGGAGTTTTGAGCGAAGCAGAGGAAAGAGAAAGGGTTGGGCGGAGGGTATGAAAGTGTTTGAAGTCGAAATTGAGGAAGGGTGTACCCGTAATAGTGTAAAATTAGCGCAAATTAGCGTTTTATGTAGAGCATTAGAATAGCATTAGAATATTGGGAAGGGAGGCAAACCTTGACGCAGTTTATTTTTTATGACTTGATCGGAGTAGACTTCATGCACTTTACGAGCCGTCATATTTCCCTTATGCAGCTTATTTATTCTCCGTCCCTTATCAAATAGGGTTCATATCATTCTGAAACGTTTGATAGTTTTCGCCGGGATCGGTGGCACTCAGAAAGTTTGCTTGAAAGGACTCATACTAATCTGTGTTTTTATAGCTAGATAGTATATCTGGATAGTAGCATTTTTGGTAGTTCAGCCATCAGCGAAAAGTTGCAGTTGACTCTGCAACCAGTTTCGGAAGATTTGGATGGTAATAGTTTTAATTCGTCTTTGTTGACGTTGGTCGTAGACTTTGTGGAGGTGTTGTCAGCATTGAGCGTGTGCAGCCGAATTTGATGTTTCATCGTCCAATATGAGTTTGTTGGAGTACTCCTTGAGTATAGCTGTTAGGGTAAAAATATCCACGAATTGATTTGAGAATTGGAGAAACAAGAAAGCTTTCCGCATTTTTACGGATTCATTTGCTAAATCTAAAGACGGCGAATGGTTGCTTCGAGGAGGAGTTTTTTACACTTTGGTTTACGGAGTTGTCGGTCAATAATTGGGAGATTTTGGAGAGGTTGTGGCACATCAGAAACTTAAACTAGTCGCTTATTGCACATATTTGCTCATTATTGCATTTTGTGGCAAGCAGTACTCGTATATGCGCAAGCGATACGAGTAGAAACACACTCTTTACAAAGCTAAGAAAAGATCTTGGTATATACGGGCAGATAGGTCCTCGCATTCCTGGAGATTGATGCAATTGGATGGAAGGTCTTTCCGCAAACCCTTTGCAAGCAATCAGTTCAGGTGGCACTATTGCAATGAGGTTGGTGTACGGCAAGGCAGAACTAAATTTGGTTAATAGGGCAACGAGCTATTTCCTAAGCGAGCACAATTTATTAGCAGCGGTTTAGTTCGTGTTTATGTTATATTTGGTGTGTCTGTTTGACGTATGTAATTGAAACAGGTATTCCAAATACGGATTACAGTTGGATGCCCTACATTACAAACTTTAACATAATTGGAATGCGCAGAATGACCAGAAGTTTTATTTCCTTAAATGCCATTCTAATCTTAAATATTATTTTTAAAAACATGGAATCAAACACTATAAAGCAGGTCACTATATACTATCTTAAATGCTCCGCTATAAGGACTCATACTTTCCTGATAGCATATAAACATGCGCTCAAATTGCCTCCAGTCTACACATGAACTTTGAAATGCATTCTATTAATAGATCAATTGAAAAGCTGTTTATACATAGAAGGAAAGTAGTAATTAACTTTGCCGCCAAATAAGAATTTCTGTAAATGTAGAAACAACCTCCAGAAATAGAAACAGTGTTAACCAATATATACCCGATGCACTTCCTCATATGCAATAGACTGGGTTTGTTTCTCATCCACATCCCTTTTTCAAGCGAGACTCATTCCACTGTTTTAAATACACAGAGCACGGCATTTACCCTTATAACACAAAACCTACCACTAAAGCCGCGCCTTTGGGCAGATTTGGTTTCGACAACCTAGTTTTTTTTTCAAAACAAAACCAATGTTTTTTTGTATATCATCCAACAAAGTGAGAAAATTCTTGCTACATTACAGATAGCAACGCCTATGCCAGGAAAGCACCTTCGAAATGAGATCGAAAAGTCCTTAATTTCGCGATAGCACGCCAGTTAACAATTTAATTGCCATTCATCGGTGCCTTTATCTGATTTAAAATGAAGGTTCGGTCTACGTGCGTGCGCCTTATGGCGTATGGCATTCGGTCATGCAACTTGAAATCTTCGCACACATTCAAGGATATTGGCTTTTTAATAGGACTCACGTCCGATACGATGGATAATAGTATTTTTATACTCGTCTCTCGTACTCGTATTCGTTGGACCTGTAACTAGAGTTTGATTGATCGAAATTGATGCATGGGCAAGAGAATTGAATTTATCAGCAAGGATACGAAAGCAATGTGTGTTCGGCCACCATGGTGCACATGGGGAAAATGATTGAATGTTATTGGTAACAAAATGAGGGGGAGAGAGAGAAAGAACTATTTTGATTGAGGATATTAATTGGACGCAGAGGTAAACGAGTTTGAATTACAGATACACAACGGAATTACAAAATTGTGTCTTAAATATTCGCATATCGATGCGAACAAACCAATCATGTGCTTGGCGGGATATTTTTGATTAAACTTGTTGTTTTGTTGTTCGAGATTTTCAACAATTCTTTGATTGCATCAATGTCACGCCTGTCAATGCCTTTTAGAAGGCATTTTTACTTATACATATTAGCGTGTAACGGGTGACTTATTTAGACTTGTTTTTTTTCAATAGGTTTTTTTACCGATCACAAATTCTTATTCAGTATTGTTTGACAAATCATCATGGAAAGGCTCATGCCTCAACAACGTCTCCAAATTATTCAGATGTATTATGAAAATCAGCGTTCTGTGAAAAATGTTTTTCGTTTGCCTCGAGCAACATATAGTGTACATCTTCGACCTTCTGAATCCGATATTGCCTTCACCGTCCACAAATTCGAGTCTCAGTAACAACGCGACCGTGAGCAATCAATTCGTGCCGAACTCAACATATAGGCTTATCAACTTGGCGAATTTTAAAAACGGATCTTGGTTTAAAGGCTTACAAATCCAATTCGTTCAAGAATTGAAGCCGCCAGACTTGAATTTAAGCTAAGGTATCAGTCAATGGGCTCGGCAACATCTTAATGAAAATCCGGTTGTCGCATCGAATTTTGTTCAGTGATGAGGCCCATTTCTGGCTCAACGGCACGAAACACAATTGCCGCATTTGAGCTGACGAGCAACCTGAAGAGTATATCGAACTACCGCTACATTCACAAAAAAGCACAGTTTTGTGTGGTTTATGGACAGGTGGAATAATCGATCCGTATTTCTTTAAAAATCAGGCCGAACAAAACATACCGCACTCGCGATAACGGGCATTTCACTGCTGGCAACTGAAGCCCGTAATGTCGGCAAGATTTGGTTCCAGCAAAATGGGGCTTCGGCACACACAGCACGCGAAACAATGTCTATACTGGAAAACAGCTTTCGTGGATAGCTAATTTCTCGTTACGGACCTGTAAATTGACCACCTAGATTTTAATTTTCGTGGGGGCAAACACCCTCATTTATTGAGCTTAATTCAAGCTAAACTTAATCTAACTCAATAACTAATGAGAACGGGGAGGGAACCTTAGAAACTAAGACTGGAAGGAGGGAAGGTTATTGAGAAGACGGAGTTTTAGGCATGGAGTGCTTTGGTTGAAGTCGAAGTTAATATTCGAATTAACACTTGTCAGCATACGGGAAATGGGTTCATTGGAGCCGTACGAGGTGTGGAGGGTGAATAGATAGAAGAGGCGAGGATTGCGTGTATTACGGGGATTAGTATTAAGAGATATGGAGTTAAAAAGGGTGGCGCAGTCAATGGTACCTGTAAGAAGTCTGTGAATGAAGATTATGTCGGATACTCTTCTCTTTCCCCTAAAGTACTCAAGTTGATTAGTTTAAGACAGTCTTGATAGGGCGGTAAGAACAAGGGATTGTTCCACGGCAGACCTCGAAGAGCGAAACGTAGGAACCGACGTTGGATGCTTTCGATTCTAGATATGTGGGTTTGTTGATAAGGGTATCACACTTGAGATGCGTATTCGAGATGGGGGCGAACAAAGGTAATGTAGAGGGATCGAGTCACGTAGGGATTGGAGAATTCTTTAGACCAACGTTTCACAAAACCGACTGCAGAGTTGGCTTTATGAATTATATCGTCAATATGTGCGCGTAAATTGAGCTCTTGGTCACATAGTCCAAAATCGCGGATAACCTGAACGGTGGAGATGGGCTGATTATTCAGGAAGTAAAGACGAGGGGGAGGTTTAATTCGTTTACGTGAGAAGTTAATTGATTGGCATTTGGAAATGTTAAATTGCAATCAATTTTTGAAATATCAAACAGAAAATCTGTTCAGATCCGATTGAATAAGGGAAGAATCTTGTTGCGTGAAAATGGTCTTGAAAAACTTGGTGTCGTCAGCGTACAATGAGAGGTGGGAATGTTTGATGACAAACTCAATGCCGTTTATGGTAAGATTAAAAAGAAGTGGACCTAGGTGGCTGCCTTGGGGAACGCCGGAAGAAGCTAAGAAGGGGTTAGAAAAGGCAGATCTGAAACGAACATTGTAGTAACGGTTTTTTTAAATAAGAAGATATCCACTTCAACGCAGCCAAGGGAAGACATTTTGAAGAGTATTGTGGGAGTTTGTGGGAGATTTTTTCGAAAGCTTTACTGAAATCAGTTAAAATGACCTAGACCTCATTTCCATTCTCTAATGCTAAGAGTGCGAAGGTAACAAATTCGACAAGGTTTGTGGTTGTAGACCTGCATTTGAGGAAGCCATGTTGTTTGGAGGAGATTAGAGATTTGCAGTGGAAACATAGAGTGTCACACAAGTTACTTTCGGAAAGTTTGGGTATGTGTCACAGTTTGGCGATGGGCCTGTAGTTGTTAACGACATTCTTCGGACATTTTTTGTGAACAGGAGTTATAAAAGCGGTTCTCCATATCTGGGGAAATTCTCCAAGGGACAGGGATGAGTTTTTGAGAGCTGGACAGAAATAATGGCGGAACATTTTTTTAGTAATATGGCAGGGAGACAATGGGGCCCAGGAGTAAATTCATCATGCAGTTGATTCAATTTATTTTCAATGATAGTACGTGGGAGAAATGGTCCACAGGAGAAATTTGGTAAGTCGTCGAAGTAAGTAGTGTCCGGTACAAAGGAGTCATCGGCGAAACATTGTTTGAAAAAGTTGGCAAAAAAGTTGGCGATAGTTTAGGGATCATTCGAGGTTTCGCCATTGAAGTAGAGTGAAGTTGGGTAGCCATCAGATTTCTTTTTGTATTGTAGTTGACAAACTGAAAGAAGGAAAGTTTATTAGATTGGCTTGAGTTTCGATTAAATGGCATTCATAGAGCGACTTATGCAGCTCTGTGAATTTCAGATAAATACCAGTTAATTAGAGAAGTCAGATAAGCCATAAGATTGCCCACATTTTATTTCTTGTGTTTCTTAGTGAACGGAACCTGCGATTATACCAAGGAGGAGAGGTAGATACATAAATGTTTGGATCGGGAAAGGGGAACGTAAAGAGAAATAGAATTGAATATTTCTCTGTAGAAAATAGATATGGCGTCGTTTATTGTAAGGCTGTCAAAATTGAAGGGGGCGTTTCTAAGATATTCATTGATTAGGTTGAAATTTGCTTTGTGGAAGTCGTAGGACTTAAGCGGAGGGAAAGTATTCAGTGGTGGAGAGTCGTGAAAAAATGAAAGAAGAAGGTAGTTGTCGATGGTTGATAAGGAAAGGGGACAAAGTGAATCAGAGGAACTAAGGGGGTCTGTTGTGAAAATCAGCTCTAGCTGTCTACCCATGTAATTTGTGATGCCACAGCTAGGCTTTCTACGAAGAGACATTCTTTGATAGCAGAGGGATTAGTGGCAATGTAGAATGATTGATCATCTGATGGAGCCCATTTAAGAGAGGGAAGATTGAAACCACCAAAGAGAAGGATTTCATCATGAGGATCCCGTAAATCATTTATGCGATCAATCGTATTAATGGCGAGTTCATAGGATTCAATAGGCTGAGATGGCAAGATATAAAAGCAGATGACATAGAGTGCTTTACGGGGCAGTGCAATCTTGATTGAAATGAAGTTGAGATACGGGGAAGAGGATATTGCAATAAGGGATATGTCAAGATGGTGTGATATCACTTATTATTTGATATGACTTATTTATTTGATAAGCTAGCTACGATCCAGGATTTGGAAGCCAAATTACTCGCGTAATTGGGCCAATACCACTCGCAACGCTGGATGCAGTTATCCAAAATTAGACCTTTAGAAAAAATATTAAAAAAATAAATGCCAGAAACTGTTCTTTCAGGCCATAACAAAATTTCTACTATCCAAATTCATTTCATGTGTTTTATTTAAGCTTAAAAAAAAAAATCTTAATGTATCACCCTTTTTATTCATAAGATGTGTAGTCCTATTTCCATTGGTGACGGTCAGTGAATTAGTATGAATTCTGCATTCACTCGCTCTGACCTATGACCACATATAACCAGTTGATCACTATTTTCACAGTGTTTGAGACTTATTGAGAGGGATGGTGTGGTTAGTTGCAGATTTTCCTACTAGCATCTAGACAATATCTATATTTTATTACCTGTTTTACCAAAGGCTCATAAGGCTGCTTTGACGTTTTAGGCAAGAATACAAAAAAAACAAACGGATGAGAGGCAAAGACATACATATAGGTATAGTTGAACCAATTTCAGCCTCATTTAAGAAAAATGCCATCACTGTAAGATCACACCAAGAAGCGCATCTTTCGGGGCATAATTGAATCACATAAATCTCACGAAGAAACCATAATTTGCTACCTTTAATTCATGCATAACTGAGTACAGGCAATGAGGAATAACTCTGACAGTGTTCAGAAATTACGACCTGTAGGGATGTTTTTTTTTTCTTTTTTGCCCCAACAAGAATTGTACGAAACACTTTTTTTTTAGTTTTGCATTCATTCCACTTAGATCTACTTTGCACTAGACAAAAATGCTTAAAAATAGTGGACCCTATATATGGACACTGTAAAGCAAACAGATCAACTAAGACAATGCCTTTCGGCCTTACGATGAAAAACTGTTTTTTGTATTGTGTAATAATGTAAAGTTACTTGAAATGTCGAGTGTGGCATATGGTGAGTCTACTCTGGGCAGATCAAAACTTTATAATTGATACAAGCTCTCCACTCGCTTGATATCTGCTCTGGATGCTCCATCACGTCAACAACGGATGCAAGCATTAGAACAGTGAAGAAGCTTGTTATAGTGAATTGTCGAATCATTGTCAGAGAAGTTCTGAGGATTATAGCATATCGGTTTGCTCGTACTATGACTTTTTTCCGATGTTTTGGGTATGAAACGTGTGTCAGCGAAGTTTGTTCTGAAATTAATAAATTTTGACCTAAAGAACCGTCCCATGAGCATCGCTCGAAAACTCTTGAATGACGTGAATGATGATCCAAATTTTCTGAAAAGGATTATCACAGTGATGATGAAAAAAGGAGTTTATGACATCAAACCAAATCCCAATAGAAGCAACCAGAAAAGCCAAGACCGAAAAAATCATGCCAAGTTTGGTCAAATATGAAATTTTGCTTACTGTTTCCTTCGATTATGTATCTTCAATGATGAATATTACCTTAAAGTAATACGCCGTTTGCATGAAGCAATACGCAAAAAACGTAGAGATTTGTTTTAAAAAGGATTCCTGGCTGTTACCTCACGATAACGCACCTCTCACTCATCGTTTCTTGTTTATAATTTTTTTACCAAATACAAGGACGTTACGACGAGAAGTTGAATATCGTTATATGCATATGTTTATATCACAATATCACAAGAGAGGTATGGCCACACATAAAATATATAATTAACTGCACAGACTAACGTAGCTCCCAATAGTGAGAAGGCAAACCTTTTCGCCATTCGAAATCAGAAAAATCGTGAGAAAGCGCCTTATAATGTGTGAAAATTGTGTGAAATGTAGTGAGTTGTAGTGAAAATTTTTTTCCCATTAGCAAGTAGATTTGAAGCGAAAAAATAAATCTTGATAATCATGCTTATCTACAGAGATGGCCTGGAACTCAATCAACAAACCCCTCCATCCTACTCGAACTTTAACCATTTGGTCGAGGCCTCGTTTCACCTACAATGGTGGCCATATTTAAATAGACAGTACACTCTTCCTCATCTACTTCGTATTTCCGCAAATGTTTTTCAATAATAAATAAAGCGGATACTTTCAATTGTTTTCTTTAAGGGTATAAACCAGAATGCTTTTCCAATTTATTTCTGACGTTCGATTTGAATTCAGACCAGTTTTTCGAGGTTTCAAAATGTTGAATTCTTTTTTAATTTTCAAAATGGGAAGGTGAAAAATGTTCTAATGAGCGACGCTCTATTATAAATAAAGTAAAATATAAATAAATTAAAAAAACATTGAAAACAAAAGTAAATAAAGGGACCAATATGAAAAACAACAGTTTAAACTGACCATCGCGGCCATCAGAAAAATATCCATTTAAATCCTCTTGCAAGGTTGATATTTCTGCATGCGTCAATCGTAGACGAAATCAAGAAGTCAATCTTTTTAGAAGATCTGCCCTAAAAGTTCTTTGCTTGGTTAAAAAAATATCCAGGATCGCTTAAATTTTGCAAGGAGTGGGACCAGGGAATCAAGGACCAAAAAGTGGCATAGCATCTTATGGAGCATTGATTCCAAATGTAATCTGAGTGATTCGGACGATCAACAATATTAAAGTGTTTCCATCCCATATTCTGTAATGACTGACAACTTCTATATCATCATCACCGACTGTTGAGCGGAAGGTCTGTAGTTCAAGTCTGTTCATATTCAAGAACAATTCCTATCTCATAGATTTTACATATATGTATATAGTAGGTAGTTGTTAAATTGAAAGAAATAAAAAAAAATATGACCATTTGGTCTTTTCCATTATATTGAAGTAAAATTTACATATAAATATGATCACCTCTGTACCCGTATATGCGTCATCCTCTGCTGCATGGTTCTTTGGGGTTGAAATCGAATATTTTTTGGGCTGGGTACAGTAGTGGTATTCATTCGCTTAACCGAGTGATTAAGATTTTGCAAAGCCTTTGCCTTAATTTTTCGAACGAGAGATCTGCCTCTTTTAGCAAAAGTAGCAGTAGGTACTGATCGCAGCACTGGTGACGTTATCACTAGTGGCCTATTATTGATGAATTATTAAAATACTTCAAACTTATATTTGCCAAAGGTGATGTTCCGGCCAAGAAGTCAATGTTATAAATTGTATAAATTGCCCTTCATTCCGTAACCTTGATATATACATATGTATATGGGCCTTTGGATATGGCAAGTTTTTCCGAATGAAGTTGATCAATAACTTCATATCCAAACAAAATTTGGTGCAAAACCTTGTTATCCATTTTCTCGCATGAAGATAAGGTTCAAACATGAAAATCGCAGTCAGTCTGGAGCCTAAAACGATGAGTTTCTTGTGGATGTTACGACATAAATAAAAGTCTATGCCAGACTCCTTTCTTCGGGAAAAAGGCAAGTAACCAGTTAAGACAGTTATCATGTATATTTATGATACGAATAGCTAATAATATACGTTATGGAGTATGCCGTGACAAAAGGAACATCCTTCATTTGCAGCCGTAGATTAATGAATTGTATGTTGTTGCAAATTAAGTGATCATCTATTATCTCCTAAAGACGTATAATTGTTGTCACGACTCCAATAGGACTAACATTTCTTTAGACGCACTACAACTTTTTCTAAACACTTTTCTACGACAGAAAAATCGATATCGATATCGTCCTATAATTTGCCGTTTCGCCCTTAGCATTATCTTTATAGGAACTAATTGATGAAGCTTTCCAAAATCGTTCAAAGTGGCTGGGAAAGAAAAGCCGCCATCCGCCGTATTCTCTGAAAATGGCCCATGTTGACTATCACCTGTTCCGATCTTTACGGAAATTCAAAAACTGGGTCGTTTCATATATTACTTTAGAAGACGTGAAGTTTCGCTAGTAAGTCTAGCTAGTAACAAATGATACTTTCAGCATCAATAAACAAGTAATAATCATTTTCCTAAGGAAAGCTCCAAGTTTGATAAAACGGCCGATTCCCATTTGTACACTTGAGATACAATATATGATCATCGGAAAAGGGGTACCAAGGCCCTTGTTCACTTGTTTTACTTGGAGAACAAAGTTTTGCGTTGAAAATGAGGATCAAACTGAATCATGTTTTCGGCCGATTCACGGCAAACGTACAAACTACAAGACAACTTTCAACTGTCAAATTGACAATCTGTAGAAACAGTGTTGCCAGCCTAAAACCAAACCTCTAAAAAAAACACATTTTATAATTATAGATATTTTATCGTTAAGCACGATCCGTCAAACCTTTTCCTAGTCGCCCAGACTATGATAATTTAGAATCGATAGTTAACGTGGCTTTAGAATATTCTCTGTTTGTGGTATACAAAAGACGAATATAGAGTAAATATACGATTATAGCGAACGTGTTTGCCTGCAGAACGTTTGTAAACTATACGCGTAAATCTTTTCTATGCATAACATGAACAAATCTGACCGTTTATTTTTATATTGGTGGAATTTGTCACAGTTTCAAGTCTTTTGAGGAAAATACGCAAACATATTCAATGTATTGGATCTACTGTGTATTGCTGGGTCCTGAAATTAAACTGGTGTGAGATGTTCTCTTTATTTTCGCGTAGTATCAACATTTTAAAGCGTTACTCGAAAAATTATATTTGTCACTATTTCTATTCTATTCAGAAGTAGTATAATATTTTTCAAGGTATTTGGAGCGATTCCAACAATTAATTGATCAAACAAGACAAGAATGAAATGTTACCTAGCCATTTAACCTACATTCCCTCAATGCCCTCCTTCACACCGCCGGAGTCTAACATAACTCTCTCGCACTTCTCACTGTCGCCGTTCACAATTATTTTAATATAATTTCTCGCATTTGTCCATCTTTTTCACTGGCTCCATCTCATCATGGTTACCCTTTCTCCTAGGTTTGAGTATACCGTAGATACCCATACAAGCGCAGTAACAACCTAAGGAATAAGCGCCCTTGTCAAATCTCCCATTAAATGGTAATTTCTCAGGAGTGTCATTAATTACAACAACAGCAAAGCACCACCAACAACAGCAATGACAACACCAAAGTGACAAAGCAGCAACACAAAACGTCAACCATATCTACTAGGATCTTACTGCCATCTCCTCGCACTTATCTGCTCTTCTTCTGTTCCCACTTCAATGACATCTTTCTGAATCTGATTCTGTTTCGCATTCACACTTCCGTCCACATTCCGCTTACTCATGTTGTTGTCGTCATCTCAAAGGTTAAGATAATGTGACTTGATTTTAAAGCCAACCATCAGCATCGTGGTTATTGCGTCTCCTCAGAGCTGACGCCCACCCACGGCCATGGCTTAAGAGCCTATTATATAATATATACCGGTAGTTGCGGCAAGGATTACCCGCTGCAAAATACTAACTATCAAGGCGACGCTGTAGCGTTTCATTTAAATGAAATGTAAATCATCATCTGCTCTCGAAAAGAGAAACATCATAAACCGCAGCTTCGGCAAAGGAGCATGGCACCTAAGCAGGGAGGCAAGCGACAACAACAAAAACATTACAGAAACAAGGACATAAAAAACTCCCCATTTGCAATGATACTTACATAATAGAAGCGTAAATTTGTCAAAGTCTGTTGGATATGGTTCTGTGGCGACGACGGAGCAGCCGAGGTGAATGGTTAGCTAGTACTGCTGAAATGATATTCAAAATTCAAGTGCTTGTGATTCTGCGGTTGATGTGGTGGACTGTAAATAGTTGGACGGTTTAAAACGATATTTTTGTCAAGGATAGTGGATGCAGGAAACGGTTAACCGAGATAGAGTGAAAGGTAGGTCTTTTGAAAGGTGGCGGCAAACGAATTAGTAAAGTGACATTTGTACATAGATATATGTACATACATATGTATACAATGTACAATACTTCTTCTGATAAAGCGGATTGAAGATACCACTTCGGACTTTATCGACTGTCTTCTGGATATATCATCATTCTGGAAATATCTTGATTCGGCTTAGCAACCAATTATGCAATCGAACACAAATAATGCAAATAAAGAGTTTTTCAATAAGGGCGGGTAGATGTTGAAATGGGGTAAAACAAGCTGTGTGTGAGGTATTAAGAAAATCCTTTTTTTATTTAAAAGGCTCATATATGCCATTATGGAGCGTCATAAGAAAGAGTCAAACAGGGTCAAATCGCGTAACCTCAGTGGTCAATTCACGTCACCTGTGCGAGAAATAACCTTACCTTGTTTTGTTGGTATGTTTTTTTGTTGTTTCTTTTTAATTGAGGGCTAGAGCTAACAAACAGCATAGAGCACTGCGACCGCTGTAGGTCTACTAGCCAATTAGACGAGGCGTTCCCCTACTTTCTTTATAAAGCTGAGGTTGTCTCTCATAGGGGCTGAGCTGATCCCCTCAGGAGTCATGATTTCTCTGAAGAGGATACGCTTCCTAAGATGGCAGAGGGCGGCACACTCGCAGTATGAGTATGTGACAGAGTCGACACTCGCTTTCAGACGAGAGGTTATTTTTGTTAAGACGATATCTCAGACTACAGTGTTCCGAAAGGTAGCTGGCCAGTCTTCTGATATCGACTCTATTATATTTGAGAATATTGATAGAGTGTTTTGTTCAGGGGCCCTATGAATCTCTTCGATTGTTGGAGTCCTTGAAAGCTGTTAGAAAAGTGCATGCGTTGTGTTTTTTCCCACTTACGAGTATCTAAGAGAAAATTAATCTTAGACTTGGAGATTCCGCGGAAAGGTTCGGCATCTATGTACTTTTCGCTGGAACTTTTCCTAGCGAGCTGGTCGGCGATATTGTTGCCTGTTATGCCCTTGTGTCCTGGCGTCCACCAGAGTTTGACTTCATTTCTTTTGCCTAGGTCTTGCAGATCATCGTGGCAATGCTTGACGGATTTTGAGCTCGTACTAAACAAGCCCAACACTTTGAACGCTGCCTGACTCACTGAGAGTATATTGATGGTTATACCTATTATGCCTGTCTCTAAGGTTGAAGCAGGTTAGGATGGCTTATAGTTCGGCTTGGAAGACACTAGGCCTAGTTCCCAGGGCCTTCAAAATCTTCCGATTTGGTCCAAAGATGCCGGAATCCATCTTGGACCCATCTGTATACCACCTGACGCGTTTGATGTTTAGTAAGAGATCGCCGCTTTCCCAATCTGTGCGGTTTGGGATCAATATCTCAAATCTTTTGACGATGGTGAACGTGTGTGGTAATGCGCCCGAAATTGTGGTAATCACATCAGGAAGCTGAGGAAGGTATTGTAGAATGGACAAGTGATCCAATGGTCTACATGGCTGGTCTGTTTCCGAGCGGAACAGTCTGATTCCACTACGTATAACAGCCTTTTTTAATAAAAAGGTGCAGTTGAGTAATTCCGTTCAGTGCTTCTAGGGCTGCCGTCGGGCAAGTTGGCATGGCGCCCAAAATGCCGAGACATGCTAGCCTCTCAAGGCGTTGCAGTTTAACTATTGTAGTTTTCTTTTCAACTTTTGTCCACCATACAGCAGACGCTTAAGTGATAATAGGTTTTATTTACGCGGTATATATGTATAACCAGTGGATTACATTAGGTTTCAGTCTCCACGTTTTACCGTAGGTGCGTCGCCTTTGCAAGTTTGCTTTTGATGTTGGAGTTCCAGTTAAGTTTGCGATTCTAGGTTTGTACTGTTTAGGGAGACGGAGCAAGGTTGTATTTTCTTCCTTTTTGTAAACGTTACTAAGGTTGTCTTATTTGGATTTATCGATAAACACTCTCTGCTACATCAGTCAGAGATAAATTGAAGCGCAAGTTGCATGCGTTCACAGGCAGACATTTCGCTTTTATCTGTAACAATAACTACAAAGTCATCGACGTATCCGATGACTTCATAACCGAGGATGATTAACTTGTAGATTAGGTCGTTAATGACTGTCGACCAGAGAAGTGGTGAAAGGAATCCACCTTATGGACACCATTTAGCTGCCGATGCTGTCACAGAGACCTCTCCGGATGTAGTTTAGAAAATACGACTCTCAAGCATCGCTCTAACCCAATGATTAGTGGGGTGGTCTACCTACAAGACCTGCTGTAGGGACCTTCCTTGATCATGTTTATGGTCTATTTTCCAATTTAACTCACGATTGTTTAGGCATTGTCTTTGTTCTGCGTATTAAAGTTCATAGCATGACGGGTGTAGTTTTTAGGAGTCTAGAAAACAAATTTCGTAATGAATATATTTCTAAACGACAAGTAACTAAAATTATTTTTAAGCTAGTAAATCATAAACTTCGTTATGCTAATTGGGCAGAATTATACGCAGAGGAAAACCCCTCCAGGGCGTATACGAGTAAAATATTTTCTGAAAAGTTACTTAGTTATTTCAACAGTTTCTATTATTGAACATAAAAAATCAATACTCGCCTTCTCAAAAAAAAATTAGATTATAATGGTCAAAAACATCAATCAAATATTCTAGCCATTCAAGTAAATAACAAGGAAGTCACTGATCCTGTAGAAATAGCTAACGTATTAAATAACTACTTTGTAGTAGTTGATCGAGCTTCATCTGCCAGTGACTTATCTTTTCTTTCTAGCTGCTGTACCAATATTATTCCAAATAGAGCCTTCATGTTTTTTTCAGGCATATTTACCGATGATCTAAAATGTGCAGTTGTAATACCTCTTTTTAAAAAAGTCATCAAAAAAGATCGCAATAACTACAAACCTATATCACTACTATCTTCAATACTCGTATTCGTATCAAAAGTATTTGAAAAAAATAATTCAAAGTAGGACTTTGCGATTCCTTTCAAATCTAAACTTTTTTTAGTCCTCTACAGCATGGATTTAGATTCAAACTTTCAACAGAAGATGCAGTGTTGGACTTCTGCTCCTTCATACAAAAAGGTTTGAACAGCAAAAAATGTTGTGCTGCACTTTTCGTTGATATAACCAAAGCTTTTGATATGGTCAACCATACAAATTTTTTGCAAAAGTTATATAATACTGGTTTTCGTGTTTATATATGCAGGTGGTTTGCTTCTTATTTGAGTAACCGAACTCAGAAAATAAAAGTGAGTAGTATATTAAGTGACTCCAAGACTATTAAATTTTGTGTAGCTCAAGTTTTCGTGCTTGGTCCGCTTCTGTTCTTAATGTATATTAATTCTTTATTTGATCAACCCTTTGTCGGCAATATTAAGGCTTTTTCAGACGAACCTCATATTGTGTGGCCTGAAGCTGTTTGTCCTTGAAATATCGTTTTTGACATAAATAAGGTCGTGGTTGCGGAACATAGACTTATTGTAAGCAATAAAACTAAACTCATGTTTTTTAGTCCTGACTCCAAGTCACTAACAGATGTTGAGGTTACTTTCCATTCAACTAGCTGTTCAAGATTCAAATTGCTCTGTCACTGTTTAACCATAACGCGGCTTGTACGGAAAATTGCTTTGAGATTTAAATTGTTAAACACTTTAGGTATTTAGCAGTTACAGTAGATCAACATTTTAAATGGACTGAACATATTTCAAATTTAAAATAATATTTTTTTCCCCACGATCCGATGTCTGTACGGTCTGAGAAAATTTTGCTCTAACCCATTATTGAAAACTGTATACTACAGAATATTTCATTCGAGGTGAGATTATGGTGAATATGTTTAGTGTTCTCTGAGAGCGACAGAATATATATATTGTTCAGGAATAGACAGATACAGACTTTGAGGTTTTGCTGTAAAGTACAGCCCAATAGACTCCTGGAGTAAGCAGAGATGTGCTCATTTCTGCGTAAATGGTGTGCATCATTGAATCAAGGTTGTAATAAACTATTATGCTCCCGCGTACCTTATGATAGAAATAATCAGACTTATTACAAGCTTCCGCTTAGTATCGGTTGGAGTAAAGCTAGCAGAGAGCCAAAGCTTGCGGAGACATCCATTAATACGACCAATGACAAGGTTTATGTGGTTTATGATTTATAACACAACCAAGACTTGTTACCGAGTCAACAAGCCTCAGTTTGCAGTTTGACAAACATAAGTCTGATATGAGACTTAGAGACTGAGATCGGAATGACCTCAATAATCCATTTAATATTGACCAATTGAAAATTTGATCTAAGTCTTCGTTTAACTAGGAAACAAGCTAGAGATTTCTTTCATAGGTCGACCTAAGTAAATGTGGTCACCGTCCGTATACAGGTGGATAGAAAATGATTATACACGGAAGGCAAGTCTTTTGTAAACATACAGAGCAATATTGGTCCGAGATTTGATCCTTGTGGTACCCCTCGCCTAACAGGTCTCAGCGCTGACGACAAACTACCATTGACAATAAGTTTTGAACGTCTCACACCAGAGCCAACAAGATGTTGAAGTTTCCAGCCAAGCATGTTAACATGCTGATAGGTCTGTAGTCACTTTCTGAGGTAGTATAAGGTTTTTTGGCAACAGGAACAACTCTTGAAATTTTCCATTTAGGATATGTTGAGTAACGCAATAGTTGATAGCGTGAGTTAGATGACCAATTATTTCGGGTAAAATCACTTTGACAAAGCGGATAGTTACCCCGTCTTCCCCAATAGAATTTGAGCTGAAGGTGACAACACAATTCGTAAAGTCGTTTCCAGTTGCTACTTCGAAAGCAGACAGCACAGGTATCGATGAGTCTTGAACATTGGAGAAACCAAAACTGTTTGTATGTATCCCACTATCCAGGAAATATTCATTAAGACTGTTTGAAACAATATCACACTTAGTCCTTTTTTTTTTACCTGAGTTTCTAATCTGGCGCAGATTACTCCACAGCTTCTTGGCAGGCGGCGCTGCATTTAGCTTCAACGCATAAAAATTGGTCTTTGTGCTAACAAAAAAATTAAGCAAAGTCACAGGATGTATTTTATCAGCACCTTTAACTTCAGCAGCCACAGAACAGTAGTTCAGCAGAACGTTAGTTCAGTTGGATATATAACAAGAAACGGAATCGCTTTACTACTGAACGCGAGTTACATATCCCAATGCTATGATCGCAACCATAGTCAGTCCTCCTAAGTCACCCTAAGTGGGTCACTCGATACAAACAAAAACAGAGCAGGCAATTACCAAGTTCCATATAATGCAACCAAAGCAACAACTTCAAATATCCCAACTACACCGCCACTCGAAGACGACAAAGCAAATGAGTGGACCACTTAACATGTGGGTCAATCCAATAGAACAGCGTCATCAATATCTGGCTATATAATAAGGAATCGGAAATGCGAATGTTGTCCAGTAGTACGATAGTAAATGATCAAGTAGATCATCTTCTTAAGGGCCAAAGTGTGACCAAAAATAAACCGCCGGGAGCGAAACTACCTTCCCTACCCCAGCTTTGCAAAGAAGAAGACTAAAACGTACACGCCTTTTTGTTTCATGTTTATAATCCGTCCCAATGCACAACCATATATGTACAATAAACCGCGTTGAGGGATTTCAATAGCTTATTCGCGAATTTCCATAACGCGTATTTTAAATTGCTGAACAAAAAAATTAACTCCTAAAAATACGTAACAATAATACTGGCGGTTGGTGAATTGGGTTTAGTCGTCATTATGGTTCATGTATTTCATGGGATATATAATAATACTAGATGACGGAAAAACATGTTTATAATTCGCATTCACTTCGCGCAAGTTTGCAGATATGTATATGATACATGCATACAGGAAAGCCTTTGCATAAGTTTTCTCTACCCCAGCTCTGCAAGTTAGAAGACTGAAGCGAATAACAAATCATAAGAGTAAAAGTCTTTATTCCGTTTGCTTTTGTTTTCTCTTTTCTTTTAACCGCCACCCAAATACGTTACTCGCGCGGATGAATGAACGTGCATATCGCAAGACTGGAATATTAAATTGCACACACAGACATAACATGAAACTATAACAATAAAAAAAAGGAAACGTACCTAGTTCCAGTTATCACATCAACATACTCAGCACATCGGGAAAAGAAATAAATGAATCAAGTTGCAGTTACAACGTTGACATGCCTAGCACATTAAAATCTAAAGAATCAGCAAAATTCACATCTTTTGAAAGAATTTTATTTAAAATACCATCTTATTCCATAAACTCAGAACACGTGCATATCTTTGCTATAGTTCCTCATTTAAGATAAATACCAATTATGATAAATACCTCTGGTATGCACCCTCAAAGGGTATTGCCGGTGAATACCCATCACTACTCATACCACACAACGGGTGAAAAATGAATGACATATTTTCCGGACGTTTAAATTATCGAAATTTAAACCTCAATTGTTCACCGGGATCTTGTGATTTAACACCAAATTCCATTGAATTTATGATATTGAAGGAAGGCTACGGCAGTGCTCAACCGACCATTCTTGCCGTGGTATGCAGGCGCAATTATAGAGTAATGTGATAAACATTTCATCAAAATACGAGCGTGGTCCGATAAGTACTTAGCCTCACCGCCAGATGAAGCCAGTATCGCAAGAGCAACTTACTATCGTGTAGTACATTCTAGTAGACGGCTACTGTCGTTTCACCTGGAACGGATTCGTAGTTTTGTTTTGACCGCGTGTGGAAGCGGGAGTGTCCGCGGATTTTAGAAAAATGGAAAAAGGGCAATATCGGTCGGTGATTCGATTCTTGTTTTTGGAAGGGGAATCGCGCAGCGAAATCAAAGAGCGTTTGGATGCTATGTACGGTGACTCGTCTTCTTCGATGGCGACCATCAAAAATTGGTTTAACGAGTTTCAACGTGGTCGCACGCCGGTTTTTGATGAGCCACGTCCAGGTGCCCCGAAAACGGCTACCACGGAGGATAACGTGACAAAAATCCACGATCTCGTATTAGCAGACCGTCGAATGAAGGTGCGCGAGATAACTGAGACAGTAGGCATTTCAAAAGATAGCGTGGATCATATCCTGCATGAAATTTTGGGCATGAGAAAGCTGTCGGCGCGATGTGTGCCGCGTTTGCTCACTCCGGACAACAAGCGCAACCGTGAGACCACTTCAGAGCAGTGTTTGACGCTGTTTAAGCACAATCCGAAGGAGTTTCTGCGTCGTTTCGTGACAGTCGACGAAACGTGGATCAACTGGTACACACCAGAGACCAAGGAACAGTCGCAACAGTGGACTTCACCCGGCGAACGTACTCCGAAGAAGGCGAAGACTGTCCCATCGGCCGGAAAGGTGATGGCCACCGTTTTCTGGGATTCACAAGGTGTGATCCACATCGACTACCTGGAGAAGGTCAAAACGGTCACAGGGCTGTACTATGACAAATTGTTGGGCCGATTCGACGCCGAATTGAAGAAAAAACGGACCCATTTGGCGAAGAAAAAAGTGCTCTTCCACCATGATAACGCACCGGCTCACACCTCCGCGCTCGCCACGGCCAAATTGTTGGTCGAATTGGGCTACGAACTGCTGCCCCATCCACCGTATTCTCCAGATTTAGCCCCGTGCGACTTCTTTTTGTTTCCAAACTTGAAAAAGTCACTCGCCGGGCAGAAATTTCAGTCGAATGAGGAGGTCATCGCTGCCAGGGAGGCCTACTTTGCAGACCTCGAGAAAACGTATTTTTCAGACGGGTTAAGGAAGTTTGAGCATCGCTTGGTCAAGTGTATCGAGCTAAAAGGAGACTATACTAAAAAATAAATCGCCATTTCTCCAACATTTTTGTTTTTCTTTTGTAGGCTAAGTACCTACTTATCGGACCACCTTCGTATTCCAAGTGTTGGCCTATGAGCTTGAACAATAATTTTGTGTAATAAAAATAATGCGTTCTTCTATTGATTCGAAATGACACATTTTGTTTGATGAGCTTTTACTGTATATATAGTAATTTAGCCAGCTGCACCTGCCACTACAAATGAAAAGTTGCTGGATGACTTTACTTATCAGAGCTGCCTACAAACCTGTGTATCTATTCAGTAGGAACAGGATTGCACCTCTTTATTTTCTCTTAGTGGAGAGATGGTTTTACCTATCCTTTTTATCGCTCAAGTTCCTTGTACGAATAGCCTAATTCTTTCCCGGTGGAGGTTGAAAAAATGTTTTTATCTTCACCGCATTCAACTGAAGAATATAACGTGCCGATACAAATGAAAGGAATAATATCAAGACTATATACAATAAAAAAACTGCAATGAGGACATTGGAATCGGCATTGAAAGACACGGATATACATTCTAAAGAGCATCTTCTCACAAATGGAAGGAAGAATAGAAATAGACAATTGCAAGAAAAGCGATATATCTGATACAAAGCAAGGAAGTGAAACATTGAAATCCATTTTTCCAGCCCAACTATCTAAAGTGTATTCACTTTTTTGTTGTCCCACTTAGATGTGATAAAGCCGGACTTATTCCTGAGATAAAGCATATTGCAGTCAGGAAGAGGAAAATAGAAAAATACACAACATAAACCTACATACATATATATGTATATATAAGAATAGAAAAAATATAAAAGACAACTACAATATATGCAAATGAAAAGAAGAAGTGCTTGTTGTTCTGGTCGCTAGCTTTAGCGTCATTGTCATCGAAGACGAATTCGTGTCCTGCATACTCGTATAGAAAAGCTTTTCAAAATTTGAATAAAAATAAAATGGATACTAGAAGAAAGAAATAGAATAATAACAATGAAAACCTGGCAAAGAATCGGAAATGAAACAAGTATGATGTATCTCCGGTCTTCACATTCTAAAGGGTAATCCCTGGCCCATTCCTTTTCCTATTCATTTCTTTACTACAACTTTCCTGAACGATCGTTTTAGTTTAATTCATTTTAAACGCTCAACTGATAGAGTGGATGTTGAATAGATACACTTTCAAAGGGGGTGAAACCAGGTTAGTGAATTACATGTTCTATAGAATAATGTTGGGTTTTTCGGTGAAGGACCTTGATTCGTATCTGCATTTGCATACAAAAGAAGGGAAATCGAACGGATAACGAAGATACAAATGTGAGCCAAGGAACACTCTACACGTTCCCATTTCTATTGACAAAGGATTGTCTTCCTGAGCATGGCTTAGAGCTATTTGCAACAAGAGGATGTATTCACTGTGTTTGGACTGGAAGTAAGCCAATCATGGTTGATGATTGGACTTTTGAACGTTTTTTCGGAACTCATTTCGGTATGGATTATCCTACATACAATGCGGTATACGAGTATAGTCATATCATCAAGTGACATTAATACGATTTTCAAGACTACAAATTCATTTGGGCCTATTGGGCGCATTGATAAAGGGTGCATTGAAGCATTAATGAAATTCGAAAAATGTCAGGTTAAAGAGTCAATACAGATTGAATTCCTTGTAAGCTTTCCATTTGGAAGTTATTGTAATGAATCCTGGTTTGCACATGAACAATTTTTAGATATCTCTATGCTCCGAGATTCCTTAAATTCGAACCTATCGTTTTTATATAGGTGGCTATGTGTACGTGTTTAGGAACGTTTGTATGTTCATGGACCTTTTTTTGTCTCACAAATAATGATAGCGATTTCAGACTAATTTTATTTCACTCATAATTGCATTATGGCTACACGGTAGGGATTGCAAAAAAACTTGAGTGCCTGTTTGTTTGTTTTTTTTTTCATTTTTTCATTGAAATTTACCTTTTAATTTTTACCATTCGAATTGAATAAATGGTTATTATATTACCTAACTCCATTATGCAGGGGGAAGTCGCTCGCCACTGATAAGCACTAACTCTCCTTCCTTCAACTATGGATGTATGTAGTTTCAGCCACTTTTGACGAATTCAAAAACTCCCTCTGCCATTGCTTCTAGAATGTCTGCAAATGTATTTGAAGCGACTTCCAACGATCAGCTAAATTCTGCCTTCTTATGGTCAGATCTGGTTCCGGAACAGTAGATAAACTCTGTCCTATAAAGGAAGTCCGCGGAGTTTTCTGTTAAGGGACAAGGTAGCCTCGAGTTAGGGCATGCTTTGATCTGTGCTGGAGAAAAAAAGTGTGGAGAGTTTCTCCTAGCTAATTGTTGATGTTCTACTATTTTCTTCAAGTGGAATTTACCTCTATCTTTAGTTTTATCTTTACTCCTGCTGAAAACCAAGTGTACAACCGAAATCATGTCGCTCTATCAGCCTAACATCTTTCCTACTAAAAACAATGGAAAAACTGATAGAGCTTCATATTAGAAGTATACTAGAAAATCAATCTCAGCATCCATGTGGAGCTATTGCGAGAGTTTTTAACACCACAGTTACATGAATTTGAAGAATACAACAGCAGGACTTGAATGCAACAAGATGCAGCAGCAAGCCATACATCAAATGTGACGGTACCGTTGTCAAAGAAATGTTTCCTAACAAATTGATTTCTCGAAAAGGCGATATCCCATGTATTCCGAGAAGCCCGGACCTTACACCTTGTGATTTTTTTTTATGGGGATACCTGAAAAGCCGAGTGTACCTTAATAAACCGACGACCATATCCCAATTAAAAGAAAACATTCAGGAGGAGATATAGTCGCGATATTTCGCAGCATACATATGTCAATAAACGTTTATTACGTTAAATAAATTATCAACAACATAACATTTGTGATTTTATTTCCAATCATGTTTCAAATGTACAAAAATGTATTGCCCTTACAGGGTGGGCAGAAAAGATATAATCAATACATCAGAAAAACAACAAAAAATAATCAACATGCAAAAAGGTAAAACAAAATTAAATCATACAACGTAGTGCAACAAATTTTCGATTTTATTTAGATTGTAAATAAGGAGCCACGATTTTATCCTCTTTGAAAACAAGGATCTATTTGAAATGTTACGCATATCTTCAGGAAGTTTATTGGACAATTTGTTTTTCTTTTTATGAAAATGCGAATTTATTGTAAAAAAAACGGTAACAAATGAATCATTCAAAGTAAAGGGTCCGCCATCTAACGTTTTTTTTTTTCAAGTAGTGCTTATTTCGTGAATGGTAACACTTAGCTCATGTCTGATTTGACAGATAATTAGTTTTATCCTTCCGCTGAACGAATATGGTTGTGTATACGCTTGAACAACGCTGGGAAATATCGCGACATTACTTTGAAAATCATGGTAATGTTGCAGAATGTGTGCGAAAATTGCGTACGGATTTTGGAAGAAGAGAAGCACCGTCAGTTCCGCATGTTCGTTATCTTGTGAAAAAAGTGAAAGAAACTGGCATCCTCATCGATAAACCAAAGCGTGAAAAGCCAAAAACAGTGCGTACACCCGAGAATATTGCTGCTGCGGCATAAAGTGTGCGTGAAGCGCCATCAACATCAATTCACCGTCGTTCTCAACAATTGAACATTTCGGAGACATCATTGAGACGAATTTTGCATAAAGACCTTGGTATGACGCCATACAAAGTCCAATTGGTTCAGGAGTTGAAGCCAACTGACCATCCAATGCGTTTTCGCTTCGCTAAGTGGGCCTGCGATCGACTTACAGAAGATGCCGATTTTGCCAAAAAAATCATCTTTTCAGATGAAGCTCATTTTGATCTTGGCGGGTATGTAAACAAGCAAAATTGTCGCATTTGGGGCACAGAAAACCCGCACGCATACATTGAAAAGCCGGTGCACCCAAAACGAGCCACTGTTTGGTGTGGATTTTGGTCCAGGGGCATAATTGGGCCATTTTTTTTGGGTCAATGGCGATCGTTATCGGGCCATGTTGAACGAATTTTTGTTCACAAAAATTGCCACACAGCCGAAACTACACTCGATGTTTTGCGCCCTGTTTTGAAGATCGCATTATCAGCCGCAGAGCTGATGTCGTTTGGCCACCTCGGAGCTGCGATTTGACACCGTTGGACTATTATTTGTGGGGTGCCGTCAAAGATAAGTGTTACGCCGACAAGCCAGAGACAATTGACGCTTTAAAGGACAATATTCGTAAAGCCATTGGTGAAATACAGCTGCACACAATCGATAATGTGCTTAAAAATTGGACCGATCGTGTAGGCTACTGCATGGCCAGCCGAGGCAGCCATTTGAATGAAATTATTTTCTATTATTAACCGGAAGGATTGTACTTTCAAATAAAAAAAGAAATTTGAGAAAATATTCAGTAGTTTTTTTATAGCATTTTCAAAAAAAAAAAAATTATTTGGCGGACCCTTTATTTCCCATCTTTCCGGCAGAGCTCGCATACCGTCACGGTAGAAGTGTTCGTCTTTTGAGGCTATCCACGAATTAAGCCATTTTGAGATGTTTTTATATGAATGGAACTGCTGATCAGCCAGATCATGTGCCATCGAACGGAACAAGTGATAATCGGGCGGCGCAATATCTGGTCAATATGGCGGGTGGGGTAGGACTTCCCATTTGGGTTTTTTTAGGTAGGTTTCAAAGTTTTGCAACGTGAAGCCGAGCGTTGTCATGCTGTAAAATCACTTTTTCGTACCTTTGCTCGTATTGTAGCCGCTTTTCGCGCAGTGCTCGGCTCAATCGCATCAATTGAGTTCGATACCATTCCCCAGTGATGGTTTCGTTTGGTTTCTACAGCTCATAATAAACCGCCCTGATCCCACCAAATACACAGCATAACCTTCGCAGCGTGAATATTCGGCCGAGCCGGCGAAGTAAAAGCAAGACCGGGTTGTCCGCATGATTTTTTTCTCTTTGGATTGTTGCAATGAATCGATTTTTCATCACCCGTAACGATGCGATGAAGCAAAACCCTTCCTTTTTTGCCGCTGGAACAGCTCTTCACAGACGAAAAAACGACGCTCAACGTCTCTCGGCTTCAAATCATAAGGAACCCAAGGTCCTTGCTTTTGAATCGTTCCCAACGCATGCAATCGCTTGAAATAGCTTGGCGGGTAACTCCTAATACTGAAGCAAGCTCTTTTGCGTTTGGCATGGATCCTCATCGAACAATGCCTCCAATTCAGCGTCTTCGAAGGTTTTTGGCCTTCCTTTACGCGAACGGTCGTCAGCATCGAAATCACCGTCTTTGAAGCGACGGAACCAATCACGGCACGTTGTTTTACTTAGAGCAGCATCTCCGTAAACTTTTTGGAATTCTCGATGCACTTCAGCCGCCGTTTTCTTCGAATCAAAGAAGAAAAGCTACACTTCCCGCAAATGACGATTATTTGGCACAAAATCAGACATTCTCACACAACCAAAAGTATATCACGCAAACACAAAATCACTAATGTGTCAAAGCGGTTTGTTTACCATATGTCTAAGCTTTGTTCATGACGTTTTGGATACGTCACAATAGACCAGCACTTTCTACTGGAACCATCTCTTGATAAACAGCGAGAACTAAGTTGCACTAATAATTTTACAAACCCTATAATTATTTGAATTCCGGTCATCCATTTTTTGTTCACACCATTAGTTTATGGAATTCTCTAGCCTTACATTACACATCAAGGGTATTTCAAATACTGCAAACTTCAAAAGTGCAATTCTTCAACACCGCTCTCTTCAAAATAGAGTCCTTACCCACTCATACCTTCCCCCTTCTTTCCTCCCCAACACATATACATATATTGTTACGCCTGGGTAGTTTCCAGATGGTAACTTCATCCACGGACGCACTTAACAATGATTTTGAACAAATATCCAGTTTTCCCGTTGTGTATTAAAGCGGACTAAATCAACGAAACGACAAGCGGAATGACAGGGAAAAACTAAAAAAAAACAATAAATGATTTCAAAGAAAACGCCACAGATTATCTTGCATTAAATGTCTGTTTATTCACTAAGCAGGTCACAGGCAAAACTCGCTCGTTCCCATAGGTGTGCTTCTACTTATCATCTACCTTACTGCTGACATAAACATTTTCGTTTTTTCAACTGCACTTGTTCGTGCATGGGTTTTTTTTCTTCTGGGTGTCGAATATCGGACGCATGTTTCCGCAACGCGTAACAACGTAACACGTCCTTCCTTAGAAAAGTTTTAGGGGTATCTGACCCTTACACTTGGTTCAGTACGTCCCAATGATATATTTTCTGATGTTGGGGATGACGAACCCTCGAGCCTTCGCATCCTTTCCTTGTATCTTTTCTCCTTTCTGTTAAAACATCTGTTGAATATGGATACAGTCGTTCGACCGCCGGAACTGCAATTGCATTTGTGTGCCAAAATGATTCCAATAATGACCATTAATGACCAATACCAGCAATGATACCTCTTGAGATTTCCGGAATTGGATCCAGAACCTTTTCGCAGACATGTTTCTGATTCATGATACTGACAGATAGGTCATTTAATTCCCCTATATCGCGTACCTTAATCTTACTTATTGGTTTTATGTCTAATTGGATTTTATTTAGTCTTACATTAATGCAACAATCTTCCAAATCACTGAATACATATCTGCCCTTAAAATAAATTTCTTTTGGCTTATCTATGGTTCTTATGCTAGTTTCTAATGTCTCAAATATACAGTTATCGCTTAAAATTAATATTCCAACTCTTATTAAAGAACCTCCTTCTTTTTTCTTATTACAGTTACATTTGTATTTTGTTTTTTCGCTGACCGTAAATAAATACATGTTATCTTTAATTTTAGGGGTTAGGTGGATTTGAAAATTTAAAAAAATTGATTTTTTTTTGTCTTATAAAATAGTACAATATGATTAAAATATTTTCCTATTTCAAATCGATCCGAGTAAAATTCTAAGAGATAGACCCTTCGGAAGTTCCGCCCATCAGGCCACCTCAGTGCAGCGCTTCGCAGGTATACGTAAGCAGCTGCGTTTCTATTGTTTTAAGTCAGTGGACATGATTTCTCGAAAAGTTATGAAGCGATTTTGTTCAAATTTTGCACACATCTTTGAAATAGCATTATCTAGTTAGAACAAAGGATTTTTTTTTTTTATTACAACTAATTTTTTCGAGCCAATACATGGCGAAAATTTAACCAAAAAATGTGTTTTTTTGTTCAAAGTCTGTCAAAAATTCAAATTTTATTTATTTTTTTTCCTTCGTCCAATAACGAGATTTATCCATGTACTAAAGAAATATTTTTGGTTTTTTTGATTTTAGATGAACCAATAATGAGTTATGCTGTCCACGGCAAGAGCATTTTTTTTTGGAGACGTCAAGGGGGGATGAGATACCAACGGATGAGTTTTCGGAATTTTTAAATAAAAATTTCACAAAATACTGTTCAAATATGTATCTATGATGTGCTGAGTTCTCTGTGCTGAATTGCTTAAATAAGTATATGATTGTATATATATTAAAAAAAAATAGTAAAAATACCCTTATTTTGAACCTCTGAAACCCACCTAACCCGTTTATAAAACATTTCGATTTCGGTGTTAATTGTTTTTAGAATACATGTGTTTGCCTTATTTCTCATAAATACATTTATTTCGCAGTTGTTAAAATCGAGTGTACTTTTAAATAACGTGAACTTACATAGGTATGTTCCATTTATTTCTTTACAATCATTAATATTTTTCTTTAAATTATATAATTCTTTATCGTTGCTTACTATTATAAATTGGTTGGTTATATCGATAATTGCAAAACCACTAGTAATAACTTTTGCTAAAGGGATAATTTCATACAATTCAAATAGTTGTTCGGTTACAAGGGTATATATATATGTTGTTTATATGTTTTAATGTCCATTTCGTTCGTTATACATATATGCATAATTTTCAAAAGTTGGTTGAAATACTAAAGATTTTTCTAAATGTGACTTATTTAATTCTTCTAGTCATTTCATTGGTTCTATAATTCTGGAATGTAGAACACCGTTTCGTATAAATAGTAGGCTATCAATTATTTCTTCAATTTCTAGTTCTAATTGGACAATTTTAAAATTAATTTTATTAACGATTTCATTGAAATATGACTGGACAGAATTAATTTGTTCCTCATTCTTTTCTTCTTGTTTAATTAAATTAATTGAATGTATTATTTCGTTTACATATTTTGTTCCCCGTTATGTTTTGTATTGCTTCACATCATTGACCTGCTTACCTAATTTTGACAATAATTTCACCTTTTCCTCCTTACCATTTTTAATTATGATTTTGTTTTCCTTTATAGTGTTCATGGCTTCTGAGTAGTACTCAACATCTTCATTGTCCATCGTTCCGAAAAGAGTTTTAAAACCAGAGCCTGCTATATTTATTAAACCCCTTCGTGCTCTAATTGTTTTACCTATTATATTGTATATTACGTTAACTTTGTGTTCTACTCTAAACAAATTATTTCGTACTGTTTCTTGATATTTCCTACAATTATCTATGTGGCTTACACATGCATCATTTATTGTGTTCACGATATTTCTTACATTGTTTATATAATCCTTTAACTCGCCTATATTCAGTTTACTCACTAAAGTTAATTTACTTTCTATTTCTCTAACTTGACATTTATAGTTAACTAGCTGCACCCTGCACGCGTTGCAACGCCACCAACTAAAATAAATTTGAAGGAAAGACATTACACAAATATTCAATTCATTTTGAGTCATTTTATTGACTTTGTTAATTTCGCAAAAATTGTGACATTGCAGCGTTTTGTTTCAATTCGATATTTATTGAAGTGCTGTGGGATACACAATATTTTTTGTTTATATTGTTTGAGAGTTCCGTTGCAAAGTCGTGGTGGATTTATGTTTCGAAGAAGAATGACGGGTACGCCAATTTTCAATGTAAGAACGTGCGGTGGCATTCAATTAAATAACTTTTTATACTCAGTGGAGTTTTTTATTAAAGAATAAATTTATTTCATTCAAGGAACAATAAGTTTACAATTATATGCTCTTTTCCGAGCTAGTGACCGTTCAATACCGGGTACAAAAACACACTGCCGCTAAACTCCACTCTCGATCCTTATATATCTCCGAGTTAACATCTTCATAACTATTTGATTCCCACGGAAAATTTTATAAGTGGTTCTGCTCACACCAAAGATTATCAAATGTTTATATTTAGATTACGTTCTCTTGGCTTATGTTTAGATTACATATGCTGAGAGTTGCATTATTGAGGGTTGCGTTTGCTTAGGGCGCAGTAAATTATTGTTTTGAAGATTGTGTTAAAATTCTTATCTTCATAGATATGAGGATGTTAACTTGCATGGCAAATCAACCGAATTCAAGAATTCAGTTGGATAGTTGACAACTTCGTCTTGATTCACCACAGTATCGATGGACTTATATGTTGTCGTTTCGCCGGGTATTCCATTCTGAATGGTGAAGTTGATGGTATTAACATCGATGTTTTTGGCCGCTAATATACATAGCACGCGTACTGAGCCACTGATGATATTTGTAGTTCTGTTCAATGTTTGGGAAAACTTTTTGCACCAATTCGTCTATGCTTTCTGTGATCTTACAGAAGTTTGCTGGCAAGGTGATACATTGCGTAGATTCATCAATTTGAATTCGTCCATTTCCAATATCCATTAATTGTTTTGCAAAATTTCCAGCCGATGCATCCCGTTGTAGTTGTAGACGCATGTTGGTTTTGAAAGTCATTTTCTGTAATTGGACTCTGAATGTTGGCATGTAATTTTCGCGCACGATGTTCGTTGCACCGAACGATGTCATTTGGAAACATGAATCGTATTTGCGGATGTTTTCCAAGAAATGCTTCGACTCACGTCTAACACTTGATAGCAACGTTGATAGTGGTTCGGGTGGTGGATGTAATTCTGGCAGTTTAACTTTTCCACTGGCGCAGCACATTCCTAGCGTTTCGTTCTTAAATTTGAGGGCGCTACAATACATGCAAATCTTATCCATTTTTCCAATGACGACACTTGGATGATGACTGTAATCATTATTACTGTCATAATGGAATGCACCAAGATTTAAATCAGCGAGCAGTGTTCGTCTTGATCGAGCGATGCTTATTCGAATATTTTGCAGCCTTCTTTCCCGTTGTTCAGTTGTCTCAGACGAATGGGTCTCACCGGCAAGTACTCGAAGATTTTCCAGCCTTAATGCTCGTTGCTTGTTTGATTCTGAGGCTCGTAAAGCTCTTTTCTTCCGTGCTTGAGGTGTAGATCGGCCAATTGCTTGTCGTTTTGGAGGCATAATTGTACGGGAACGACGTGAAAAAATGCGTTTGAATTTATTAGATGTCAATCAGCAATCTGAATCTCACAATGTATCCAATCCAATTGAACCGGCTGTTCACACACGGATGGAAATGTTAACCTGGGTGACGGTGATCACCAATTCGCTGAGGAAAATTTTAAGTGAAAAAAATCAGCATTCGACTTCAATTCCACTCACGATGATATCCGAAAAAAAACTGCGCAGCAAATGCGTTCGGAACGTCAATCAGCAGTCAGATCCTTCACATACACATTCGATGATCTTCGTGAGTTCACTGTAGAGAATGAATAAAATCAGCTCACGGAAACTACGAAGTTTCAATTCGATTGAATTATTTATGTAAATTAATTTAACTCACAATGAAATGCACAAAACTATCCGAAAAACGACAATATTGTCTGTTCAATGTGAGCCGGACATGAATTTATTATTAATTAACTGTCACGGCAATATATGAAATTCATTGGAATGACAGTGGCGCGATCTGTCGAAAATTGGTCGTACCAACTCCGAAACCTTCGTGGGCTCATGCACAATAACTTTGCTAAAGATCATCACATGATCAAATAGTTTACGATTCTATAAAGGACATACAGGCAAACATTCATTTTTATATATACATACTGTTAATCACAAAAGTAAGTAAGCACCCACCGCTGTTGCATGTTAAGCAGTTGGCGCGAGTTCAGTTCTAGCCTATAAAGTCAAATCTTGTGTGGTTCCTCCATGGTAACATAGCAGCCCGAGGCCGCAAAGTTAGCAAGTACAAGAAAGTTGAAAATTGTACGTAATTTCACGGTAGTGCTTATGGTCGATCCCGTTTCTCGGCTTCAGAGCTACTTTCTTGACTGTATTTTGATTTAAGCTGTTGGCGCGACTTCAGTTCTAGCCTATAAAGTCAAATCTTTTGTGATTCCTCCATGGTAACATAGCTGCCCGAGGTGGCAAAATTAGCAAGTACAAGAAATTGGAAAATTGTACGTAATTTCACATTAGTGCTTATGGTCGATCCCCTTTCTCGGCTTCAGAGCTACTTTCTTGACTGTATTTTGAGTTAAACAGTTGGCGCGACTCCAGTTCTAGCCTATAAAGTCAAATCTTGTGTGATTCCTTCATGGTAACATAGCTGCCCGAGGCCGCAAAGTTAGCAAGTACAAGAAATTTCAAAATTGTACGTAATTTCACGGTAGTGCTTATGGTCGATCCCGTTTCTCGGCTGCAGAGCTATTTTCTTGACTGTATTTTGATTTAAGCTGTTGGCGCGACTTCAGTTCTAGCCTATAAAGTCAAATGTTGTGTGGTCCCTCCATGGTAACATAGCTGCCCGAGGTCGCAAAGTTAGCAAGTACAAGAAATTTGAAAATTGTACGTAATTTCACGGTAGTGCTTATAGTCGATCCCGTTTCTCGGCTGCAGAGCTACTTTCTTGACTGTATTTTGATTTAAGCTGTTGGCGCGACTTCAGTTCTAGCCTATAATGTCAAATCTTGTGTGATTCCTCCATGGTAACATAGCTGCCCGAGGCCGCAAAGTTAGCAAGTACAAGAAATTTGAAAATTGTACGTAATTTCACGGTAGTGCTTATGGTCGATCCCGTTTCTCGGCTGCAGAGCTACTTTCTTGACTGTATTTTGAGTTAAACAGTTGGCGCGACTTCAGTTCTAGCCTATAAAGTCAAATCTTGTGTGGTCCCTCCATGGTAACATAGCTGCCCGAGGTCGCAAAGTTAGCAAGTACAAGAAATTTGAAAATTGTACGTAATTTCACGGTAGTGCTTATGGTCGATCCCGTTTCTCGGCTGCAGAGCTACTTTCTTGACTGTATTTTGATTTAAGCTGTTGGCGCGACTTCAGTTCTAGCCTATAAAGTCAAATGTTGTGTGGTCCCTCCATGGTAACATAGCTGCCCGAGGTCGCAAAGTTAGCAAGTACAAGAAATTTGAAAATTGTACGTAATTTCACGGTAGTGCTTATAGTCGATCCCGTTTCTCGGCTTCAGAGCTTCTTTCTTGACTGTATTTTGAGTTAAACAGTTGGCGCGACTTCAGTTCTAGCCTATAAAGTCAAATCTTGTGTGATTCCTCCATGGTAACATAGCTGCCCGAGGCCGCAAAGTTAGCAAGTACAAGAAATTTCAAAATTGTACGTAATTTCACGGTAGTGCTTATGGTCGATCCCGTTTCTCGGCTGCAGAGCTATTTTCTTGACTGTATTTTGATTTAAGCTGTTGGCGCGACTTCAGTTCTAGCCTATAAAGTCAAATCTTGTGTGATTCCTCCATGGTAACATAGCTGCCCGAGGCCGCAAAGTTAGCAAGTACAAGAAATTTCAAAATTGTACGTAATTTCACCGTAGTGCTTATAGTCGATCCCGTTTCTCGGCTTCAGAGCTTCTTTCTTGACTGTATTTTGAGTTAAACAGTTGGCGCGACTTCAGTTCTAGCCTATAAAGTCAAATCTTGTGTGATTCCTCCATGGTAACATAGCTGCCCGAGGCCGCAAAGTTAGCAAGTACAAGAAATTTCAAAATTGTACGTAATTTCACGGTAGTGCTTATGGTCGATCCCGTTTCTCGGCTGCAGAGCTATTTTCTTGACTGTATTTTGATTTAAGCTGTTGGCGCGACTTCAGTTCTAGCCTATAAAGTCAAATCTTGTGTGATTCCTCCATGGTAACATAGCTGCCCGAGGTCGCAAAGTTAGCAAGTACAAGAAATTTGAAAATTGTACGTAATTGCACAGTAGTGCTTATGGTCGATCCCGTTTCTCAGCTTCAGAGCTACTTTCTTGACTGTATTTTGAGTTAAGCAGTTGGCGC
This sequence comes from Merodon equestris, assembly GCA_958301585.1. NCBI lineage: Eukaryota > Metazoa > Arthropoda > Insecta > Diptera > Syrphidae > Merodon > Merodon equestris. The sequence goes on along the minus strand of OY284413.1, from coordinate 209,528,198 downwards.
GACTTCAGTTCTAGCCCACAAAGTCAAATCTTGTGTGATTCCTCCATGGTAACATAGCTGCCCGAGGTCGCAAAGTTAGCAAATACAAGAAATTTGAAAATTGTACGTAATTGCACATTAGTGCTTATGGTCGATCCCGCTTCTCGGCTTCAGAGCTACTTTCTTGACTTTATTTCGAGTTAAACAGTTGGCGCGACTTCAGTTCTAGCCTATAAAGTCAAATCTTGTGTGGTCCCTCCATGGTAACATAGCTGCCCGAGGTCGCAAAGTTAGCAAGTACAAGAAATTTGAAAATTGTACGTAATTTCACGGTAGTGCTTACGGTCGATCCCGTTTCTCGGCTGCAGAGCTACTTTCTTGACTGTATTTTGATTTAAGCTGTTGGCGCGACTTCAGTTCTAGCCTATAAAGTCAAATGTTGTGTGGTCCCTCCATGGTAACATAGCTGCCCGAGGTCGCAAAGTTAGCAAGTACAAGAAATTTGAAAATTGTACGTAATTTCACGGTAGTGCTTATAGTCGATCCCGTTTCTCGGCTTCAGAGCTTCTTTCTTGACTGTATTTTGAGTTAAACAGTTGGCGCGACTTCAGTTCTAGCCTATAAAGTCAAATCTTGTGTGGTTCCTCCATGGTAACATAGCTGCCCGAGGCCGCAAAGTTAGCAAGTACAAGAAATTTGAAAATTGTACGTAATTTCACGGTAGTGCTTATGGTCGATCCCGTTTCTCGGCTTCAGAGCTTCTTTCTTGACTGTATTTTGAGTTAAACAGTTGGCGCGACTTCAGTTCTAGCCTATAAAGTCAAATCTTGTGTGGTTCCTCCATGGTAACATAGCTGCCCGAGGCCGCAAAGTTAGCAAGTACAAGAAATTTGAAAATTGTACGTAATTTCACGGTAGTGCTTATGGTCGATCCCGTTTCTCGGCTTCAGAGCTACTTTCTTGACTGTATTTTGAGTCAAACAGTTGGCGCGACTCCAGTTCTAGCCTATAAAGTCAAATCTTGTGTGATTCCTTCATGGTAACATAGCTGCCCGAGGTCGCAAAGTTAGCAAGTACAAGAAATTTGAAAATTGTACGTAATTTCACGGTAGTGCTTACGGTCGATCCCGTTTCTCGGCTTCAGAGCTGCTTTCTTGACTGTATTTTGATTTAAGCTGTTGGCGCGACTTCAGTTCTAGCCTATAAAGTCAAATCTTTTGTGATTCCTCCATGGTAACATAGCTGCCCGAGGTGGCAAAATTAGCAAGTACAAGAAATTGGAAAATTGTACGTAATTTCACATTAGTGCTTATGGTCGATCCCGTTTCTCGGCTTCAGAGCTACTCTCTTGACTGTATTTTGAGTTAAACAGTTGGCGCGACTCCAGTTCTAGCCTATACAGTCAAATCTTGTGTGATTCCGTCATGGTAACATAGCTGCCCGAGGTCGCAAAGTTAGCAAGTACAAGAAATTATGAAAATTGTACGTAATTTCACGGTAGTGCTTATGGTCGATCCCGTTTATCGGCTGCAGAGCTACTTTCTTGACTGTATTTTGATTTAAGCTGTTGGCGCGACTTCAGTTCTAGCCTATATAGTCAAATGTTGTGTGGTCCCTCCATGGTAACATAGCTGCCCGAGGTCGCAAAGTTAGCAAGTACAAGAAATTTGAAAATTGTACGTAATTTCACGGTAGTGCTTATGGTCGATCCTGTTTCTCGGCTTCAGAGCTACTTTCTTGACTGTATTTTGATTTAAGCAGTTGGCGCGACTTCAGTTCTAGCCTATAAAGTCAAATGTTGTGCGGTTCCTCCATGGTAACATAGCTGCCCGAGGTCGCAAAGTTAGCAAGTACAAGAAATTTGAAAATTGTACGTAATTTCACGGTAGTGCTTATGGTCGATCCCGTTTCTCGGCTTCAGAGCTTCTTTCTTGACTGTATTTTGAGTTAAACAGTTGGCGCGACTCCAGTTCTAGCCTATAAAGTCAAATCTTGTGTGATTCCTTCATGGTAACATAGCTGCCCGAGGTCGCAAAGTTAGCAAGTACAAGAAATTTGAAAATTGTACGTAATTTCACGGTAGTGCTTATGGTCGATCCCGTTTCTCGGCTGCAGAGCTACTCTCTTGACTGTATTTTGAGTTAAACAGTTGGCGCGACTCCAGTTCTAGCCTATAAAGTCAAATCTTGTGTGATTCCGTCATGGTAACATAGCTGCCCGAGGTCGCAAAATTAGCAAGTACAAGAAATTGGAAAACTGTACGTAATTTCACATTAGTGCTTATGGTCGATCCCGTTTCTCGGCTTCAGAGCTACTCTCTTGACTGTATTTTGAGTTAAACAGTTGGCGCGACTCCAGTTCTAGCCTATAAAGTCAAACCTTGTGTGATTCCGTCATGGTAACATAGCTGCCCGAGGTCGCAAAATTAGCAAGTACAAGAAATTGGAAAACTGTACGTAATTTCACATTAGTGCTTATGGTCGATCCCGTTTCTCGGCTTCAGAGCTACTTTCTTGACTGTATTTTGAGTTAAACAGTTGGCGCGACTTCAGTTCTAGCCTATAAAGTCAAATCTTGTGTGGTTCCTCCATGGTAACATAGCTGCCCGAGGCCGCAAAGTTAGCAAGTACAAGAAATTTGAAAATTGTACGTAATTTCACGGTAGTGCTTATGGTCGATCCCGTTTCTCGGCTTCAGAGCTCCTTTCTTGACTGTATTTTGAGTTATGCAGTTGGCGCGGCTTCAGTTCTAGCCTATAAAGTCAAATCTTGTGTGCTTCCTCCATGGTAACATAGCTGCCCGAGGCCGCAAAGTTAGCAAGTACAAGAAATTTGAAAATTGTACGTAATTTCACGGTAGTGCTTATGGTCGATCCCGTTTCTCGGCTTCAGAGCTACTTTCTTGACTGTATTTTGAGTTAAACAGTTGGCGCGACTTCAGTTCTAGCCTATAAAGTCAAATCTTGTGTGGTTCCTCCATGGTAACATAGCTGCCCGAGGCCGCAAAGTTAGCAAGTACAAGAAATTTGAAAATTGTACGTAATTTCACGGTAGTGCTTATGGTCGATCCCGTTTCTCGGCTTCAGAGCTCCTTTCTTGACTGTATTTTGAGTTATGCAGTTGGCGCGGCTTCAGTTCTAGCCTATAAAGTCAAATCTTGTGTGCTTCCTCCATGGTAACATAGCTGCCCGAGGCCGCAAAGTTAGCAAGTACAAGAAATTTGAAAATTGTACGTAATTTCACGGTAGTGCTTATGGTCGATCCCGTTTCTCGGCTTCAGAGCTACTCTCTTGACTGTATTTTGAGTTAAACAGTTGGCGCGACTCCAGTTCTAGCCTATAAAGTCAAATCTTGTGTGATTCCGTCATGGTAACATAGCTGCCCGAGGTCGCAAAATTAGCAAGTACAAGAAATTGGAAAACTGTACGTAATTTCACATTAGTGCTTATGGTCGATCCCGTTTCTCGGCTTCAGAGCTACTTTCTTGACTGTATTTTGAGTTAAACAGTTGGCGCGACTTCAGTTCTAGCCTATAAAGTCAAATCTTGTGTGGTTCCTCCATGGTAACATAGCTGCCCGAGGCCGCAAATTTAGCAAGTACAAGAAATTTGAAAATTGTACGTAATTTCACGGTAGTGCTTATGGTCGATCCCGTTTCTCGGCTTCAGAGCTCCTTTCTTGACTGTATTTTGAGTTATGCAGTTGGCGCGGCTTCAGTTCTAGCCTATAAAGTCTAATCTTGTGTGCTTCCTCCATGGTAACATAGCTGCCCGAGGCCGCAAAGTTAGCAAGTACAAGAAATTTGAAAATTGTACGTAATTTCACGGTAGTGCTTATGGTCGATCCCGTTTCTCGGCTTCAGAGCTACTTTCTTGACTGTATTTTGAGCGAAACAGTTGGCGTGACTTCAGTTCTAGCCTATAAAGTCAAATCTTGTGTGGTTCCTCCATGGTAACATAGCTGCCCGAGGCCGCAAAGTTAGCAAGTACAAGAAATTTGAAAATTGTACGTAATTCACGGTAGTGCTTATGGTCGATCGCGTTTCTCGGCTTCAGACCTTCTTTCTTGACTGTATTTTGATTTAAGCTGTTGGCGCGACTTCAGTTCTAGCCTATGAAGTCAAATCTTGTGTGATTCCTCCATGGTAACATAGCTGCCCGAGGTCGCAAAGTTAGCAAGTACAAGAAATTTGAAAATTGTACGTAATTTCACGGTAGTGCTTATGGTCGATCCCGTTTCTCGGCTTCAGAGCTACTTTCTTGACTGTATTTTGAGTTATGCAGTTGGCGCGGCTTCAGTTCTAGCCTATAAAGTCAAATCTTGTGTGCTTCCTCCATGGTAACATAGCTGCCCGAGGCCGCAAAGTTAGCAAGTACAAGAAATTTGAAAATTGTACGTAATTTCACGGTAGTGCTTATGGTCGATCCCGTTTCTCGGCTTCAGAGCTACTTTCTTGACTGTATTTTGAGCGAAACAGTTGGCGTGACTTCAGTTCTAGCCTATAAAGTCAAATCTTGTGTGGTTCCTCCATGGTAACATAGCTGCCCGAGGCCGCAAAGTTAGCAAGTACAAGAAATTTGAAAATTGTACGTAATTCACGGTAGTGCTTATGGTCGATCCCGTTTCTCGGCTTCAGACCTTCTTTCTTGACTGTATTTTGATTTAAGCTGTTGGCGCGACTTCAGTTCTAGCCTATGAAGTCAAATCTTGTGTGATTCCTCCATGGTAACATAGCTGCCCGAGGTCGCAAAGTTAGCAAGTACAAGAAATTTGAAAATTGTACGTAATTTCACGGTAGTGCTTATGGTCGATCCCGTTTCTCGGCTTCAGAGCTACTTTCTTGACTGTATTTTGAGTTAAACAGTTGGCGCGACTTCAGTTCTACCCTATAAAGTCAAATCTTTTGTGATTCCTCCATGGTAACATAGCTGCCCGAGGTGGCAAAATTAGCAAGTACAAGAAATTGGAAAATTGTACGTAATTTCACATTAGTGCTTATGGTCGACCCCGTTTCTCGGCTTCAGAGCTACTTTCTTGACTGTATTTTGAGTTAAACAGTTGGCGCGACTCCAGTTCTAGCCTATAAAGTCAAATCTTGTGTGATTCCTTCATGGTAACATAGCTGCCCGAGGTCACAAAGTTAGCAAGTACAAGAAATTTGAAAATTGTACATAATTTCACGGTAGTGCTTATGGTCGATCCCGTTTCTCGGCTTCAGAGCTTCTTTCTTGACTGTATTTTGATTTAAGCTGTTGGCGCGACTTCAGTTCTAGCCTATAAAGTCAAATGTTGTGTGGTACCTCCATGGTAACATAGCTGCCCGAGGCCGCAAAGTTAGCAAGTACAAGAAATTTGAAAATTGTACGTAATTTCACGGTAATGCTTATGGTCGATCCCGTTTCTCGGCTTCAGAGCTTCTTTCTTGACTGTATTTTGAGTTAAACAGTTGGCGCGACTTCAGTTCTAGCCTATAAAGTCAAATCTTGTGTGATTCCTCCATGGTAACATAGCTGCCCGAGGTGGCAAAATTAGCAAGTACAAGAAATTGGAAAATTGTACGTAATTTCACATTAGTGCTTATGGTCGACCCCGTTTCTCGGCTTCAGAGCTACTTTCTTGACTGTATTTTGAGTTAAACAGTTGGCGCGACTCCAGTTCTAGCCTATAAAGTCAAATCTTGTGTGATTCCTTCATGGTAACATAGCTGCCCGAGGTCACAAAGTTAGCAAGTACAAGAAATTTGAAAATTGTACATAATTTCACGGTAGTGCTTATGGTCGATCCCGTTTCTCGGCTTCAGAGCTTCTTTCTTCACTGTATTTTGATTTAAGCTGTTGGCGCGACTTCAGTTCTAGCCTATAAAGTCAAATGTTGTGTGGTACCTCCATGGTAACATAGCTGCCCGAGGCCGCAAAGTTAGCAAGTACAAGAAATTTGAAAATTGTACGTAATTTCACGGTAATGCTTATGGTCGATCCCGTTTCTCGGCTTCAGAGCTTCTTTCTTGACTGTATTTTGAGTTAAACAGTTGGCGCGACTTCAGTTCTAGCCTATAAAGTCAAATCTTGTGTGATTCCTCCATGGTAACATAGCTGCCCGAGGTGCCAAAATTAGCAAGTACAAGAAATTGGAAAATTGTACGTAATTTCACATTAGTGCTTATGGTCGACCCCGTTTCTCGGCTTCAGAGCTACTTTCTTGACTGTATTTTGAGTTAAACAGTTGGCGCGACTCCAGTTCTAGCCTATAAAGTCAAATCTTGTGTGATTCCTTCATGGTAACATAGCTGCCCGAGGTCACAAAGTTAGCAAGTACAAGAAATTTGAAAATTGTACATAATTTCACGGTAGTGCTTATGGTCGATCCCGTTTCTCGGCTTCAGAGCTTCTTTCTTGACTGTATTTTGATTTAAGCTGTTGGCGCGACTTCAGTTCTAGCCTATAAAGTCAAATGTTGTGTGGTACCTCCATGGTAACATAGCTGCCCGAGGCCGCAAAGTTAGCAAGTACAAGAAATTTGAAAATTGTACGTAATTTCACGGTAATGCTTATGGTCGATCCCGTTTCTCGGCTTCAGAGCTACTTTCTTGACTGTATTTTGAGTTAAACAGTTGGCGCGACTTCAGTTCTAGCCTATAAAGTCAAATCTAGTGTGATTCCTCCATGGTAACATAGCTGCCCGAGGTCGCAAATTTAGCAAGTACAAGAAATTTGAAAATTGTACGTAAATGCACAGTAGTGCTTATGGTCGATCCCGTTTCTCGGCTTCAGAGCTACTTTCTTGACTGTATTTTCAGTTAAACAGCTGGCGCGACTTCAGTTCTAGCCTATAAAGTCAAATCTAGTGTGATTCCTCCATGGCAACATAACTGCCCGAGGTAGCAAAGTCAGCAAGTACAAGAAATTTGAAAATTGTACGTAATTGCACACTAGTGCTTATGGTCGATCCCGTTTCTCGGCTTCAGAGCTACTTTCTTGACTGTATTTTGAGTTAAACAGTTGGCGCGACTCCAGTTCTAGCCTATAAAGTCAAATCTTGTGTGATTCCTTCATGGTAACATAGCTGCCCGAGGTCGCAAAGTTAGCAAGTACAAGAAATTTGAAAATTGTACGTAATTTCACGGTAGTGCTTATGGTCGATCCCGTTTCTCGGCTTCAGAGCTTCTTTCTTGACTGTATTTTGAGTTAAGCAGTTGGCGCGACTTCAGTTCTACCCTATAAAGTCAAATCTTTTGTGATTCCTCCATGGTAACATAGCTGCCCGAGGTGGCAAAATTAGCAAGTACAAGAAATTGGAAAATTGTACGTAATTTCACATTAGTGCTTATGGTCGACCCCGTTTCTCGGTTTCAGAGCTACTTTCTTGACTGTATTTTGAGTTAAACAGTTGGCGCGACTCCAGTTCTAGCCTATAAAGTCAAATCTTGTGTGATTCCTTCATGGTAACATAGCTGCCCGAGGTCACAAAGTTAGCAAGTACAAGAAATTTGAAAATTGTACATAATTTCACAGTAGTGCTTATGGTCGATCCCGTTTCTCGGCTTCAGAGCTTCTTTCTTGACTGTATTTTGATTTAAGCTGTTGGCGCGACTTCAGTTCTAGCCTATAAAGTCAAATGTTGTGTGGTACCTCCATGGTAACATAGCTGCCCGAGGCCGCAAAGTTAGCAAGTACAAGAAATTTGAAAATTGTACGTAATTTCACGGTAATGCTTATGGTCGATCCCGTTTCTCGGCTTCAGAGCTTCTTTCTTGACTGTATTTTGAGTTAAACAGTTGGCGCGACTTCAGTTCTAGCCTATAAAGTCAAATCTTGTGTGATTCCTCCATGGTAACATAGCTGCCCGAGGTGGCAAAATTAGCAAGTACAAGAAATTGGAAAATTGTACGTAATTTCACATTAGTGCTTATGGTCGACCCCGTTTCTCGGCTTCAGAGCTACTTTCTTGACTGTATTTTGAGTTAAACAGTTGGCGCGACTCCAGTTCTAGCCTATAAAGTCAAATCTTGTGTGATTCCTTCATGGTAACATAGCTGCCCGAGGTCACAAAGTTAGCAAGTACAAGAAATTTGAAAATTGTACATAATTTCACGGTAGTGCTTATGGTCGATCCCGTTTCTCGGCTTCAGAGCTTCTTTCTTGACTGTATTTTGATTTAAGCTGTTGGCGCGACTTCAGTTCTAGCCTATAAAGTCAAATGTTGTGTGGTACCTCCATGGTAACATAGCTGCCCGAGGCCGCAAAGTTAGCAAGTACAAGAAATTTGAAAATTGTACGTAATTTCACGGTAATGCTTATGGTCGATCCCGTTTCTCGGCTTCAGAGCTTCTTTCTTGACTGTATTTTGAGTTAAACAGTTGGCGCGACTTCAGTTCTAGCCTATAAAGTCAAATCTTGTGTGATTCCTCCATGGTAACATAGCTGCCCGAGGTGGCAAAATTAGCAAGTACAAGAAATTGGAAAATTGTACGTAATTTCATATTAGTGCTTATGGTCGACCCCGTTTCTCGGCTTCAGAGCTACTTTCTTGACTGTATTTTGAGTTAAACAGTTGGCGCGACTCCAGTTCTAGCCTATAAAGTCAAATCTTGTGTGATTCCTTCATGGTAACATAGCTGCCCGAGGTCACAAAGTTAGCAAGTACAAGAAATTTGAAAATTGTACATAATTTCACGGTAGTGCTTATGGTCGATCCCGTTTCTCGGCTTCAGAGCTTCTTTCTTGACTGTATTTTGAGTTAAGCAGTTGGCGCGACTTCAGTTCTACCCTATAAAGTCAAATCTTTTGTGATTCCTCCGTGGTAACATAGCTGCCCGAGGTCGCAAAGTTAGCAAGTACAAGAAATTTGAAAATTGTACGTAATTTCACGGTAGTGCTTATGGTCGATCCCGTTTCTCGGCTTCAGAGCTTCTTTCTTGACTGTATTTTGAGTTAAACAGTTGGCGCGACTTCAGTTCTAGCCTATAAAGTCAAATCTTTTGTGATTCCTCCATGGTAACATAGCTGCCCGAGGTGGCAAAATTAGCAAGTACAAGAAATTGGAAAATTGTACGTAATTTCACATTAGTGCTTATGGTCGATCCCGTTTCTCGGCTTCAGAGCTACTTTCTTGACTGTATTTTGAGTTAAACAGTTGGCGCGACTCCAGTTCTAGCCTATAAAGTCAAATCTTGTGTGATTCCTTCATGGTAACATAGCTGCCCGAGGTCGCAAAGTTAGCAAGTACAAGAAATTTGAAAATTGTACGTAATTTCACGGTAATGCTTATGGTCGACCCCGTTTCTCGGCTTCAGAGCTATTTCTTGACTGTATTTTGAGTTAAGCAGTTGGCGCGACTTCAGTTCTAGCCTATAAAGTCAAATCTTGTGTGATTCCTCAATGGTAACATAGCTGCCCGAGGTCGCAAATTTAGCAAGTACAAGAAATTTGAAAATTGTACGTAATTGCACAGTAGTGCTTATGGTCGATGCCGTTTCTCGGCTTCAGAGCTACTTCTTGACTGTATTTTGAGTTAAGCAATTGGCGCGACTTCAGTTCTAGCCTATAAAGTCAAATCTTGTGTGGTTCCTCCATGGTAACATAGCTGCCCGAGGCCGCGAAATTAGCAAGTACAAGAAATTTGAAAATTGTACGTAATTTCACATTAGTGCTTATGGTCGATCCCGTTTCTCGGCTTCAGAGCTATTTCTTGACTGTATTTTGAGTTAAGCAGTTGGCGCGACTTTAGTTCTAGCCTATAAAGTCAAATCTTGTGTGATTCCTCAATGGTAACATAGCTGCCTGAGGTCGCAAAGTTAGCAAGTACAAGAAATTTGAAAATTGTACGTAATTGCACAGTAGTGCTTATGGTCGATGCCGTTTCTCGGCTGCAGAGCTACTTTCTTGACTGTATTTTGATTTAAGCTGTTGGCGCGACTTCAGTTCTAGCCTATAAAGTCAAATGTTGTGTGGTACCTCCATGGTAACATAGCTGCCCGAGGCCGCAAAGTTAGCAAGTACAAGAAATTTGAAAATTGTACGTAATTTCACGGTAATGCTTATGGTCGATCCCGTTTCTCGGCTTCAGAGCTTCTTTCTTGACTGTATTTTGAGTTAAACAGTTGGCGCGACTTCAGTTCTAGCCTATAAAGTCAAATCTTGTGTGATTCCTCCATGGTAACATAGCTGCCCGAGGTGGCAAAATTAGCAAGTACAAGAAATTGGAAAATTGTACGTAATTTCACATTAGTGCTTATGGTCGACCCCGTTTCTCGGCTTCAGAGCTACTTTCTTGACTGTATTTTGAGTTAAACAGTTGGCGCGACTCCAGTTCTAGCCTATAAAGTCAAATCTTGTGTGATTCCTTCATGGTAACATAGCTGCCCGAGGTCACAAAGTTAGCAAGTACAAGAAATTTGAAAATTGTACATAATTTCACGGTAGTGCTTATGGTCGATCCCGTTTCTCGGCTTCAGAGCTTCTTTCTTGACTGTATTTTGAGTTAAGCAGTTGGCGCGACTTCAGTTCTACCCTATAAAGTCAAATCTTTTGTGATTCCTCCGTGGTAACATAGCTGCCCGAGGTCGCAAAGTTAGAAAGTACAAGAAATTTGAAAATTGTACGTAATTTCACGGTAGTGCTTATGGTCGATCCCGTTTCTCGGCTTCAGAGCTTCTTTCTTGACTGTATTTTGAGTTAAACAGTTGGCGCGACTTCAGTTCTAGCCTATAAAGTCAAATCTTTTGTGATTCCTTCATGGTAACATAGCTGCCCGAGGTGGCAAAATTAGCAAGTACAAGAAATTGGAAAATTGTACGTAATTTCACATTAGTGCTTATGGTCGATCCCGTTTCTCGGCTTCAGAGCTACTTTCTTGACTGTATTGTGAGTTAAACAGTTGGCGCGACTCCAGTTCTAGCCTATAAAGTCAAATCTTGTGTGATTCCTTCATGGTAACATAGCTGCCCGAGGTCGCAAAGTTAGCAAGTACAAGAAATTTGAAAATTGTACGTAATTTCACGGTAATGCTTATGGTCGACCCCGTTTCTCGGCTTCAGAGCTATTTCTTGACTGTATTTTGAGTTAAGCAGTTGGCGCGACTTCAGTTCTAGCCTATAAAGTCAAATCTTGTGTGATTCCTCAATGGTAACATAGCTGCCCGAGGTCGCAAATTTAGCAAGTACAAGAAATTTGAAAATTGTACGTAATTGCACAGTAGTGCTTATGGTCGATGCCGTTTCTCGGCTTCAGAGCTACTTCTTGACTGTATTTTGAGTTAAGCAATTGGCGCGACTTCAGTTCTAGCCTATAAAGTCAAATCTTGTGTGGTTCCTCCATGGTAACATAGCTGCCCCAGGCCGCGAAATTAGCAAGTACAAGAAATTTGAAAATTGTACGTAATTTCACATTAGTGCTTATGGTCGATCCCGTTTCTCGGCTTCAGAGCTATTTCTTGACTGTATTTTGAGTTAAGCAGTTGGCGCGACTTCAGTTCTAGCCTATGAAGTCAAATCTTGTGTGATTCCTCAATGGTAACATAGCTGCCCGAGGTCGCAAAGTTAGCAAGTACAAGAAATTTGAAAATTGTACGTAATTTCACAGTAGTGCTTATGGTCGATGCCGTTTCTCGGCTTCAGAGCTACTTCTTGACTGTATTTTGAGTTAAGCAGTTGGCGCGACTTCAGTTCTAGCCTATAAAGTCAAATCTTGTGTGGTTCCTCCATGGTAACATAGCTGCCCGAGGCCGCAAAGTTAGCAAGTACAAGAAATTTGAAAATTGCACGTAATTTCACGGTAGTGCTTATGGTCGATGCCGTTTCTCGGCTTCAGAGCTACTTCTTGACTGTATTTTGATTTAAGCAGTTGGCGCGACTTCAGTTCTAGCCTATAAAGTCAAATCTTGTGTGGTTCCTGAATGGTAACATAGCTGCCCGAGGCCGCAAAATTAGCAAGTACAAGAAATTTGAAAATTGTACGTAATTTCACATTAGTGCTTATGGTCGATCCCGTTTCTCGGCTTCAGAGCTATTTCTTGACTGTATTTTGAGTTAAGCAGTTGGCGCGACTTCAGTTCTAGCCTATAAAGTCAAATCTTGTGTGATTCCTCAATGGTAACATAGCTGCCTGAGGTCGCAAAGTTAGCAAGTACAAGAAATTTGAAAATTGTACGTAATTGCACATTAGTGCTTATGGTCGATCCCGTTTCTCGGCTTCAGAGCTATTTGTTGACTGTATTTTGAGTTAAGCAGTTGGCGCGACTTCAGTTCTAGCCTATGAAGTCAAATCTTGTGTGATTCCTCAATGGTAACATAGCTGCCCGAGGTCGCAAAGTTAGCAAGTACAAGAAATTTGAAAATTGTACGTAATTTCACATTAGTGCATATGGTCGATGCCGTTTCCCGGCTTCAGAGCTATTTCTTGACTGTATTTTGAGTTAAGCAGTTGGCGCGACTTCAGTTCTAGCCTATAAAGTCAAATCTTGTGTGGTTCCTCCATGGTAACATAGCTGCCCGAGGCCGCAAAGTTAGCAAGTACAAGAAATTTGAAAATTGCACGTAATTTCACGGTAGTGCTTATGGTCGATGCCGTTTCTCGGCTTCAGAGCTACTTCTTGACTGTATTTTGAGTTAAGCAGTTGGCGCGACTTCAGTTCTAGCCTATAAAGTCAAATCTTGTGTGGTTCCTCCATGGTAACATAGCTGCCCGAGGCCGCAAAATTAGCAAGTACAAGAAATTTGAAAATTGTACGTAATTTCACATTAGTGCTTATGGTCGATGCCGTTTCTCGGCTTCAGAGCTACTTCTTGACTGTATTTTGAGTTAAGCAGTTGGCGCGACTTCAGTTCTAGCCTATAAAGTCAAATCTTGTGTGGTTCCTAGCCTATGAAGTCAAATCTTGTGTGATTCCTCAATGGTAACATAGCTGCCCGAGGTCGCAAAGTTAGCAAGTACAAGAAATTTGAAAATTGTACGTAATTTCACATTAGTGCATATGGTCGATGCCGTTTCTCGGCTTCAGAGCTATTTCTTGACTGTATTTTGAGTTAAGCAGTTGGCGCGACTTCAGTTCTAGCCTATAAAGTCAAATCTTGTGTGGTTCCTCCATGGTAACATAGCTGCCCGAGGCCGCAAAGTTAGCAAGTACAAGAAATTTGAAAATTGCACGTAATTTCACGGTAGTGCTTATGGTCGATGCCGTTTCTCGGCTTCAGAGCTACTTCTTGACTGTATTTTGATTTAAGCAGTTGGCGCGACTTCAGTTCTAGCCTATAAAGTCAAATCTTGTGTGGTTCCTGAATGGTAACATAGCTGCCCGAGGCCGCAAAATTAGCAAGTACAAGAAATTTGAAAATTGTACGTAATTTCACATTAGTGCTTATGGTCGATCCCGTTTCTCGGCTTCAGAGCTATTTCTTGACTGTATTTTGAGTTAAGCAGTTGGCGCGACTTCAGTTCTAGCCTATAAAGTCAAATCTTGTGTGATTCCTCAATGGTAACATAGCTGCCTGAGGTCGCAAAGTTAGCAAGTACAAGAAATTTGAAAATTGTACGTAATTGCACAGTAGTGCTTATGGTCGATGCCGTTTCTCGGCTTCAGAGCTACTTCTTGACTGTATTTTGAGTTAAGCAGTTGGCGCGACTTCAGTTCTAGCCTATAAAGTCAAATCTTGTGTGGTTCCTCCATGGTAACATAGCTGCCCGAGGCCGCAAAATTAGCAAGTACAAGAAATTTGAAAATTGTACGTAATTTCACATTAGTGCTTATGGTCGATCCCGTTTCTCGGCTTCAGAGCTATTTGTTGACTGTATTTTGAGTTAAGCAGTTGGCGCGACTTCAGTTCTAGCCTACGAAGTCAAATCTTGTGTGATTCCTCAATGGTAACATAGCTGCCCGAGGTCGCAAAGTTAGCAAGTACAAGAAATTTGAAAATTGTACGTAATTTCACATTAGTGCATATGGTCGATGCCGTTTCCCGGCTTCAGAGCTATTTCTTGACTGTATTTTGAGTTAAGCAGTTGGCGCGACTTCAGTTCTAGCCTATAAAGTCAAATCTTGTGTGGTTCCTCCATGGTAACATAGCTGCCCGAGGCCGCAAAGTTAGCAAGTACAAGAAATTTGAAAATTGCACGTAATTTCACGGTAGTGCTTATGGTCGATGCCGTTTCTCGGCTTCAGAGCTACTTCTTGACTGTATTTTGAGTTAAGCAGTTGGCGCAACTTCAGTTCTAGCCTATAAAGTCAAATCTTGTGTGGTTCCTCCATGGTAACATAGCTGCCCGAGGCCGCAAAATTAGCAAGTACAAGAAATTTGAAAATTGTACGTAATTTCACATTAGTGCTTATGGTCGATGCCGTTTCTCGGCTTCAGAGCTACTTCTTGACTGTATTTTGAGTTAAGCAGTTGGCGCGACTTCAGTTCTAGCCTATAAAGTCAAATCTTGTGTGGTTCCTCCATGGTAACATAGCTGCCCGAGGCCGCAAAGTTAGCAAGTACAAGAAATTTGAAAATTGTACGTAATTTCACATTAGTGCTTATGGTCGATGCCGTTTCTCGGCTTCAGAGCTATTTCTTGACTGTGTTTTGAGTTAAACAGTTGGCGCGACTTCAGTTCTAGCCTATAAAGTCAAATCTTGTGTGATTCCTCCATGGTAACATAGCTGCCCGAGGTCGCAAAGTTAGCAAGTACAAGAAATTTGAAAATTGTACGTAATTTCACGGTAGTGCTTATGGTCGATGCCGTTTCTCGGCTTCAGAGCTACTTCTTGACTGTATTTTGAGTTAAGCAGTTGGCGCGACTTCAGTTCTAGCCTATAAAGTCAAACCTTGTGTGATTCCTCCATGGTAAGATAGCTGCCCGAGGTCGCAAAGTTAGCAAGTACAAGAAATTTGAAAATTGTACGTAATTTCACGGTAGTGCTTATGGTCGATGCCGTTTCTCGGCTTCAGAGCTACTTACTTGACTGTATTTTGAGTTAAGCAATTGGCGCGACTTCAGTTCTAGCCTATAAAGTCCAATCTTGTGTGATTCCTCAATGGTAACATAGCTGCCCGAGGTCGCAAAGTTAGCAAGTACAAGAAATTTGAAAATTGTACGTAATTTCACGGTAGTGCTTATGGTCGATGCCGTTTCTCGGCTTCAGAGCTACTTCTTGACTGTATTTTGAGTTAAGCAGTTGGCGCGACTTCAGTTCTAGCCTATAAAGTCAAATCTTGTGTGGTTCCTCCATGGTAACATAGCTGCCCGAGGCCGCAAAGTTAGCAAGTACAAGAAATTTGAAAATTGTACGTAATTTCACATTAGTGCTTATGGTCGATCCCGTTTCTCGGCTTCAGAGCTACTTTCTTGACTGTATTTTGAGTTAAGAAGTTTCGGCGACTTGAGTTCTAGCCTATAAAGTCAAATCTTGTGTGATTCCTCCATGGTAACATAGCTGCCCGAGGCCGCAAAGTTAGCAAGTACAAGAAATTTGAAAATTGTACGTAATTGCACAGTAGTGCTTATGGTCGATGCCGTTTCTCGGTTTCAGAGCTATTTCTTGACTGTATCTTGAGTTAAGCAGTTGGCGCGACTTCAGTTCTAGCCTATAAAGTCAAATCTTGTGTGATTCCTCCATGGTAACATAGCTGCCCGAGGTCGCAAAGTTAGCAAGTACAAGAAATTTGAAAATTGTACGTAATTTCACGGTAGTGCTTATGGTCGATGCCGTTTCTCGACTTCAGAGCTATTTCTTGACTGTATTTTGAGTTAAGCAGTTGGCGCGACTTCAGTTCTAGCCTATAAAGTCGAATCTTGTGTGATTCCTCCATGGTAAGATAGCTGCCCGAGGTCGCAAAGTTAGCAAGTACAAGAAATTTGAAAATTGTACGTAATTTCACGGTAGTGCTTATGGTCGATGCCGTTTCTCGGCTTCAGAGCTACTTACTTGACTGTATTTTGAGTTAAGCAGTTGGCGCGACTTCAGTTCTAGCCTATAAAGTCCAATCTTGTGTGATTCCTCCATGGTAACATAGCTGCCCGAGGTCGCAAAGTTAGCAGGTACAAGAAATTTGAAAATTGTACGTAATTTCACGGTATTGCTTATGGTCGATGCCGTTTCTCGGCTTCAGAGCTACTTCTTGACTGTATTTTGAGTTAAGCAGTTGGCGCGACTTCAGTTCTAGCCTATAAAGTCAAATCTTGGGTGGTTCCTCCATGGTAACATAGCTGCCCGAGGCCGCAAAGTTAGCAAGTACAAGAAATTTGAAAATTGTACGTAATTTCACATTAGTGCTTATGGTCGATGCCGTTTCTCGGCTTCAGAGCTACTTCTTGACTGTATTTTGAGTTAAGCAGTTGGCGCGACTTCAGTTCTAGCCTATAAAGTCAAACCTTGTGTGATTCCTCCATGGTAAGATAGCTGCCCGAGGCCGCAAAGTTAGCAAGTACAAGAAATTTGAAAATTGCACGTAATTTCACGGTAGTGCTTATGGTCGATGCCGTTTCTCGGCTTCAGAGCTACTTCTTGACTGTATTTTGAGTTAAGCAGTTGGCGCGACTTCAGTTCTATCCTATAAAGTCAAATCTTGTGTGGTTCCTGAATGGTAACATAGCTGCCCGAGGCCGCAAAATTAGCAAGTACAAGAAATTTGAAAATTGTACGTAATTTCACATTAGTGCTTATGGTCGATCCCGTTTCTCGGCTTCAGAGCTATTTCTTGACTGTATTTTGAGTTAAGCAGTTGGCGCGACTTCAGTTCTAGCCTATAAAGTCAAATCTTGGGTGGTTCCTCCATGGTAACATAGCTGCCCGAGGCCGCAAAGTTAGCAAGTACAAGAAATTTGAAAATTGCACGTAATTTCACGGTAGTGCTTATGGTCGATGCCGTTTCTCGGCTTCAGAGCTACTTCTTGACTGTATTTTCAGTTAAGCAGTTGGCGCGACTTCAGTTCTAGCCTATAAAGTCAAATCTTGTGTGGTTCCTGAATGGTAACATAGCTGCCCGAGGCCGCAAAATTAGCAAGTACAAGAAATTTGAAAATTGTACGTAATTTCACATTAGTGCTTATGGTCGATCCCGTTTCTCGGCTTCAGAGCTATTTCTTGACTGTATTTTGAGTTAAGCAGTTGGCGCGACTTCAGTTCTAGCCTATAAAGTCAAATCTTGTGTGATTCCTCCATGGTAACATAGCTGCCCGAGGCCGCAAAGTTAGCAAGTACAAGAAATTTGAAAATTGTACGTAATTGCACAGTAGTGCTTATGGTCGATGCCGTTTCTCGGTTTCAGAGCTATTTCTTGACTGTATTTTGAGTTAAGCAGTTGGCGCGACTTCAGTTCTAGCCTATAAAGTCAAATCTTGTGTGGTTCCTCCATGGTAACATAGCTGCCCGAGGCCGCAAAGTTAGCAAGTACAAGAAATTTGAAAATTGCACGTAATTTCACGGTAGTGCTTATGGTCGATGCCGTTTCTCGGCTTCAGAGCTACTTCTTGACTGTATTTTGAGTTAAGCAGTTGGCGCGACTTCAGTTCTAGCCTATAAAGTCAAATCTTGTGTGGTTCCTCCATGGTAACATAGCTGCCCGAGGCCGCAAAGTTAGCAAGTACAAGAAATTTGAAAATTGCACGTAATTTCACGGTAGTGCTTATGGTCGATGCCGTTTCTCGGCTTCAGAGCTACTTCTTGACTGTATTTTGAGTTAAGCAGTTGGCGCGACTTCAGTTCTAGCCTATAAAGTCAAATCTTGTGTGGTTCCTGAATGGTAACATAGCTGCCCGAGGCCGCAAAATTAGCAAGTACAAGAAATTTGAAAATTGTACGTAATTTCACATTAGTGCTTATGGTCGATCCCGTTTCTCGGCTTCAGAGCTATTTCTTGACTGTATTTTGAGTTAAGCAGTTGGCGCGACTTCAGTTCTAGCCTATAAAGTCAAATCTTGTGTGGTTCCTCCATGGTAACATAGCTGCCCGAGGCCGCAAAGTTAGCAAGTACAAGAAATTTGAAAATTGTACGTAATTGCACAGTAGTGCTTATGGTCGATGCCGTTTCTCGGTTTCAGAGCTATTTCTTGACTGTATTTTGAGTTAAGCAGTTGGCGCGACTTCAGTTCTAGCCTATAAAGTCAAATCTTGTGTGGTTCCTCCATGGTAACATAGCTGCCCGAGGCCGCAAAGTTAGCAAGTACAAGAAATTTGAAAATTGCACGTAATTTCACGGTAGTGCTTATGGTCGATGCCGTTTCTCGGCTTCAGAGCTACTTCTTGACTGTATTTTGAGTTAAGCAGTTGGCGCGACTTCAGTTCTAGCCTATAAAGTCAAATCTTGTGTGGTTCCTCCATGGTAACATAGCTGCCCGAGGCCGCAAAGTTAGCAAGTACAAGAAATTTGAAAATTGCACGTAATTTCACGGTAGTGCTTATGGTCGATGCCGTTTCTCGGCTTCAGAGCTACTTCTTGACTGTATTTTGAGTTAAGCAGTTGGCGCGACTTCAGTTCTATCCTATAAAGTCAAATCTTGTGTGGTTCCTGAATGGTAACATAGCTGCCCGAGGCCGCAAAATTAGCAAGTACAAGAAATTTGAAAATTGTACGTAATTTCACATTAGTGCTTATGGTCGATCCCGTTTCTCGGCTTCAGAGCTATTTCTTGACTGTATTTTGAGTTAAGCAGTTGGCGCGACTTCAGTTCTAGCCTATAAAGTCAAATCTTGGGTGGTTCCTCCATGGTAACATAGCTGCCCGAGGCCGCAAAGTTAGCAAGTACAAGAAATTTGAAAATTGCACGTAATTTCACGGTAGTGCTTATGGTCGATGCCGTTTCTCGGCTTCAGAGCTACTTCTTGACTGTATTTTCAGTTAAGCAGTTGGCGCGACTTCAGTTCTAGCCTATAAAGTCAAATCTTGTGTGGTTCCTGAATGGTAACATAGCTGCCCGAGGCCGCAAAATTAGCAAGTACAAGAAATTTGAAAATTGTACGTAATTTCACATTAGTGCTTATGGTCGATCCCGTTTCTCGGCTTCAGAGCTATTTCTTGACTGTATTTTGAGTTAAGCAGTTGGCGCGACTTCAGTTCTAGCCTATAAAGTCAAATCTTGTGTGATTCCTCCATGGTAACATAGCTGCCCGAGGCCGCAAAGTTAGCAAGTACAAGAAATTTGAAAATTGTACGTAATTGCACAGTAGTGCTTATGGTCGATGCCGTTTCTCGGTTTCAGAGCTATTTCTTGACTGTATTTTGAGTTAAGCAGTTGGCGCGACTTCAGTTCTAGCCTATAAAGTCAAATCTTGTGTGGTTCCTCCATGGTAACATAGCTGCCCGAGGCCGCAAAGTTAGCAAGTACAAGAAATTTGAAAATTGCACGTAATTTCACGGTAGTGCTTATGGTCGATGCCGTTTCTCGGCTTCAGAGCTACTTCTTGACTGTATTTTGAGTTAAGCAGTTGGCGCGACTTCAGTTCTAGCCTATAAAGTCAAATCTTGTGTGGTTCCTCCATGGTAACATAGCTGCCCGAGGCCGCAAAGTTAGCAAGTACAAGAAATTTGAAAATTGCACGTAATTTCACGGTAGTGCTTATGGTCGATGCCGTTTCTCGGCTTCAGAGCTACTTCTTGACTGTATTTTGAGTTAAGCAATTGGCGCGACTTCAGTTCTAGCCTATAAAGTCAAATCTTGTGTGGTTCCTCCATGGTAACATAGCTGCCCCAGGCCGCGAAATTAGCAAGTACAAGAAATTTGAAAATTGTACGTAATTTCACATTAGTGCTTATGGTCGATCCCGTTTCTCGGCTTCAGAGCTATTTCTTGACTGTATTTTGAGTTAAGCAGTTGGCGCGACTTCAGTTCTAGCCTATGAAGTCAAATCTTGTGTGATTCCTCAATGGTAACATAGCTGCCCGAGGTCGCAAAGTTAGCAAGTACAAGAAATTTGAAAATTGTACGTAATTTCACATTAGTGCATATGGTCGATGCCGTTTCTCGGCTTCAGAGCTATTTCTTGACTGTATTTTGAGTTAAGCAGTTGGCGCGACTTCAGTTCTAGCCTATAAAGTCAAATCTTGTGTGGTTCCTCCATGGTAACATAGCTGCCCGAGGCCGCAAAGTTAGCAAGTACAAGAAATTTGAAAATTGCACGTAATTTCACGGTAGTGCTTATGGTCGATGCCGTTTCTCGGCTTCAGAGCTACTTCTTGACTGTATTTTGATTTAAGCAGTTGGCGCGACTTCAGTTCTAGCCTATAAAGTCAAATCTTGTGTGGTTCCTGAATGGTAACATAGCTGCCCGAGGCCGCAAAATTAGCAAGTACAAGAAATTTGAAAATTGTACGTAATTTCACATTAGTGCTTATGGTCGATCCCGTTTCTCGGCTTCAGAGCTATTTCTTGACTGTATTTTGAGTTAAGCAGTTGGCGCGACTTCAGTTCTAGCCTATAAAGTCAAATCTTGTGTGATTCCTCAATGGTAACATAGCTGCCTGAGGTCGCAAAGTTAGCAAGTACAAGAAATTTGAAAATTGTACGTAATTGCACATTAGTGCTTATGGTCGATCCCGTTTCTCGGCTTCAGAGCTATTTGTTGACTGTATTTTGAGTTAAGCAGTTGGCGCGACTTCAGTTCTAGCCTATGAAGTCAAATCTTGTGTGATTCCTCAATGGTAACATAGCTGCCCGAGGTCGCAAAGTTAGCAAGTACAAGAAATTTGAAAATTGTACGTAATTTCACATTAGTGCATATGGTCGATGCCGTTTCCCGGCTTCAGAGCTATTTCTTGACTGTATTTTGAGTTAAGCAGTTGGCGCGACTTCAGTTCTAGCCTATAAAGTCAAATCTTGTGTGGTTCCTCCATGGTAACATAGCTGCCCGAGGCCGCAAAGTTAGCAAGTACAAGAAATTTGAAAATTGCACGTAATTTCACGGTAGTGCTTATGGTCGATGCCGTTTCTCGGCTTCAGAGCTACTTCTTGACTGTATTTTGAGTTAAGCAGTTGGCGCGACTTCAGTTCTAGCCTATAAAGTCAAATCTTGTGTGGTTCCTCCATGGTAACATAGCTGCCCGAGGCCGCAAAATTAGCAAGTACAAGAAATTTGAAAATTGTACGTAATTTCACATTAGTGCTTATGGTCGATGCCGTTTCTCGGCTTCAGAGCTACTTCTTGACTGTATTTTGAGTTAAGCAGTTGGCGCGACTTCAGTTCTAGCCTATAAAGTCAAATCTTGTGTGGTTCCTAGCCTATGAAGTCAAATCTTGTGTGATTCCTCAATGGTAACATAGCTGCCCGAGGTCGCAAAGTTAGCAAGTACAAGAAATTTGAAAATTGTACGTAATTTCACATTAGTGCATATGGTCGATGCCGTTTCTCGGCTTCAGAGCTATTTCTTGACTGTATTTTGAGTTAAGCAGTTGGCGCGACTTCAGTTCTAGCCTATAAAGTCAAATCTTGTGTGGTTCCTCCATGGTAACATAGCTGCCCGAGGCCGCAAAGTTAGCAAGTACAAGAAATTTGAAAATTGCACGTAATTTCACGGTAGTGCTTATGGTCGATGCCGTTTCTCGGCTTCAGAGCTACTTCTTGACTGTATTTTGATTTAAGCAGTTGGCGCGACTTCAGTTCTAGCCTATAAAGTCAAATCTTGTGTGGTTCCTGAATGGTAACATAGCTGCCCGAGGCCGCAAAATTAGCAAGTACAAGAAATTTGAAAATTGTACGTAATTTCACATTAGTGCTTATGGTCGATCCCGTTTCTCGGCTTCAGAGCTATTTCTTGACTGTATTTTGAGTTAAGCAGTTGGCGCGACTTCAGTTCTAGCCTATAAAGTCAAATCTTGTGTGATTCCTCAATGGTAACATAGCTGCCTGAGGTCGCAAAGTTAGCAAGTACAAGAAATTTGAAAATTGTACGTAATTGCACAGTAGTGCTTATGGTCGATGCCGTTTCTCGGCTTCAGAGCTACTTCTTGACTGTATTTTGAGTTAAGCAGTTGGCGCGACTTCAGTTCTAGCCTATAAAGTCAAATCTTGTGTGGTTCCTCCATGGTAACATAGCTGCCCGAGGCCGCAAAATTAGCAAGTACAAGAAATTTGAAAATTGTACGTAATTTCACATTAGTGCTTATGGTCGATCCCGTTTCTCGGCTTCAGAGCTATTTGTTGACTGTATTTTGAGTTAAGCAGTTGGCGCGACTTCAGTTCTAGCCTATGAAGTCAAATCTTGTGTGATTCCTCAATGGTAACATAGCTGCCCGAGGTCGCAAAGTTAGCAAGTACAAGAAATTTGAAAATTGTACGTAATTTCACATTAGTGCATATGGTCGATGCCGTTTCCCGGCTTCAGAGCTATTTCTTGACTGTATTTTGAGTTAAGCAGTTGGCGCGACTTCAGTTCTAGCCTATAAAGTCAAATCTTGTGTGGTTCCTCCATGGTAACATAGCTGCCCGAGGCCGCAAAGTTAGCAAGTACAAGAAATTTGAAAATTGCACGTAATTTCACGGTAGTGCTTATGGTCGATGCCGTTTCTCGGCTTCAGAGCTACTTCTTGACTGTATTTTGAGTTAAGCAGTTGGCGCGACTTCAGTTCTAGCCTATAAAGTCAAATCTTGTGTGGTTCCTCCATGGTAACATAGCTGCCCGAGGCCGCAAAATTAGCAAGTACAAGAAATTTGAAAATTGTACGTAATTTCACATTAGTGCTTATGGTCGATGCCGTTTCTCGGCTTCAGAGCTACTTCTTGACTGTATTTTGAGTTAAGCAGTTGGCGCGACTTCAGTTCTAGCCTATAAAGTCAAATCTTGTGTGGTTCCTCCATGGTAACATAGCTGCCCGAGGCCGCAAAGTTAGCAAGTACAAGAAATTTGAAAATTGTACGTAATTTCACATTAGTGCTTATGGTCGATGCCGTTTCTCGGCTTCAGAGCTATTTCTTGACTGTGTTTTGAGTTAAACAGTTGGCGCGACTTCAGTTCTAGCCTATAAAGTCAAATCTTGTGTGATTCCTCCATGGTAACATAGCTGCCCGAGGTCGCAAAGTTAGCAAGTACAAGAAATTTGAAAATTGTACGTAATTTCACGGTAGTGCTTATGGTCGATGCCGTTTCTCGGCTTCAGAGCTACTTCTTGACTGTATTTTGAGTTAAGCAGTTGGCGCGACTTCAGTTCTAGCCTATAAAGTCAAACCTTGTGTGATTCCTCCATGGTAAGATAGCTGCCCGAGGTCGCAAAGTTAGCAAGTACAAGAAATTTGAAAATTGTACGTAATTTCACGGTAGTGCTTATGGTCGATGCCGTTTCTCGGCTTCAGAGCTACTTACTTGACTGTATTTTGAGTTAAGCAATTGGCGCGACTTCAGTTCTAGCCTATAAAGTCCAATCTTGTGTGATTCCTCAATGGTAACATAGCTGCCCGAGGTCGCAAAGTTAGCAAGTACAAGAAATTTGAAAATTGTACGTAATTTCACGGTAGTGCTTATGGTCGATGCCGTTTCTCGGCTTCAGAGCTACTTCTTGACTGTATTTTGAGTTAAGCAGTTGGCGCGACTTCAGTTCTAGCCTATAAAGTCAAATCTTGTGTGGTTCCTCCATGGTAACATAGCTGCCCGAGGCCGCAAAGTTAGCAAGTACAAGAAATTTGAAAATTGTACGTAATTTCACATTAGTGCTTATGGTCGATCCCGTTTCTCGGCTTCAGAGCTACTTTCTTGACTGTATTTTGAGTTAAGAAGTTTCGGCGACTTGAGTTCTAGCCTATAAAGTCAAATCTTGTGTGATTCCTCCATGGTAACATAGCTGCCCGAGGCCGCAAAGTTAGCAAGTACAAGAAATTTGAAAATTGTACGTAATTGCACAGTAGTGCTTATGGTCGATGCCGTTTCTCGGTTTCAGAGCTATTTCTTGACTGTATTTTGAGTTAAGCAGTTGGCGCGACTTCAGTTCTAGCCTATAAAGTCAAATCTTGTGTGATTCCTCCATGGTAACATAGCTGCCCGAGGTCGCAAAGTTAGCAAGTACAAGAAATTTGAAAATTGTACGTAATTTCACGGTAGTGCTTATGGTCGATGCCGTTTCTCGACTTCAGAGCTATTTCTTGACTGTATTTTGAGTTAAGCAGTTGGCGCGACTTCAGTTCTAGCCTATAAAGTCGAATCTTGTGTGATTCCTCCATGGTAAGATAGCTGCCCGAGGTCGCAAAGTTAGCAAGTACAAGAAATTTGAAAATTGTACGTAATTTCACGGTAGTGCTTATGGTCGATGCCGTTTCTCGGCTTCAGAGCTACTTACTTGACTGTATTTTGAGTTAAGCAGTTGGCGCGACTTCAGTTCTAGCCTATAAAGTCCAATCTTGTGTGATTCCTCCATGGTAACATAGCTGCCCGAGGTCGCAAAGTTAGCAGGTACAAGAAATTTGAAAATTGTACGTAATTTCACGGTATTGCTTATGGTCGATGCCGTTTCTCGGCTTCAGAGCTACTTCTTGACTGTATTTTGAGTTAAGCAGTTGGCGCGACTTCAGTTCTAGCCTATAAAGTCAAATCTTGGGTGGTTCCTCCATGGTAACATAGCTGCCCGAGGCCGCAAAGTTAGCAAGTACAAGAAATTTGAAAATTGTACGTAATTTCACATTAGTGCTTATGGTCGATCCCGTTTCTCGGCTTCAGAGCTACTTTCTTGACTGTATTTTGAGTTAAGAAATTTCTGCGACTTGAGTTCTAGCCTATGAAGTCAAATCTTGTGTGATTCCTCCATGGTAACATAGCTGACCGAGGCCGCAAAGTGAGCAAGTACAAGAAATTTGAAAATTGCACGTAATTTCACGGTAGTGCTTATGGTCGATGCCGTTTCTCGGCTTCAGAGCTACTTCTTGACTGTATTTTGAGTTAAGCAGTTGGCGCGACTTCAGTTCTAGCCTATAAAGTCAAATCTTGTGTGGTTCCTCCATGGTAACATAGCTGCCCGAGGCCGCAAAGTTAGCAAGTACAAGAAATTTGAAAATTGTACGTAATTGCACAGTAGTGCTTATGGTCGATGCCGTTTCTCGGTTTCAGAGCTATTTCTTGACTGTATTTTGAGTTAAGCAGTTGGCGCGACTTCAGTTCTAGCCTATAAAGTCAAATCTTGTGTGGTTCCTCCATGGTAACATAGCTGCCCGAGGCCGCAAAGTTAGCAAGTACAAGAAATTTGAAAATTGCACGTAATTTCACGGTAGTGCTTATGGTCGATGCCGTTTCTCGGCTTCAGAGCTACTTCTTGACTGTATTTTGAGTTAAGCAGTTGGCGCGACTTCAGTTCTAGCCTATAAAGTCAAATCTTGTGTGGTTCCTCCATGGTAACATAGCTGCCCGAGGCCGCAAAGTTAGCAAGTACAAGAAATTTGAAAATTGCACGTAATTTCACGGTAGTGCTTATGGTCGATGCCGTTTCTCGGCTTCAGAGCTACTTCTTGACTGTATTTTGAGTTAAGCAGTTGGCGCGACTTCAGTTCTATCCTATAAAGTCAAATCTTGTGTGGTTCCTGAATGGTAACATAGCTGCCCGAGGCCGCAAAATTAGCAAGTACAAGAAATTTGAAAATTGTACGTAATTTCACATTAGTGCTTATGGTCGATCCCGTTTCTCGGCTTCAGAGCTATTTCTTGACTGTATTTTGAGTTAAGCAGTTGGCGCGACTTCAGTTCTAGCCTATAAAGTCAAATCTTGGGTGGTTCCTCCATGGTAACATAGCTGCCCGAGGCCGCAAAGTTAGCAAGTACAAGAAATTTGAAAATTGCACGTAATTTCACGGTAGTGCTTATGGTCGATGCCGTTTCTCGGCTTCAGAGCTACTTCTTGACTGTATTTTCAGTTAAGCAGTTGGCGCGACTTCAGTTCTAGCCTATAAAGTCAAATCTTGTGTGGTTCCTGAATGGTAACATAGCTGCCCGAGGCCGCAAAATTAGCAAGTACAAGAAATTTGAAAATTGTACGTAATTTCACATTAGTGCTTATGGTCGATCCCGTTTCTCGGCTTCAGAGCTATTTCTTGACTGTATTTTGAGTTAAGCAGTTGGCGCGACTTCAGTTCTAGCCTATAAAGTCAAATCTTGTGTGATTCCTCCATGGTAACATAGCTGCCCGAGGCCGCAAAGTTAGCAAGTACAAGAAATTTGAAAATTGTACGTAATTGCACAGTAGTGCTTATGGTCGATGCCGTTTCTCGGTTTCAGAGCTATTTCTTGACTGTATTTTGAGTTAAGCAGTTGGCGCGACTTCAGTTCTAGCCTATAAAGTCAAATCTTGTGTGGTTCCTCCATGGTAACATAGCTGCCCGAGGCCGCAAAGTTAGCAAGTACAAGAAATTTGAAAATTGCACGTAATTTCACGGTAGTGCTTATGGTCGATGCCGTTTCTCGGCTTCAGAGCTACTTCTTGACTGTATTTTGAGTTAAGCAGTTGGCGCGACTTCAGTTCTAGCCTATAAAGTCAAATCTTGTGTGGTTCCTCCATGGTAACATAGCTGCCCGAGGCCGCAAAGTTACCAAGTACAAGAAATTTGAAAATTGCACGTAATTTCACGGTAGTGCTTATGGTCGATGCCGTTTCTCGGCTTCAGAGCTACTTCTTGACTGTATTTTGAGTTAAGCAGTTGGCGCGACTTCAGTTCTAGCCTATAAAGTCAAATCTTGTGTGGTTCCTGAATGGTAACATAGCTGCCCGAGGCCGCAAAATTAGCAAGTACAAGAAATTTGAAAATTGTACGTAATTTCACATTAGTGCTTATGGTCGATCCCGTTTCTCGGCTTCAGAGCTATTTCTTGACTGTATTTTGAGTTAAGCAGTTGGCGCGACTTCAGTTCTAGCCTATAAAGTCAAATCTTGTGTGGTTCCTCCATGGTAACATAGCTGCCCGAGGCCGCAAAGTTAGCAAGTACAAGAAATTTGAAAATTGTACGTAATTGCACAGTAGTGCTTATGGTCGATGCCGTTTCTCGGTTTCAGAGCTATTTCTTGACTGTATTTTGAGTTAAGCAGTTGGCGCGACTTCAGTTCTAGCCTATAAAGTCAAATCTTGTGTGGTTCCTCCATGGTAACATAGCTGCCCGAGGCCGCAAAGTTAGCAAGTACAAGAAATTTGAAAATTGCACGTAATTTCACGGTAGTGCTTATGGTCGATGCCGTTTCTCGGCTTCAGAGCTACTTCTTGACTGTATTTTGAGTTAAGCAGTTGGCGCGACTTCAGTTCTAGCCTATAAAGTCAAATCTTGTGTGGTTCCTCCATGGTAACATAGCTGCCCGAGGCCGCAAAGTTAGCAAGTACAAGAAATTTGAAAATTGCACGTAATTTCACGGTAGTGCTTATGGTCGATGCCGTTTCTCGGCTTCAGAGCTACTTCTTGACTGTATTTTGAGTTAAGCAGTTGGCGCGACTTCAGTTCTATCCTATAAAGTCAAATCTTGTGTGGTTCCTGAATGGTAACATAGCTGCCCGAGGCCGCAAAATTAGCAAGTACAAGAAATTTGAAAATTGTACGTAATTTCACATTAGTGCTTATGGTCGATCCCGTTTCTCGGCTTCAGAGCTATTTCTTGACTGTATTTTGAGTTAAGCAGTTGGCGCGACTTCAGTTCTAGCCTATAAAGTCAAATCTTGGGTGGTTCCTCCATGGTAACATAGCTGCCCGAGGCCGCAAAGTTAGCAAGTACAAGAAATTTGAAAATTGCACGTAATTTCACGGTAGTGCTTATGGTCGATGCCGTTTCTCGGCTTCAGAGCTACTTCTTGACTGTATTTTCAAATAAGCAGTTGGCGCGACTTCAGTTCTAGCCTATAAAGTCAAATCTTGTGTGGTTCCTGAATGGTAACATAGCTGCCCGAGGCCGCAAAATTAGCAAGTACAAGAAATTTGAAAATTGTACGTAATTTCACATTAGTGCTTATGGTCGATCCCGTTTCTCGGCTTCAGAGCTATTTCTTGACTGTATTTTGAGTTAAGCAGTTGGCGCGACTTCAGTTCTAGCCTATAAAGTCAAATCTTGTGTGATTCCTCCATGGTAACATAGCTGCCCGAGGCCGCAAAGTTAGCAAGTACAAGAAATTTGAAAATTGTACGTAATTGCACAGTAGTGCTTATGGTCGATGCCGTTTCTCGGTTTCAGAGCTATTTCTTGACTGTATTTTGAGTTAAGCAGTTGGCGCGACTTCAGTTCTAGCCTATAAAGTAAAATCTTGTGTGGTTCCTCCATGGTAACATAGCTGCCCGAGGCCGCAAAGTTAGCAAGTACAAGAAATTTGAAAATTGCACGTAATTTCACGGTAGTGCTTATGGTCGATGCCGTTTCTCGGCTTCAGAGCTACTTCTTGACTGTATTTTGAGTTAAGCAGTTGGCGCGACTTCAGTTCTAGCCTATAAAGTCAAATCTTGTGTGGTTCCTCCATGGTAACATAGCTGCCCGAGGCCGCAAAGTTAGCAAGTACAAGAAATTTGAAAATTGCACGTAATTTCACGGTAGTGCTTATGGTCGATGCCGTTTCTCGGCTTCAGAGCTACTTCTTGACTGTATTTTGAGTTAAGCAGTTGGCGCGACTTCAGTTCTAGCCTATAAAGTCAAATCTTGTGTGGTTCCTGAATGGTAACATAGCTGCCCGAGGCCGCAAAATTAGCAAGTACAAGAAATTTGAAAATTGTACGTAATTTCACATTAGTGCTTATGGTCGATCCCGTTTCTCGGCTTCAGAGCTATTTCTTGACTGTATTTTGAGTTAAGCAGTTGGCGCGACTTCAGTTCTAGCCTATAAAGTCAAATCTTGTGTGATTCCTCAATGGTAACATAGCTGCCCGAGGTCGCAAAGTTAGCAAGTACAAGAAATTTGAAAGTTGTACGTAATTGCACAGTAGTGCTTATGGTCGATGCCGTTTCTCGGCTTCAGAGCTACTTCTTGACTGTATTTTGAGTTAAGCAGTTGGCGCGACTTCAGTTCTAGCCTATAAAGTCAAATCTTGTGTGGTTCCTCCATGGTAACATAGCTGCCCGAGGCCGCAAAATTAGCAAGTACAAGAAATTTGAAAATTGTACGTAATTTCACATTAGTGCTTATGGTCGATCCCGTTTCTCGGATTCAGAGCTATTTCTTGACTGTATTTTGAGTTAAGCAGTTGGCGCGACTTCAGTTCTAGCCTATGAAGTCAAATCTTGTGTGATTCCTCAATGGTAACATAGCTGCCCGAGGTCGCAAAGTTAGCAAGTACAAGAAATTTGAAAATTGTACGTAATTTCACATTAGTGCATATGGTCGATGCCGTTTCTCGGCTTCAGAGCTATTTCTTGACTGTATTTTGAGTTAAGCAGTTGGCGCGACTTCAGTTCTAGCCTATAAAGTCAAATCTTGTGTGATTCCTCCATGGTAACATAGCTGCCCGAGGCCGCAAAGTTAGCAAGTACAAGAAATTTGAAAATTGTACGTAATTTCACATTAGTGCTTATGATCGATCCCGCTTCTCGGCTTCAGAGCTACTTTCTTGACTGTATTTTGAGTTAAGAAGCTGGCGCGACTTCAGTTCTAGCCTATAAAGTCAAATCTTGTGTGATTCCTCAATAGTAACATAGCTGCCCGAGGCCGCAAAGTTAGCAAGTACAAGAAATTTGAAAATTGTACGTAATTGCACAGTAGTGCTTATGGTCGATGCCGTTTCTCGGTTTCAGAGGTATTTCTTGACTGTATTTTGAGTTAAGCAGTTGGCGCGACTTCAGTTCTAGCCTATAAAGTCAAATCTTGTGTGGTTCCTCCATGGTAACATAGCTGCCCGAGGCCGCAAAGTTAGCAAGTACAAGAAATTTGAAAATTGTAGGTAATTGCACAGTAGTGCTTATGGTCGATCCCGTTTCTCGGCTTCAGAGCTACTTTCTTGACTGTATTTTGAGTTAAACAGTTGTCGCGACTTCAGTTCTAGCCTATAAAGTCAAATCTTGTGTGATTCCTCCATGGTAACATAGCTGCCCGAGGCCGCAAAGTTAGCAAGTACAAGAAATTTCAAAATTGTACTAATTTCACGGTAGTGCTTATGGTCGATGCCGTTTCTCGGCTTCAGAGCTACTTCTTGACTGTATTTTGAGTTAAGCAGTTGGCGCGACTTCAGTTCTAGCCTATAAAGTCAAATCTTGTGTGATTCCTCCATGGTAACATAGCTGCCCGAGGCCGCAAAGTTAGCAAGTACAAGAAATTTCAAAATTGTACTAATTTCACGGTATTGCTTATGTTCGATGCCGTTTCTCGGCTTCAGAGCTACTTCTTGACTGTATTTTGAGTTAAGCAGTTGGCGCGACTTCAGTTCTAGCCTATAAAGTCAAATCTTGGGTGGTTCCTCCATGGTAACATAGCTGCCCGAGGCCGCAAAGTTAGCAAGTACAAGAAATTTGAAAATTGTACGTAATTTCACATTAGTGCTTATGGTCGATCTCGTTTCTCGGCTTCAGAGCTACTTTCTTGACTGTATTTTGAGTTAAGAAATTTCCGCGACTTGAGTTCTAGCCTATAAAGTCAAATCTTGTGTGATTCCTCCATGGTAACATAGCTGCCCGAGGCCGCAAAGTGAGCAAGTACAAGAAATTTGAAAATTGTACGTAATTGCACAGTAGTGCTTATGGTCGATGCCGTTTCTCGGTTTCAGAGCTATTTCTTGACTGTATTTTGAGTTAAGCAGTTGGCGCGACTTCAGTTCTAGCCTATAAAGTCAAATCTTGTGTGGTTCCTCCATGGTAACATAGCTGCCCGAGGCCGCAAAGTTAGCAAGTACAAGAAATTTGAAAATTGCACGTAATTTCACGGTAGTGCTTATGGTCGATGCCGTTTCTCGGCTTCAGAGCTACTTCTTGACTGTATTTTGAGTTAAGCAGTTTCCGCGACTTGAGTTCTAGCTTATAAAGTCAAATCTTGTGTGATTCCTCCATGGTAACATAGCTGCCCGAGGCCGCAAAGTTAGCAAGTACAAGAAATTTGAAAATTGTACGTAATTGCACAGTAGTGCTTATGGTCGATGCCGTTTCTCGGTTTCAGAGCTATTTCTTGACTGTATTTTGAGTTAAGCAGTTGGTGCGACTTCAGTTCTAGCCTATAAAGTCAAATCTTGTGTGGTTCCTCCATGGTACCATAGCTGCCCGAGGCCGCAAAGTTAGCAAGTACAAGAAATTTGAAAATTGCACGTAATTTCACGGTAGTGCTTATGGTCGATGCCGTTTCTCGGCTTCAGAGCTACTTCTTGACTGTATTTTGAGTTAAGCAGTTTCCGCGACTTGAGTTCTAGCCTATAAAGTCAAATCTTGTGTGATTCCTCCATGGTAACATAGCTGCCCGAGGCCGCAAAGTTAGCAAGTACAAGAAATTTGAAAATTGTACGTAATTGCACAGTAGTGCTTATGGTCGATGCCGTTTCTCGGTTTCAGAGCTATTTCTTGACTGTATTTTGAGTTAAGCAGTTGGCGCGACTTCAGTTCTAGCCTATAAAGTCAAATCTTGTGTGGTTCCTCCATGGTAACATAGCTGCCCGAGGCCGCAAAGTTAGCAAGTACAAGAAATTTGAAAATTGCACGTAATTTCACGGTAGTGCTTATGGTCGATGCCGTTTCTCGGCTTCAGAGCTACTTCTTGACTGTATTTTGAGTTAAGCAGTTGACGCGACTTCAGTTCTAGCCTATAAAGTCAAATCTTGTGTGGTTCCTCCATGGTAACATAGCTGCCCGAGGCCGCAAAGTTAGCAAGTACAAGAAATTTGAAAATTGCACGTAATTTCACGGTAGTGCTTATGGTCGATGCCGTTTCTCGGCTTCAGAGCTACTTCTTGACTCTATTTTGAGTTAAGCAGTTGGTGCGACTTCAGTTCTAGCCTATAAAGTCAAATCTTGTGTGGTTCCTGAATGGTAACATAGCTGCCCGAGGCCGCAAAATTAGCAAGTACAAGAAATTTGAAAATTGTACGTAATTTCACATTAGTGCTTATGGTCGATCCCGTTTCTCGGCTTCAGAGCTATTTCTTGACTGTATTTTGAGTTAAGCAGTTGGCGCGACTTCAGTTCTAGCCTATAAAGTCAAATCTTGTGTGATTCCTCAATGGTAACATAGCTGCCCGAGGTCGCAAAGTTAGCAAGTACATGAAATTTGAAAATTGTACGTAATTGCACAGTAGTGCTTATGGTCGATGCCGTTTCTCGGCTTCAGAGCTACTTCTTGACTGTATTTTGAGTTAAGCAGTTGGCGCGACTTCAGTTCTAGCCTATAAAGTCAAATCTTGTGTGGTTCCTCCATGGTAACATAGCTGCCCGAGGCCGCAAAATTAGCAAGTACAAGAAATTTGAAAATTGTACGTAATTTCACATTAGTGCTTATGGTCATTCCCGTTTCTCGGCTTCAGAGCTATTTCTTGACTGTTGGCGATCAATAAAACATTATTTGATTTATTTTATTGTATATTTAAATTTTATTGTTATATTTTTTTTCTTTTAACAAATGGAAACCTATTGTGAATTTGTCTTAATATAAACAAATCATAAACAAAGTTTATCCCAATTCCAATGGAATATTAATGTATATAAATGAAGAATGTATATAATAATACTTACTCTTATTGTATCATTACGTGCGACACAAGGTAAAATAAATTCAAAAGCAAGGATTTTAACGGCCTTTATTTTTTCTTATTAAAATTGAAAAGTTTAAGCTGCGATATACATTGGTCCTTCGAGCCGGATTCGGCGATAAAACAAAAGACACAATTAAAAATTTAAAATAATAAACAATTTAATTCACTACAGTGAGATTGTGCTAAACGGGTTAACGCGTCGTGCAAACGGGAGACTCAAACCGTACACTTAAAGAAACTCAAGGAACAAAGGAAACTCAACGGAAATCAATAAAACGGTGAGTGATTTCATTTTATTTTAATATTTGCCGTTTTTCGATAATCTACCCATAAAATGACATCACAAGACACAAAGCTACTAAAAAATACCCTCACGATTATCCAAAAGGATTATACAAACTTCCGGAAAGCAGGCACGACTAAGCGAACGAAGAATTATCTTAGTGGTCGCCTCGCCATTTTAGAAGATAACTTCAAACAGGGGATGAAGTATAATGAAAAGGCAGTTACGTCAGGAACATCAGATGGTGATCAAAATGATGCGCTTTTTGACGAAATTCGTGAAATTTATTTAGAATATAAAAGCGATCTTATGGATTGTCTGGATAAATTCACAGAACCTCTCGCTTGTGTTAAAAGTAACGTTATTCAAAGTGAATTTCGTTTACCAAACATCAACCTGCCGAATTTCTCAGGTAATTATGAGAATTGGCGATCATTCCATGACATGTTTGAAGTGTTGATTCATGAAAACGATTCATTAAGCGAAGTTCAAAAACTACATTACTTGAGATCGAGTGTATCTGGAGAAGCTGAACGGCTGATAATGCATCTTAGTATAGATAAGGGCAACTACGATAAGGCTTGGTCAATGCTTAAAGGGCGTTACGATCATAAACGCATTCTTGTGAACACCCAATTAAAATTATTTTTCAATCAACCTACACACCATAGTGAGAGTGCTGCTGGACTTAAAAGATTACTCGACGTGTCGACCGAATGTATCCATTCGTTAGAAAATCTTGATGTTCCGGTTGATCAATGGGATTTGATCTTGATTCACGTTTTACTGCAGAAGTTACCCTCTGTGACACAGCAATCTTGGGAAGAACGTTTAGGTGCCAGAAAAGAACTACCTACGTTCGAAGAATTTAAAGATTTTCTGGAAACGAAATTCCGAACATTGGAAATAGTTGATCAGCAGCAGAAAGCTAACCAAGGTGGTCACAGGAGTAAAAATACGTCAACAAAAAATAGTTTCCATGTCCAGCCAAGACCACGAGAAAAATATAGTTGCGCCGTATGCAATAAGGGTCAGCACTCGATTAGAACCTGCAGTC
This sequence comes from Merodon equestris, assembly GCA_958301585.1. Taxonomy (NCBI): domain Eukaryota; kingdom Metazoa; phylum Arthropoda; class Insecta; order Diptera; family Syrphidae; genus Merodon; species Merodon equestris. The sequence goes on along the minus strand of OY284413.1, from coordinate 209,494,317 downwards.
GCTTCCTTAAAATGAGTATGATCGAACGTTCGCAGATTGTGGATAAGATCAAGGTATGCAGGAACTGCTTGGCTTATAGCCACACAACATCGCAGTGTCAAAGCAATGTGCGCTGTTATTATTGTCAGCAGATGCACCATTCCTTACTCCATATAAACACCAATAACCCACAAAACAACACAATATCGCATTCCACCCAAGATACAAATATGCCTATACAACAACATAAAGAGTCTAAGGTCATAATGCAATCAACCCACCAAACACAAAATGATCCCACGTCAAGCTCTAAAATAAAAACGTTTCACACTCTTTATCAAAATAACCAACAGATCCTTTTAGCCACAGCTGTAATAAGGGTTCGATCTTCAAGAGGAGAATTCTTCAACCTGAGAGCTTTGGTCGATCCTGGATCGGAAGCGACGTTTATATCCGAGAATGCAGTACAATTGTTACAGATACCCACGAAAAATATCCATATAGAAGTATCCGGGTTGGGGAAGGTCAATAGTGGAACCTGTCATAAGTGCGTGAACATCGTGTTTAAATCAACATACACAAATTTTGAAACCACAACGCGAGCTTATGTATTTAAGTCCCTAACTGGCCTTCTTCCGGCCAAAAAACTCCCATACAACAATTGGATGCATTTAAAGGGTTTGACATTAGCGGATCCTCTGTTCTATAGACCGGGTACAGTAGACGTTCTCCTCGGAAGTGACGTATATCCGGAATTCATTCTGCCAGAGATTGTGCGAAGCGAAAACAAACATTCACCAATAGCACAGAATACTCAGCTAGGATGGATTTTGTTAGGTAAGGTGTCAGCAGAAGCCCCTTCTAAATTGAGGAGTTTTCTGCAAATCGTAGACATAGACACACAGTTGCGAAAGTTTTGGGAGATCGAAGAAGCACCGGAGAACTCAATCCAAGGTGCAGAAGAAACAGCGTGTGAGGAACATTTCATAGACACAACAACGCGACTGCCCGACGGTCGTTATGAGGTGTGTCTTCCGTTTGAAGGTGGATGTAAGCCTGCGCTTGGACCCTCGAAGCAAGGAGCCTTGCGTAGGTTTCATCAATTAGAAAAAAGGTTTAGTTCCAACCCGACACTACACAGAGACTACACGCAATGTATGAATGAATACGTGGAGTTAACTCACATGACAAAAATTGATGAAGCTGATGATGTCCTTGAATCCCCATTCCATTATTTTGTCCCTCATCACGCAGTGTTGAAGTCCTCCAGTTCCACTACTAAATTGCGCGTTGTATTTGATGCAGCGGCTAAGTGTCTGGATGGAACATCTTTAAATGACCATCTGATGGTTGGTCCTAAAACACAAAATAATATAGTGGATGTACTACTAAAATGGAGAATGCATCGATACTCTTTCACAGCGGACATTGAGAAGATGTATCGTCAAATCCGAATGAGAGAGAAAGATGCATATTATCAACTTATATTTTGGCGTAATTCACCAGTGGAGAAATTAAATATATATCGCTTGGACACCGTCACGTTCGGTACTGCTAGTGCACCATATCTTGCTATTCGCACCATGCATCAACTAGCAGAGGATGAAAAAACCTGTTATCCTATCGGTTCAAAAACGATTAAAGATGATATGTATGTTGATGATTTGATATCAGGAGCTGATTCTATAGAGGAGGCTATACAAAAGGTAAACGAAACCAAAGCAATATTAAAAACAGGCGGTTTTACCTTGCGTAAGTGGGTATGTAATGAGGATTCAATACTAGGTGAAATTCCTTCTGAGCATAGAGAAATTGGACTCACATTGCCATTATCCAATGCAGACAATATTAAGGCTTTAGGTATCCGATGGTTTCCGGTTGAAGACATGTTATCATTCCAAAACATGTATATCGATGCAATGCAAACGTCAACAAAACGCATAGTCCTCTCAACAATAGCAAGGCTGTTTGATCCGCTTGGATGGATCTCTCCTTGTATCGTCAAGGCTAAAATGTTGATGCAAGAGCTATGGTGTGATGGAGTATCTTGGGATCAACCACTCTCGCCCATACTAGAAACCAAATGGAGAGCCTTTCAACGAGAATTACCGATCATCGAAACCATAAAAATTCCGCGTTGGGTCCAAATTCGTAAACCGTATAAAAACCTAGAATTGCATGGATTTAGTGACGCTTCAGAAAGGGCATATGGGGCGGTTGTATACTCACGAATTCTCCAAGATGATGGAGCAGTTCACATGCATTTACTGATTTCCAAGACAAAAGTAGCTCCACTTAGAACGGTGACGCTCCCGAGGCTTGAACTTTGTGCCGCAGTTATATTGTCGAAGCTACTACAATATATTGCTAAGGTTTTGCAGCTTGAGAACATACAACAATATGCGTGGACTGATTCCAAGATTACCCTGGCGTGGATTACATCCCATCCGTCAAAGTGGAAAACTTTTGTTAGTAACAGAGTAGCCGAAATTCAGCGACGTACGAATTGCAACGTTTGGAGGTACATACCTACACAACAGAACCCTGCTGATCTGTTATCTAGAGGGCTTTTGCCCTCTGATTTAGTTTTCAAATCCTTCTGGTGGAATGGTCCAGAGTTTCTTACATCCAAATGGAAATTCGTCGAGCCAAATCAACCGATAAATATACATGAAGAGGAAGAGCTACGTCCAATCCGAGTACACCATGGAGCTGTAAAACAGAATGATCTCGACAAGGTTATATCAGCATATTCAAATCTGCAGAAGCTTCTACGAGTCATAGCCTACTGCAGAAGGTTTATAACAAATTGTCGAAATGTAAATACTCACCGAACCAAGGACTCGTTACAACCAGTAGAAATCCATGCCGCTACTCTCGCCGTCATCAAACATGTCCAGTCCAGCACCTTAGATAACTCCGGGGAAAGAGGTTTAAAATCATTGAATCCTTTCTTTGATGAGTATGGTATATTACGTGTCGGAGGTAGGTTGCAAAACTCAACACTAAACTATGAGCAGCGACACCCCATAATATTAAGGCCAAATTGCCATCTAAGTAAACTGATTATCAAGGAGGCCCATGATAAAACTTTCCATGGAGGAATCCAGCAAATGTCAGCCTACATCCGTAACCATTACTGGATATTTAACCTCAAAACCAGTATTAAAAAATTGATCCATTCCTGTACAATTTGCTTCAGGTACAGGGCCAAACCGGCATATCAACTCATGGGAAATTTGCCTGCTCCACGAGTGCAAATGTCAAGACCATTCACGTTCACTGGAGTTGATTATGCTGGGCCAATCGAACTTAAGACATGGAAGGGGCGGGGAGCAAAAACAATAAAGGGTTATTTTGCCATTTTCGTATGCCTGGCCACCAAAGCTATTCATTTAGAACTCGTCAGCGACATGACAACTCAGGCCTTTATTGCTGCATTCAAGCGATTCACCGCAAGAAGAGGGCTTTGCAGAGAAATTTATAGCGACTGCGGCACAACATTTGTCGGCGCCAACGCAGAACTCAAGAAGTTACTAAACGCTGCCAGATGCAGCACAAAAGAACTCGCGGAATTACTGGCAAAAGATGGTACGAAATGGAACTTTATCCCTCCAGCGTCCCCACATTTTGGTGGTTTATGGGAGGCAGGCGTTAAGTCGGTAAAATACCATCTAAAAAGAGTCGTAGGTGTCGAATCATTTACCTTTGAGGAATTCTATACTCTTTTGACGCAAATTGAAAGTTGCTTAAACTCTCGACCGCTTACACTTCTGTCAGATAATCCCAATGAACTAGGAGCACTTACACCAGCACATTTCTTAATAGGGGAGCCAACTGGAAACGTACCACAACCGGATTTGACTGAGGAAAAAATTTGCTATAATGATAGATGGAAAAGGTTACAAAAAATGGTAAACTCATTTTGGAAGCGATGGAACTCAGAATATTTAGCCAGATTACAACATCGACCAAAATGGATTACGAAAGAGAAGGAACCGCGAGTTGGAGATCTTGTACTTCTTAAAGACGAACAACTTCCTCCATCCAAATGGATGCTGGCCCGAGTGACCCAATTACATCCTGGAGCCGATAACCTAACAAGAGTCGTTTCTTTAAGAACGCAAAAGGGTGAATACAAAAGACCTATTATAAAAATTTGTCCTTTACCCAGTAATGACATTTATTCAGATGAAAAACTTACTTAGAAGATACCACACATGCATAACTCGTTAAAATTCGTTATAATATATTTCTCGTTAATCACATGCACAATCTGTAATCCTAAAACTAAATAATCTAATACATTCCCTACACCACTAGATATACACTTAACCCAACACCGCACATAATGAAATACGATTCAAATAATACACTGCATGCAAGTAAATGTAATTCAAATTACCCGACACTACACTAATTAAAACAAATTAAAATATTATTGTTTACGTACCTTGCAAAATCCATCGACAACGGTTACAAACTTCTTACTCCTCACTTGGACTTCCAGTCCATTAACAACGGCTGATCTTCAATCTTCACTTGGACTTCCAGTCCACCAACAACGCATACTCTTCACTCCTCCCCGGGATTTCCAGTCTATCATACCGACCCTTCTGTCATTAGCCAACACTTGCGAAATAGACAAATTGAACTTTGCAAAGACTGATCTTGTTGTTTCAAAATTATTTGAATTGTCATTAAATATTGGTTTCCTTCGCAGAGATATCTAGGACGTGTTAGAACAAGCAGGCAAGGCAGTGGTACATGGTGGAAATCCATATTGCGGACAAGTCCACGGCCGGGGAGAATGTTGGCGATCAATAAAACATTATTTGATTTATTTTATTGTATATTTAAATTTTATTGTTATATTTTTTTTCTTTTAACAAATGGAAACCTATTGTGAATTTGTCTTAATATAAACAAATCATAAACAAAGTTTATCCCAATTCCAATGGAATATTAATGTATATAAATGAAGAATGTATATAATAATACTTACTCTTATTGTATCATTACGTGCGACACAAGGTAAAATAAATTCAAAAGCAAGGATTTTAACGGCCTTTATTTTTTCTTATTAAAATTGAAAAGTTTAAGCTGCGATATACACTTGACTGTATTTTGAGTTAAGCAGTTGGCGCGACTTCAGTTCTAACCTATGAAGTCAAATCTTGTGTGATTCCTCAATGGTAACATAGCTGCCCGAGGTCGCAAAGTTAGCAAGTACAAGAAATTTGAAAATTGTACGTAATTTCACATTAGTGCTTATGGTCGATCCCGTTTCTCGGCTTCAGAGCTATTTCTTGACTGTATTTTGAGTTAAGCAGTTGGCGCGACTTCAGTTCTAGCCTATGAAGTCAAATCTTGTGTGATTCCTCAATGGTAACATAGCTGCCCGAGGTCGCAAAGTTAGCAAGTACAAGAAATTTGAAAATTGTACGTAATTTCACATTAGTGCATATGGTCGATGCCGTTTCTCGGCTTCAGAGCTATTTCTTGACTGTATTTTGAGTTAAGCAGTTGGCGCGACTTCAGTTCTAGCCTATAAAGTCAAATCTTGTGTGGTTCCTCCATGGTAACATAGCTGCCCGAGGCCGCAAAGTTAGCAAGTACAAGAAATTTGAAAATTGTAGGTAATTGCACAGTAGTGCTTATGGTCGATCCCGTTTCTCGGCTTCAGAGCTACTTTCTTGACTGTATTTTGAGTTAAGCAGTTGTCGCGACTTCAGTTCTAGCCTATAAAGTCAAATCTTGTGTGATTCCTCCATGGTAACATAGCTGCCCGAGGCCGCAAAGTTAGCAAGTACAAGAAATTTCAAAATTGTACTAATTTCACGGTAGTGCTTATGGTCGATGCCGTTTCTCGGCTTCAGAGCTACTTCTTGACTGTATTTTGAGTTACGCAGTTGGCGCGACTTCAGTTCTAGCCTATAAAGTCAAATCTTGTGTGATTCCTCCATGGTAACATAGCTGCCCGAGATCTCAAAGTTAGCAAGTACAAGAAATTTGAAAATTGTACGTAATTTCACGGTATTGCTTATGGTCGATGCCGTTTCTCGGCTTCAGAGCTACTTCTTGACTGTATTTTGAGTTAAGCAGTTGGCGCGACTTCAGTTCTAGCCTATAAAGTCAAATCTTGGGTGGTTCCTCCATGGTAACATAGCTGCCCGAGGCCGCAAAGTTAGCAAGTACAAGAAATTTGAAAATTGTACGTAATTTCACATTAGTGCTTATGGTCGATCTCGTTTCTCGGCTTCAGAGCTACTTTCTTGACTGTATTTTGAGTTAAGAAATTTCCGCGACTTGAGTTCTAGCCTATAAAGTCAAATCTTGTGTGATTCCTCCATGGTAACTTAGCTGCCCGAGGCCGCAAAGTGAGCAAGTACAAGAAATTTGAAAATTGTACGTAATTGCACAGTAGTGCTTATGGTCGATGCCGTTTCTCGGTTTCAGAGTTATTTCTTGACTGTATTTTGAGTTAAGCAGTTGGCGCGACTTCAGTTCTAGCCTATAAAGTCAAATCTTGTGTGGTTCCTCCATGGTAACATAGCTGCCCGAGGCCGCAAAGTTAGCAAGTACAAGAAATTTGAAAATTGCACGTAATTTCACGGTAGTGCTTATGGTCGATGCCGTTTCTCGGCTTCAGAGCTACTTCTTGACTGTATTTTGAGTTAAGCAGTTTCCGCGACTTGAGTTCTAGCCTATAAAGTCAAATCTTGTGTGATTCCTCCATGGTAACATAGCTGCCCGAGGCCGCAAAGTTAGCAAGTACAAGAAATTTGAAAATTGTACGTAATTGCACAGTAGTGCTTATGGTCGATGCCGTTTCTCGGTTTCAGAGCTATTTCTTGACTGTATTTTGAGTTAAGCAGTTGGTGCGACTTCAGTTCTAGCCTATAAAGTCAAATCTTGTGTGGTTCCTCCATGGTACCATAGCTGCCCGAGGCCGCAAAGTTAGCAAGTACAAGAAATTTGAAAATTGCACGTAATTTCACGGTAGTGCTTATGGTCGATGCCGTTTCTCGGCTTCAGAGCTACTTCTTGACTGTATTTTGAGTTAAGCAGTTTCCGCGACTTGAGTTCTAGCCCATAAAGTCAAATCTTGTGTGATTCCTCCATGGTAACATAGCTGCCCGAGGCCGCAAAGTTAGCAAGTACAAGAAATTTGAAAATTGTACGTAATTGCACAGTAGTGCTTATGGTCGATGCCGTTTCTCGGTTTCAGAGCTATTTCTTGACTGTATTTTGAGTTAAACAGTTGGCGCGACTTCAGTTCTAGCCTATAAAGTCAAATCTTGTGTGGTTCCTCCATGGTAACATAGCTGCCCGAGGCCGCAAAGTTAGCAAGTACAAGAAATTTGAAAATTGCACGTAATTTCACGGTAGTGCTTATGGTCGATGCCGTTTCTCGGCTTCAGAGCTACTTCTTGACTGTATTTTGAGTTAAGCAGTTGGCGCGACTTCAGTTCTAGCCTATAAAGTCAAATCTTGTGTGGTTCCTCCATGGTAACATAGCTGCCCGAGGCCGCAAAGTTAGCAAGTACAAGAAATTTGAAAATTGCACGTAATTTCACGGTAGTGCTTATGGTCGATGCCGTTTCTCGGCTTCAGAGCTACTTCTTGACTCTATTTTGAGTTAAGCAGTTGGCGCGACTTCAGTTCTAGCCTATAAAGTCAAATCTTGTGTGGTTCCTGAATGGTAACATAGCTGCCCGAGGCCGCAAAATTAGCAAGTACAAGAAATTTGAAAATTGTACGTAATTTCACATTAGTGCTTATGGTCGATCCCGTTTCTCGGCTTCAGAGCTATTTCTTGACTGTATTTTGAGTTAAGCAGTTGGCGCGACTTCAGTTCTAGCCTATAAAGTCAAATCTTGTGTGATTCCTCAATGGTAACATAGCTGCCCGAGGTCGCAAAGTTAGCAAGTACATGAAATTTGAAAATTGTACGTAATTGCACAGTAGTGCTTATGGTCGATGCCGTTTCTCGGCTTCAGAGCTACTTCTTGACTGTATTTTGAGTTAAGCAGTTGGCGCGACTTCAGTTCTAGCCTATAAAGTCAAATCTTGTGTGGTTCCTCCATGGTAACATAGCTGCCCGAGGCCGCAAAATTAGCAAGTACAAGAAATTTGAAAATTGTACGTAATTTCACATTAGTGCTTATGGTCATTCCCGTTTCTCGGCTTCAGAGCTATTTCTTGACTGTATTTTGAGTTAAGCAGTTGGCGCGACTTCAGTTCTAACCTATGAAGTCAAATCTTGTGTGATTCCTCAATGGTAACATAGCTGCCCGAGGTCGCAAAGTTAGCAAGTACAAGAAATTTGAAAATTGTACGTAATTTCACATTAGTGCATATGGTCGATGCCGTTTCTCGGCTTCAGAGCTATTTCTTGACTGTATTTTGAGTTAACCAGTTGGCGCGACTTCAGTTCTAGCCTATAAAGTCAAATCTTGTGTGATTCCTCCATGGTAACATAGCTGCCCGAGGCCGCAAAGTTAGCAAGTACAAGAAATTTGAAAATTGTACGTAATTTCACATTAGTGCTTATAGTCGATCCCGTTTCTCGGCTTCAGAGCTACTTTCTTGACTGTATTTTGAGTTAAGAAGCTGGCGCGACTTCAGTTCTAGCCTATAAAGTCAAATCTTGTGTGATTCCTAAATGGTAACATAGCTGCCCGAGGCCGCAAAGTTAGCAAGTACAAGAAATTTGAAAATTGTACGTAATTGCACAGTAGTGTTTATGGTCGATGCCGTTTCTCGGTTTCAGAGGTATTTCTTGACTGTATTTTGAGTTAAGCAGTTGGCGCGACTTCAGTTCTAGCCTATAAAGTCAAATCTTGTGTGGTTCCTCCATGGTAACATAGCTGCCCGAGGCCGCAAAGTTAGCAAGTACAAGAAATTTCAAAATTGTACTAATTTCACGGTAGTGCTTATGGTCGATGCCGTTTCTCGGCTTCAGAGCTACTTCTTGACTGTATTTTGAGTTAAGCAGTTGGCGCGACTTCAGTTCTAGCCTATAAAGTCAAATCTTGTGTGATTCCTCCATGGTAACATAGCTGCCCGAGGTCTCAAAGTTAGCAAGTACAAGAAATTTGAAAATTGTACGTAATTTCACGGTAGTGCTTATGGTCGATGCCGTTTCTCGGCTTCAGAGCTACTTCTTGACTGTATTTCGAGTTATGCAGTTGGCGCGACTTCAGTTCTAGCCTATAAAGTCAAATCTTGTGTGGTTCCTCCATGGTAACATAGCTGCCCGAGGCCGCAAAGTTAGCAAGTACAAGAAATTTGAAAATTGTACGTAATTTCACATTAGTGCTTATGGTCGATCCCGTTTCTCGGCTTCAGAGCTACTTTCTTGACTGTATTTTGAGTTAAGAAGTTTCCGCGACTTGAGTTCTAGCCTATAAAGTCAAATCTTGTGTGATTCCTCCATGGTAACATAGCTGCCCGAGGCCGCAAAGTTAGCAAGTACAAGAAATTTGAAAATTGTACGTAATTGCACAGTAGTGCTTATGGTCGATGCCGTTTCTCGGTTTCAGAGCTATTTCTTGACTGTATTTTGAGTTAAGCAGTTGGCGCGACTTCAGTTCTAGCCTATAAAGTCAAATCTTGTGTGGTTCCTCCATGGTAACATAGCTGCATGAGGCCGCAAACTTAGCAAGTACAAGAAATTTGAAAATTGTACGTAATTGCACAGTAGTGCTTATGGTCGATCCCGTTTCTCGGCTTCAGAGCTACTTTCTTGACTGTATTTTGAGTTAAACAGTTGTCGCGACTTCAGTTCTAGCCTATAAAGTCAAATCTTGTGTGATTCCTCCATGGTAACATAGCTGCCCGAGGCCGCAAAGTTAGCAAGTACAAGAAATTTCAAAATTGTACGTAATTTAAGGGTAGTGCATATGGTCGATGCCGTTTCTCGGCTTCAGAGCTATTTCTTGACTGTATTTTGAGTTAAGCAGTTCTCGCGACTTCAGTTCTAGCCTATAAAGTCAAATCTTGTGTGGTTCCTCCATGGTAACATAGCTGCCCGAGGCCGCAAAATTAGCAAGTACAAGAAATTTGAAAATTGTACGTAATTTCACATTAGTGCTTATGGTCGATCCCGTTTCTCGGCTTCAGAGCTACTTTCTTGACTGTATTCTGAGTTAAGAAGTTTCCGCGACTTGAGTTCTAGGATATAAAGTCAAATCTTGTGTGATTCCTCCATCGTAACATAGCTGCCCGAGGCCGCAAAATTAGCAAGTACAAGAAATTTGAAAATTGTACGTAATTGCACAGTAGTGCTTATGGTCGATCCCGTTTCCCGGCTTCAGAGCTACTTTCTTGACTGTATTTTGAGTTAAACAGTTGTCGCGACTTCAGTTCTAGCCTATAAAGTCAAATCTTGTGTGATTCCTCCATGGTAACATAGCTGCCCGAGGTCGCAAAGTTAGCAAGTACAAGAAATTTGAAAATTGTACGTAATTTCACGGTAGTGCTTATGGTCGATGCCGTTTCTCGGCTTCAGAGCTATTTCTTGACTGTATTTTGAGTTAAGCAGTTGGCGCGACTTCAGTTCTAGCCTATAAAGTCAAATCTTGTGTGATTCCTCAATGGTAAGATAGCTGCCCGAGGTCGCAAAGTTAGCAAGTACTAGAAATTTGAAAATTGTACGTAATTTCACGGTAGTGCTTATGGTCGATGCCGTTTCTCGGCTTCAGAGCTACTTCTTGACTGTATTTTGAGCTAAGCAGTTGGCGCGACTTCAGTTCTAGCCTATAAAGTCAAATCTTGTGTGGTTCCTCCATGGTAACATAGCTGCCCGAGGCCGCAAAGTTAGCAAGTACAAGAAATTTGAAAATTGTACGTAATTTCACATTAGTGCTTATGGTCGATCCCGTTTCTCGGCTTCAGAGCTACTTTCTTGACTGTATTTTGAGTTAAGCAGTTTCCGCGACTTGAGTTCTAGCCTATAAAGTCAAATCTTGTGTGATTCCTCCATGGTAACATAGCTGCCCGAGGCCGCAAAGTTAGCAAGTACAAGAAATTTGAAAATTGCACGTAATTTCACGGTAGTGCTTATGGTCGATGCCGTTTCTCGGCTTCAGAGCTACTTCTTGACTGTATTTTGAGTTAAGCAGTTGGCGCGGCTTCAGTTCTAGCCTATAAAGTCAAATCTTGTGTGGTTCCTCCATGGTAACATAGCTGCCCGAGGCCGCAAAGTTAGCCAGTACAAGAAATTTGAAAATTGTACGTAATTGCACAGTAGTGCTTATGGTCGATCCCGTTTCTCGGCTTCAGAGCTACTTTCTTGACTGTATTTTGAGTTAAACAGTTGTCGCGACTTCAGTTCTAGCCTATAAAGTCAAATCTTGTGTGATTCCTCCATGGTAACATAGCTGCCCGAGGCCGCAAAGTTAGCAAGTACAAGAAATTTCAAAATTGTACTAATTTCACGGTAGTGCTTATGGTCGATGCCGTTTCTCGGCTTCAGAGCTACTTCTTGACTGTATTTTGAGTTAAGCAGTTGGCGCGACTTCAGTTCTAGCCTATAAAGTCAAATCTTGTGTGATTCCTCCATGGTAACATAGCTGCCCGAGGTCTCAAAGTTAGCAAGTACAAGAAATTTGAAAATTGTACGTAATTTCACGGTAGTGCTTATGGTCGATGCCGTTTCTCGGCTTCAGAGCTACTTCTTGACTGTATTTCGAGTTATGCAGTTGGCGCGACTTCAGTTCTAGCCTATAAAGTCAAATCTTGTGTGGTTCCTCCATGGTAACATAGCTGCATGAGGCCGCAAACTTAGCAAGTACAAGAAATTTGAAAATTGTACGTAATTGCACAGTAGTGCTTATGGTCGATCCCGTTTCTCGGCTTCAGAGCTACTTTCTTGACTGTATTTTGAGTTAAACAGTTGTCGCGACTTCAGTTCTAGCCTATAAAGTCAAATCTTGTGTGATTCCTCCATGGTAACATAGCTGCCCGAGGCCGCAAAGTTAGCAAGTACAAGAAATTTCAAAATTGTACGTAATTTAACGGTAGTGCATATGGTCGATGCCGTTTCTCGGCTTCAGAGCTATTTCTTGACTGTATTTTGAGTTAAGCAGTTCTCGCGACTTCAGTTCTAGCCTATAAAGTCAAATCTAGTGTGATTCCTCCATGGTAACATAGCTGCCCGAGGTCGCAAAGTTAGCAAGTACAAGAAATTTGAAAATTGTACGTAATTTCACGGTAGTGCTTATGGTCGATGAAGTTTCTCGGCTTCAGAGCTACTTCTTGACTGTATTTTGAGTTAAGCAGTTGGCGCGACTTCAGTTCTAGCCTATAAAGTCAAATCTTGTGTGATTCCTCCATGGTAACATAGCTGCCCGAGGTCTCAAAGTTAGCAAGTACAAGAAATTTGAAAATTGTACGTAATTTCACGGTAGTGCTTATGGTCGATGCCGTTTCTCGGCTTCAGAGCTACTTCTTGACTGTATTTCGAGTTATGCAGTTGGCGCGACTTCAGTTCTAGCCTATAAAGTCAGATCTTGTGTGGTTCCTCCATGGTAACATAGCTGCATGAGGCCGCAAACTTAGCAAGTACAAGAAATTTGAAAATTGTACGTAATTGCACAGTAGTGCTTATGGTCGATCCCGTTTCTCGGCTTCAGAGCTACTTTCTTGACTGTATTTTGAGTTAAACAGTTGTCGCGACTTCAGTTCTAGCCTATAAAGTCAAATCTTGTGTGATTCCTCCATGGTAACATAGCTGCCCGAGGCCGCAAAGTTAGCAAGTACAAGAAATTTCAAAATTGTACGTAATTTAACGGTAGTGCATATGGTCGATGCCGTTTCTCGGCTTCAGAGCTATTTCTTGACTGTATTTTGAGTTAAGCAGTTCTCGCGACTTCAGTTCTAGCCTATAAAGTCAAATCTAGTGTGATTCCTCCATGGTAACATAGCTGCCCGAGGTCGCAAAGTTAGCAAGTACAAGAAATTTGAAAATTGTACGTAATTTCACGGTAGTGCTTATGGTCGATGAAGTTTCTCGGCTTCAGAGCTACTTCTTGACTGTGTTTTGAGTTAAGCAGTTGGCGCGACTTCAGTTCTAGGCTATAAAGTCAAATCTTGTGTGGTTCCTCCATGGTAACATAGCTGCCCGAGGCCGCAAAGTTAGCAAGTACAAGAAATTTGAAAATTGTACGTAATTGCACAGTAGTGCTTATGGTCGATGCCGTTTCTCGGCTTCAGAGCTATTTCTTGACTGTATTTTGAGTTAAGCAGTTGGCGCGACTTCAGTTCTAGCCTATAAAGTCAAATCTTGTGTGATTCCTCAATGGTAAGATAGCTGCCCGAGGTCGCAAAGTTAGCAAGTACTAGAAATTTGAAAATTGTACGTAATTTCACGGTAGTGCTTATGGTCGATGCCGTTTCTCGGCTTCAGAGCTACTTCTTGACTGTATTTTGAGCTAAGCAGTTGGCGCGACTTCAGTTCTAGCCTATAAAGTCAAATCTTGTGTGGTTCCTCCATGGTAACATAGCTGCCCGAGGCCGCAAAGTTAGCAAGTACAAGAAATTTGAAAATTGTACGTAATTTCACATTAGTGCTTATGGTCGATCCCGTTTCTCGGCTTCAGAGCTACTTTCTTGACTGTATTTTGAGTTAAGCAGTTTCCGCGACTTGAGTTCTAGCCTATAAAGTCAAATCTTGTGTGATTCCTCCATGGTAACATAGCTGCCCGAGGCCGCAAAGTTAGCAAGTACAAGAAATTTGAAAATTGTACGTAATTGCACAGTAGTGCTTATGGTCGATGCCGTTTCTCGGTTTCAGAGCTATTTCTTGACTGTATTTTGACTTAAGCAGTTGGCGCGACTTCAGTTCTAGCCCATAAAGTCAAATCTTGTGTGGTTCCTCCATGGTAACATAGCTGCCCGAGGCCGCAAAGTTAGCAAGTACAAGAAATTTGAAAATTGCACGTAATTTCACGGTAGTGCTTATGGTCGATGCCGTTTCTCGGCTTCAGAGCTACTTCTTGACTGTATTTTGAGTTAAGCAGTTGGCGCGACTTCAGTTCTAGCCTATAAAGTCAAATCTTGTGTGATTCCTCAATGGTAACATAGCTGCCCGAGGCCGCAAAGTTAGCAAGTACAAGAAATTTGAAAATTGTACGTAATTTCACATTAGTGCTTATGGTCGATCCCGTTTCTCGGCTTCAGAGCTACTTTCTTGACTGTATTTTGAGTTAAGAAGTTTCCGCGACTTGAGTTCTAGCCTATAAAGTCAAATCTTGTGTGATTCCTCCATCGTAACATAGCTGCCCGAGGCCGCAAAGTTAGCAAGTACAAGAAATTTGAAAATTGTACGTAATTGCACAGTAGTGCTTATGGTCGATCCCGTTTCTCGGCTTCAGAGCTACTTCTTGACTGTATTTTGAGTTAAGCAGTTGGCGCGACTTCAGTTCTAGCCTATAAAGTCAAATCTTGTGTGATTCCTCCATGGTAAGATAGCTGCCCGAGGTCGCAAAGTTAGCAAGTACAAGAAATTTGAAAATTGTACGTAATTTCACGGTAGTGCATATGGTCGATGCCGTTTCTCGGCTTCAGAGCTATTTCTTGACTGTATTTTGAGTTAAGCAGTTGGCGCGACTTCAGTTCTAGCCTATAAAGTCAAATCTTGTGTGATTCCTCCATGGTAAGATAGCTGCCCGAGGTCGCAAAGTTAGCAAGTACAAGAAATTTGAAAATTGTACGTAATTGCACAGTAGTGCTTATGGTCGATCCCGTTTCTCGGCTTCAGAGCTACTTCTTGACTGTATTTTGAGTTAAGCAGTTGGCGCGACTTCAGTTCTAGCCTATAAAGTCAAATCTTGTGTGATTCCTCCATGGTAACATAGCTGCCCGAGGCCGCAAAATTAGCAAGTACAAGAAATTTGAAAATTGTACGTAATTTCACATTAGTGCTTATGGTCGATCCCGTTTCTCGGCTTCAGAGCTATTTCTTGACTGTATTTTGAGTTAAGCAGTTGGCGCGACTTCAGTTCTAGCCTATAAAGTCAAATCTTGTGTGATTCCTCCATGGTAACATAGCTGCCCGAGGCCGCAAAGTTAGCAAGTACAAGAAATTTCAAAATTGTACTAATTTCACGGTAGTGCTTATGGTCGATGCCGTTTCTCGGCTTCAGAGCTACTTCTTGACTGTATTTTGAGTTAAGCAGTTGGCGCGACTTCAGTTCTAGCCTATAAAGTCAAATCTTGTGTGATTCCTCCATGGTAACATAGCTGCCCGAGGCCGCAAAGTTAGCAAGTACAAGAAATTTGAAAATTGCACGTAATTTCACGGTAGTGCTTATGGTCGATGCCGTTTCTCGGCTTCAGAGCTACTTCTTGACTGTATTTTGAGTTAAGCAGTTGGCGCGACTTCAGTTCTAGCCTATAAAGTCAAATCTTGTGTGGTTCCTCCATGGTAACATAGCTGCCCGAGGCCGCAAAGTTAGCCAGTACAAGAAATTTGAAAATTGTACGTAATTGCACAGTAGTGCTTATGGTCGATCCCGTTTCTCGGCTTCAGAGCTACTTTCTTGACTGTATTTTGAGTTAAACAGTTGTCGCGACTTCAGTTCTAGCCTATAAAGTCAAATCTTGTGTGATTCCTCCATGGTAACATAGCTGCCCGAGGCCGCAAAGTTAGCAAGTACAAGAAATTTCAAAATTGTACTAATTTCACGGTAGTGCTTATGGTCGATGCCGTTTCTCGGCTTCAGAGCTACTTCTTGACTGTATTTTGAGTTAAGCAGTTGGCGCGACTTCAGTTCTAGCCTATAAAGTCAAATCTTGTGTGATTCCTCCATGGTAACATAGCTGCCCGAGGTCTCAAAGTTAGCAAGTACAAGAAATTTGAAAATTGTACGTAATTTCACGGTAGTGCTTATGGTCGATGCCGTTTCTCGGCTTCAGAGCTACTTCTTGACTGTATTTCGAGTTATGCAGTTGGCGCGACTTCAGTTCTAGCCTATAAAGTCAAATCTTGTGTGGTTCCTCCATGGTAACATAGCTGCATGAGGCCGCAAACTTAGCAAGTACAAGAAATTTGAAAATTGTACGTAATTGCACAGTAGTGCTTATGGTCGATCCCGTTTCTCGGCTTCAGAGCTACTTTCTTGACTGTATTTTGAGTTAAACAGTTGTCGCGACTTCAGTTCTAGCCTATAAAGTCAAATCTTGTGTGATTCCTCCATGGTAACATAGCTGCCCGAGGCCGCAAAGTTAGCAAGTACAAGAAATTTCAAAATTGTACGTAATTTAACGGTAGTGCATATGGTCGATGCCGTTTCTCGGCTTCAGAGCTATTTCTTGACTGTATTTTGAGTTAAGCAGTTCTCGCGACTTCAGTTCTAGCCTATAAAGTCAAATCTAGTGTGATTCCTCCATGGTAACATAGCTGCCCGAGGTCGCAAAGTTAGCAAGTACAAGAAATTTGAAAATTGTACGTAATTTCACGGTAGTGCTTATGGTCGATGAAGTTTCTCGGCTTCAGAGCTACTTCTTGACTGTATTTTGAGTTAAGCAGTTGGCGCGACTTCAGTTCTAGCCTATAAAGTCAAATCTTGTGTGATTCCTCCATGGTAACATAGCTGCCCGAGGTCTCAAAGTTAGCAAGTACAAGAAATTTGAAAATTGTACGTAATTTCACGGTAGTGCTTATGGTCGATGCCGTTTCTCGGCTTCAGAGCTACTTCTTGACTGTATTTCGAGTTATGCAGTTGGCGCGACTTCAGTTCTAGCCTATAAAGTCAGATCTTGTGTGGTTCCTCCATGGTAACATAGCTGCATGAGGCCGCAAACTTAGCAAGTACAAGAAATTTGAAAATTGTACGTAATTGCACAGTAGTGCTTATGGTCGATCCCGTTTCTCGGCTTCAGAGCTACTTTCTTGACTGTATTTTGAGTTAAACAGTTGTCGCGACTTCAGTTCTAGCCTATAAAGTCAAATCTTGTGTGATTCCTCCATGGTAACATAGCTGCCCGAGGCCGCAAAGTTAGCAAGTACAAGAAATTTCAAAATTGTACGTAATTTAACGGTAGTGCATATGGTCGATGCCGTTTCTCGGCTTCAGAGCTATTTCTTGACTGTATTTTGAGTTAAGCAGTTCTCGCGACTTCAGTTCTAGCCTATAAAGTCAAATCTAGTGTGATTCCTCCATGGTAACATAGCTGCCCGAGGTCGCAAAGTTAGCAAGTACAAGAAATTTGAAAATTGTACGTAATTTCACGGTAGTGCTTATGGTCGATGAAGTTTCTCGGCTTCAGAGCTACTTCTTGACTGTGTTTTGAGTTAAGCAGTTGGCGCGACTTCAGTTCTAGGCTATAAAGTCAAATCTTGTGTGGTTCCTCCATGGTAACATAGCTGCCCGAGGCCGCAAAGTTAGCAAGTACAAGAAATTTGAAAATTGTACGTAATTGCACAGTAGTGCTTATGGTCGATGCCGTTTCTCGGCTTCAGAGCTATTTCTTGACTGTATTTTGAGTTAAGCAGTTGGCGCGACTTCAGTTCTAGCCTATAAAGTCAAATCTTGTGTGATTCCTCAATGGTAAGATAGCTGCCCGAGGTCGCAAAGTTAGCAAGTACTAGAAATTTGAAAATTGTACGTAATTTCACGGTAGTGCTTATGGTCGATGCCGTTTCTCGGCTTCAGAGCTACTTCTTGACTGTATTTTGAGCTAAGCAGTTGGCGCGACTTCAGTTCTAGCCTATAAAGTCAAATCTTGTGTGGTTCCTCCATGGTAACATAGCTGCCCGAGGCCGCAAAGTTAGCAAGTACAAGAAATTTGAAAATTGTACGTAATTTCACATTAGTGCTTATGGTCGATCCCGTTTCTCGGCTTCAGAGCTACTTTCTTGACTGTATTTTGAGTTAAGCAGTTTCCGCGACTTGAGTTCTAGCCTATAAAGTCAAATCTTGTGTGATTCCTCCATGGTAACATAGCTGCCCGAGGCCGCAAAGTTAGCAAGTACAAGAAATTTGAAAATTGTACGTAATTGCACAGTAGTGCTTATGGTCGATGCCGTTTCTCGGTTTCAGAGCTATTTCTTGACTGTATTTTGACTTAAGCAGTTGGCGCGACTTCAGTTCTAGCCCATAAAGTCAAATCTTGTGTGGTTCCTCCATGGTAACATAGCTGCCCGAGGCCGCAAAGTTAGCAAGTACAAGAAATTTGAAAATTGCACGTAATTTCACGGTAGTGCTTATGGTCGATGCCGTTTCTCGGCTTCAGAGCTACTTCTTGACTGTATTTTGAGTTAAGCAGTTGGCGCGACTTCAGTTCTAGCCTATAAAGTCAAATCTTGTGTGATTCCTCAATGGTAACATAGCTGCCCGAGGTCGCAAAGTTAGCAAGTACAAGAAATTTGAAAATTGTACGTAATTTCACATTAGTGCTTATGGTCGATCCCGTTTCTCGGCTTCAGAGCTACTTTCTTGACTGTATTTTGAGTTAAGAAGTTTCCGCGACTTGAGTTCTAGCCTATAAAGTCAAATCTTGTGTGATTCCTCCATCGTAACATAGCTGCCCGAGGCCGCAAAGTTAGCAAGTACAAGAAATTTGAAAATTGTACGTAATTGCACAGTAGTGCTTATGGTCGATCCCGTTTCTCGGCTTCAGAGCTACTTCTTGACTGTATTTTGAGTTAAGCAGTTGGCGCGACTTCAGTTCTAGCCTATAAAGTCAAATCTTGTGTGATTCCTCCATGGTAAGATAGCTGCCCGAGGTCGCAAAGTTAGCAAGTACAAGAAATTTGAAAATTGTACGTAATTTCACGGTAGTGCATATGGTCGATGCCGTTTCTCGGCTTCAGAGCTATTTCTTGACTGTATTTTGAGTTAAGCAGTTGGCGCGACTTCAGTTCTAGCCTATAAAGTCAAATCTTGTGTGATTCCTCCATGGTAAGATAGCTGCCCGAGGTCGCAAAGTTAGCAAGTACAAGAAATTTGAAAATTGTACGTAATTGCACAGTAGTGCTTATGGTCGATCCCGTTTCTCGGCTTCAGAGCTACTTCTTGACTGTATTTTGAGTTAAGCAGTTGGCGCGACTTCAGTTCTAGCCTATAAAGTCAAATCTTGTGTGATTCCTCCATGGTAACATAGCTGCCCGAGGCCGCAAAATTAGCAAGTACAAGAAATTTGAAAATTGTACGTAATTTCACATTAGTGCTTATGGTCGATCCCGTTTCTCGGCTTCAGAGCTATTTCTTGACTGTATTTTGAGTTAAGCAGTTGGCGCGACTTCAGTTCTAGCCTATAAAGTCAAATCTTGTGTGATTCCTCCATGGTAACATAGCTGCCCGAGGCCGCAAAGTTAGCAAGTACAAGAAATTTCAAAATTGTACTAATTTCACGGTAGTGCTTATGGTCGATGCCGTTTCTCGGCTTCAGAGCTACTTCTTGACTGTATTTTGAGTTAAGCAGTTGGCGCGACTTCAGTTCTAGCCTATAAAGTCAAATCTTGTGTGATTCCTCCATGGTAACATAGCTGCCCGAGGCCGCAAAGTTAGCAAGTACAAGAAATTTGAAAATTGCACGTAATTTCACGGTAGTGCTTATGGTCGATGCCGTTTCTCGGCTTCAGAGCTACTTCTTGACTGTATTTTGAGTTAAGCAGTTGGCGCGACTTCAGTTCTAGCCTATAAAGTCAAATCTTGTGTGGTTCCTCCATGGTAACATAGCTGCCCGAGGCCGCAAAGTTAGCCAGTACAAGAAATTTGAAAATTGTACGTAATTGCACAGTAGTGCTTATGGTCGATCCCGTTTCTCGGCTTCAGAGCTACTTTCTTGACTGTATTTTGAGTTAAACAGTTGTCGCGACTTCAGTTCTAGCCTATAAAGTCAAATCTTGTGTGATTCCTCCATGGTAACATAGCTGCCCGAGGCCGCAAAGTTAGCAAGTACAAGAAATTTCAAAATTGTACTAATTTCACGGTAGTGCTTATGGTCGATGCCGTTTCTCGGCTTCAGAGCTACTTCTTGACTGTATTTTGAGTTAAGCAGTTGGCGCGACTTCAGTTCTAGCCTATAAAGTCAAATCTTGTGTGATTCCTCCATGGTAACATAGCTGCCCGAGGTCTCAAAGTTAGCAAGTACAAGAAATTTGAAAATTGTACGTAATTTCACGGTAGTGCTTATGGTCGATGCCGTTTCTCGGCTTCAGAGCTACTTCTTGACTGTATTTCGAGTTATGCAGTTGGCGCGACTTCAGTTCTAGCCTATAAAGTCAAATCTTGTGTGGTTCCTCCATGGTAACATAGCTGCATGAGGCCGCAAACTTAGCAAGTACAAGAAATTTGAAAATTGTACGTAATTGCACAGTAGTGCTTATGGTCGATCCCGTTTCTCGGCTTCAGAGCTACTTTCTTGACTGTATTTTGAGTTAAACAGTTGTCGCGACTTCAGTTCTAGCCTATAAAGTCAAATCTTGTGTGATTCCTCCATGGTAACATAGCTGCCCGAGGCCGCAAAGTTAGCAAGTACAAGAAATTTCAAAATTGTACGTAATTTAACGGTAGTGCATATGGTCGATGCCGTTTCTCGGCTTCAGAGCTATTTCTTGACTGTATTTTGAGTTAAGCAGTTCTCGCGACTTCAGTTCTAGCCTATAAAGTCAAATCTAGTGTGATTCCTCCATGGTAACATAGCTGCCCGAGGTCGCAAAGTTAGCAAGTACAAGAAATTTGAAAATTGTACGTAATTTCACGGTAGTGCTTATGGTCGATGAAGTTTCTCGGCTTCAGAGCTACTTCTTGACTGTATTTTGAGTTAAGCAGTTGGCGCGACTTCAGTTCTAGCCTATAAAGTCAAATCTTGTGTGATTCCTCCATGGTAACATAGCTGCCCGAGGTCTCAAAGTTAGCAAGTACAAGAAATTTGAAAATTGTACGTAATTTCACGGTAGTGCTTATGGTCGATGCCGTTTCTCGGCTTCAGAGCTACTTCTTGACTGTATTTCGAGTTATGCAGTTGGCGCGACTTCAGTTCTAGCCTATAAAGTCAGATCTTGTGTGGTTCCTCCATGGTAACATAGCTGCATGAGGCCGCAAACTTAGCAAGTACAAGAAATTTGAAAATTGTACGTAATTGCACAGTAGTGCTTATGGTCGATCCCGTTTCTCGGCTTCAGAGCTACTTTCTTGACTGTATTTTGAGTTAAACAGTTGTCGCGACTTCAGTTCTAGCCTATAAAGTCAAATCTTGTGTGATTCCTCCATGGTAACATAGCTGCCCGAGGCCGCAAAGTTAGCAAGTACAAGAAATTTCAAAATTGTACGTAATTTAACGGTAGTGCATATGGTCGATGCCGTTTCTCGGCTTCAGAGCTATTTCTTGACTGTATTTTGAGTTAAGCAGTTCTCGCGACTTCAGTTCTAGCCTATAAAGTCAAATCTAGTGTGATTCCTCCATGGTAACATAGCTGCCCGAGGTCGCAAAGTTAGCAAGTACAAGAAATTTGAAAATTGTACGTAATTTCACGGTAGTGCTTATGGTCGATGAAGTTTCTCGGCTTCAGAGCTACTTCTTGACTGTGTTTTGAGTTAAGCAGTTGGCGCGACTTCAGTTCTAGGCTATAAAGTCAAATCTTGTGTGGTTCCTCCATGGTAACATAGCTGCCCGAGGCCGCAAAGTTAGCAAGTACAAGAAATTTGAAAATTGTACGTAATTGCACAGTAGTGCTTATGGTCGATGCCGTTTCTCGGCTTCAGAGCTATTTCTTGACTGTATTTTGAGTTAAGCAGTTGGCGCGACTTCAGTTCTAGCCTATAAAGTCAAATCTTGTGTGATTCCTCAATGGTAAGATAGCTGCCCGAGGTCGCAAAGTTAGCAAGTACTAGAAATTTGAAAATTGTACGTAATTTCACGGTAGTGCTTATGGTCGATGCCGTTTCTCGGCTTCAGAGCTACTTCTTGACTGTATTTTGAGCTAAGCAGTTGGCGCGACTTCAGTTCTAGCCTATAAAGTCAAATCTTGTGTGGTTCCTCCATGGTAACATAGCTGCCCGAGGCCGCAAAGTTAGCAAGTACAAGAAATTTGAAAATTGTACGTAATTTCACATTAGTGCTTATGGTCGATCCCGTTTCTCGGCTTCAGAGCTACTTTCTTGACTGTATTTTGAGTTAAGCAGTTTCCGCGACTTGAGTTCTAGCCTATAAAGTCAAATCTTGTGTGATTCCTCCATGGTAACATAGCTGCCCGAGGCCGCAAAGTTAGCAAGTACAAGAAATTTGAAAATTGTACGTAATTGCACAGTAGTGCTTATGGTCGATGCCGTTTCTCGGTTTCAGAGCTATTTCTTGACTGTATTTTGACTTAAGCAGTTGGCGCGACTTCAGTTCTAGCCCATAAAGTCAAATCTTGTGTGGTTCCTCCATGGTAACATAGCTGCCCGAGGCCGCAAAGTTAGCAAGTACAAGAAATTTGAAAATTGCACGTAATTTCACGGTAGTGCTTATGGTCGATGCCGTTTCTCGGCTTCAGAGCTACTTCTTGACTGTATTTTGAGTTAAGCAGTTGGCGCGACTTCAGTTCTAGCCTATAAAGTCAAATCTTGTGTGATTCCTCAATGGTAACATAGCTGCCCGAGGTCGCAAAGTTAGCAAGTACAAGAAATTTGAA
This sequence comes from Merodon equestris, assembly GCA_958301585.1. Classification (NCBI taxonomy): domain Eukaryota; kingdom Metazoa; phylum Arthropoda; class Insecta; order Diptera; family Syrphidae; genus Merodon; species Merodon equestris. The sequence continues at coordinate 209,471,708 of OY284413.1, read as the reverse complement.
AATTGTACGTAATTTCACATTAGTGCTTATGGTCGATCCCGTTTCTCGGCTTCAGAGCTACTTTCTTGACTGTATTTTGAGTTAAGAAGTTTCCGCGACTTGAGTTCTAGCCTATAAAGTCAAATCTTGTGTGATTCCTCCATCGTAACATAGCTGCCCGAGGCCGCAAAATTAGCAAGTACAAGAAATTTGAAAATTGTACGTAATTGCACAGTAGTGCTTATGGTCGATCCCGTTTCTCGGCTTCAGAGCTACTTCTTGACTGTATTTTGAGTTAAGCAGTTGGCGCGACTTCAGTTCTAGCCTATAAAGTCAAATCTTGTGTGATTCCTCCATGGTAAGATAGCTGCCCGAGGTCGCAAAGTTAGCAAGTACAAGAAATTTGAAAATTGTACGTAATTTCACGGTAGTGCATATGGTCGATGCCGTTTCTCGGCTTCAGAGCTATTTCTTGACTGTATTTTGAGTTAAGCAGTTGGCGCGACTTCAGTTCTAGCCTATAAAGTCAAATCTTGTGTGATTCCTCCATGGTAACATAGCTGCCCGAGGCCGCAAAATTAGCAAGTACAAGAAATTTGAAAATTGTACGTAATTTCACATTAGTGCTTATGGTCGATCCCGTTTCTCGGCTTCAGAGCTATTTCTTGACTGTATTTTGAGTTAAGCAGTTGGCGCGACTTCAGTTCTAGCCTATAAAGTCAAATCTTGTGTGATTCCTCCATCGTAACATAGCTGCCCGAGGCCGCAAAGTTAGCAAGTACAAGAAATTTCAAAATTGTACGTAATTTAACGGTAGTGCATATGGTCGATGCCGTTTCTCGGCTTCAGAGCTATTTCTTGACTGTATTTTGAGTTAAGCAGTTGGCGCGACTTCAGTTCTAGCCTATAAAGTCAAATCTTGTGTGATTCCTCCATGGTAACTTAGCTGCCCGAGGTCGCAAAGTTAGCAAGTACAAGAAATTTGAAAATTGTACGTAATTTCACGGTAGGGCTTATGGTCGATGCCGTTTCTCGGCTTCAGAGCTACTTCTTGACTGTATTTTGAGTTAAGCAGTTGGCGCGACTTCAGTTCTAGCCTATAAAGTCAAATCTTGTGTGGTTCCTCCATGGTAACATAGCTGCCCGAGGCCGCAAAGTTAGCAAGTACAAGAAATTTGAAAATTGTACGTAATTTCACATTAGTGCTTATGGTCGATCCCGTTTCTCGGCTTCAGAGCTACTTTCTTGACTGTATTTTGAGTTAAGAAGTTTCCGCGACTTGAGTTCTAGCCTATAAAGTCAAATCTTGTGTGATTCCTCCATGGTAACATAGCTGCCCGAGGCCGCAAAGTTAGCAAGTACTAGAAATTTGAAAATTGTACGTAATTTCACGGTAGTGCTTATGGTCGATCCCGTTTCTCGGCTTCAGAGCTATTTCTTGACTGTATTTTGAGTTAAGCAGTTGGCGCGATTTCAGTTCTAGCCTATAAAGTCAAATCTTGTGTGATTCCTCCATGGTAACATAGCTGCCCGAGGCCGCAAAGTTAGCAAGTACAAGAAATTTCAAAATTGTACGTAATTTAACGGTAGTGCATATGGTCGATGCCGTTTCTCGGCTTCAGAGCTATTTCTTGACTGTGTTTTGAGTTAAGCAGTTGGCGCGACTTCAGTTCTAGCCTATAAAGTCAAATCTTGTGTGATTCCTCCATGGTAACATAGCTGCCCGAGGCCGCAAAGTTAGCAAGTACAAGAAATTTCAAAATTGTACGTAATTTAACGGTAGTTTCGCAGTGTATATACAATTATAATAAATGTTTATGTGTGTATTTAAATCATATGATAGAATTCATTCTTAGAAAGTACAATCTAATTTCTTTCTTGCGTTTTTTGAAGTTCACAATATGTTTTAAGTTGTTTGGTAAAGAATTGATAATAGTGCATATGGTCGATGCCGTTTCTCGGCTTCAGAGCTATTTCTTGACTGTATTTTGAGTTAAGCAGTTGGCGCGACTTCAGTTCTAGCCTATAAAGTCAAATCTTGTGTGATTCCTCCATGGTAACATAGCTGCCCGAGGCCGCAAAGTTAGCAAGTACAAGAAATTTGAAAATTGTACGTAATTGCACAGTAGTGCTTATCGTCGATGCCGTTTCTCGGTTTCAGAGCTATTTCTTGACTGTATTTTGAGTTAAGCAGTTGGCGCGACTTCAGTTCTAGCCTATAAAGTCAAATCTTGTGTGGTTCCTCCATGGTAACATAGCTGCCCGAGGCCGCAAAGTTAGCAAGTACAAGAAATTTGAAAATTGTACGTAATTGCACAGTAGTGCTTATGGTCGATCCCGTTTCTCGGCTTCAGAGCTACTTTCTTGACTGTATTTTGAGTTAAACAGTTGTCGCGACTTCAGTTCTAGCCTATAAAGTCAAATCTTGTGTGATTCCTCCATGGTAACATAGCTGCCCGAGGCCGCAAAGTTAGCAAGTACAAGAAATTTCAAAATTGTACGTAATTTAACGGTAGTGCATATGGTCGATGCCGTTTCTCGGCTTCAGAGCTATTTCTTGACTGTATTTTGAGTTAAGCAGTTGGCGCGACTTCAGTTCTAGCCTATAAAGTCAAATCTTGTGTGGTTCCTCCATGGTAACATAGCTGCCCGAGGCCGCAAAGTTAGCAAGTACAAGAAATTTGAAAATTGTACGTAATTGCACAGTAGTGCTTATGGTCGATGCCGTTTCTCGGTTTCAGAGCTATTTCTTGACTGTATTTTGAGTTAAACAGTTGTCGCGACTTCAGTTCTAGCCTATAAAGTCAAATCTTGTGTGATTCCTCCATGGTAACATAGCTGCCCGAGGCCGCAAAGTTAGCAAGTACAAGAAATTTCAAAATTGTACGTAATTTAACGGTAGTTTCGCAGTGTATATACAATTATAATAAATGTTTATGTGTGTATTTAAATCATATGATAGAATTCATTCTTAGAAAGTACAATCTAATTTCTTTCTTGCGTTTTTTGAAGTTCACAATATGTTTTAAGTTGTTTGGTAAAGAATTGATAATAGTGCATATGGTCGATGCCGTTTCTCGGCTTCAGAGCTATTTCTTGACTGTATTTTGAGTTAAGCAGTTGGCGCGACTTCAGTTCTAGCCTATAAAGTCAAATCTTGTGTGATTCCTCCATGGTAACATAGCTGCCCGAGGCCGCAAAGTTAGCAAGTACAAGAAATTTGAAAATTGTACGTAATTGCACAGTAGTGCTTATCGTCGATGCCGTTTCTCGGTTTCAGAGCTATTTCTTGACTGTATTTTGAGTTAAGCAGTTGGCGCGACTTCAGTTCTAGCCTATAAAGTCAAATCTTGTGTGGTTCCTCCATGGTAACATAGCTGCCCGAGGCCGCAAAGTTAGCAAGTACAAGAAATTTGAAAATTGTACGTAATTGCACAGTAGTGCTTATGGTCGATCCCGTTTCTCGGCTTCAGAGCTACTTTCTTGACTGTATTTTGAGTTAAACAGTTGTCGCGACTTCAGTTCTAGCCTATAAAGTCAAATCTTGTGTGATTCCTCCATGGTAACATAGCTGCCCGAGGCCGCAAAGTTAGCAAGTACAAGAAATTTCAAAATTGTACGTAATTTAACGGTAGTTTCGCAGTGTATATACAATTATAATAAATGTTTATGTGTGTATTTAAATCATATGATAGAATTCATTCTTAGAAAGTACAATCTAATTTCTTTCTTGCGTTTTTTGAAGTTCACAATATGTTTTAAGTTGTTTGGTAAAGAATTGATAATAGTGCATATGGTCGATGCCGTTTCTCGGCTTCAGAGCTATTTCTTGACTGTATTTTGAGTTAAGCAGTTGGCGCGACTTCAGTTCTAGCCTATAAAGTCAAATCTTGTGTGATTCCTCCATGGTAACATAGCTGCCCGAGGCCGCAAAGTTAGCAAGTACAAGAAATTTCAAAATTGTACGTAATTTAACGGTAGTGCATATGGTCGATGCCGTTTCTCGGCTTCAGAGCTATTTCTTGACTGTATTTTGAGTTAAGCAGTTGGCGCGACTTCAGTTCTAGCCTATAAAGTCAAATCTTGTGTGATTCCTCCATGGTAACATAGCTGAACGAGGTCGCAAAGTTAGCAAGTACAAGAAATTTGAAAATTGTACGTAATTTCACGGTAGTGCTTATGGTCGATGAAGTTTCTCGGCTTCAGAGCTACTTCTTGACTGTATTTTGAGTTAAGCAGTTGGCGCGACTTCAGTTCTAGGCTATAAAGTCAAATCTTGTGTGGTTCCTCCATGGTAACATAGCTGCCCGAGGCCGCAAAGTTAGCAAGTACAAGAAATTTGAAAATTGTACGTAATTTCACATTAGTGCTTATGGTCGATTCCGTTTCTCGGCTTCAGAGCTACTTTCTTGACTGTATTTTGAGTTAAGCAGTTTCCGCGACTTGAGTTCTAGCCTATAAAGTCAAATCTTGTGTGATTCCTCCATGGTAACATAGCTGCCCGAGGCCGCAAAGTTAGCAAGTACAAGAAATTTGAAAATTGTACGTAATTGCACAGTAGTGCTTATGGTCGATGCCGTTTCTCGGTTTCAGAGCTATTTCTTGACTGTATTTTGAGTTAAGCAGTTGGCGCGACTTCAGTTCTAGCCTATAAAGTCAAATCTTGTGTGGTTCCTCCATGGTAACATAGCTGCCCGAGGCCGCAAAGTTAGCAAGTACAAGAAATTTGAAAATTGTACGTAATTTCACATTAGTGCTTATGGGCGATCCCGTTTCTCGGCTTCAGAGCTACTTTCTTGACTGTATTTTGAGTTAAGAAGTTTCCGTGACTTGAGTTCTAGCCTATAAAGTCAAATCTTGTGTGATTCCTCCATGGTAACATAGCTGCCCAAGGTCGCAAAGTTAGCAAGTACAAGAAATTTGAAAATTGTACGTAATTCCACGGCAGTGCTTATGGTCGATGCCGTTCCTCGGCTTCAGAGCTACTTCTTGACTGTATTTTGAGTTAAGCAGTTGGCGCGACTTCAGTTCTAGCCTATAAAGTCAAATCTTGCGTGGTTCCTCCATGGTAACATAGCTGCCCGAGGCCGCAAAGTTAGCAAGTACAAGAAATTTGAAAATTGTACGTAATTTCACATTAGTGCTTATGGTCGATCCCGTTTCTCGGCTTCAGAGCTGCTTTCTTGACTGTATTTTGAGTTAAGAAGTTTCCGCGACTTGAGTTCTAGCCTATAAAGTCAAATCTTGTGTGATTCCTCCATGGTAACATAGCTGCCCGAGGCCGCAAAGTTAGCAAGTACAAGAAATTTGAAAATTGTACGTAATTTCACATTAGTGCTTATGGTCGATCCCGTTTCTCGGCTTCAGAGCTACTTTCTTGACTGTATTTTGAGTTAAGAAGTTTCCGCGACTTGAGTTCTAGCCTATAAAGTCAAATCTTGTGTGATTCCTCCATGGTAACATAGCTGCCCGAGGCCGCAAAGTTAGCAAGTACTAGAAATTTGAAAATTGTACGTAATTTCACGGTAGTGCTTATGGTCGATGCCGTTTCTCGGCTTCAGAGCTACTTTCTTGACTGTATTTTGAGTTAAACAGTTGGCGCGACTTCAGTTCTAGCCTATAAAGTCCAATCTTGTGTGGTTCCTCCATGGTAACATAGCTGCCCGAGGCCGCAAAGTTAGCAAGTACAAGAAATTTCAAAATAGTACGTAATTTCACATTGGTGCTTATGGTCGATCCCGTTTCTCGGCTTCAGAGCTACTTTCTTGACTGTATTTTGAGTTAAGCAGTTTCCGCGACTTGAGTTCTAGCCTATAAAGTCAAATCTTGTGTGATTCCTCCATGGTAACATAGCTGCCCGAGGCCGCAAAGTTAGCAAGTACAAGAAACTTGAAAATTGTACGTAATTGCACAGTAGTGCTTATGGTCGATGCCGTTTCTCGGTTTCAGAGCTATTTCTTGACTGTATTTTGAGTTAAGCAGTTGGCGCGACTTCAGTTCTAGCCTATAAAGTCAAATCTTGTGTGGTTCCTCCATGGTAACATAGCTGCCCGAGGCCGCAAAGTTAGCAAGTACAAGAAATTTGAAAATTGCAAGTAATTTCACGGTAGTGCTTATGGTCGATGCCGTTTCTCGGCTTCAGAGCTACTTCTTGACTGTATTTTGAGTTAAGCAGTTGGCGCGACTTCAGTTCTAGCCTATAAAGTCCAATCTTGTGTGGTTCCTCCATGGTAACATAGCTGCCCGAGGCCGCAAAGTTAGCAAGTACAAGAAATTTCAAAATTGTGCGTAATTTCACGGTAGTGCTTATGGTCGATGCCGTTTCTCGGCTTCAGAGCTACTTCTTGACTGTATTTTGAGTTCAGCAGTTGGCGCGACTTCAGTTCTAGCCTATAAAGTCAAATCTTGTGTGATTCCTCAATGGTAACATAGCTGCCCGAGGTCGCAAAGTTAGCAAGTACAAGAAATTTGAAAATTGTACGTAATTGCACAGTAGTGCTTATGGTCGATGCCGTTTCTCGGCTTCAGAGCTACTTTCTTGACTGTATTTTGAGTTAAACAGTTGGCGCGACTTCAGTTCTAGCCTATAAAGTCCAATCTTGTGTGGTTCCTCCATGGTAACATAGCTGCCCGAGGTCGCAAAGTTAGCAAGTACAAGAAATTTGAAAATTGTACGTAATTTCACGGTAGTGCTTATGGTCGATGCCGTTTCTCGGCTTCAGAGCTACTTCTTGACTGTATTTTGAGTTAAGCAGTTGGCGCGACTTCAGTTCTAGCCTATAAAGTCAAATCTTGTGTGATTCCTCCATGGTAACATAGCTGCCCGAGGTCGCAAAGTTAGCAAGTACAAGAAATTTGAAAATTGTACGTAATTTCACGGTAGTGCTTATGGTCGATGCCGTTTCTCGGCTTCAGAGCTATTTCTTGACTGTATTTTGAGTTAGGCAGTTGGCGCGACTTCTATAAAGTACAAAGCGACCTATAAAGTCAAATCTTGTGTGGTTCCTCCATGGTAACATAGCTGCCCGAGGCCGCAAAGTTAGCAAGTACAAGAAATTTGAAAATTGTACGTAATTTCACATTAGTGCTTATGGTCGATGCCGTTTCTCGGCTTCAGAGCTACTTCTTGACTGTATTTTGAGTTAAGCAGTTGGCGCGACTTCAGTTCTAGCCTATAAAGTCAAATCTTGTGTGATTCCTCCATGGTAACATAGCTGCCCGAGGTCGCAAAGTTAGCAAGTACAAGAAATTTGAAAATTGTACGTAATTTCACGGTAGTGCTTATGGTCGATGAAGTTTCTCGGCTTCAGAGCTACTTCTTGACTGTATTTTGAGTTAAGCAGTTGGCGCGACTTCAGTTCTAGGCTATAAAGTCAAATCTTGTGTGGTTCCTCCATGGTAACATAGCTGCCCGAGGCCGCAAAGTAGTGCTTATGGTCGATGCCGTTTCTCGGCTTCAGAGCTACTTCTTGACTGTATTTTGAGTTAAGCAGTTGGCGCGACTTCAGTTCTAGCCTATAAAGTCAAATCTTGTGTGATTCCTCAATGGTAACATAGCTGCCCGAGGTCGCAAAGTTAGCAAGTACAAGAAATTTGAAAATTGTACGTAATTGCACAGTAGTGCTTATGGTCGATGCCGTTTCTCGGCTTCAGAGCTACTTTCTTGACTGTATTTTGAGTTAAACAGTTGGCGCGACTTCAGTTCTAGCCTATAAAGTCCAATCTTGTGTGGTTCCTCCATGGTAACATAGCTGCCCGAGGCCGCAAAGTTAGCAAGTACAAGAAATTTCAAAATTGTACGTAATTTCACATTAGTGCTTATGGTCGATCCCGTTTCTCGGCTTCAGAGCTACTTTCTTGACTGTATTTTGAGTTAAGCAGTTTCCGCGACTTCAGTTCTAGCCTATAAAGTACAATCTTGTGTGGTTCCTCCATGGTAACATAGCTGCCCGAGGTCGCAAAGTTAGCAAGTACAAGAAATTTGAAAATCGTACGTAATTTCACGGTAGTGCTTATGGTCGATGCCGTTTCTCGGCTTCAGAGCTACTTCTTGACTGTATTTTGAGTTAAGCAGTTGGCGCGACTTCAGTTCTAGCCTATAAAGTCAAATCTTGTGTGATTCCTCCATGGTAACATAGCTGCCCGAGGTCGCAAAGTTAGCAAGTACAAGAAATTTGAAAATTGTACGTAATTTCACGGTAGTGCTTATGGTCGATGCCGTTTCTCGGCTTCAGAGCTATTTCTTGACTGTATTTTGAGTTAGGCAGTTGGCGCGACTTCAGTTCTAGCCTATAAAGTCAAATCTTGTGTGGTTCCTCCATGGTAACATAGCTGCCCGAGGCCGCAAAGTTAGCAAGTACAAGAAATTTGAAAATTGTACGTAATTTCACATTAGTGCTTATGGTCGATGCCGTTTCTCGGCTTCAGAGCTACTTCTTGACTGTATTTTGAGTTAAGCAGTTGGCGCGACTTCAGTTCTAGCCTATAAAGTCAAATCTTGTGTGATTCCTCCATGGTAACATAGCTGCCCGAGGTCGCAAAGTTAGCAAGTACAAGAAATTTGAAAATTGTACGTAATTTCACGGTAGTGCTTATGGTCGATGCCGTTTCTCGGCTTCAAAGCTATTTCTTGACTGTATTTTGAGTTAAGCAGTTGGCGCGACTTCAGTTCTAGCCTATAAAGTCAAATCTTGTGTGATTCCTCCATGGTAACATAGCTGCCCGAGGTCGCAAAGTTAGCAAGTACAAGAAATTTGAAAATTGTACGTAATTTCACGGTAGTGCTTATGGTCGATGCCGTTTCTCGGTTTCAGAGCTATTTCTTGACTGTATTTTGAGTTAAGCAGTTGGCGCGACTTCAGTTCTAGCCTATAAAGTCAAATCTTGTGTGGTTCCTCCATGGTAACATAGCTGCCCGAGGCCGCAAAGTTAGCAAGTACAAGAAATTTGAAAATTGCACGTAATTTCACGGTAGTGCTTATGGTCGATGCCGTTTCTCGGCTTCAGAGCTACTTCTTGACTGTATTTTGAGTTAAGCAGTTGGCGCGACTTCAGTTCTAGCCTATAAAGTCAAATCTTGTGTGATTCCTCAATGGTAACATAGCTGCCCGAGGTCGCAAAGTTAGCAAGTACAAGAAATTTGAAAATTGTACGTAATTGCACAGTAGTGCTTATGGTCGATGCCGTTTCTCGGCTTCAGAGCTACTTTCTTGACTGTATTTTGAGTTAAACAGTTGGCGCGACTTCAGTTCTAGCCTATAAAGTCCAATCTTGTGTGGTTCCTCCATGGTAACATAGCTGCCCGAGGCCGCAAAGTTAGCAAGTACAAGAAATTTCAAAATTGTACGTAATTTCACGGTAGTGCTTATGGTCGATGCCGTTTCTCGGCTTCAGAGCTACTTCTTGACTGTATTTTGAGTTAAGCAGTTGGCGCGACTTCAGTTCTAGCCTATAAAGTCAAATCTTGTGTGATTCCTCAATGGTAACATAGCTGCCCGAGGTCGCAAAGTTAGCAAGTACAAGAAATTTGAAAATTGTACGTAATTGCACAGTAGTGCTTATGGTCGATGCCGTTTCTCGGCTTCAGAGCTACTTTCTTGACTGTATTTTGAGTTAAACAGTTGGCGCGACTTCAGTTCTAGCCTATAAAGTCCAATCTTGTGTGGTTCCTCCATGGTAACATAGCTGCCCGAGGCCGCAAAGTTAGCAAGTACAAGAAATTTCAAAATTGTACGTAATTTCACATTAGTGCTTATGGTCGATCCCGTTTCTCGGCTTCAGAGCTACTTTCTTGACTGTATTTTGAGTTAAGCAGTTTCCGCGACTTGAGTTCTAGCCTATAAAGTCAAATCTTGTGTGATTCCTCCATGGTAACATAGCTGCCCGAGGCCGCAAAGTTAGCAAGTACAAGAAATTTGAAAATTGTACGTAATTGCACAGTAGTGCTTATGGTCGATGCCGTTTCTCGGTTTCAGAGCTATTTCTTGACTGTATTTTGAGTTAAGCAGTTGGCGCGACTTCAGTTCTAGCCTATAAAGTCAAATCTTGTGTGGTTCCTCCATGGTAACATAGCTGCCCGAGGCCGCAAAGTTAGCAAGTACAAGAAATTTGAAAATTGCAAGTAATTTCACGGTAGTGCTTATGGTCGATGCCGTTTCTCGGCTTCAGAGCTACTTCTTGACTGTATTTTGAGTTAAGCAGTTGGCGCGACTTCAGTTCTAGCCTATAAAGTCAAATCTTGTGTGATTCCTCAATGGTAACATAGCTGCCCGAGGTCGCAAAGTTAGCTAGTACAAGAAATTTGAAAATTGTACGTAATTGCACAGTAGTGCTTATGGTCGATGCCGTTTCTCGGCTTCAGAGCTACTTTCTTGACTGTATTTTGAGTTAAACAGTTGGCGCGACTTCAGTTCTAGCCTATAAAGTCCAATCTTGTGTGGTTCCTCCATGGTAACATAGCTGCCCGAGGTCGCAAAGTTAGCAAGTACAAGAAATTTGAAAATTGTACGTAATTTCACGGTAGTGCTTATGGTCGATGCCGTTTCTCGGTTTCAGAGCTATTTCTTGACTGTATTTTGAGTTAAGCAGTTGGCGCGACTTCAGTTCTAGCCTATAAAGTCAAATCTTGTGTGGTTCCTCCATGGTAACATAGCTGCCCGAGGCCGCAAAGTTAGCAAGTACAAGAAATTTGAAAATTGCACGTAATTTCACGGTAATGCTTATGGTCGATGCCGTTTCTCGGCTTCAGAGCTACTTCTTGACTGTATTTTGAGTTAAACAGTTGGCGCGACTTCAGTTCTAGCCTATAAAGTCCAATCTTGTGTGGTTCCTCCATGGTAACATAGCTGCCCGAGGCCGCAAAGTTAGCAAGTACAAGAAATTTGAAAATTGTACGTAATTTCACATTAGTGCTTATGGTCGATGCCGTTTCTCGGCTTCAGAGCTACTTCTTGACTGTATTTTGAGTTAAGCAGTTGGCGCGACTTCAGTTCTAGCCTATAAAGTCAAATCTTGTGTGATTCCTCCATGGTAACATAGCTGCCCGAGGCCGCAAAGTTAGCAAGTACAAGAAATTTGAAAATTGTACGTAATTGCACAGTAGTGCTTATGGTCGATCCCGTTTCTCGGTTTCAGAGCTATTTCTTGACTGTATTTTGAGTTAAGCAGTTGGCGCGACTTCAGTTCTAGCCTATAAAGTCAAATCTTGTGTGGTTCCTCCATGGTAACATAGCTGCCCGAGGCCGCAAAGTTAGCAAGTACAAGAAATTTGAAAATTGCACGTAATTTCACGGTAGTGCTTATGGTCGATGCCGTTTCTCGGCTTCAGAGCTACTTCTTGACTGTATTTTGAGTTAAGCAGTTGGCGCGACTTCAGTTCTAGCCTATAAAGTCAAATCTTGTGTGATTCCTCAATGGTAACATAGCTGCCCGAGGTCGCAAAGTTAGCAAGTACAAGAAATTTGAAAATTGTACGTAATTGCACAGTAGTGCTTATGGTCGATGCCGTTTCTCGGCTTCAGAGCTACTTTCTTGACTGTATTTTGAGTTAAACAGTTGGCGCGACTTCAGTTCTAGCCTATAAAGTCCAATCTTGTGTGGTTCCTCCATGGTAACATAGCTGCCCGAGGCCGCAAAGTTAGCAAGTACAAGAAATTTCAAAATTGTACGTAATTTCACATTAGTGCTTATGGTCGATCCCGTTTCTCGGCTTCAGAGCTACTTTCTTGACTGTATTTTGAGTTAAGCAGTTTCCGCGACTTGAGTTCTAGCCTATAAAGTCAAATCTTGTGTGATTCCTCCATGGTAACATAGCTGTCCGAGGCCGCAAAGTTAGCAAGTACAAGAAATTTGAAAATTGTACGTAATTGCACAGTAGTGCTTATGGTCGATGCCGTTTCTCGGTTTCAGAGCTATTTCTTGACTGTATTTTGAGTTAAGCAGTTGGCGCGACTTCAGTTCTAGCCTATAAAGTCAAATCTTGTGTGGTTCCTCCATGGTAACATAGCTGCCCGAGGCCGCAAAGTTAGCAAGTACAAGAAATTTGAAAATTGCACGTAATTTCACGGTAATGCTTATGGTCGATGCCGTTTCTCGGCTTCAGAGCTACTTCTTGACTGTATTTTGAGTTAAACAGTTGGCGCCACTTCAGTTCTAGCCTATAAAGTCCAATCTTGTGTGGTTCCTCCATGGTAACATAGCTGCCCGAGGCCGCAAAGTTAGCAAGTACAAGAAATTTGAAAATTGTACGTAATTTCACATTAGTGCTTATGGTCGATGCCGTTTCTCGGCTTCAGAGCTACTTCTTGACTGTATTTTGAGTTAAGCAGTTGGCGCGACTTCAGTTCTAGCCTATAAAGTCAAATCTTGTGTGATTCCTCCATGGTAACATAGCTGCCCGAGGCCGCAAAGTTAGCAAGTACAAGAAATTTGAAAATTGTACGTAATTGCACAGTAGTGCTTATGGTCGATCCCGTTTCTCGGTTTCAGAGCTATTTCTTGACTGTATTTTGAGTGAAGCAGTTGGCGCGACTTCAGTTCTAGCCTATAAAGTCAAATCTTGTGTGGTTCCTCTATGGTAACATAGCTGCCCGAGGCCGCAAAGTTAGCAAGTACAAGAAATTTGAAAATTGTACGTAATTGCACAGTAGTGCTTATGGTCGATCCCGTTTCCCGGCTTCAGAGCTACTTTCTTGACTGTATTTTGAGTTAAACAGTTGTCGCGACTTCAGTTCTAGCCTATAAAGTCAAATCTTGTGTGATTCCTCCATGGTAACATAGCTGCCCGAGGTCGCAAAGTTAGCAAGTACAAGAAATTTGAAAATTGTACGTAATTTCACGGTAGTGCTTATGGTCGATGCCGTTTCTCGGCTTCAGAGCTATTTCTTGACTGTATTTTGAGTTAAGCAGTTGGCGCGACTTCAGTTCTAGCCTATAAAGTCAAATCTTGTGTGATTCCTCCATGGTAACATAGCTGCCCGAGGTCGCAAAGTTAGCAAGTACAAGAAATTTGAAAATTGTACGTAATTTCACGGTAGTGCTTATGGTCGATGCCGTTTCTCGGCTTCAGAGCTACTTCTTGACTGTATTTTGAGCTAAGCAGTTGGCGCGACTTCAGTTCTAGCCTATAAAGTCAAATCTTGTGTGGTTCCTCCATGGTAACATAGCTGCCCGAGGCCGCAAAGTTAGCAAGTACAAGAAATTTGAAAATTGTACGTAATTTCACATTAGTGCTTATGGTCGATCCCGTTTCTCGGCTTCAGAGCTACTTTCTTGAGTGTATTTTGAGTTAAGCAGTTTCCGCGACTTGAGTTCTAGCCTATAAAGTCAAATCTTGTGTGATTCCTCCATGTTAACATAGCTGCCCGAGGCCGCAAAGTTAGCAAGTACAAGAAATTTGAAAATTGTACGTAATTGCACAGTAGTGCTTATGGTCGATGCCGTTTCTCGGTTTCAGAGCTATTTCTTGACTGTATTTTGAGTTAAGCAGTTGGCGCGACTTCAGTTCTAGCCTATAAAGTCAAATCTTGTGTGGTTCCTCCATGGTAACATAGCTGCCCGAGGCCGCAAAGTTAGCAAGTACAAGAAATTTGAAAATTGCACGTAATTTCACGGTAGTGCTTATGGTCGATGCCGTTTCTCGGCTTCAGAGCTACTTCTTGACTGTATTTTGAGTTAAGCAGTTGGCGCGACTTCAGTTCTAGCCTATAAAGTCAAATCTTGTGTGATTCCTCAATGGTAACATAGCTGCCCGAGGTCGCAAAGTTAGCAAGTACAAGAAATTTGAAAATTGTACGTAATTGCACAGTAGTGCTTATGGTCGATGCCGTTTCTCGGCTTCAGAGCTACTTTCTTGACTGTATTTTGAGTTAAACAGTTGGCGCGACTTCAGTTCTAGCCTATAAAGTCCAATCTTGTGTGGTTCCTCCATGGTAACATAGCTGCCCGAGGCCGCAAAGTTAGCAAGTACAAGAAATTTGAAAATTGTACGTAATTTCACATTAGTGCTTATGGTCGATGCCGTTTCTCGGCTTCAGAGCTACTTCTTGACTGTATTTTGAGTTAAGCAGTTGGCGCCACTTCAGTTCTAGCCTATAAAGTCAAATCTTGTGTGATTCCTCCATGGTAACATAGCTGCCCGAGGCCGCAAAATTAGCAAGTACAAGAAATTTGAAAATTGTACGTAATTTCACGGTAGTGCATATGGTCGATGCCGTTTCTCGGCTTCAGAGCTATTTCTTGACTGTATTTTGAGTTAAGCAGTTGGCGCGACTTCAGTTCTAGCCTATAAAGTCAAATCTTGTGTGATTCCTCCATGGTAACATAGCTGCCCGAGGCCGCAAAATTAGCAAGTACAAGAAATTTGAAAATTGTACGTAATTTCACATTAGTGCTTATGGTCGATCCCGTTTCTCGGCTTCAGAGCTATTTCTTGACTGTATTTTGAGTTAAGCAGTTGGCGCGACTTCAGTTCTAGCCTATAAAGTCAAATCTTGTGTGATTCCTCCATGGTAACATAGCTGCCCGAGGCCGCAAAGTTAGCAAGTACAAGAAATTTCAAAATTGTACGTAATTTAACGGTAGTGCATATGGTCGATGCCGTTTCTCGGCTTCAGAGCTATTTCTTGACTGTATTTTGAGTTAAGCAGTTGGCGCGACTTCAGTTCTAGCCTATAAAGTCAAATCTTGTGTGATTCCTCCATGGTAACTTAGCTGCCCGAGGTCGCAAAGTTAGCAAGTACAAGAAATTTGAAAATTGTACGTAATTTCACGGTAGGGCTTATGGTCGATGCCGTTTCTCGGCTTCAGAGCTACTTCTTGACTGTATTTTGAGTTAAGCAGTTGGCGCGACTTCAGTTCTAGCCTATAAAGTCAAATCTTGTGTGGTTCCTCCATGGTAACATAGCTGCCCGAGGCCGCAAAGTTAGCAAGTACAAGAAATTTGAAAATTGTACGTAATTTCACATTAGTGCTTATGGTCGATCCCGTTTCTCGGCTTCAGAGCTACTTTCTTGACTGTATTTTGAGTTAAGAAGTTTCCGCGACTTGAGTTCTAGCCTATAAAGTCAAATCTTGTGTGATTCCTCCATGGTAACATAGCTGCCCGAGGCCGCAAAGTTAGCAAGTACTAGAAATTTGAAAATTGTACGTAATTTCACGGTAGTGCTTATGGTCGATGCCGTTTCTCGGCTTCAGAGCTACTTCTTGACTGTATTTTGAGCTAAGCAGTTGGCGCGACTTCAGTTCTAGCCTATAAAGTCAAATCTTGTGTGGTTCCTCCATGGTAACATAGCTGCCCGAGGCCGCAAAGTTAGCAAGTACAAGAAATTTGAAAATTGTACGTAATTTCACATTAGTGCTTATGGTCGATCCCGTTTCTCGGCTTCAGAGCTACTTTCTTGACTGTATTTTGAGTTAAGAAGTTTCCGCGACTTGAGTTCTAGCCTATAAAGTCAAATCTTGTGTGATTCCTCCATGGTAACATAGCTGCCCGAGGCCGCAAAGTTAGCAAGTACAAGAAATTTGAAAATTGTACGTAATTTCACGGTAGTGCATATGGTCGATGCCGTTTCTCGGCTTCAGAGCTATTTCTTGACTGTATTTTGAGTTAAGCAGTTGGCGCGACTTCAGTTCTAGCCTATAAAGTCAAATCTTGTGTGATTCCTCCATGGTAACATAGCTGCCCGAGGCCGCAAAATTAGCAAGTACAAGAAATTTGAAAATTGTACGTAATTTCACATTAGTGCTTATGGTCGATCCCGTTTCTCGGCTTCAGAGCTATTTCTTGACTGTATTTTGAGTTAAGCAGTTGGCGCGACTTCAGTTCTAGCCTATAAAGTCAAATCTTGTGTGGTTCCTCCATGGTAACATAGCTGCCCGAGGCCGCAAAGTTAGCAAGTACAAGAAATTTGAAAATTGTACGTAATTGCACAGTAGTGCTTATGGTCGATCCCGTTTCTCGGCTTCACAGCTACTTTCTTGACTGTATTTTGAGTTAAACAGTTGTCGCGACTTCAGTTCTAGCCTATAAAGTCAAATCATGTGTGATTCCTCCATGGTAACATAGCTGCCCGAGGCCGCAAAGTTAGCAAGTACAAGAAATTTCAAAATTGTACTAATTTCACGGTAGTGCTTATGGTCGATGCCGTTTCTCGGCTTCAGAGCTACTTCTTGACTGTATTTTGAGTTAAGCAGTTGGCGCGACTTCAGTTCTAGCCTATAAAGTCCAATCTTGTGTGGTTCCTCCATGGTAACATAGCTGCCCGAGGCCGCAAAGTTAGCAAGTACAAGAAATTTCAAAATTGTACGTAATTTCACATTAGTGCTTATGGTCGATGCCGTTTCTCGGCTTCAGAGCTACTTCTTGACTGTATTTTGAGTTAAGCAGTTGGCGCGACTTCAGTTCTAGCCTATAAAGTCAAATCTTGTGTGATTCCTCCATGGTAACATAGCTGCCCGAGGCCGCAAAGTTAGCAAGTACAAGAAATTTGAAAATTGTACGTAATTTAACGGTAGTGCATATGGTCGATGCCGTTTCTCGACTTCAGAGCTATTTCTTGACTGTATTTTGAGTTAAGCAGTTGGCGCGACTTCAGTTCTAGCCTATAAAGTCAAATCTTGTGTGATTCCTCCATGGTAACATAGCTGCCCGAGGTCGCAAAGTTAGCAAGTACAAGAAATTTGAAAATTGTACGTAATTTCACGGTAGTGCTTATGGTCGATGCCGTTTCTCGGCTTCAGAGCTACTTCTTGACTGTATTTTGAGTTAAGCAGTTGGCGCGACTTCAGTTCTAGCCTATAAAGTCAAATCTTGCGTGGTTCCTCCATGGTAACATAGCTGCCCGAGGCCGCAAAGTTAGCAAGTACAAGAAATTTGAAAATTGTACGTTATTTCACATTAGTGCTTATGGTCGATCCCGTTTCTCGGCTTCAGAGCTACTTTCTTGACTGTATTTTGAGTTAAGAAGTTTCCGCGACTTGAGTTCTAGCCTATAAAGTCAAATCTTGTGTGATTCCTCCATGGTAACATAGCTGCCCGAGGCCGCAAAGTTAGCAAGTACTAGAAATTTGAAAATTGTACGTAATTTCACGGTAGTGCTTATGGTCGATGCCGTTTCTCGGCTTCAGAGCTACTTTCTTGACTGTATTTTGAGTTAAGCAGTTTCCGCGACTTGAGTTCTAGCCTATAAAGTCAAATCTTGTGTGATTCCTCCATGGTAACATAGCTCTCCGAGGCCGCAAAGTTAGCAAGTACAAGAAATTTGAAAATTGTACGTAATTGCACAGTAGTGCTTATGGTCGATGCCGTTTCTCGGTTTCAGAGCTATTTCTTGACTGTATTTTGAGTTAAGCAGTTGGCGCGACTTCAGTTCTAGCCTATAAAGTCAAATCTTGTGTGGTTCCTCCATGGTAACATAGCTGCCCGAGGCCGCAAAGTTAGCAAGTACAAGAAATTTGAAAATTGCACGTAATTTCACGGTAGTGCTTATGGTCGATGCCGTTTCTCGGCTTCAGAGCTACTTCTTGACTGTATTTTGAGTTAAGCAGTTGGCGCGACTTCAGTTCTAGCCTATAAAGTCAAATCTTGCGTGGTTCCTCCATGGTAACATAGCTGCCCGAGGCCGCAAAGTTAGCAAGTACAAGAAATTTGAAAATTGTACGTAATTTCACATTAGTGCTTATGGTCGATCCCGTTTCTCGGCTTCAGAGCTACTTTCTTGACTGTATTTTGAGTTAAGAAGTTTCCTCGACTTGAGTTCTAGCCTATAAAGTCAAATCTTGTGTGATTTCTCCATGGTAACATAGCTGCCCGAGGCCGCAAAGTTAGCAAGTACTAGAAATTTGAAAATTGTACGTAATTTCACGGTAATGCTTATGGTCGATGCCGTTTCTCGGCTTCAGAGCTACTTTCTTGACTGTATTTTGAGTTAAGCAGTTTCCGCGACTTGAGTTCTAGCCTATAAAGTCAAATCTTGTGTGATTCCTCCATGGTAACATAGCTCTCCGAGGCCGCAAAATTAGCAAGTACAAGAAATTTGAAAATTGTACGTAATTGCACAGTAGTGCTTATGGTCGATGCCGTTTCTCGGTTTCAGAGCTATTTCTTGACTGTATTTTGAGTTAATCAGTTGGCGCGACTTCAGTTCTAGCCTATAAAGTCAAATCTTGTGTGGTTCCTCCATGGTAACATAGCTGCCCGAGGCCGCAAAGTTAGCAAGTACAAGAAATTTGAAAATTGCACGTAATTTCACGGTAGTGCTTATGGTCGATGCCGTTTCTCGGCTTCAGAGCTACTTCTTGACTGTATTTTGAGTTAAGCAGTTGGCGCGATTTCAGTTCTAGCCTATAAAGTCAAATCTTGTGTGATTCCTCAATGGTAACAGAGCTGCCCGAGGCCGCAAAGTTAGCAAGTACAAGAAATTTGAAAATTGTACGTAATTTCACATTAGTGCTTATGGTCGATCCCGTTTCTCGGCTTCAGAGCTACTTTCTTGACTGTATTTTGAGTTAAGAAGTTTCCGCGACTTGAGTTCTAGCCTATAAAGTCAAATCTTGTGTGATTCCTCCATGGTAACATAGCTGCCCGAGGCCGCAAAGTTAGCAAGTACTAGAAATTTGAAAATTGTACGTAATTTCACGGTAGTGCTTATGGTCGATGCCGTTTCTCGGCTTCAGAGCTACTTTCTTGACTGTATTTTGAGTTAAGCAGTTTCCGCGACTTGAGTTCTAGCCTATAAAGTCAAATCTTGTGTGATTCCTCCATGGTAACGTAGCTCTCCGAGGCCTCAAAGTTAGCAAGTACAAGAAATTTGAAAATTGTACGTAATTGCACAGTAGTGCTTATGGTCGATGCCGTTTCTCGGTTTCAGAGCTATTTCTTGACTGTATTTTGAGTTAAGCAGTTGGCGCGACTTCAGTTCTAGCCTATAAAGTCAAATCTTGTGTGGTTCCTCCATGGCAACATAGCTGCCCGAGGCCGCAAAGTTAGCAAGTACAAGAAATTTGAAAATTGCACGTAATTTCACGGTAGTGCTTATGGTCGATGCCGTTTCTCGGCTTCAGAGCTACTTCTTGACTGTATTTTGAGTTAAGCAGTTGGCGCGACTTCAGTTCTAGCCTATAAAGTCAAATCTTGCGTGGTTCCTCCATGGTAACATAGCTGCCCGAGGCCGCAAAGTTAGCAAGTACAAGAAATTTGAAAATTGTACGTAATTGCACAGTAGTGCTTATGGTCGATGCCGTTTCTCGGCTTCAGAGCTACTTTCTTGACTGTATTTTGAGTTAAACAGTTGGCGCGACTTCAGTTCTAGCCTATAAAGTCCAATCTTGTGTGATTCCTCCATGGTAACATAGCTGCCCGAGGCCGCAAAGTTAGCAAGTACAAGAAATTTCAAAATTGTACGTAATTTCACATTAGTGCTTATGGTCGATGCCGTTTCTCGGCTTCAGAGCTACTTCTTGACTGTATTTTGAGTTAAGCAGTTGGCGCGACTTCAGTTCTAGCCTATAAAGTCAAATCTTGTGTGATTCCTCCATGGTAACATAGCTGCCCGAGGCCGCAAAGTTAGCAAGTACAAGAAATTTGAAAATTGTACGTAATTGCACAGTAGTGCTTATGGTCGATCCCGTTTCCCGGCTTCAGAGTTACTTTCTTGACTGTATTTTGAGTTAAACAGTTGTCGCGACTTCAGTTCTAGCCTATAAAGTCAAATCTTGTGTGATTCCTCCATGGTAACAGAGCTGCCCGAGGTCGCAAAGTTAGCAAGTACAAGAAATTTGAAAATCGTACGTAATTTCACGGTAGTGCTTATGGTCGATGCCGTTTCTCGGCTTCAGAGCTATTTCTTGACTGTATTTTGAGTTAAGCAGTTGGCGCGACTTCAGTTCTAGCCTATAAAGTCAAATCTTGTGTGATTCCTCCATGGTAAGATAGCTGCCCGAGGTCGCAAAGTTAGCAAGTACTAGAAATTTGAAAATTGTACGTAATTTCACATTAGTGCTTATGGTCGATGCCGTTTCTCGGCTTCAGAGCTACTTCTTGACTGTATTTTGAGTTAAGCAGTTGGCGCGACTTCAGTTCTAGCCTATAAAGTCAAATCTTGTGTGATTCCTCCATGGTAAGATAGCTGCCCGAGGTCGCAAAGTTAGCAAGTACAAGAAATTTGAAAATTGTACGTAATTTCACGGTAGTGCATATGGTCGATGCCGTTTCTCGGCTTCAGAGCTATTTCTTGACTGTATTTTGAGTTAAGCAGTTGGCGCGACTTCAGTTCTAGCCTATAAAGTCAAATCTTGTGTGATTCCTCCATGGTAACATAGCTGCCCGAGGCCGCAAAATTAGCAAGTACCAGAAATTTGAAAATTGTACGTAATTTCACATTACTGCTTATGGTCGATCCCGTTTCTCGGCTTCAGAGCTATTTCTTGACTGTATTTTGAGTTAAGCAGTTGGCGCGACTTCAGTTCTAGCCTATAAAGTCAAATCTTGTGTGATTCCTCCATGGTAACTTAGCTGCCCGAGGTCGCAAAGTTAGCAAGTACAAGACATTTGAAAATTGTACGTAATTTCACGGTAGGGCTTATGGTCGATGCCGTTTCTCGGCTTCAGAGCTACTTCTTGACTGTATTTTGAGTTAAGCAGTTGGCGCGACTTCAGTTCTAGCCTATAAAGTCAAATCTTGTGTGGTTCCTCCATGGTAACATAGCTGCCCGAGGCCGCAAAGTTAGCAAGTACAAGAAATTTGAAAATTGTACGTAATTTCACATTAGTGCTTATGGTCGATCCCGATTCTCGGCTTCAGAGCTACTTTCTTGACTGTATTTTGAGTTAAGAAGTTTCCGCGACTTGAGTTCTAGCCTATAAAGTCAAATCTTGTGTGATTCCTCCATGGTAACATAGCTGCCCGAGTCCGCAAAGTTAGCAAGTACTAGAAATTTGAAAATTGTACGTAATTTCACGGTAGTGCTTATGGTCGATGCCGTTTCTCGGCTTCAGAGCTACTTCTTGACTGTATTTTGAGCTAAGCAGTTGGCGCGACTTCAGTTCTAGCCTATAAAGTCAAATCTTGTGTGGTTCCTCCATGGTAACATAGCTGCCCGAGGCCGCAAAGTTAGCAAGTACAAGAAATTTGAAAATTGTACGTAATTTCACATTAGTGCTTATGGTCGATCCCGTTTCTCGGCTTCAGAGCTAATTTCTTGACTGTATTTTGAGTTAAGAAGTTTCCGCGACTTGAGTTCTAGCCTATAAAGTCAAATCTTGTGTGATTCCTCCATGGTAACATAGCTGCCCGAGGCCGCAAAGTTAGCAAGTACAAGAAATTTGAAAATTGTACGTAATTTCACGGTAGTGCATATGGTCGATGCCGTTTCTCGGCTTCAGAGCTATTTCTTGACTGTATTTTGAGTTAAGAAGTTTCCGCGACTTGAGTTCTAGCCTATAAAGTCAAATCTTGTGTGATTCCTCCATGGTAACATAGCTGCCCGAGGCCGCAAAGTTAGCAAGTACAAGAAATTTCAAAATTGTACTAATTTCACGGTAGTGCTTATGGTCGATGCCGTTTCTCGGCTTCAGAGCTACTTCTTGACTGTATTTTGAGTTAAGCAGTTGGCGCGACTTCAGTTCTAGCCTATAAAGTCAAATCTTGTGTGATTCCTCCATGGTAACATAGCTGCCCGAGGTCGCAAAGTTAGCAAGTACAAGAAATTTGAAAATTGTACGTAATTGCACAGTAGTGCTTATGGTCGATCCCGTTTTTCGGCTTCACAGCTACTTTCTTGACTGTATTTTGAGTTAAACAGTTGGCGCGACTTCAGTTCTAGCCTATAAAGTCAAATCTTGTGTGGTGCCTCCATGGTAACATAGCTGCCCGAGGCCGCAAAGTTAGCAAGTACAAGAAATTTGAAAATTGTACGTAATTTCACATTTGTGCTTATGGTCGATCCCGTTTCTCGGCTTCAGAGCTACTTTCTTGACTGTATTTTGAGTTAAGAGGTTTCCGCGACTTCAGTTCTAGCCTATAAAGTCAAATCTTGTGTGATTCCTCCATGGTAACATAGCTGCCCGAGGCCGCAAAGTTAGCAAGTACAAGAAATTTGAAAATTGTACGTAATTGCACAGTAGTGCTTATGGTCGATGCCGTTTCTCGGTTTCAGAGCTATTTCTTGACTGTATTTTGAGTTAAGCAGTTGGCGCGACTTCAGTTCTAGCCTATAAAGTCAAATCTTGTGTGGTTCCTCCATGGTAACATAGCTGCCCGAGGCCGCAAAGTTAGCAAGTACAAGAAATTTGAAAATTGTACGTAATTGCACAGTAGTGCTTATGGTCGATGCCGTTTCTCGGCTTCAGAGCTACTTCTTGACTGTATTTTGAGTTAAGCAGTTTCCGCGACTTGAGTTCTAGCCTATAAAGTCAAATCTTGTGTGATTCCTCCATGGTAACATAGCTGCCCGAGGCCGCAAAGTTAGCAAGTACTAGAAATTTGAAAATTGTACGTAATTTCACGGTAGTGCTTATGGTCGATGCCGTTTCTCGGCTTCAGAGCTACTTTCTTGACTGTATTTTGAGTTAAGCAGTTTCCGCGACTTGAGTTCTAGCCTATAAAGTCAAATCTTGTGTGATTCCTCCATGGTAACATAGCTCTCCGAGGCCGCAAAGTTAGCAAGTACAAGAAATTTGAAAATTGTACGTAATTGCACAGTAGTGCTTATGGTCGATGCCGTTTCTCGGTTTCAGAGCTATTTCTTGACTGTATTTTGAGTTAAGCAGTTGGCGCGACTTCAGTTCTAGCCTATAAAGTCAAATCTTGTGTGGTTCCTCCATGGTAACATAGCTGCCCGAGGCCGCAAAATTAGCAAGTACTAGAAATTTGAAAATTGTACGTAATTTCACGGTAGTGCTTATGGTCGATGCCGTTTCTCGGCTTCAGAGCTACTTCTTGACTGTATTTTGAGCTAAGCAGTTGGCGCGACTTCAGTTCTAGCCTATAAAGTCAAATCTTGTGTGGTTCCTCCATGGTAACATAGCTGCCCGAGGCCGCAAAGTTAGCAAGTACAAGAAATTTGAAAATTGTACGTAATTTCACATTAGTGCTTATGGTCGATCCCGTTTCTCGGCTTCAGAGCTAATTTCTTGACTGTATTTTGAGTTAAGAAGTTTCCGCGACTTGAGTTCTAGCCTATAAAGTCAAATCTTGTGTGATTCCTCCATGGTAACATAGCTGCCCGAGGCCGCAAAGTTAGCAAGTACAAGAAATTTGAAAATTGTACGTAATTTCACGGTAGTGCATATGGTCGATGCCGTTTCTCGGCTTCAGAGCTATTTCTTGACTGTATTTTGAGTTAAGAAGTTTCCGCGACTTGAGTTCTAGCCTATAAAGTCAAATCTTGTGTGATTCCTCCATGGTAACATAGCTGCCCGAGGCCGCAAAGTTAGCAAGTACAAGAAATTTCAAAATTGTACTAATTTCACGGTAGTGCTTATGGTCGATGCCGTTTCTCGGCTTCAGAGCTACTTCTTGACTGTATTTTGAGTTAAGCAGTTGGCGCGACTTCAGTTCTAGCCTATAAAGTCAAATCTTGTGTGATTCCTCCATGGTAACATAGCTGCCCGAGGTCGCAAAGTTAGCAAGTACAAGAAATTTGAAAATTGTACGTAATTGCACAGTAGTGCTTATGGTCGATCCCGTTTTTCGGCTTCACAGCTACTTTCTTGACTGTATTTTGAGTTAAACAGTTGGCGCGACTTCAGTTCTAGCCTATAAAGTCAAATCTTGTGTGGTGCCTCCATGGTAACATAGCTGCCCGAGGCCGCAAAGTTAGCAAGTACAAGAAATTTGAAAATTGTACGTAATTTCACATTTGTGCTTATGGTCGATCCCGTTTCTCGGCTTCAGAGCTACTTTCTTGACTGTATTTTGAGTTAAGAGGTTTCCGCGACTTCAGTTCTAGCCTATAAAGTCAAATCTTGTGTGATTCCTCCATGGTAACATAGCTGCCCGAGGCCGCAAAGTTAGCAAGTACAAGAAATTTGAAAATTGTACGTAATTGCACAGTAGTGCTTATGGTCGATGCCGTTTCTCGGTTTCAGAGCTATTTCTTGACTGTATTTTGAGTTAAGCAGTTGGCGCGACTTCAGTTCTAGCCTATAAAGTCAAATCTTGTGTGGTTCCTCCATGGTAACATAGCTGCCCGAGGCCGCAAAGTTAGCAAGTACAAGAAATTTGAAAATTGTACGTAATTGCACAGTAGTGCTTATGGTCGATGCCGTTTCTCGGCTTCAGAGCTACTTCTTGACTGTATTTTGAGTTAAGCAGTTTCCGCGACTTGAGTTCTAGCCTATAAAGTCAAATCTTGTGTGATTCCTCCATGGTAACATAGCTGCCCGAGGCCGCAAAGTTAGCAAGTACTAGAAATTTGAAAATTGTACGTAATTTCACGGTAGTGCTTATGGTCGATGCCGTTTCTCGGCTTCAGAGCTACTTTCTTGACTGTATTTTGAGTTAAGCAGTTTCCGCGACTTGAGTTCTAGCCTATAAAGTCAAATCTTGTGTGATTCCTCCATGGTAACATAGCTCTCCGAGGCCGCAAAGTTAGCAAGTACAAGAAATTTGAAAATTGTACGTAATTGCACAGTAGTGCTTATGGTCGATGCCGTTTCTCGGTTTCAGAGCTATTTCTTGACTGTATTTTGAGTTAAGCAGTTGGCGCGACTTCAGTTCTAGCCTATAAAGTCAAATCTTGTGTGGTTCCTCCATGGTAACATAGCTGCCCGAGGCCGCAAAGTTAGCAAGTACAAGAAATTTGAAAATTGCACGTAATTTCACGGTAGTGCTTATGGTCGATGCCGTTTCTCGGCTTCAGAGCTACTTCTTGACTGTATTTTGAGTTAAGCAGTTGGCGCGACTTCAGTTCTAGCCTATAAAGTCAAATCTTGTGTGATTCCTCCATGGTAAGATAGCTGCCCGAGGTCGCAAAGTTAGCAAGTACTAGAAATTTGAAAATTGTACGTAATTTCACATTAGTGCTTATGGTCGATGCCGTTTCTCGGCTTCAGAGCTACTTCTTGACTGTATTTTGAGTTAAGCAGTTGGCGCGACTTCAGTTCTAGCCTATAAAGTCAAATCTTGTGTGATTCCTCCATGGTAAGATAGCTGCCCGAGGTCGCAAAGTTAGCAAGTACAAGAAATTTGAAAATTGTACGTAATTTCACGGTAGTGCATATGGTCGATGCCGTTTCTCGGCTTCAGAGCTATTTCTTGACTGTATTTTGAGTTAAGCAGTTGGCGCGACTTCAGTTCTAGCCTATAAAGTTAAATCTTGTGTGATTCCTCCATGGTAACATAGCTGCCCGAGGCCGCAAAATTAGCAAGTACCAGAAATTTGAAAATTGTACGTAATTTCACATTACTGCTTATGGTCGATCCCGTTTCTCGGCTTCAGAGCTATTTCTTGACTGTATTTTGAGTTAAGCAGTTGGCGCGACTTCAGTTCTAGCCTATAAAGTCAAATCTTGTGTGATTCCTCCATGGTAACTTAGCTGCCCGAGGTCGCAAAGTTAGCAAGTACAAGACATTTGAAAATTGTACGTAATTTCACGGTAGGGCTTATGGTCGATGCCGTTTCTCGGCTTCAGAGCTACTTCTTGACTGTATTTTGAGTTAAGCAGTTGGCGCGACTTCAGTTCTAGCCTATAAAGTCAAATCTTGTGTGGTTCCTCCATGGTAACATAGCTGCCCGAGGCCGCAAAGTTAGCAAGTACAAGAAATTTGAAAATTGTACGTAATTTCACATTAGTGCTTATGGTCGATCCCGTTTCTCGGCTTCAGAGCTACTTTCTTGACTGTATTTTGAGTTAAGAAGTTTCCGCGACTTGAGTTCTAGCCTATAAAGTCAAATCTTGTGTGATTCCTCCATGGTAACATAGCTGCCCGAGGCCGCAAAGTTAGCAAGTACTAGAAATTTGAAAATTGTACGTAATTTCACGGTAGTGCTTATGGTCGATGCCGTTTCTCGGCTTCAGAGCTACTTCTTGACTGTATTTTGAGCTAAGCAGTTGGCGCGACTTCAGTTCTAGCCTATAAAGTCAAATCTTGTGTGGTTCCTCCATGGTAACATAGCTGCCCGAGGCCGCAAAGTTAGCAAGTACAAGAAATTTGAAAATTGTACGTAATTTCACATTAGTGCTTATGGTCGATCCCGTTTCTCGGCTTCAGAGCTAATTTCTTGACTGTATTTTGAGTTAAGAAGTTTCCGCGACTTGAGTTCTAGCCTATAAAGTCAAATCTTGTGTGATTCCTCCATGGTAACATAGCTGCCCGAGGCCGCAAAGTTAGCAAGTACAAGAAATTTGAAAATTGTACGTAATTTCACGGTAGTGCATATGGTCGATGCCGTTTCTCGGCTTCAGAGCTATTTCTTGACTGTATTTTGAGTTAAGAAGTTTCCGCGACTTGAGTTCTAGCCTATAAAGTCAAATCTTGTGTGATTCCTCCATGGTAACATAGCTGCCCGAGGCCGCAAAGTTAGCAAGTACAAGAAATTTCAAAATTGTACTAATTTCACGGTAGTGCTTATGGTCGATGCCGTTTCTCGGCTTCAGAGCTACTTCTTGACTGTATTTTGAGTTAAGCAGTTGGCGCGACTTCAGTTCTAGCCTATAAAGTCAAATCTTGTGTGATTCCTCCATGGTAACATAGCTGCCCGAGGTCGCAAAGTTAGCAAGTACAAGAAATTTGAAAATTGTACGTAATTGCACAGTAGTGCTTATGGTCGATCCCGTTTTTCGGCTTCACAGCTACTTTCTTGACTGTATTTTGAGTTAAACAGTTGGCGCGACTTCAGTTCTAGCCTATAAAGTCAAATCTTGTGTGGTGCCTCCATGGTAACATAGCTGCCCGAGGCCGCAAAGTTAGCAAGTACAAGAAATTTGAAAATTGTACGTAATTTCACATTTGTGCTTATGGTCGATCCCGTTTCTCGGCTTCAGAGCTACTTTCTTGACTGTATTTTGAGTTAAGAGGTTTCCGCGACTTCAGTTCTAGCCTATAAAGTCAAATCTTGTGTGATTCCTCCATGGTAACATAGCTGCCCGAGGCCGCAAAGTTAGCAAGTACAAGAAATTTGAAAATTGTACGTAATTGCACAGTAGTGCTTATGGTCGATGCCGTTTCTCGGTTTCAGAGCTATTTCTTGACTGTATTTTGAGTTAAGCAGTTGGCGCGACTTCAGTTCTAGCCTATAAAGTCAAATCTTGTGTGGTTCCTCCATGGTAACATAGCTGCCCGAGGCCGCAAAGTTAGCAAGTACAAGAAATTTGAAAATTGTACGTAATTGCACAGTAGTGCTTATGGTCGATGCCGTTTCTCGGCTTCAGAGCTACTTCTTGACTGTATTTTGAGTTAAGCAGTTTCCGCGACTTGAGTTCTAGCCTATAAAGTCAAATCTTGTGTGATTCCTCCATGGTAACATAGCTGCCCGAGGCCGCAAAGTTAGCAAGTACTAGAAATTTGAAAATTGTACGTAATTTCACGGTAGTGCTTATGGTCGATGCCGTTTCTCGGCTTCAGAGCTACTTTCTTGACTGTATTTTGAGTTAAGCAGTTTCCGCGACTTGAGTTCTAGCCTATAAAGTCAAATCTTGTGTGATTCCTCCATGGTAACATAGCTCTCCGAGGCCGCAAAGTTAGCAAGTACAAGAAATTTGAAAATTGTACGTAATTGCACAGTAGTGCTTATGGTCGATGCCGTTTCTCGGTTTCAGAGCTATTTCTTGACTGTATTTTGAGTTAAGCAGTTGGCGCGACTTCAGTTCTAGCCTATAAAGTCAAATCTTGTGTGGTTCCTCCATGGTAACATAGCTGCCCGAGGCCGCAAAGTTAGCAAGTACTAGAAATTTGAAAATTGTACGTAATTTCACGGTAGTGCTTATGGTCGATGCCGTTTCTCGGCTTCAGAGCTACTTCTTGACTGTATTTTGAGCTAAGCAGTTGGCGCGACTTCAGTTCTAGCCTATAAAGTCAAATCGTGTGTGGTTCCTCCATGGTAACATAGCTGCCCGAGGCCGCAAAGTTAGCAAGTACAAGAAATTTGAAAATTGTACGTAATTTCACATTAGTGCTTATGGTCGATCCCGTTTCTCGGCTTCAGAGCTAATTTCTTGACTGTATTTTGAGTTAAGAAGTTTCCGCGACTTGAGTTCTAGCCTATAAAGTCAAATCTTGTGTGATTCCTCCATGGTAACATAGCTGCCCGAGGCCGCAAAGTTAGCAAGTACAAGAAATTTGAAAATTGTACGTAATTTCACGGTAGTGCATATGGTCGATGCCGTTTCTCGGCTTCAGAGCTATTTCTTGACTGTATTTTGAGTTAAGAAGTTTCCGCGACTTGAGTTCTAGCCTATAAAGTCAAATCTTGTGTGATTCCTCCATGGTAACATAGCTGCCCGAGGCCGCAAAGTTAGCAAGTACAAGAAATTTCAAAATTGTACTAATTTCACGGTAGTGCTTATGGTCGATGCCGTTTCTCGGCTTCAGAGCTACTTCTTGACTGTATTTTGAGTTAAGCAGTTGGCGCGACTTCAGTTCTAGCCTATAAAGTCAAATCTTGTGTGATTCCTCCATGGTAACATAGCTGCCCGAGGTCGCAAAGTTAGCAAGTACAAGAAATTTGAAAATTGTACGTAATTGCACAGTAGTGCTTATGGTCGATCCCGTTTTTCGGCTTCACAGCTACTTTCTTGACTGTATTTTGAGTTAAACAGTTGGCGCGACTTCAGTTCTAGCCTATAAAGTCAAATCTTGTGTGGTGCCTCCATGGTAACATAGCTGCCCGAGGCCGCAAAGTTAGCAAGTACAAGAAATTTGAAAATTGTACGTAATTGCACAGTAGTGCTTATGGTCGATGCCGTTTCTCGGCTTCAGAGCTACTTCTTGACTGTATTTTGAGTTAAGCAGTTTCCGCGACTTGAGTTCTAGCCTATAAAGTCAAATCTTGTGTGGTTCCTCCATGGTAACATAGCTGCCCGAGGCCGCAAAGTTAGCAAGTACAAGAAATTTGAAAATTGTACGTAATTGCACAGTAGTGCTTATGGTCGATGCCGTTTCTCGGCTTCAGAGCTACTTCTTGACTGTATTTTGAGTTAAGCAGTTGGCGCGACTTCAGTTCTAGCCTATAAAGTCAAATCTTGTGTGATTCCTCCATGGTAACATAGCTGCCCGAGGTCGCAAAGTTAGCAAGTACAAGAAATTTGAAAATTGTACGTAATTGCACAGTAGTGCTTATGGTCGATGCCGTTTCTCGGCTTCAGAGCTACTTCTTGACTGTATTTTGAGTTAAGCAGTTTCCGCGACTTGAGTTCTAGCCTATAAAGTCAAATCTTGTGTGGTTCCTCCATGGTAACATAGCTGCCCGAGGCCGCAAAGTTAGCAAGTACAAGAAATTTGAAAATTGTACGTAATTTCACGGTAGTGCATATGGTCGATGCCGTTTCTCGGCTTCAGAGCTATTTCTTGACTGTATTTTGAGTTAAGAAGTTTCCGCGACTTGAGTTCTAGCCTATAAAGTCAAATCTTGTGTGATTCCTCCATGGTAACATAGCTGCCCGAGGCCGCAAAGTTAGCAAGTACAAGAAATTTCAAAATTGTACTAATTTCACGGTAGTGCTTATGGTCGATGCCGTTTCTCGGCTTCAGAGCTACTTCTTGACTGTATTTTGAGTTAAGCAGTTGGCGCGACTTCAGTTCTAGCCTATAAAGTCAAATCTTGTGTGATTCCTCCATGGTAACATAGCTGCCCGAGGTCGCAAAGTTAGCAAGTACAAGAAATTTGAAAATTGTACGTAATTGCACAGTAGTGCTTATGGTCGATCCCGTTTTTCGGCTTCACAGCTACTTTCTTGACTGTATTTTGAGTTAAACAGTTGGCGCGACTTCAGTTCTAGCCTATAAAGTCAAATCTTGTGTGGTGCCTCCATGGTAACATAGCTGCCCGAGGCCGCAAAGTTAGCAAGTACAAGAAATTTGAAAATTGTACGTAATTTCACATTTGTGCTTATGGTCGATCCCGTTTCTCGGCTTCAGAGCTACTTTCTTGACTGTATTTTGAGTTAAGAGGTTTCCGCGACTTCAGTTCTAGCCTATAAAGTCAAATCTTGTGTGATTCCTCCATGGTAACATAGCTGCCCGAGGCCGCAAAGTTAGCAAGTACAAGAAATTTGAAAATTGTACGTAATTGCACAGTAGTGCTTATGGTCGATGCCGTTTCTCGGTTTCAGAGCTATTTCTTGACTGTATTTTGAGTTAAGCAGTTGGCGCGACTTCAGTTCTAGCCTATAAAGTCAAATCTTGTGTGGTTCCTCCATGGTAACATAGCTGCCCGAGGCCGCAAAGTTAGCAAGTACAAGAAATTTGAAAATTGTACGTAATTGCACAGTAGTGCTTATGGTCGATGCCGTTTCTCGGCTTCAGAGCTACTTCTTGACTGTATTTTGAGTTAAGCAGTTTCCGCGACTTGAGTTCTAGCCTATAAAGTCAAATCTTGTGTGATTCCTCCATGGTAACATAGCTGCCCGAGGCCGCAAAGTTAGCAAGTACTAGAAATTTGAAAATTGTACGTAATTTCACGGTAGTGCTTATGGTCGATGCCGTTTCTCGGCTTCAGAGCTACTTTCTTGACTGTATTTTGAGTTAAGCAGTTTCCGCGACTTGAGTTCTAGCCTATAAAGTCAAATCTTGTGTGATTCCTCCATGGTAACATAGCTCTCCGAGGCCGCAAAGTTAGCAAGTACAAGAAATTTGAAAATTGTACGTAATTGCACAGTAGTGCTTATGGTCGATGCCGTTTCTCGGTTTCAGAGCTATTTCTTGACTGTATTTTGAGTTAAGCAGTTGGCGCGACTTCAGTTCTAGCCTATAAAGTCAAATCTTGTGTGGTTCCTCCATGGTAACATAGCTGCCCGAGGCCGCAAAGTTAGCAAGTACAAGAAATTTGAAAATTGCACGTAATTTCACGGTAGTGCTTATGGTCGATGCCGTTTCTCGGCTTCAGAGCTACTTCTTGACTGTATTTTGAGTTAAGCAGTTGGCGCGACTTCAGTTCTAGCCTATAAAGTCAAATCTTGTGTGATTCCTCCATGGTAAGATAGCTGCCCGAGGTCGCAAAGTTAGCAAGTACTAGAAATTTGAAAATTGTACGTAATTTCACATTAGTGCTTATGGTCGATGCCGTTTCTCGGCTTCAGAGCTACTTCTTGACTGTATTTTGAGTTAAGCAGTTGGCGCGACTTCAGTTCTAGCCTATAAAGTCAAATCTTGTGTGATTCCTCCATGGTAAGATAGCTGCCCGAGGTCGCAAAGTTAGCAAGTACAAGAAATTTGAAAATTGTACGTAATTTCACGGTAGTGCATATGGTCGATGCCGTTTCTCGGCTTCAGAGCTATTTCTTGACTGTATTTTGAGTTAAGCAGTTGGCGCGACTTCAGTTCTAGCCTATAAAGTCAAATCTTGTGTGATTCCTCCATGGTAACATAGCTGCCCGAGGCCGCAAAATTAGCAAGTACCAGAAATTTGAAAATTGTACGTAATTTCACATTACTGCTTATGGTCGATCCCGTTTCTCGGCTTCAGAGCTATTTCTTGACTGTATTTTGAGTTAAGCAGTTGGCGCGACTTCAGTTCTAGCCTATAAAGTCAAATCTTGTGTGATTCCTCCATGGTAACTTAGCTGCCCGAGGTCGCAAAGTTAGCAAGTACAAGACATTTGAAAATTGTACGTAATTTCACGGTAGGGCTTATGGTCGATGCCGTTTCTCGGCTTCAGAGCTACTTCTTGACTGTATTTTGAGTTAAGCAGTTGGCGCGACTTCAGTTCTAGCCTAGCCTATAAAGTCAAATCTTGTGTGGTTCCTCCATGGTAACATAGCTGCCCGAGGCCGCAAGTTAGCAAGTACAAGAAATTTGAAATTGTACGTAATTTCACATTAGTGCTTATGGTCGATCCCGTTTCTCGGCTTCAGAGCTACTTTCTTGACTGTATTTTGAGTTAAGAAGTTTCGCGACTTGAGTTCTAGCCTATAAAGTCAATCTTGTGTGATTCCTCCATGGTAACATAGCTGCCCGAGGCCGCAAAGTTAGCAAGTACTAGAAATTTGAAAATTGTACGTAATTTCACGGTAGTGCTTATGGTCGATGCCGTTTCTCGGCTTCAGAGCTACTTCTTGACTGTATTTTGAGCTAAGCAGTTGGCGCGACTTCAGTTCTAGCCTATAAGTCAAATCTTGTGTGGTTCCTCCATGGTAACATAGCTGCCCGAGGCCGCAAAGTTAGCAAGTACAAGAAATTTGAAAATTGTACGTAATTTCACATTAGTGCTTATGGTCGATCCCGTTTCTCGGCTTCAGAGCTAATTTCTTGACTGTATTTGAGTTAAGAAGTTTCCGCGACTTGAGTTCTAGCCTATAAAGTCAAATCTTGTGTGGTTCCTCCATGGTAACATAGCTGCCCGAGGCCGCAAAGTTAGCAAGTACAAGAAATTTGAAAATTGTACGTAATTTCACATTAGTGCTTATGGTCGATCCCGTTTCTCGGCTTCAGAGCTACTTTCTTGACTGTATTTTGAGTTAAGAAGTTTCGCGACTTGAGTTCTAGCCTATAAAGTCAAATCTTGTGTGATTCCTCCATGGTAACATAGCTGCCCGAGGCCGCAAAGTTAGCAAGTACTAGAAATTTGAAAATTGTACGTAATTTCACGGTAGTGCTTATGGTCGATGCCGTTTCTCGGCTTCAGAGCTACTTCTTGACTGTATTTTGAGCTAAGCAGTTGGCGCGACTTCAGTTCTAGCCTATAAAGTCAAATCTTGTGTGGTTCCTCCATGGTAACATAGCTGCCCGAGGCCGCAAAGTTAGCAAGTACAAGAAATTTGAAAATTGTACGTAATTTCACATTAGTGCTTATGGTCGATCCCGTTTCTCGGCTTCAGAGCTAATTTCTTGACTGTATTTTGAGTTAAGAAGTTTCCGCGACTTGAGTTCTAGCCTATAAAGTCAAATCTTGTGTGATTCCTCCATGGTAACATAGCTGCCCGAGGCCGCAAAGTTAGCAAGTACAAGAAATTTGAAAATTGTACGTAATTTCACGGTAGTGCATATGGTCGATGCCGTTTCTCGGCTTCAGAGCTATTTCTTGACTGTATTTTGAGTTAAGAAGTTTCCGCGACTTGAGTTCTAGCCTATAAAGTCAAATCTTGTGTGATTCCTCCATGGTAACATAGCTGCCCGAGGCCGCAAAGTTAGCAAGTACAAGAAATTTCAAAATTGTACTAATTTCACGGTAGTGCTTATGGTCGATGCCGTTTCTCGGCTTCAGAGCTACTTCTTGACTGTATTTTGAGTTAAGCAGTTGGCGCGACTTCAGTTCTAGCCTATAAAGTCAAATCTTGTGTGATTCCTCCATGGTAACATAGCTGCCCGAGGTCGCAAAGTTAGCAAGTACAAGAAATTTGAAAATTGTACGTAATTGCACAGTAGTGCTTATGGTCGATCCCGTTTTTCGGCTTCACAGCTACTTTCTTGACTGTATTTTGAGTTAAACAGTTGGCGCGACTTCAGTTCTAGCCTATAAAGTCAAATCTTGTGTGGTGCCTCCATGGTAACATAGCTGCCCGAGGCCGCAAAGTTAGCAAGTACAAGAAATTTGAAAATTGTACGTAATTTCACATTTGTGCTTATGGTCGATCCCGTTTCTCGGCTTCAGAGCTACTTTCTTGACTGTATTTTGAGTTAAGAGGTTTCCGCGACTTCAGTTCTAGCCTATAAAGTCAAATCTTGTGTGATTCCTCCATGGTAACATAGCTGCCCGAGGCCGCAAAGTTAGCAAGTACAAGAAATTTGAAAATTGTACGTAATTGCACAGTAGTGCTTATGGTCGATGCCGTTTCTCGGTTTCAGAGCTATTTCTTGACTGTATTTTGAGTTAAGCAGTTGGCGCGACTTCAGTTCTAGCCTATAAAGTCAAATCTTGTGTGGTTCCTCCATGGTAACATAGCTGCCCGAGGCCGCAAAGTTAGCAAGTACAAGAAATTTGAAAATTGTACGTAATTGCACAGTAGTGCTTATGGTCGATGCCGTTTCTCGGCTTCAGAGCTACTTCTTGACTGTATTTTGAGTTAAGCAGTTTCCGCGACTTGAGTTCTAGCCTATAAAGTCAAATCTTGTGTGATTCCTCCATGGTAACATAGCTGCCCGAGGCCGCAAAGTTAGCAAGTACTAGAAATTTGAAAATTGTACGTAATTTCACGGTAGTGCTTATGGTCGATGCCGTTTCTCGGCTTCAGAGCTACTTTCTTGACTGTATTTTGAGTTAAGCAGTTTCCGCGACTTGAGTTCTAGCCTATAAAGTCAAATCTTGTGTGATTCCTCCATGGTAACATAGCTCTCCGAGGCCGCAAAGTTAGCAAGTACAAGAAATTTGAAAATTGTACGTAATTGCACAGTAGTGCTTATGGTCGATGCCGTTTCTCGGTTTCAGAGCTATTTCTTGACTGTATTTTGAGTTAAGCAGTTGGCGCGACTTCAGTTCTAGCCTATAAAGTCAAATCTTGTGTGGTTCCTCCATGGTAACATAGCTGCCCGAGGCCGCAAAGTTAGCAAGTACTAGAAATTTGAAAATTGTACGTAATTTCACGGTAGTGCTTATGGTCGATGCCGTTTCTCGGCTTCAGAGCTACTTCTTGACTGTATTTTGAGCTAAGCAGTTGGCGCGACTTCAGTTCTAGCCTATAAAGTCAAATCGTGTGTGGTTCCTCCATGGTAACATAGCTGCCCGAGGCCGCAAAGTTAGCAAGTACAAGAAATTTGAAAATTGTACGTAATTTCACATTAGTGCTTATGGTCGATCCCGTTTCTCGGCTTCAGAGCTAATTTCTTGACTGTATTTTGAGTTAAGAAGTTTCCGCGACTTGAGTTCTAGCCTATAAAGTCAAATCTTGTGTGATTCCTCCATGGTAACATAGCTGCCCGAGGCCGCAAAGTTAGCAAGTACAAGAAATTTGAAAATTGTACGTAATTTCACGGTAGTGCATATGGTCGATGCCGTTTCTCGGCTTCAGAGCTATTTCTTGACTGTATTTTGAGTTAAGAAGTTTCCGCGACTTGAGTTCTAGCCTATAAAGTCAAATCTTGTGTGATTCCTCCATGGTAACATAGCTGCCCGAGGCCGCAAAGTTAGCAAGTACAAGAAATTTCAAAATTGTACTAATTTCACGGTAGTGCTTATGGTCGATGCCGTTTCTCGGCTTCAGAGCTACTTCTTGACTGTATTTTGAGTTAAGCAGTTGGCGCGACTTCAGTTCTAGCCTATAAAGTCAAATCTTGTGTGATTCCTCCATGGTAACATAGCTGCCCGAGGTCGCAAAGTTAGCAAGTACAAGAAATTTGAAAATTGTACGTAATTGCACAGTAGTGCTTATGGTCGATCCCGTTTTTCGGCTTCACAGCTACTTTCTTGACTGTATTTTGAGTTAAACAGTTGGCGCGACTTCAGTTCTAGCCTATAAAGTCAAATCTTGTGTGGTGCCTCCATGGTAACATAGCTGCCCGAGGCCGCAAAGTTAGCAAGTACAAGAAATTTGAAAATTGTACGTAATTTCACATTTGTGCTTATGGTCGATCCCGTTTCTCGGCTTCAGAGCTACTTTCTTGACTGTATTTTGAGTTAAGAGGTTTCCGCGACTTCAGTTCTAGCCTATAAAGTCAAATCTTGTGTGATTCCTCCATGGTAACATAGCTGCCCGAGGCCGCAAAGTTAGCAAGTACAAGAAATTTGAAAATTGTACGTAATTGCACAGTAGTGCTTATGGTCGATGCCGTTTCTCGGTTTCAGAGCTATTTCTTGACTGTATTTTGAGTTAAGCAGTTGGCGCGACTTCAGTTCTAGCCTATAAAGTCAAATCTTGTGTGGTTCCTCCATGGTAACATAGCTGCCCGAGGCCGCAAAGTTAGCAAGTACAAGAAATTTGAAAATTGTACGTAATTGCACAGTAGTGCTTATGGTCGATGCCGTTTCTCGGCTTCAGAGCTACTTCTTGACTGTATTTTGAGTTAAGCAGTTGGCGCGACTTCAGTTCTAGCCTATAAAGTCAAATCTTGTGTGATTCCTCAATGGTAACATAGCTGCCCGAGGTCGCAAAGTTAGCAAGTACAAGAAATTTGAAAATTGTACGTAATTTCACGGTAGTGCTTATGGTCGATGCCGTTTCTCGGCTTCAGAGCTACTTCTTGACTGTATTTTGAGTTAAGCAGTTGGCGCGACTTCAGTTCTAGCCTATAAAGTCAAATCTTGCGTGGTTCCTCCATGGTAACATAGCTGCCCGAGGCCGCAAAGTTAGCAAGTACAAGAAATTTGAAAATTGTACGTAATTTCACATTAGTGCTTATGGTCGATCCCGTTTCTCGGCTTC
This sequence comes from Merodon equestris, assembly GCA_958301585.1. Classification (NCBI taxonomy): domain Eukaryota; kingdom Metazoa; phylum Arthropoda; class Insecta; order Diptera; family Syrphidae; genus Merodon; species Merodon equestris. The sequence continues at coordinate 209,435,280 of OY284413.1, read as the reverse complement.
AGAGCTACTTTCTTGACTGTATTTTGAGTTAAGAAGTTTCCTCGACTTGAGTTCTAGCCTATAAAGTCAAATCTTGTGTGATTCCTCCATGGTAACATAGCTGCCCGAGGCCGCAAAGTTAGCAAGTACTAGAAATTTGAAAATTGTACGTAATTTCACGGTAGTGCTTATGGTCGATGCCGTTTCTCGGCTTCAGAGCTACTTTCTTGACTGTATTTTGAGTTAAGCAGTTTCCGCGACTTGAGTTCTAGCCTATAAAGTCAAATCTTGTGTGATTCCTCCATGGTAACATAGCTCTCCGAGGCCGCAAAGTTAGCAAGTACAGGAAATTTGAAAATTGTACGTAATTGCACAGTAGTGCTTATGGTCGATGCCGTTTCTCGGTTTCAGAGCTATTTCTTGACTGTATTTTGAGTTAAGCAGTTGGCGCGACTTCAGTTCTAGCCTATAAAGTCAAATCTTGTGTGGTTCCTCCATGGCAACATAGCTGCCCGAGGCCGCAAAGTTAGCAAGTACAAGAAATTTGAAAATTGCACGTAATTTCACGGTAGTGCTTATGGTCGATGCCGTTTCTCGGTTTCAGAGCTATTTCTTGACTGTATTTTGAGTTAAGCAGTTGGCGCGACTTCAGTTCTAGCCTATAAAGTCAAATCTTGTGTGGTTCCTCCATGGCAACATAGCTGCCCGAGGCCGCAAAGTTAGCAAGTACAAGAAATTTGAAAATTGCACGTAATTTCACGGTAGTGCTTATGGTCGATGCCGTTTCTCGGCTTCAGAGCTACTTCTTGACTGTATTTTGAGTTAAGCAGTTGGCGCGACTTCAGTTCTAGCCTATAAAGTCAAATCTTGTGTGATTCCTCAATGGTAACATAACTGCCCGAGGTCGCAAAGTTAGCAAGTACAAGAAATTTGAAAATTGTACGTAATTTCACGGTAGTGCTTATGGTCGATGCCGTTTCTCGGCTTCAGAGCTACTTCTTGACTGTATTTTGAGTTAAGCAGTTGGCGCGACTTCAGTTCTAGCCTATAAAGTCAAATCTTGTGTGGTTCCTCCATGGTAACATAGCTGCCCGAGGCCGCAAAGTTAGCAAGTACAAGAAATTTGAAAATTGTACGTAATTTCACATTAGTGCTTATGGTCGATCCCGTTTCTCGGCTTCAGAGCTACTTTCTTGACTGTATTTTGAGTTAAGAAGTTTCCGCGACTTGAGTTCTAGCCTATAAAGTCAAATCTTGTGTGATTCCTCCATGGTAACATAGCTGCCCGAGGCCGCAAAGTTAGCAAGTACTAGAAATTTGAAAATTGTACGTAATTTCACGGTAGTGCTTATGGTCGATGCCGTTTCTCGGCTTCAGAGCTACTTCTTGACTGTATTTTGAGCTAAGCAGTTGGCGCGACTTCAGTTCTAGCCTATAAAGTCAAATCTTGTGTGGTTCCTCCATGGTAACATAGCTGCCCGAGGCCGCAAAGTTAGCAAGTACAAGAAATTTGAAAATTGTACGTAATTTCACATTAGTGCTTATGGTCGATCCCGTTTCTCGGCTTCAGAGCTAATTTCTTGACTGTATTTTGAGTTAAGAAGTTTCCGCGACTTGAGTTCTAGCCTATAAAGTCAAATCTTGTGTGGTTCCTCCATGGTAACATAGCTGCCCGAGGCCGCAAAGTTAGCAAGTACAAGAAATTTGAAAATTGTACGTAATTTCACATTAGTGCTTATGGTCGATCCCGTTTCTCGGCTTCAGAGCTACTTTCTTGACTGTATTTTGAGTTAAGAAGTTTCCGCGACTTGAGTTCTAGCCTATAAAGTCAAATCTTGTGTGATTCCTCCATGGTAACATAGCTGCCCGAGGCCGCAAAGTTAGCAAGTACTAGAAATTTGAAAATTGTACGTAATTTCACGGTAGTGCTTATGGTCGATGCCGTTTCTCGGCTTCAGAGCTACTTCTTGACTGTATTTTGAGCTAAGCAGTTGGCGCGACTTCAGTTCTAGCCTATAAAGTCAAATCTTGTGTGGTTCCTCCATGGTAACATAGCTGCCCGAGGCCGCAAAGTTAGCAAGTACAAGAAATTTGAAAATTGTACGTAATTTCACATTAGTGCTTATGGTCGATCCCGTTTCTCGGCTTCAGAGCTAATTTCTTGACTGTATTTTGAGTTAAGAAGTTTCCGCGACTTGAGTTCTAGCCTATAAAGTCAAATCTTGTGTGATTCCTCCATGGTAACATAGCTGCCCGAGGCCGCAAAGTTAGCAAGTACAAGAAATTTGAAAATTGTACGTAATTTCACGGTAGTGCATATGGTCGATGCCGTTTCTCGGCTTCAGAGCTATTTCTTGACTGTATTTTGAGTTAAGAAGTTTCCGCGACTTGAGTTCTAGCCTATAAAGTCAAATCTTGTGTGATTCCTCCATGGTAACATAGCTGCCCGAGGCCGCAAAGTTAGCAAGTACAAGAAATTTCAAAATTGTACTAATTTCACGGTAGTGCTTATGGTCGATGCCGTTTCTCGGCTTCAGAGCTACTTCTTGACTGTATTTTGAGTTAAGCAGTTGGCGCGACTTCAGTTCTAGCCTATAAAGTCAAATCTTGTGTGATTCCTCCATGGTAACATAGCTGCCCGAGGTCGCAAAGTTAGCAAGTACAAGAAATTTGAAAATTGTACGTAATTGCACAGTAGTGCTTATGGTCGATCCCGTTTTTCGGCTTCACAGCTACTTTCTTGACTGTATTTTGAGTTAAACAGTTGGCGCGACTTCAGTTCTAGCCTATAAAGTCAAATCTTGTGTGGTGCCTCCATGGTAACATAGCTGCCCGAGGCCGCAAAGTTAGCAAGTACAAGAAATTTGAAAATTGTACGTAATTTCACATTTGTGCTTATGGTCGATCCCGTTTCTCGGCTTCAGAGCTACTTTCTTGACTGTATTTTGAGTTAAGAGGTTTCCGCGACTTCAGTTCTAGCCTATAAAGTCAAATCTTGTGTGATTCCTCCATGGTAACATAGCTGCCCGAGGCCGCAAAGTTAGCAAGTACAAGAAATTTGAAAATTGTACGTAATTGCACAGTAGTGCTTATGGTCGATGCCGTTTCTCGGTTTCAGAGCTATTTCTTGACTGTATTTTGAGTTAAGCAGTTGGCGCGACTTCAGTTCTAGCCTATAAAGTCAAATCGTGTGTGGTTCCTCCATGGTAACATAGCTGCCCGAGGCCGCAAAGTTAGCAAGTACAAGAAATTTGAAAATTGTACGTAATTTCACATTAGTGCTTATGGTCGATCCCGTTTCTCGGCTTCAGAGCTAATTTCTTGACTGTATTTTGAGTTAAGAAGTTTCCGCGACTTGAGTTCTAGCCTATAAAGTCAAATCTTGTGTGATTCCTCCATGGTAACATAGCTGCCCGAGGCCGCAAAGTTAGCAAGTACAAGAAATTTGAAAATTGTACGTAATTTCACGGTAGTGCATATGGTCGATGCCGTTTCTCGGTTTCAGAGCTATTTCTTGACTGTATTTTGAGTTAAGCAGTTGGCGCGACTTCAGTTCTAGCCTATAAAGTCAAATCTTGTGTGGTTCCTCCATGGTAACATAGCTGCCCGAGGCCGCAAAGTTAGCAAGTACAAGAAATTTGAAAATTGTACGTAATTGCACAGTAGTGCTTATGGTCGATGCCGTTTCTCGGCTTCAGAGCTACTTCTTGACTGTATTTTGAGTTAAGCAGTTTCCGCGACTTGAGTTCTAGCCTATAAAGTCAAATCTTGTGTGATTCCTCCATGGTAACATAGCTGCCCGAGGCCGCAAAGTTAGCAAGTACTAGAAATTTGAAAATTGTACGTAATTTCACGGTAGTGCTTATGGTCGATGCCGTTTCTCGGCTTCAGAGCTACTTTCTTGACTGTATTTTGAGTTAAGCAGTTTCCGCGACTTGAGTTCTAGCCTATAAAGTCAAATCTTGTGTGATTCCTCCATGGTAACATAGCTCTCCGAGGCCGCAAAGTTAGCAAGTACAAGAAATTTGAAAATTGTACGTAATTGCACAGTAGTGCTTATGGTCGATGCCGTTTCTCGGTTTCAGAGCTATTTCTTGACTGTATTTTGAGTTAAGCAGTTGGCGCGACTTCAGTTCTAGCCTATAAAGTCAAATCTTGTGTGGTTCCTCCATGGTAACATAGCTGCCCGAGGCCGCAAAGTTAGCAAGTACTAGAAATTTGAAAATTGTACGTAATTTCACGGTAGTGCTTATGGTCGATGCCGTTTCTCGGCTTCAGAGCTACTTCTTGACTGTATTTTGAGCTAAGCAGTTGGCGCGACTTCAGTTCTAGCCTATAAAGTCAAATCGTGTGTGGTTCCTCCATGGTAACATAGCTGCCCGAGGCCGCAAAGTTAGCAAGTACAAGAAATTTGAAAATTGTACGTAATTTCACATTAGTGCTTATGGTCGATCCCGTTTCTCGGCTTCAGAGCTAATTTCTTGACTGTATTTTGAGTTAAGAAGTTTCCGCGACTTGAGTTCTAGCCTATAAAGTCAAATCTTGTGTGATTCCTCCATGGTAACATAGCTGCCCGAGGCCGCAAAGTTAGCAAGTACAAGAAATTTGAAAATTGTACGTAATTTCACGGTAGTGCATATGGTCGATGCCGTTTCTCGGCTTCAGAGCTATTTCTTGACTGTATTTTGAGTTAAGAAGTTTCCGCGACTTGAGTTCTAGCCTATAAAGTCAAATCTTGTGTGATTCCTCCATGGTAACATAGCTGCCCGAGGCCGCAAAGTTAGCAAGTACAAGAAATTTCAAAATTGTACTAATTTCACGGTAGTGCTTATGGTCGATGCCGTTTCTCGGCTTCAGAGCTACTTCTTGACTGTATTTTGAGTTAAGCAGTTGGCGCGACTTCAGTTCTAGCCTATAAAGTCAAATCTTGTGTGATTCCTCCATGGTAACATAGCTGCCCGAGGTCGCAAAGTTAGCAAGTACAAGAAATTTGAAAATTGTACGTAATTGCACAGTAGTGCTTATGGTCGATCCCGTTTTTCGGCTTCACAGCTACTTTCTTGACTGTATTTTGAGTTAAACAGTTGGCGCGACTTCAGTTCTAGCCTATAAAGTCAAATCTTGTGTGGTGCCTCCATGGTAACATAGCTGCCCGAGGCCGCAAAGTTAGCAAGTACAAGAAATTTGAAAATTGTACGTAATTTCACATTTGTGCTTATGGTCGATCCCGTTTCTCGGCTTCAGAGCTACTTTCTTGACTGTATTTTGAGTTAAGAGGTTTCCGCGACTTCAGTTCTAGCCTATAAAGTCAAATCTTGTGTGATTCCTCCATGGTAACATAGCTGCCCGAGGCCGCAAAGTTAGCAAGTACAAGAAATTTGAAAATTGTACGTAATTGCACAGTAGTGCTTATGGTCGATGCCGTTTCTCGGTTTCAGAGCTATTTCTTGACTGTATTTTGAGTTAAGCAGTTGGCGCGACTTCAGTTCTAGCCTATAAAGTCAAATCTTGTGTGGTTCCTCCATGGTAACATAGCTGCCCGAGGCCGCAAAGTTAGCAAGTACAAGAAATTTGAAAATTGTACGTAATTGCACAGTAGTGCTTATGGTCGATGCCGTTTCTCGGCTTCAGAGCTACTTCTTGACTGTATTTTGAGTTAAGCAGTTTCCGCGACTTGAGTTCTAGCCTATAAAGTCAAATCTTGTGTGATTCCTCCATGGTAACATAGCTGCCCGAGGCCGCAAAGTTAGCAAGTACTAGAAATTTGAAAATTGTACGTAATTTCACGGTAGTGCTTATGGTCGATGCCGTTTCTCGGCTTCAGAGCTACTTTCTTGACTGTATTTTGAGTTAAGCAGTTTCCGCGACTTGAGTTCTAGCCTATAAAGTCAAATCTTGTGTGATTCCTCCATGGTAACATAGCTCTCCGAGGCCGCAAAGTTAGCAAGTACAAGAAATTTGAAAATTGTACGTAATTGCACAGTAGTGCTTATGGTCGATGCCGTTTCTCGGTTTCAGAGCTATTTCTTGACTGTATTTTGAGTTAAGCAGTTGGCGCGACTTCAGTTCTAGCCTATAAAGTCAAATCTTGTGTGGTTCCTCCATGGTAACATAGCTGCCCGAGGCCGCAAAGTTAGCAAGTACAAGAAATTTGAAAATTGCACGTAATTTCACGGTAGTGCTTATGGTCGATGCCGTTTCTCGGCTTCAGAGCTACTTCTTGACTGTATTTTGAGTTAAGCAGTTGGCGCGACTTCAGTTCTAGCCTATAAAGTCAAATCTTGTGTGATTCCTCAATGGTAACATAGCTGCCCGAGGTCGCAAAGTTAGCAAGTACAAGAAATTTGAAAATTGTACGTAATTTCACGGTAGTGCTTATGGTCGATGCCGTTTCTCGGCTTCAGAGCTACTTCTTGACTGTATTTTGAGTTAAGCAGTTGGCGCGACTTCAGTTCTAGCCTATAAAGTCAAATCTTGCGTGGTTCCTCCATGGTAACATAGCTGCCCGAGGCCGCAAAGTTAGCAAGTACAAGAAATTTGAAAATTGTACGTAATTTCACATTAGTGCTTATGGTCGATCCCGTTTCTCGGCTTCAGAGCTACTTTCTTGACTGTATTTTGAGTTAAGAAGTTTCCTCGACTTGAGTTCTAGCCTATAAAGTCAAATCTTGTGTGATTCCTCCATGGTAACATAGCTGCCCGAGGCCGCAAAGTTAGCAAGTACTAGAAATTTGAAAATTGTACGTAATTTCACGGTAGTGCTTATGGTCGATGCCGTTTCTCGGCTTCAGAGCTACTTTCTTGACTGTATTTTGAGTTAAGCAGTTTCCGCGACTTGAGTTCTAGCCTATAAAGTCAAATCTTGTGTGATTCCTCCATGGTAACATAGCTCTCCGAGGCCGCAAAGTTAGCAAGTACAGGAAATTTGAAAATTGTACGTAATTGCACAGTAGTGCTTATGGTCGATGCCGTTTCTCGGTTTCAGAGCTATTTCTTGACTGTATTTTGAGTTAATCAGTTGGCGCGACTTCAGTTCTAGCCTATAAAGTCAAATCTTGTGTGGTTCCTCCATGGTAACATAGCTGCCCGAGGCCGCAAAGTTAGCAAGTACAAGAAATTTGAAAATTGCACGTAATTTCACGGTAGTGCTTATGGTCGATGCCGTTTCTCGGCTTCAGAGCTACTTCTTGACTGTATTTTGAGTTAAGCAGTTGGCGCGATTTCAGTTCTAGCCTATAAAGTCAAATCTTGTGTGATTCCTCAATGGTAACAGAGCTGCCCGAGGCCGCAAAGTTAGCAAGTACAAGAAATTTGAAAATTGTACGTAATTTCACATTAGTGCTTATGGTCGATCCCGTTTCTCGGCTTCAGAGCTACTTTCTTGACTGTATTTTGAGTTAAGAAGTTTCCGCGACTTGAGTTCTAGCCTATAAAGTCAAATCTTGTGTGATTCCTCCATGGTAACATAGCTGCCCGAGGCCGCAAAGTTAGCAAGTACTAGAAATTTGAAAATTGTACGTAATTTCACGGTAGTGCTTATGGTCGATGCCGTTTCTCGGCTTCAGAGCTACTTTCTTGACTGTATTTTGAGTTAAGCAGTTTCCGCGACTTGAGTTCTAGCCTATAAAGTCAAATCTTGTGTGATTCCTCCATGGTAACGTAGCTCTCCGAGGCCTCAAAGTTAGCAAGTACAAGAAATTTGAAAATTGTACGTAATTGCACAGTAGTGCTTATGGTCGATGCCGTTTCTCGGTTTCAGAGCTATTTCTTGACTGTATTTTGAGTTAAGCAGTTGGCGCGACTTCAGTTCTAGCCTATAAAGTCAAATCTTGTGTGGTTCCTCCATGGCAACATAGCTGCCCGAGGCCGCAAAGTTAGCAAGTACAAGAAATTTGAAAATTGCACGTAATTTCACGGTAGTGCTTATGGTCGATGCCGTTTCTCGGCTTCAGAGCTACTTCTTGACTGTATTTTGAGTTAAGCAGTTGGCGCGACTTCAGTTCTAGCCTATAAAGTCAAATCTTGTGTGATTCCTCAATGGTAACATAACTGCCCGAGGTCGCAAAGTTAGCAAGTACAAGAAATTTGAAAATTGTACGTAATTTCACGGTAGTGCTTATGGTCGATGCCGTTTCTCGGCTTCAGAGCTACTTCTTGACTGTATTTTGAGTTAAGCAGTTGGCGCGACTTCAGTTCTAGCCTATAAAGTCAAATCTTGCGTGGTTCCTCCATGGTAACATAGCTGCCCGAGGCCGCAAAGTTAGCAAGTACAAGAAATTTGAAAATTGTACGTAATTTCACATTAGTGCTTATGGTCGATCCCGTTTCTCGGCTTCGGAGCTACTTTCTTGACTGTATTTTGAGTTAAGAAGTTTCCGCGACTTGAGTTCTAGCCTATAAAGTCAAATCTTGTGTGATTCCTCCATGGTAACATAGCTGCCCGAGGTCGCAAAGTTAGCAAGTACAAGAAATTTGAAAATTGTACGTAATTGCACAGTAGTGCTTATGGTCGATGCCGTTTCTCGGCTTCAGAGCTACTTTCTTGACTGTATTTTGAGTTAAACAGTTGGCGCGACTTCAGTTCTAGCCTATAAAGTCCAATCTTGTGTGATTCCTCCATGGTAACATAGCTGCCCGAGGCCGCAAAGTTAGCAAGTACAAGAAATTTCAAAATTGTACGTAATTTCACATTAGTGCTTATGGTCGATGCCGTTTCTCGGCTTCAGAGCTACTTCTTGACTGTATTTTGAGTTAAGCAGTTGGCGCGACTTCAGTTCTAGCCTATAAAGTCAAATCTTGTGTGATTCCTCCATGGTAACATAGCTGCCCGAGGCCGCAAAGTTAGCAAGTACAAGAAATTTGAAAATTGTACGTAATTGCACAGTAGTGCTTATGGTCGATCCCGTTTCCCGGCTTCAGAGTTACTTTCTTGACTGTATTTTGAGTTAAACAGTTGTCGCGACTTCAGTTCTAGCCTATAAAGTCAAATCTTGTGTGATTCCTCCATGGTAACAGAGCTGCCCGAGGTCGCAAAGTTAGCAAGTACAAGAAATTTGAAAATCGTACGTAATTTCACGGTAGTGCTTATGGTCGATGCCGTTTCTCGGCTTCAGAGCCATTTCTTGACTGTATTTTGAGTTAAGCAGTTGGCGCGACTTCAGTTCTAGCCTATAAAGTCAAATCTTGTGTGATTCCTCCATGGTAAGATAGCTGCCCGAGGTCGCAAAGTTAGCAAGTACTAGAAATTTGAAAATTGTACGTAATTTCACATTAGTGCTTATGGTCGATGCCGTTTCTCGGCTTCAGAGCTACTTCTTGACTGTATTTTGAGTTAAGCAGTTGGCGCGACTTCAGTTCTAGCCTATAAAGTCAAATCTTGTGTGATTCCTCCATGGTAAGATAGCTGCCCGAGGTCGCAAAGTTAGCAAGTACAAGAAATTTGAAAATTGTACGTAATTTCACGGTAGTGCATATGGTCGATGCCGTTTCTCGGCTTCAGAGCTATTTCTTGACTGTATTTTGAGTTAAGCAGTTGGCGCGACTTCAGTTCTAGCCTATAAAGTCAAATCTTGTGTGATTCCTCCATGGTAACATAGCTGCCCGAGGCCGCAAAATTAGCAAGTACCAGAAATTTGAAAATTGTACGTAATTTCACATTACTGCTTATGGTCGATCCCGTTTCTCGGCTTCAGAGCTATTTCTTGACTGTATTTTGAGTTAAGCAGTTGGCGCGACTTCAGTTCTAGCCTATAAAGTCAAATCTTGTGTGATTCCTCCATGGTAACTTAGCTGCCCGAGGTCGCAAAGTTAGCAAGTACAAGAAATTTGAAAATTGTACGTAATTTCACGGTAGGGCTTATGGTCGATGCCGTTTCTCGGCTTCAGAGCTACTTCTTGACTGTATTTTGAGTTAAGCAGTTGGCGCGACTTCAGTTCTAGCCTATAAAGTCAAATCTTGTGTGGTTCCTCCATGGTAACATAGCTGCCCGAGGCCGCAAAGTTAGCAAGTACAAGAAATTTGAAAATTGTACGTAATTTCACATTAGTGCTTATGGTCGATCCCGTTTCTCGGCTTCAGAGCTACTTTCTTGACTGTATTTTGAGTTAAGAAGTTTCCGCGACTTGAGTTCTAGCCTATAAAGTCAAATCTTGTGTGATTCCTCCATGGTAACATAGCTGCCCGAGGCCGCAAAGTTAGCAAGTACAAGAAATTTGAAAATTGTACGTAATTTCACGGTAGTGCTTATGGTCGATGCCGTTTCTCGGCTTCAGAGCTACTTCTTGACTGTATTTTGAGCTAAGCAGTTGGCGCGACTTCAGTTCTAGCCTATAAAGTCAAATCTTGTGTGGTTCCTCCATGGTAACATAGCTGCCCGAGGCCGCAAAGTTAGCAAGTACAAGAAATTTGAAAATTGTACGTAATTTCACATTAGTGCTTATGGTCGATCCCGTTTCTCGGCTTCAGAGCTACTTTCTTGGCTGTATTTTGAGTTAAGAAGTTTCCGCGACTTGAGTTCTAGCCTATAAAGTCAAATCTTGTGTGATTCCTCCATGGTAACATAGCTGCCCGAGGCCGCAAAGTTAGCAAGTACAAGAAATTTGAAAATTGTACGTAATTTCACGGTAGTGCATATGGTCGATGCCGTTTCTCGGCTTCAGAGCTATTTCTTGACTGTATTTTGAGTTAAGAAGTTTCCGCGACTTGAGTTCTAGCCTATAAAGTCAAATCTTGTGTGATTCCTCCATGGTAACATAGCTGCCCGAGGCCGCAAAGTTAGCAAGTACAAGAAATTTCAAAATTGTACTAATTTCACGGTAGTGCTTATGGTCGATGCCGTTTCTCGGCTTCAGAGCTACTTCTCGACTGTATTTTGAGTTAAGCAGTTGGCGCGACTTCAGTTCTAGCCTATAAAGTCAAATCTTGTGTGATTCCTCCATGGTAACATAGCTGCCCGAGGTCGCAAAATTAGCAAGTACAAGAAATTTGAAAATTGTACGTAATTGCACAGTAGTGCTTATGGTCGATCCCGTTTTTCGGCTTCACAGCTACTTTCTTGACTGTATTTTGAGTTAAACAGTTGGCGCGACTTCAGTTCTAGCCTATAAAGTCAAATCTTGTGTGGTGCCTCCATGGTAACATAGCTGCCCGAGGCCGCAAAGTTAGCAAGTACAAGAAATTTGAAAATTGTACGTAATTTCACATTTGTGCTTATGGTCGATCCCGTTTCTCGGCTTCAGAGCTACTTTCTTGACTGTATTTTGAGTTAAGAGGTTTCCGCGACTTCAGTTCTAGCCTATAAAGTCAAATCTTGTGTGATTCCTCCATGGTAACATAGCTGCCCGAGGCCGCAAAGTTAGCAAGTACAAGAAATTTGAAAATTGTACGTAATTGCACAGTAGTGCTTATGGTCGATGCCGTTTCTCGGTTTCAGAGCTATTTCTTGACTGTATTTTGAGTTAAGCAGTTGGCGCGACTTCAGTTCTAGCCTATAAAGTCAAATCTTGTGTGGTTCCTCCATGGTAACATAGCTGCCCGAGGCCGCAAAGTTAGCAAGTACAAGAAATTTGAAAATTGTACGTAATTGCACAGTAGTGCTTATGGTCGATGCCGTTTCTCGGTTTCAGAGCTATTTCTTGACTGTATTTTGAGTTAAACAGTTGTCGCGACTTCAGTTCTAGCCTATAAAGTCAAATCTTGTGTGATTCCTCCATGGTAACATAGCTGCCCGAGGCCGCAAAGTTAGCAAGTACAAGAAATTTCAAAATTGTACGTAATTTAACGGTAGTGCATATGGTCGATGCCGTTTCTCGGCTTCAGAGCTATTTCTTGACTGTATTTTGAGTTAAGCAGTTGGCGCGACTTCAGTTCTAGCCTATAAAGTCAAATCTTGTGTGATTCCTCCATGGTAACATAGCTGCCCGAGGCCGCAAAGTTAGCAAGTACAAGAAATTTCAAAATTGTACGTAATTTAACGGTAGTGCATATGGTCGATGCCGTTTCTCGGCTTCAGAGCTATTTCTTGACTGTATTTTGAGTTAAGCAGTTGGCGCGACTTCAGTTCTAGCCTATAAAGTCAAATCTTGTGTGATTCCTCCATTGTAACATAGCTGCCCGAGGTCGCAAAGTTAGCAAGTACAAGAAATTTGAAAATTGTACGTAATTTCACGGTAGTGCTTATGGTCGATGCCGTTTCTCGGCTTCAGAGCTACTTCTTGACTGTATTTTGAGTTAAGCAGTTGGCGCGACTTCAGTTCTAGCCTATAAAGTCAAATCTTGTGTGGTTCCTCCATGGTAACATAGCTGCCCGAGGCCGCAAAGTTAGCAAGTACAAGAAATTTCAAAATTGTACGTAATTTAACGGTAGTGCATATGGTCGATGCCGTTTCTCGGCTTCAGAGCTATTTCTTGACTGTATTTTGAGTTAAGCAGTTGGCGCGACTTCAGTTCTAGCCTATAAAGTCAAATCTTGTGTGGTTCCTCCATGGTAACATAGCTGCCCGAGGCCGCAAAGTTAGCAAGTACAAGAAATTTGAAAATTGTACGTAATTTCACATTAGTGCTTATGGTCGATCCCGTTTCTCGGCTTCAGAGCTACTTTCTTGACTGTATTTTGAGTTAAGCAGTTGGCGCGACTTCAGTTCTAGCCTATAAAGTCAAATCTTGTGTGATTCCTCCATGGTAACATAGCTGCCCGAGGTCGCAAAGTTAGCAAGTACAAGAAATTTGAAAATTGTACGTAATTTCACATTAGTGCTTATGGTCGATGCCGTTTCTCGGCTTCAGAGCTATTTCTTGACTGTATTTTGAGTTAAGCAGTTGGCGCGACTTCAGTTCTAGCCTATAAAGTCAAATCTTGTGTGATTCCTCCATGGTAACATAGCTGCCCGAGGTCGCAAAGTTAGCAAGTACAAGAAATTTGAAAATTGTACGTAATTTCACGGTAGTGCTTATGGTCGATGCCGTTTCTCGGCTTCAGAGCTACTTCTTGACTGTATTTTGAGTTAAGCAGTTGGCGCGACTTCAGTTCTAGCCTATAAAGTCAAATCTTGTGTGGTTCCTCCATGGTAACATAGCTGCCCGAGGCCGCAAAGTTAGCAAGTACAAGAAATTTGAAAATTGTACGTAATTTCACATTAGTGCTTATGGTCGATCCCGTTTCTCGGCTTCAGAGCTACTTTCTTGACTGTATTTTGAGTTAAGAAGTTTCCGCGACTTGAGTTCTAGCCTATAAAGTCAAATCTTGTGTGATTCCTCCATGGTAACATAGCTGCCCGAGGCCGCAAAGTTAGCAAGTACAAGAAATTTGAAAATTGTACGTAATTGCACAGTAGTGCTTATGGTCGATGCCGTTTCGCAGTTTCAGAGCTATTTCTTGACTGTATTTTGAGTTAATCAGTTGGCGCGACTTCAGTTCTAGCCTATAAAGTCAAATCTTGTGTGGTTCCTCCATGGCAACATAGCTGCCCGAGGCCGAAAAGTTAGCAAGTACAAGAAATTTCAAAATTGTACGTAATTTAACGGTAGTGCATATGGTCGATGCCGTTTCTCGGCTTCAGAGCTATTTCTTGACTGTATTTTGAGTTAAGCAGTTGGCGCGACTTCAGTTCTAGCCTATAAAGTCAAATCTTGTGTGATTCCTCAATGGTAACATAGCTGCCCGAGCTCGCAAAGTTAGCAAGTACAAGAAATTTGAAAATTGTACGTAATTTCACGGTAGTGCTTATGGTCGATGCCGTTTCTTGGCTTCAGAGCTACTTCTTGACTATATTTTGAGTTAAGCAGTTGGCGCGACTTCAGTTCTAGCCTATAAAGTCAAATCTTGTGTGGTTCCTCCATGGTAACATAGCTGCCCGAGGCCGCAAAGTTAGCAAGCACAAGAAATTTGAAAATTGTACGTAATTTCACATTAGTGCTTATGGTCGATCCCGTTTCTCGGCTTCAGAGCTACTTTCTTGACTGTATTTTGAGTTAAAAAGTTTCCGCGACTTGAGTTCTAGCCTATAAAGTCAAATCTTGTGTGATTCCTCCATGGTAACATAGCTGCCCGAGGCCGCAAAGTTAGCAAGTACAAGAAATTTGAAAATTGTACGTAATTGCACAGTAGTGCTTATGGTCGATGCCGTTTCTCGGTTTCAGAGCTATTTCTTGACTGTATTTTGAGTTAAGCAGTTGGCGCGACTTCAGTTCTAGCCTATAAAGTCAAATCTTTTGTGGTTCCTCCATGGTAACATAGCTGCCCGAGGCCGCAAAGTTAGCAAGTACAAGAAATTTGAAAATTGTACGTAATTGCACAGTAGTGCTTATGGTCGATCCCGTTTCTCGGCTTCAGAGCTACTTTCTTGACTGTATTTTGAGTTAAACTGTTGTCGCGACTTCAGTTCTAGCCTATAAAGTCAAATCTTGTGTGATTCCTCCATGGTAACATAGCTGCCCGAGGTCGCAAAGTTAGCATGTACAAGAAATTTCAAAATTGTACGTAATTTCACGGTTGTGCTTATGGTCGATGCCGTTTCTCGGCTTCAGAGCTATTTCTTGACTGTATTTTGAGTTAAGCAGTTGGCGCGACTTCAGTTCTAGCCTATAAAGTCAAATCTTGTGTGATTCCTCCATGGTAAGATAGCTGCCCGAGGTCGCAAAGTTAGCAAGTACAAGAAATTTGAAAATTGTACGTAATTTCACGGTAGTGCTTATGGTCGATGCCGTTTCTCGGCTTCAGAGCTACTTACTTGACTGTATTTTGAGTTAAGCAGTTGGCGCGACTTCAATTCTAGCCTATAAAGTCCAATCTTGTGTGATTCCTCCATGGTAACATAGCTGCCCGAGGTCGCAAAGTTAGCAAGTACAAGAAATTTGAAAATTGTACGTAATTTCACGGTAGTGCTTATGGTCGATGCCGTTTCTCGGCTTCAGAGCTACTTCTTGACTGTATTTTGAGTTAAGCAGTTGGCGCGACTTCAGTTCTAGCCTATAAAGTCAAATCTTGTGTGGTTCCTCCATGGTAACATAGCTGCCCGAGGCCGCAAAGTTAGCAAGTACAAGAAATTTCAAAATTGTACGTAATTTAACGGTAGTGCATATGGTCGATGCCGTTTCTCGGCTTCAGAGCTATTTCTTGACTGTATTTTGAGTTAAGCAGTTGGCGCGACTTCAGTTCTAGCCTATAAAGTCAAATCTTGTGTGGTTCCTCCATGGTAACATAGCTGCCCGAGGCCGCAAAGTTAGCAAGTACAAGAAATTTGAAAATTGTACGTAATTTCACATTAGTGCTTATGGTC
Source organism: Merodon equestris (assembly GCA_958301585.1). Lineage (NCBI taxonomy): Eukaryota > Metazoa > Arthropoda > Insecta > Diptera > Syrphidae > Merodon > Merodon equestris. Next base: position 209,420,025 of record OY284413.1, on the reverse strand, counting down.
GATCCCGTTTCTCGGCTTCAGAGCTACTTTCTTGACTGTATTTTGAGTTAAGCAGTTGGCGCGACTTCAGTTCTAGCCTATAGAGTCAAATCTTGTGTGGTTCCTCCATGGTAACATAGCTGCCCGAGGTCGCAAAGTTAGCAAGTACAAGAAATTTGAAAATTGTACGTAATTTCACGGTAGTGCTTATGGTCGATGCCGTTTCTCGGCTTCAGAGCTACTTCTTGACTGTATTTTGAGTTAAGCAGTTGGCGCGACTTCAGTTCTAGCCTATAAAGTTAAATCTTGTGTGGTTCCTCCATAGTAACATAGCTGCCCGAGGCCGCAAAGTTAGCAAGTACAAGAAATTTGAAAATTGTACGTAATTTCACATTAGTGCTTATGGTCGATCCCGTTTCTCGGCTTCAGAGCTACTTTCTTGACTGTATTTTGAGTTAAGAAGTTTCCGCGACTTGAGTTCTATCCTATAAAGTCAAATCTTGTGTGATTCCTCCATGGTAACATAGCTGCCCGAGGCCGCAAAGTTAGCAAGTACAAGAAATTTGAAAATTGTACGTAATTGCACAGTAGTGCTAATGGTCGATGCCGTTTCTCGGTTTCAGAGCTATTTCTTGACTGTATTTTGAGTTAAGCAGTTGGCGCGACTTCAGTTCTAGCCTATAAAGTCAAATCTTGTGTGGTTCCTCCATGGTAACATAGCTGCCCGAGGCCGCAAAGTTAGCAAGTACAAGAAATTTGAAAATTGTACGTAATTGCACAGTAGTGCTTATGGTCGATGCCGTTTCTCGGCTTCAGAGCTATTTTCTTGACTGTATTTTGAGTTAAACAGTTGGCGCGACTTCAGTTCTAGCCTATAATGTCCAATCTTGTGTGGTTCCTCCATGGTAACATAGCTGCCCGAGGCCGCAAAGTTAGCAAGTACAAGAAATTTGAAAATTGTACGTAATTGCACAGTAGTGCTTATGGTCGATGCCGTTTCTCGGTTTCAGAGCTATTTCTTGACTGTATTTTGAGTTAAGCAGTTGGCGCGACTTCATTTCTAGCCTATAAAGTCAAATCTTGTGTGGTTCCTCCATGGTAACATAGCTGCCCGAGGCCGCAAAGTTAGCAAGTACAAGAAATTTTGAAAATTGTACGTAATTGCACAGTAGTGCTTATGGTCGATCCCGTTTCTCGGCTTCAGAGCTACTTTCTTGACTGTATTTTGAGTTAAACAGTTGTCGCGACTTCAGTTCTAGCCTATAAAGTCAAATCTTGTGTGATTCCTGCATGGTAACATAGCTGCCCGAGGCCGCAAAGTTAGCAAGTACAAGAAATTTGAAAATTGTACGTAATTGCACAGTAGTGCTTATGGCCGATCCCGTTTCTCGGCTTCAGAGCTACTTTCTTGACTGTATTTTGAGTCAAACTGTTGTCGCGACTTCAGTTCTAGCCTATAAAGTCAAATCTTGTGTGATTCCTCCATGGTAACATAGCTGCCCGAGGTCGCAAAGTTAGCAAGTACAAGAAATTTGAAAATTGTACGTAATTTCACGGTTGTGCTTATGGTCGATGCCGTTTCTCGGCTTCAGAGCTATTTCTTGACTGTATTTTGAGTTAAGCAGTTGGCGCGACTTCAGTTCTAGCCTATAAAGTCAAATCTTGTGTGATTCCTCCATGGTAAGATAGCTGCCCGAGGTCGCAAAGTTAGCAAGTACAAGAAATTTGAAAATTGTACGTAATTTCACGGTAGTGCTTATGGTCGATGCCATTTCTCGGCTTCAGAGCTACTTACTTGACTGTATTTTGAGTTAAGCAGTTGGCGCGACTTCAGTTCCAGCCTATAAAGTCCAATCTTGTGTGATTCCTCCATGGTAACATAGCTGCCCGAGGTCGCAAAGTTAGCAAGTACAAGAAATTTGAAAATTGTACGTAATTTCACGGTAGTGCTTATGGTCGATGCCGTTTCTCGGCTTCAGAGCTACTTCTTGACTGTATTTTGAGTTAAGCAGTTGGCGCGACTTCAGTTCTAGCCTATAAAGTCAAATCTTGTGTGGTTCCTCCATGGTAACATAGCTGCCCGAGGCCGCAAAGTTAGCAAGTACAAGAAATTTCAAAATTGTACGTAATTTAACGGTAGTGCATATGGTCGATGCCGTTTCTCGGCTTCAGAGCTATTTCTTGACTGTATTTTGAGTTAAGCAGTTGGCGCGACTTCAGTTCTAGCCTATAAAGTCAAATCTTGTGTGGTTCCTCCATGGTAACATAGCTGCCCGAGGCCGCAAAGTTAGCAAGTACAAGAAATTTGAAAATTGTACGTAATTTCACATTAGTGCTTATGGTCGATCCCGTTTCTCGGCTTCAGAGCTACTTTCTTGACTGTATTTTGAGTTAAGCAGTTGGCGCGACTTCAGTTCTAGCCTATAGAGTCAAATCTTGTGTGGTTCCTCCATGGTAACATAGCTGCCCGAGGTCGCAAAGTTAGCAAGTACAAGAAATTTGAAAATTGTACGTAATTTCACGGTAGTGCTTATGGTCGATGCCGTTTCTCGGCTTCAGAGCTACTTCTTGACTGTATTTTGAGTTAAGCAGTTGGCGCGACTTCAGTTCTAGCCTATAAAGTTAAATCTTGTGTGGTTCCTCCATAGTAACATAGCTGCCCGAGGCCGCAAAGTTAGCAAGTACAAGAAATTTGAAAATTGTACGTAATTTCACATTAGTGCTTATGGTCGATCCCGTTTCTCGGCTTCAGAGCTACTTTCTTGACTGTATTTTGAGTTAAGAAGTTTCCGCGACTTGAGTTCTATCCTATAAAGTCAAATCTTGTGTGATTCCTCCATGGTAACATAGCTGCCCGAGGCCGCAAAGTTAGCAAGTACAAGAAATTTGAAAATTGTACGTAATTGCACAGTAGTGCTAATGGTCGATGCCGTTTCTCGGTTTCAGAGCTATTTCTTGACTGTATTTTGAGTTAAGCAGTTGGCGCGACTTCAGTTCTAGCCTATAAAGTCAAATCTTGTGTGGTTCCTCCATGGTAACATAGCTGCCCGAGGCCGCAAAGTTAGCAAGTACAAGAAATTTGAAAATTGTACGTAATTGCACAGTAGTGCTTATGGTCGATGCCGTTTCTCGGCTTCAGAGCTATTTTCTTGACTGTATTTTGAGTTAAACAGTTGGCGCGACTTCAGTTCTAGCCTATAATGTCCAATCTTGTGTGGTTCCTCCATGGTAACATAGCTGCCCGAGGCCGCAAAGTTAGCAAGTACAAGAAATTTGAAAATTGTACGTAATTGCACAGTAGTGCTTATGGTCGATGCCGTTTCTCGGTTTCAGAGCTATTTCTTGACTGTATTTTGAGTTAAGCAGTTGGCGCGACTTCATTTCTAGCCTATAAAGTCAAATCTTGTGTGGTTCCTCCATGGTAACATAGCTGCCCGAGGCCGCAAAGTTAGCAAGTACAAGAAATTTTGAAAATTGTACGTAATTGCACAGTAGTGCTTATGGTCGATCCCGTTTCTCGGCTTCAGAGCTACTTTCTTGACTGTATTTTGAGTTAAACAGTTGTCGCGACTTCAGTTCTAGCCTATAAAGTCAAATCTTGTGTGATTCCTGCATGGTAACATAGCTGCCCGAGGCCGCAAAGTTAGCAAGTACAAGAAATTTGAAAATTGTACGTAATTGCACAGTAGTGCTTATGGCCGATCCCGTTTCTCGGCTTCAGAGCTACTTTCTTGACTGTATTTTGAGTCAAACTGTTGTCGCGACTTCAGTTCTAGCCTATAAAGTCAAATCTTGTGTGATTCCTCCATGGTAACATAGCTGCCCGAGGTCGCAAAGTTAGCAAGTACAAGAAATTTGAAAATTGTACGTAATTTCACGGTTGTGCTTATGGTCGATGCCGTTTCTCGGCTTCAGAGCTATTTCTTGACTGTATTTTGAGTTAAGCAGTTGGCGCGACTTCAGTTCTAGCCTATAAAGTCAAATCTTGTGTGATTCCTCCATGGTAAGATAGCTGCCCGAGGTCGCAAAGTTAGCAAGTACAAGAAATTTGAAAATTGTACGTAATTTCACGGTAGTGCTTATGGTCGATGCCATTTCTCGGCTTCAGAGCTACTTACTTGACTGTATTTTGAGTTAAGCAGTTGGCGCGACTTCAGTTCTAGCCTATAAAGTCCAATCTTGTGTGATTCCTCCATGGTAACATAGCTGCCCGAGGTCGCAAGGTTAGCAAGTACAAGAAATTTGAAAATTGTACGTAATTTCACGGTAGTGCTTATGGTCGATGCCGTTTCTCGGCTTCAGAGCTACTTCTTGACTGTATTTTGAGTTAAGCAGTTGGCGCGACTTCAGTTCTAGCCTATAAAGTCAAATCTTGTGTGGTTCCTCCATGGTAACATAGCTGCCCGAGGCCGCAAAGTTAGCAAGTACAAGAAATTTGAAAATTGTACGTAATTTCACATTAGTGCTTATGGTCGATCCCGTTTCTCGGCTTCAGAGCTATTTCTTGACTGTATTTTGAGTTAAGCAGTTGGCGCGACTTCAGTTCTAGCCTATAAAGTCAAATCTTGTGTGGTTCCTCCATGGTAACATAGCTGCCCGAGGCCGCAAAATTAGCAAGTACAAGAAATTTGAAAATTGTACGTAATTGCACAGTAGTGCTTATGGTCGATGCCGTTTCTCGGTTTCAGAGCTATTTCTTGACTGTATTTTGAGTTAAGCAGTCGCGACTTCAGTTCTAGCCTATAAAGTCAAATCTTGTGTGGTTCCTCCATGGTAACATAGCTGCCCGAGGCCGCAAAATTAGCAAGTACAAGAAATTTGAAAATTGTACGTAATTTCACATTAGTGCTTATGGTCGATCCCGTTTCTCTGCTTCAGAGCTATTTCTTGACTGTATTTTGAGTTAAGCAGTTGGCGCGACTTCAGTTCTAGCCTATAAAGTCAAATCTTGTGTGATTCCTCAATGGTAACATAGCTGCCCGAGGTCGCAAAGTTAGCAAGTACAAGAAACTTTTAAACGTCCAAAACTATTTAAACGCCAAATAAATGTTTTTCGGTATTATTTTTACAAATTAGCAAATATATACTTTTGAATTCTGTCCGTTATCACCCCACCATATCTTAAATTATGTAAATTCAATTGAAGCTACATTTTACACTAACTTTAATGTTACAAAATGTTGTATACACCTCCTTTATTTTGTTATAAAATTAATACTGTAACAATGTAATTGGAAGTAATCAAAATAAAATAAAAAAATAATAAAATTTGAAAATTGTACGTAATTGCACAGTAGTGCTTATGGTCGATGCCGTTTCTCGGCTTCAGAGCTATTTTCTTGACTGTATTTTGAGTTAAACAGTTGGCGCGACTTCAGTTCTAGCCTATAATGTCCAATCTTGTGTGGTTCCTCCATGGTAACATAGCTGCCCGAGGCCGCAAAGTTAGCAAGTACAAGAAATTTGAAAATTGTACGTAATTGCACAGTAGTGCTTATGGTCGATGCCGTTTCTCGGTTTCAGAGCTATTTCTTGACTGTATTTTGAGTTAAGCAGTTGGCGCGACTTCATTTCTAGCCTATAAAGTCAAATCTTGTGTGGTTCCTCCATGGTAACATAGCTGCCCGAGGCCGCAAAGTTAGCAAGTACAAGAAATTTTGAAAATTGTACGTAATTGCACAGTAGTGCTTATGGTCGATCCCGTTTCTCGGCTTCAGAGCTACTTTCTTGACTGTATTTTGAGTTAAACAGTTGTCGCGACTTCAGTTCTAGCCTATAAAGTCAAATCTTGTGTGATTCCTGCATGGTAACATAGCTGCCCCAGGTCGCAAAATTAGCAAGTACAAGAAATTTGAAAATTGTACTAATTTCACGGTAGTGCTTATGGTCGATGCCGTTTCTCGGCTTCAGAGCTACTTCTTGACTGTATTTTGAGTTAAGCAGTTGGCGCGACTTCAGTTCTAGCCTATAAAGTCAAATCTTGTGTGATTCCTCCATGGTAACATAGCTGCCCGCGGTCGCAAATTTAGCAAGTACAAGAAATTTGAAAATTGCACGTAATTTCACGGTAGTGCTTATGGTCGATGCCGTTTCTCGGCTTCAGAGCTACTTCTTGACTGTATTTTGAGTTAAGCAGTTGGCGCGACTTCAGTTCTAGCCTATAAAGTCAAATCTTGTGTGGTTGCTCCATGGTAACATAGCTGCCCGAGGCCGCAAAATTAACAAGTACAAGAAATTTGAAAATTGTACGTAATTTCACATTAGTGCTTATGGTCGATCCCGTTTCTCGGCTATTCGAGCTATTTCTTGACCGTATTTTGATTTAAGCAGTTGGCGCGACTTCAGTTCTAGCCTATAAAATCAAATCTTGTGTGATTCCTCAATGGTAACATAGCTGCCCGAGGTCGCAAAGTTAGCAAGTACAAGAAATTTTAAAATTGTACGTAATTTCACGGTAGTGCATATGGTCGATGCCGTTTCTCGGCTTCAGAGCTATTTCTTGACTGTATTTTGAGTTAAGCAGTTGGCGCGACTTCAGTTCTAGCCTATAAAGTCAAATCTTGTGTGATTCCTCCATGGTAACATAGCTGCCCGAGGCCGCAAAGTTAGCAAGTACAAGAAATTTCAAAATTGTACGTAATTTCACATTAGTGCTTATGGTCGATCCCGTTTCTCGGCTTCAGAGCTACTTTCTTGACTGTATTTTGAGTTAAGAAGTTGGCGCGACTTCAGTTCTAGCCTATAAAGTCAAATTTTGTGTGATTCCTCCATGGTAACATAGCTGCCCGAGACCGCAAAGTTAGCAAGTACAAGAAATTTGAAAATTGTACGTAATTGCACAGTAGTGCTTATGGTCGATGCCGTTTCTCGGTTTCAGAGCTATTTCTTGACTATATTTTGAGTTAAGCAGTTGGCGCGACTTCAGTTCTAGCCTATAAAGTCAAATCTTGTGTGGTTCCTCCATGGTAACATAGCTGCCCGAGGCCGCAAAGTTAGCAAGTACAAGAAATTTGAAAATTGTACGTAATTTCACATTAGTGCTTATGGTCGATCCCGTTTCTCGGCTTCAGAGCTATTTCTTGACTGTATTTTGAGTTAAGCAGTTGGCGCGACTTCAGTTCTAGCCTATAAAGTCAAATCTTGTGTGATTCCTCAATGGTAACATAGCTGCCCGAGGTCGCAAAGTTAGCAAGTACAAGAAATTTGAAAATTGTACGTAATTTCACGGTAGTGCATATGGTCGATGCCGTTTCTCGGCTTCAGAGCTATTTCTTGACTGTATTTTGAGTTAAGCAGTTGTCGCGACTTGAGTTCTAGCCTATAAAGTCAAATCTTGTGTGATTCCTCCATGGTAACATAGCTGCCCGAGGCCGCAAACTTAGCAAGTACAAGAATTTTTAAAATTGTACGTAATTGCACAGTAGTGCTTATGGTCGATGCCGTTTCTCGGTTTCAGAGCTATTTCTTGACTGTATTTTGAGTTAAGCAGTTGGCGCGACTTCATTTCTAGCCTATAAAGTCAAATCTTGTGTGGTTCCTCCATGGTAACATAGCTGCCCGAGGCCGCAAAGTTAGCAAGTACAAGAAATTTTGAAAATTGTACGTAATTGCACAGTAGTGCTTATGGTCGATCCCGTTTCTCGGCTTCAGAGCTACTTTCTTGACTGTATTTTGAGTTAAACAGTTGTCGCGACTTCAGTTCTAGCCTATAAAGTCAAATCTTGTGTGATTCCTGCATGGTAACATAGCTGCGCGAGGCCGCAAAGTTAGCAAGTACAAGAAATTTGAAAATTGTACGTAATTGCACAGTAGTGCTTATGGCCGATCCCGTTTCTCGGCTTCAGAGCTACTTTCTTGACTGTATTTTGAGTCAAACTGTTGTCGCGACTTCAGTTCTAGCCTATAAAGTCAAATCTTGTGTGATTCCTCCATGGTAACATAGCTGCCCGAGGTCGCAAAGTTAGCAAGTACAAGAAATTTGAAAATTGTACGTAATTTCACGGTTGTGCTTATGGTCGATGCCGTTTCTCGGCTTCAGAGCTATTTCTTGACTGTATTTTGAGTTAAGCAGTTGGCGCGACTTCAGTTCTAGCCTATAAAGTCAAATCTTGTGTGATTCCTCCATGGTAAGATAGCTGCCCGAGGTCGCAAAGTTAGCAAGTACAAGAAATTTGAAAATTGTACGTAATTTCACGGTAGTGCTTATGGTCGATGCCATTTCTCGGCTTCAGAGCTACTTACTTGACTGTATTTTGAGTTAAGCAGTTGGCGCGACTTCAGTTCTAGCCTATAAAGTCCAATCTTGTGTGATTCCTCCATGGTAACATAGCTGCCCGAGGTCGCAAGGTTAGCAAGTACAAGAAATTTGAAAATTGTACGTAATTTCACGGTAGTGCTTATGGTCGATGCCGTTTCTCGGCTTCAGAGCTACTTCTTGACTGTATTTTGAGTTAAGCAGTTGGCGCGACTTCAGTTCTAGCCTATAAAGTCAAATCTTGTGTGGTTCCTCCATGGTAACATAGCTGCCCGAGGCCGCAAAGTTAGCAAGTACAAGAAATTTGAAAATTGTACGTAATTTCACATTAGTGCTTATGGTCGATCCCGTTTCTCGGCTTCAGAGCTATTTCTTGACTGTATTTTGAGTTAAGCAGTTGGCGCGACTTCAGTTCTAGCCTATAAAGTCAAATCTTGTGTGGTTCCTCCATGGTAACATAGCTGCCCGAGGCCGCAAAATTAGCAAGTACAAGAAATTTGAAAATTGTACGTAATTGCACAGTAGTGCTTATGGTCGATGCCGTTTCTCGGTTTCAGAGCTATTTCTTGACTGTATTTTGAGTTAAGCAGTCGCGACTTCAGTTCTAGCCTATAAAGTCAAATCTTGTGTGGTTCCTCCATGGTAACATAGCTGCCCGAGGCCGCAAAATTAGCAAGTACAAGAAATTTGAAAATTGTACGTAATTTCACATTAGTGCTTATGGTCGATCCCGTTTCTCTGCTTCAGAGCTATTTCTTGACTGTATTTTGAGTTAAGCAGTTGGCGCGACTTCAGTTCTAGCCTATAAAGTCAAATCTTGTGTGATTCCTCAATGGTAACATAGCTGCCCGAGGTCGCAAAGTTAGCAAGTACAAGAAACTTTTAAACGTCCAAAACTATTTAAACGCCAAATAAATGTTTTTCGGTATTATTTTTACAAATTAGCAAATATATACTTTTGAATTCTGTCCGTTATCACCCCACCATATCTTAAATTATGTAAATTCAATTGAAGCTACATTTTACACTAACTTTAATGTTACAAAATGTTGTATACACCTCCTTTATTTTGTTATAAAATTAATACTGTAACAATGTAATTGGAAGTAATCAAAATAAAATAAAAAAATAATAAAATTTGAAAATTGTACGTAATTGCACAGTAGTGCTTATGGTCGATGCCGTTTCTCGGCTTCAGAGCTATTTTCTTGACTGTATTTTGAGTTAAACAGTTGGCGCGACTTCAGTTCTAGCCTATAATGTCCAATCTTGTGTGGTTCCTCCATGGTAACATAGCTGCCCGAGGCCGCAAAGTTAGCAAGTACAAGAAATTTGAAAATTGTACGTAATTGCACAGTAGTGCTTATGGTCGATGCCGTTTCTCGGTTTCAGAGCTATTTCTTGACTGTATTTTGAGTTAAGCAGTTGGCGCGACTTCATTTCTAGCCTATAAAGTCAAATCTTGTGTGGTTCCTCCATGGTAACATAGCTGCCCGAGGCCGCAAAGTTAGCAAGTACAAGAAATTTTGAAAATTGTACTAATTTCACGGTAGTGCTTATGGTCGATGCCGTTTCTCGGCTATTCGAGCTATTTCTTGACTGTATTTTGAGTTAAGCAGTTGGCGCGACTTCAGTTCTAGCCTATAAAGTCAAATCTTGTGTGATTCCTCAATGGTAACATAGCTGCCCGAGGTCGCAAAGTTAGCAAGTACAAGAAACTTTTAAACGTCCAAAACTATTTAAACGCCAAATAAATGTTTTTCGGTATTATTTTTACAAATTAGCAAATATATACTTTTGAATTCTGTCCGTTATCACCCCACCATATCTTAAATTATGTAAATTCAATTGAAGCTACATTTTACACTAACTTTAATGTTACAAAATGTTGTATACACCTCCTTTATTTTGTTATAAAATTAATACTGTAACAATGTAATTGGAAGTAATCAAAATAAAATAAAAAAATAATAAAATTTGAAAATTGTACGTAATTGCACAGTAGTGCTTATGGTCGATGCCGTTTCTCGGCTTCAGAGCTATTTTCTTGACTGTATTTTGAGTTAAACAGTTGGCGCGACTTCAGTTCTAGCCTATAATGTCCAATCTTGTGTGGTTCCTCCATGGTAACATAGCTGCCCGAGGCCGCAAAGTTAGCAAGTACAAGAAATTTGAAAATTGTACGTAATTGCACAGTAGTGCTTATGGTCGATGCCGTTTCTCGGTTTCAGAGCTATTTCTTGACTGTATTTTGAGTTAAGCAGTTGGCGCGACTTCATTTCTAGCCTATAAAGTCAAATCTTGTGTGGTTCCTCCATGGTAACATAGCTGCCCGAGGCCGCAAAGTTAGCAAGTACAAGAAATTTTGAAAATTGTACTAATTTCACGGTAGTGCTTATGGTCGATGCCGTTTCTCGGCTTCAGAGCTACTTCTTGACTGTATTTTGAGTTAAGCAGTTGGCGCGACTTCAGTTCTAGCCTATAAAGTCAAATCTTGTGTGATTCCTCCATGGTAACATAGCTGCCCGCGGTCGCAAATTTAGCAAGTACAAGAAATTTGAAAATTGCACGTAATTTCACGATAGTGCTTATGGTCGATGCCGTTTCTCGGCTTCAGAGCTACTTCTTGACTGTATTTTGAGTTAAGCAGTTGGCGCGACTTCAGTTCTAGCCTATAAAGTCAAATCTTGTGTGGTTGCTCCATGGTAACATAGCTGCCCGAGGCCGCAAAATTAACAAGTACAAGAAATTTGAAAATTGTACGTAATTTCACATTAGTGCTTATGGTCGATCCCGTTTCTCGGCTATTCGAGCTATTTCTTGACCGTATTTTGATTTAAGCAGTTGGCGCGACTTCAGTTCTAGCCTATAAAATCAAATCTTGTGTGATTCCTCAATGGTAACATAGCTGCCCGAGGTCGCAAAGTTAGCAAGTACAAGAAATTTTAAAATTGTACGTAATTTCACGGTAGTGCATATGGTCGATGCCGTTTCTCGGCTTCAGAGCTATTTCTTGACTGTATTTTGAGTTAAGCAGTTGGCGCGACTTCAGTTCTAGCCTATAAAGTCAAATCTTGTGTGATTCCTCCATGGTAACATAGCTGCCCGAGGCCGCAAAGTTAGCAAGTACAAGAAATTTCAAAATTGTACGTAATTTCACATTAGTGCTTATGGTCGATCCCGTTTCTCGGCTTCAGAGCTACTTTCTTGACTGTATTTTGAGTTAAGAAGTTGGCGCGACTTCAGTTCTAGCCTATAAAGTCAAATTTTGTGTGATTCCTCCATGGTAACATAGCTGCCCGAGACCGCAAAGTTAGCAAGTACAAGAAATTTGAAAATTGTACGTAATTGCACAGTAGTGCTTATGGTCGATGCCGTTTCTCGGTTTCAGAGCTATTTCTTGACTATATTTTGAGTTAAGCAGTTGGCGCGACTTCAGTTCTAGCCTATAAAGTCAAATCTTGTGTGGTTCCTCCATGGTAACATAGCTGCCCGAGGCCGCAAAGTTAGCAAGTACAAGAAATTTGAAAATTGTACGTAATTTCACATTAGTGCTTATGGTCGATCCCGTTTCTCGGCTTCAGAGCTATTTCTTGACTGTATTTTGAGTTAAGCAGTTGGCGCGACTTCAGTTCTAGCCTATAAAGTCAAATCTTGTGTGATTCCTCAATGGTAACATAGCTGCCCGAGGTCGCAAAGTTAGCAAGTACAAGAAATTTGAAAATTGTACGTAATTTCACGGTAGTGCATATGGTCGATGCCGTTTCTCGGCTTCAGAGCTATTTCTTGACTGTATTTTGAGTTAAGCAGTTGGCGCGACTTGAGTTCTAGCCTATAAAGTCAAATCTTGTGTGATTCCTCCATGGTAACATAGCTGCCCGAGGCCGCAAACTTAGCAAGTACAAGAATTTTTAAAATTGTACGTAATTGCACAGTAGTGCTTATGGTCGATGCCGTTTCTCGGTTTCAGAGCTATTTCTTGACTGTATTTTGAGTTAAGCAGTTGGCGCGACTTCAGTTCTAGCCTATAAAGTCAAATCTTGTGTGGTTCCTCTATGGTAACATAGCTGCCCGAGGTCGCAAAGTTAGCAAGTACAAGAAATTTGAAAATTGTACGTAATTTCACGGTAGTGCATATGGTCGATGCCGTTTCTCGGCTTCAGAGCTATTTCTTGACTGTATTTTGAGTTAAGAAGTTGGTGCGACTTCAGTTCTAGCCTATAAAGTCAAATCTTGTGTGATTCCTCCATGGCAACATAGCTGCCCGAGACCGCAAAGTTAGCAAGTACAAGAAATTTGAAAATTGTACGTAATTGCACAGTAGTGCTTATGGTCGATGCCGTTTCTCGGTTTCAGAGCTATTTCTTGACTGTATTTTGAGTTAAGCAGTTGGCGCGACTTCAGTTCTAGCCTATAAAGTCAAATCTTGTGTGGTTCCTCTATGGTAACATAGCTGCCCGAGGCCGCAAAGTTAGCAAGTACAAGAAATTTGAAAATTGTACGTAATTTCACATTAGTGCTTATGGTCGATCCCGTTTCTCGGCTTCAGAGCTACTTTCTTGACTGTATTTTGAGTTAAGAAGTTTCCGCGACTTGAGTTCTAGCCTATAAAGTCAAATCTTGTGTGATTCCTCCATGGTAACATAGCTGCCCGAGGCCGCAAAGTTAGCAAGTACAAGAAATTTGAAAATTGTACGTAATTGCACAGTAGTGCTTATGGTCGATGCCGTTTCTCGGTTTCAGAGCTATTTCTTGACTGTATTTTGAGTTAAGAAGTTTCCGCGACTTGAGTTCTAGCCTATAAAGTCAAATCTTGTGTGATTCCTCCATGGTAACATAGCTGCCCGAGGCCGCAAAGTTAGCAAGTACAAGAAATTTGAAAATTGTACGTAATTGCACAGTAGTGCTTATGGTCGATGCCGTTTCTCGGTTTCAGAGCTATTTCTTGACTGTATTTTGAATTAAGCAGTTGGCGCGACTTCAGTTCTAGCCTATAAAGTCAAATCTTGTGTGGTTCCTCCATGGTAACATAGCTGCCCGAGGCCGCAAAGTTAGCAAGTACAAGAAATTTGAAAATTGTACGTAATTTCACGGTAGTGCTTATGGTCGATGCCGTTTCTCGGCTTCAGAGCTACTTCTTGACTGTATTTTGAGTTAAGCAGTTGGCGCGACTTCAGTTCTAGCCTATAAAGTCAAATCTTGTGTGGTTCCTCCAGGGTAACATAGCTGCCCGAGGCCGCAAAGTTAGCAAGTACAAGAAATTTGAAAATTGTACGTAATTTCACGGTAATGCTTATGGTCGATGCCGTTTCTCGGTTTCAGAGCTATTTCTTGACTGTATTTTGAGTTAAGCAGTTGGCGCGACTTGTTCTAGCCTATAAAGTCAAATCTTGTGTGGTTCCTCCATGGCAACATAGCTGCCCGAGGCCGCAAAGTTAGCAAGTACAAGAAATTTGAAAATTGTACGTAATTTCACGGTAGTGCTTATGGTCGATGCCGTTTCTCGGCTTCAGAGCTACTTTCTTGACTGTATTTTGAGTTAAACAGTTGGCGCGACTTCAGTTCTAGCCTATAAAGTCCAATCTTGTGTGGTTCCTCCATGGTAACATAGCTGCCCGAGGCCGCAAAGTTAGCAAGTACAAGAAATTTGAAAATTGTACGTAATTTCACATTAGTGCTTATGGTCGATCCCGTTTCTCGGCTTCAGAGCTACTTTCTTGACTGTATTTTGAGTTAAAAAGTTTCCGCGACTTGAGTTCTAGCCTATAAAGTCAAATCCTGTGTGATTCCTCCATGGTAACATAGCTGCCCGAGGCCGCAAAGTTAGCAAGTACAAGAAATTTGAAAATTGTACGTAATTGGACAGTAGTGCTTATGGTCGATGCCGTTTCTCGGTTTCAGAGCTATTTCTTGACTGTATTTTGAGTTAAACAGTTGGCGCGACTTCAGTTCTAGCCTATAAAGTCAAATCTTGTGTGGTTCCTCCATGGTAACATAGCAGCCCGAGGCCGCAAAGTTAGCAAGTACAAGAAATTTTGAAAATTGTACGTAATTGGACAGTAGTGCTTATGGTCGATCCCGTTTCTCGGCTTCAGAGCTACTTTCTTGACTGTATTTTGAGTTAAACAGTTGTCGCGACTTCAGTTCTAGCCTATAAAGTCAAATCTTGTGTGATTCCTCCATGGTAACATAGCTGCCCGAGGTCGCAAAGTTAGCAAGTACAAGAAATTTGAAAATTGTACGTAATTTCACATTAATGCTTATGGTCGATCCCGTTTCTCGGCTTCAGAGCTATTTCTTGACTGTATTTTGAGTTAAGCAGTTGGCGCGACTTCAGTTCTAGCCTATAAAGTCAAATCTTGTGTGATTCCTCCATGGTAACATAGCTGCCCGAGGCCGCAAAATTAGCAAGTACAAGAAATTTGGAAATTGTACGTAATTGCACAGTAGTGCTTATGGTCGATCCCGTTTCTCGGCTTCAGAGCTACTTTCTTGACTGTATTTTGAGTTAAACGGTTGTCGCGACTTCAGTTCTAGCCTATAAAGTCAAATCTTGTGTGATTCCTCCATGGTAACATAGCTGCCCGAGGCCGCAAAGTTAGGAAGTACAAGAAATTTCAAAATTGTACTAATTTCACGGTAGTGCTTATGGTCGATGCCGTTTCTCGGCTTCAGAGCTACTTCTTGACTGTATTTTGAGTTAAGCAGTTGGCGCGACTTCAGTTCTAGCCTATAAAGTCAAATCTTGGGTGATTCCTCCATGGTAACATAGCTGCCCGAGGCCGCAAATTTAGCAAGTACAAGAAATTTGAAAATTGTACGTCATTTCACGGTAGTGCTTATGGTTGATGCCGTTTCTCGGCTTCAGAGCTACTTCTTGACTGTATTTTGAGTTAAGCAGTTGGCGCGACTTCAGTTCTAGCCTATGAAGTCAAATCTTGTGTGGTTCCTCCATGGTAACATAGCTGCCCGAGGCCGCAAAGTTAGCAAGTACAAGAAATTTGAAAATTGTACGTAATTTCACATTAGTGCTTATGGTCGATCCCGTTTCTCGGCTTCAGAGCTACTTTCTTGACTGTATTTTGAGTTAAGAAGTTTCCGCGACTTGAGTTCTAGCCTATAAAGTCAAATCTTGTGTGATTCCTCCATGGTAACATAGCTGCCCGAGGTCGCAAAGTTAGCAAGTACAAGAAATTTGAAAATTGTACGTAATAGCACAGTAGTGCTTATGGTCGATTCCGTTTCTCGGTTTCAGAGCTATTTCTTGACTGTATTTTGAGTTAAGCAGTTGGCGCGACTTCAGTTCTAGCCTATAAAGTCAAATCTTGTGTGGTTCCTCCATGGTAACATAGCTGCCCGAGGCCGCAAAATTAGCAAGTACAAGAAATTTGAAAATTGTACGTAATTTCACATTAGTGCATATGGTCGATCCCGTTTCTCGGCTTCAGGGCTACTTTCTTGACTGTATTTTGAGTTAAGAAGTTTCCGCGACTTGAGTTCTAGCCTATAAAGTCAAATCTTGTGTGATTCCTCCATGGTAACATAGCTGCCCGAGGCCGCAAAGTTAGCAAGTACAAGAAATTTGAAAATTGTACGTAATTGCACAGTAGTGCTTATGGTCGATGCCGTTTCTCGGTTTCAGGTTTCAGAGCTATTTCTTGACTGTATTTTGAGTTAAGCAGTTGGCGCGACTTCAGTTCTAGCCTATAAAGTCAAATCTTGTGTGGTTCCTCCATGGTAACATAGCTGCCCGAGGCCGCAAAGTTAGCAAGTACAAGAAATTTCAAAATTGTACGTAATTTAACGGTAGTGCATATGGTCGATGCCGTTTCTCGGCTTCAGAGCTATTTCTTGACTGTATTTTGAGTTAAGCAGTTGGCGCGACTTCAGTTCTAGCATATAAAGTCAAATCTTGTGTGATTCCTCAATGGTAACATAGCTGCCCGAGGTCGCAAAGTTAGCAAGTACAAGAAATTTGAAAATTGTACGTAATTTCACGGTAGTGCTTATGGTCGATGCCGTTTCTCGGCTTCAGAGCTACTTCTTGACTGTATTTTGAGTTAAGCAGTTGGCGCGACTTCAGTTCTAGCCTATAAAGTCAAATCTTGTGTGGTTCCTCCATGGTAACATAGCTGCCCGAGGCCGCAAAGTTAGCAAGTACAAGAAATTTGAAAATTGTACGTAATTTCACATTAGTGCTTATGGTCGATCCCGTTTCTCGGCTTCAGAGCTACTTTCTTGACTGTATTTTGAGTTAAGAAGTTTCCGCGACTTGAGTTCTAGCCTATAAAGTCAAATCTTGTGTGATTCCTCAATGGTAACATAGCTGCCCGAGGTCGCAAAGTTAGCAAGTACAAGAAATTTGAAAATTGTACGTAATTGCACAGTAGTGCTTATGGTCGATGCCGTTTCTCGGCTTCAGAGCTACTTCTTGACTGTATTTTGAGTTAAGCAGTTGGCGCGACTTCAGTTCTAGCCTATAAAGTCAAATCTTGTGTGGTTCCTCCATGGTAACATAGCTGCCCGAGGCCGCAAAATTAGCAAGTACAAGAAATTTGAAAATTGTACGTAATTTCACATTAGTGCTTATGGTCGATCCCGTTTCTCGGCTTCAGAGCTATTTCTTAACTGTATTTTGAGTTAAGCAGTTGGCGCGACTTCAGTTCTAGCCTATAAAGTCAAATCTTGTGTGGTTCCTCCATGGTAACATAGCTGCCCGAGGCCGCAAAGTTAGCAAGTACAAGAAATTTGAAAATTGTACGTAATTGCACAGTAGTGCTTATGGTCGATCCCGTTTCTCCGCTTCAGAGCTACTTTCTTGACTGTATTTTGAGTTAAACAGTTGTCGCGACTTCAGTTCTAGCCTATAAAGTCAAATCTTGTGTGATTCCTCCATGGTAACATAGCTGCCCGAGGCCGCAAAGTTAGCAAGTACAAGAAATTTCAAAATTGTACGTAATTTAACGGTAGTGCATATGGTCGATGCCGTTTCTCGGCTTCAGAGCTATTTCTTGACTGTATTTTGAGTTAAGCAGTTGGCGCGACTTCAGTTCTAGCCTATAAAGTCAAATCTTGTGTGATTCCTCCATGGTAACATAGCTGCCCGAGGCCGCAAAATTAGCAAGTACAAGAAATTTGAAAATTGTACGTAATTGCACAGTAGTGCTTATGGTCGATCCCGTTTCTCGGCTTCAGAGCTACTTTCTTGACTGTATTTTGAGTTAAACCGTTGTCGCGACTTCAGTTCTAGCCTATAAAGTCAAATCTTGTGTGATTCCTCCATGGTAACATAGCTGCCCGAGGCCGCAAAGTTAGCAAGTACAAGAAATTTGAAAATTGTACGTAATTTCACGGTAGTGCTTATGGTTGATGCCGTTTCTCGGCTTCAGAGCTACTTCTTGACTGTATTTTGAGTTAAGCAGTTGGCGCGACTTCAGTTCTAGCCTATAAAGTCAAATCTTGTGTGATTCCTCCATGGTAACATAGCTGCCCGAGGTCGCAAATTTAGCAAGTACAAGAAATTTGAAAATTGTACGTAATTTCACAGTAGTGCTTATGGTCGATCCCGTTTCTCGGCTTCAGAGCTACTTTCTTGACTGTATTTTGAGTTAAGAAGTTTCCGCGACTTGAGTTCTAGCCTATAAAGTCAAATCTTGTGTGATTCCTCCATGGTAACATAGCTGCCCGAGGCCGCAAAGTTAGCAAGTACAAGAAATTTGAAAATTGTACGTAATTTCACATTAGTGCTTATGGTCGATCCCGTTTCTCGGCTTCAGAGCTACTTTCTTGACTGTATTTTGAGTTAAGAAGTTTCCGCGACTTGAGTTCTAGCCTATAAAGTCAAATCTTGTGTGATTCCTCCATGGTAACATAGCTGCCCGAGGCCGCAAAGTTAGCAAGTACAAGAAATTTGAAAATTGTACGTAATTGCACAGTAGTGCTTATGGTCGATCCCGTTTCTCCGCTTCAGAGCTACTTTCTTGACTGTATTTTGAGTTAAACAGTTGTCGCGACTTCAGTTCTAGCCTATAAAGTCAAATCTTGTGTGATTCCTCCGTGGTAACATAGCTGCCCGAGGCCGCAAAGTTAGCAAGTACAAGAAATTTCAAAATTGTACGTAATTTAACGGTAGTGCATATGGTCGATGCCGTTTCTCGGCTTCAGAGCTATTTCTTGACTGTATTTTGAGTTAAGCAGTTGGCGCGACTTCAGTTCTAGCCTATAAAGTCAAATCTTGTGTGGTTCCTCCATGGTAACATAGCTGCCCGAGGCCGCAAAGTTAGCAAGTACAAGAAATTTGAAAATTGTACGTAATTGCACAGTAGTGCTTATGGTCGATCCCGTTTCTCCGCTTCAGAGCTACTTTCTTGACTGTATTTTGAGTTAAACAGTTGTCGCGACTTCAGTTCTAGCCTATAAAGTCAAATCTTGTGTGATTCCTCCATGGTAACATAGCTGCCCGAGGTCGCAAATTTAGCAAGTACAAGAAATTTGAAAATTGTACGTAATTTCACGGTAGTGCTTATGGTCGATGCCGTTTCTCGGCTTCAGAGCTACTTCTTGACTGTATTTTGAGGTAAGCAGTTGGTGCGACTTCAGTTCTAGCCTATAAAGTCAAATCTTGTGTGGTTCCTCCATGGTAACATAGCTGCCCGAGGCCGCAAAGTTAGCAAGTACAAGAAATTTGAAAATTGTACGTAATTTCACATTAGTGCTTATGGTCGATCCCGTTTCTCGGCTTCAGAGCTACTTTCTTGACTGTATTTTGAGTTAAGAAGTTTCCGCGACTTGAGTTCTAGCCTATAAAGTCAAATCTTGTGTGATTCCTCCATGGTAACATAGCTGCCCGAGGCCGCAAAGTTAGCAAGTACAAGAAATTTGAAAATTGTACGTAATTGCACAGTAGTGCTTATGGTCGATGCCGTTTCTCGGTTTCAGAGCTATTTCTTGACTGTATTTTGAGTTAAGCAGTTGGCGCGACTTCAGTTCTAGCCTATAAAGTCAAATCTTGTGTGGTTCCTCCATGGTAACATAGCTGCCCGAGGCCGCAAAGTTAGCAAGTACAAGAAATCTGAAAATTGTCCGTAATTGCACAGTAGTGCTTATGGTCGATCCCGTTTCTCGGCTTCAGAGCTACTTTCTTGACTGTATTTTGAGTTAAACAGTTGTCGCGACTTCAGTTCTAGCCTATAAAGTCCAATCTTGTGTGATTCCTCCATGGTAACATAGCTGCCCGAGGTCGCAAAATTAGCAAGTACAAGAAATTTGAAAATTGTACGTAATTTCACGGTAGTGCTTATGGTCGATGCCGTTTCTCGGCTTCAGAGCTACTTCTTGACTGTATTTTGAGTTAAGCAGTTGGCGCGACTTCAGTTCTAGCCTATAAAGTCAAATCTTGTGTGGTTCCTCCATGGTAACATAGCTGCCCGAGGCCGCAAAGTTAGCAAGTACAAGAAATTTGAAAATTGTACGTAATTTCACGGTAGTGCTTATGGTCGATGCCGTTTCTCGGTTTCAGAGCTATTTCTTGACTGTATTTTGAGTTAAGCAGTTGGCGCGACTTCAGTTCTAGCCTATAAAGTCAAATCTTGTGTGGTTCCTCCATGGTAACATAGCTGCCCGAGGCCGCAAAGTTAGCAAGTACAAGAAATTTGAAAATTGCACGTAATTTCACGGTAGTGCTTATGGTCGATGCCGTTTCTCGGCTTCAGAGCTACTTCTTGACTGTATTTTGAGTTAAGCAGTTGGCGCGACTTCAGTTCTAGCCTATAAAGTCAAATCTTGTGTGGTTCCTCCATGGTAACATAGCTGCCCGAGGCCGCAAAATTAGCAAGTACAAGAAATTTGAAAATTGTACGTAATTTCACATTAGTGCTTATGGTCGATCCCGTTTCTCGGCTTCAGAGCTGTTTCTTGACTGTATTTTGAGTTAAGCAGTTGGCGCGACTTCAGTTCTAGCCTATAAAGTCAAATCTTGTGTGATTCCTCCATGGTAACATAGCTGCCCGAGGTCGCAAAGTTAGCAAGTACAAGAAATTTGAAAATTGTACGTAATAGCACAGTAGTGCTTATGGTCGATGCCGTTTCTCGGCTTCAGAGCTACATTCTTGACTGTATTTTGAGTTAAGCAGTTGGCGCGACTTCAGTTCTAGCCTATAAAGTCAAATCTTGTGTGATTCCTCCATGGTAACATAGCTGCCCGAGGTCGCAAAGTTAGCAAGTACAACAAATTTGAAAATTGTACGCAATTTCACGGTAGTGCTTATGGTCGATGCCCTTTCTCGGCTTCAGAGCTACTTACTTGACTGTATTTTGAGTTAAACAGTTGTCGCGACTTCAGTTCTAGCCTATAAAGTCAAATCTTGTGTGATTCCTCCATGGTAACATAGCTGCCCGAGGTCGCAAAGTTAGCAAGTACAAGAAATTTGAAAATTGTACGTAATTTCACGGTAGTGCTTATGGTTGATGCCGTTTCTCGGCTTCAGAGCTACTTCTTGACTGTATTTTGAGTTAAGCAGTTGGCGCGACTTCAGTTCTAGCCTATAAAGTCAAATCTTGTGTGGTTCCTCCATGGTAACATAGCTGCCCGAGGCCGCAAAGTTAGCAAGTACAAGAAATTTGACAATTGTACGTAATTTCACATTAGTGCTTATGGTCGATCCCGTTTCTCGGCTTCAGAGCTACTTTCTTGACTGTATTTTGAGTTAAGAAGTTTCCACGACTTGAGTTCTAGCCTATAAAGTCAAATCTTGTGTGATTCCTCCATGGTAACATAGCTGCCCGAGGTCGCAAAGTTAGCAAGTACAAGAAATTTGAAAATTGTACGTAATAGCACATTAGTGCTTATGGTCGATTCCGTTTCTCGGTTTCAGAGCTATTTCTTGACTGTATTTTGAGTTAAGCAGCTGGCGCGACTTCAGTTCTAGCCTATAAAGTCAAATCTTGTGTGGTTCCTCCATGGTAACATAGCTGCCCGAGGCCGCAAAGTTAGCAAGTACAAGAAATTTGAAAATTGTACGTAATTTCACATTAGTGCTTATGGTCGATCCCGTTTCTCGGCTTCAGAGCTACTTTCTTGACTGTATTTTGAGTTAAGAAGTTTCCGCGACCTGAGTTCTAGCCTATAAAGTCAAATCTTGTGTGATTCCTCCATGGTAACATAGCTGCCCGAGGCCGCAAAGTTAGCAAGTACCAGAAATTTGAAAATTGTACGTAATTGCACAGTAGTGCTTATGGTCGATGCCGTTTCTCGGTTTCAGAGCTATTTCTTGACTGTATTTTGAGTTAAGCAGTTGGCGCGACTTCAGTTCTAGCCTATAAAGTCAAATCTTGTGTGGTTCCTCCATGGTAACATAGCTGCCCGAGGCCGCAAAGTTAGCAAGTACAAGAAATTTCAAAATTGTACGTAATTTAACGGTAGTGCATATGGTCGATGCCGTTTCTCGGCTTCAGAGCTATTTCTTGACTGTATTTTGAGTTAAGCAGTTGGCGCGACTTCAGTTCTAGCCTATAAAGTCAAATCTTGTGTGATTCCTCAATGGTAACATAGCTGCCCGAGGTCGCAAAGTTAGCAAGTACAAGAAATTTGAAAATTGTACGTAATTTCACGGTAGTGCTTATGGTCGATGCCGTTTCTCGGCTTCAGAGCTACTTCTTGACTGTATTTTGAGTTAAGCAGTTGGCGCGACTTCAGTTCTAGCCTATAAAGTCAAATCTTGTGTGGTTCCTCCATGGTAACATAGCTGCCCGAGGCCGCAAAGTTAGCAAGTACAAGAAATTTGAAAATTGTACGTAATTTCACATTAGTGCTTATGGTCGATCCCGTTTCTCGGCCTCAGAGCTACTTTCTTGACTGTATTTTGAGTTAAGAAGTTTCCGCGACTTGAGTTCTAGCCTATAAAGTCAAATCTTGTGTGATTCCTCCATGGTAACATAGCTGCCCGAGGTCGCAAAGTTAGCAAGTACAAGAAATTTGAAAATTGTACGTAATTGCACAGTAGTGCTTATGGTCGATGCCGTTTCTCGGCTTCAGAGCTACTTCTTGACTGTATTTTGAGTTAAGCAGTTGGCGCGACTTCAGTTCTAGCCTATAAAGTCAAATCTTGTGTGGTTCCTCCATGGTAACATAGCTGCCCGAGGCCGCAAAATTAGCAAGTACAAGAAATTTGAAAATTGTACGTAATTTCACATTAGTGCTTATGGTCGATCCCGTTTCTCGGCTCCAGAGCTATTTCTTGACTGTATTTTGAGTTAAGCTGTTGGCGCGACTTCAGTTCTAGCCTATAAAGTCAAATCTTGTGTGGCTCCTCCATGGTAACATAGCTGCCCGAGGCCGCAAAGTTAGCAAGTACAAGAAATTTGAAAATTGTACGTAATTGCACAGTAGTGCTTATGGTCGATCCCGTTTCTCCGCTTCAGAGCTACTTTCTTGACTGTATTTTGAGTTAAACAGTTGTCGCGACTTCAGTTCTAGCCTATAAAGTCAAATCTTGTGTGATTCCTCCATGGTAACATAGCTGCCCGAGGCCGCAAAGTTAGCAAGTACAAGAAATTTCAAAATTGTACGTAATTTAACGGTAGTGCATATGGTCGATGCCGTTTCTCGGCTTCAGAGCTATTTCTTGACTGTATTTTGAGTTAAGCAGTTGGCGCGACTTCAGTTCTAGCCTATAAAGTCAAATCTTGTGTGATTCCTCCATGGTAACATAGCTGCCCGAGGTCGCAAATTTAGCAAGTACAAGAAATTTGAAAATTGTACGTAATTTCACGGTAGTGCTTATGGTCGATGCCGTTTCTCGGCTTCAGAGCTACTTCTTGACTGTATTTTGAGTTAAGCAGTTGGCGCGACTTCAGTTCTAGCCTATAAAGTCAAATCTTGTGTGGTTCCTCCATGGTAACATAGCTGCCCGAGGCCGCAAAGTTAGCAAGTACAAGAAATTTGAAAATTGTACGTAATTTCACATTAGTGCTTATGGTCGATCCCGTTTCTCGGCTTCAGAGCTACTTTCTTGACTGTATTTTGAGTTAAGAAGTTTCCGCGACTTGAGTTCTAGCCTATAAAGTCAAATCTTGTGTGATTCCTCCATGGTAACATAGCTGCCCGAGGCCGCAAAGTTAGCAAGTACAAGAAATTTGAAAATTGTACGTAATTGCACAGTAGTGCTTATGGTCGATGCCGTTTCTCGGTTTCAGAGCAATTTCTTGACTGTATTTTGAGTTAAGCAGTTGGCGCGACTTCAGTTCTAGCCTATAAAGTCAAATCTTGTGTGGTTCCTCCATGGTAACATAGCTGCCCGAGGCCGCAAAGTTAGCAAGTACAAGAAATCTGAAAATTGTCCGTAATTGCACAGTAGTGCTTATGGTCGATCCCGTTTCTCGGCTTCAGAGCTACTTTCTTGACTGTATTTTGAGTTAAACAGTTGTCGCGACTTCAGTTCTAGCCTATAAAGTCCAATCTTGTGTGATTCCTCCATGGTAACATAGCTGCCCGAGGTCGCAAAATTAGCAAGTACAAGAAATTTGAAAATTGTACGTAATTTCACGGTAGTGCTTATGGTCGATGCCGTTTCTCGGCTTCAGAGCTACTTCTTGACTGTATTTTGAGTTAAGCAGTTGGCGCGACTTCAGTTCTAGCCTATAAAGTCAAATCTTGTGTGGTTCCTCCATGGTAACATAGCTGCCCGAGGCCGCAAAGTTAGCAAGTACAAGAAATTTGAAAATTGTACGTAATTTCACGGTAGTGCTTATGGTCGATGCCGTTTCTCGGTTTCAGAGCTATTTCTTGACTGTATTTTGAGTTAAGCAGTTGGCGCGACTTCAGTTCTAGCCTATAAAGTCAAATCTTGTGTGGTTCCTCCATGGTAACATAGCTGCCCGAGGCCGCAAAGTTAGCAAGTACAAGAAATTTGAAAATTGCACGTAATTTCACGGTAGTGCTTATGGTCGATCCCGTTTCTCGGCTTCAGAGCTACTTCTTGACTGTATTTTGAGTTAAGCAGTTGGCGCGACTTCAGTTCTGGCCTATAAAGTCAAATCTTGTGTGGTTCCTCCATGGTAACATAGCTGCCCGAGGCCGCAAAATTAGCAAGTACAAGAAATTTGAAAATTGTACGTAATTTCACATTAGTGCTTATGGTCGATCCCGTTTCTCGGCTTCAGAGCTATTTCTTGACTGTATTTTGAGTTAAGCAGTTGGCGCGACTTCAGTTCTAGCCCATAAAGTCAAATCTTGTGTGATTCCTCAATGGTAACATAGCTGCCCGAGGTCGCAAAGTTAGCAAGTACAAGAAATTTGAAAATTGTACGTAATTGCACAGTAGTGCTTATGGTCGATGCCGTTTCTCGGCTTCAGAGCTACATTCTTGACTGTATTTTGAGTTAAGCAGTTGGCGCGACTTCAGTTCTAGCCTATAAAGTCAAATCTTGTGTGATTCCTCCATGGTAAGATAGCTGCCCGAGGTCGCAAAGTTAGCAAGTACAAGAAATTTGAAAATTGTACGTAATTTCACGGTAGTGCTTATGGTCGATGCCCTTTCTCGGCTTCAGAGCTACTTACTTGACTGTATTTGAGTTAAACAGTTGTCGCGACTTCAGTTCTAGCCTATAAAGTCAAATCTTGTGTGATTCCTCCATGGTAACATAGCTGCCCGAGGTCGCAAAGTTAGCAAGTACAAGAAAATTGAAAATTGTACGTAATTTCACGGTAGTGCTATGGTCGATGCCGTTTCTCGGCTTCAGAGCTACTTCTTGACTGTATTTTGAGTTAAGCAGTTGGCTCGACTTCAGTTCTAGCCTATAAAGTCAAATCTGGTGTGGTTCCTCCATGGTAACAAAGCTGCCCGAGGCCGCAAAATTAGCAAGTACAAGAAATTTGAAAATTGTACGTAATTTCACATTAGTGCTTATGGTCGATCCCGTTTCTCGGCTTCAGAGCTACTTTCTTGACTGTATTTTGAGTTAAGAAGTTTCCGCGACTTGAGTTCTAGCCTATAAAGTCAAATCTTGTGTGATTCCTCCATGGTAACATAGCTGCCCGAGGCCGCAAAGTTAGCAAGTACAAGAAATTTGAAAATTGTACGTAATTTCACGGTAGTGCTTATGGTCGATGCCCTTTCTCGGCTTCAGAGCTACTTACTTGACTGTATTTTGAGTTAAACAGTTGTCGCGACTTCAGTTCTAGCCTATAAAGTCAAATCTTGTGTGGTTCCTCCATGGTAACATAGCTGCCCGAGGCCGCAAAATTAGCAAGTACAAGAAATTTGAAAATTGTACGTAATTTCACATTAGTGCTTATGGTCGATCCCGTTTCTCGGCTTCAGAGCTATTTCTTGACTGTATTTTGAGTTAAGCAGTTGGCGCGACTTCAGTTCTAGCCTATAAAGTCAAATCTTGTGTGATTCCTCAATGGTAACATAGCTGCCCGAGGTCGCAAAGTTAGCAAGTACAAGAAATTTGAAAATTGTACGTAATTGCACAGTAGTGCTTATGGTCGATGCCGTTTCTCGGCTTCAGAGCTACATTCTTGACTGTATTTTGAGTTAAGCAGTTGGCGCGACTTCAGTTCTAGCCTATAAAGTCAAATCTTGTGTGATTCCTCCATGGTAAGATAGCTGCCCGAGGTCGCAAAGTTAGCAAGTACAAGAAATTTGAAAATTGTACGTAATTTCACGGTAGTGCTTATGGTCGATGCCCTTTCTCGGCTTCAGAGCTACTTACTTGACTGTATTTTGAGTTAAACAGTTGTCGCGACTTCAGTTCTAGCCTATAAAGTCAAATCTTGTGTGATTCCTCCATGGTAACATAGCTGCCCGAGGTCGCAAAGTTAGCAAGTACAAGAAATTTGAAAATTGTACGTAATTTCACGGTAGTGCTTATGGTCGATGCCGTTTCTCGGCTTCAGAGCTACTTCTTGACTGTATTTTGAGTTAAGCAGTTGGCTCGACTTCAGTTCTAGCCTATAAAGTCAAATCTGGTGTGGTTCCTCCATGGTAACAAAGCTGCCCGAGGCCGCAAAATTAGCAAGTACAAGAAATTTGAAAATTGTACGTAATTTCACATTAGTGCTTATGGTCGATCCCGTTTCTCGGCTTCAGAGCTACTTTCTTGACTGTATTTTGAGTTAAGAAGTTTCCGCGACTTGAGTTCTAGCCTATAAAGTCAAATCTTGTGTGATTCCTCCATGGTAACATAGCTGCCCGAGGCCGCAAAGTTAGCAAGTACAAGAAATTTGAAAATTGTACGTAATTGCACAGTAGTGCTTATGGTCGATGCCGTTTCTCGGTTTCAGAGGTATTTCTTGACTGTATTTTGAGTTAAGCAGTTGGCGCGACTTCAGTTCTAGCCTATAAAGTCAAATCTTGTGTGGTTCCTCCATGGTAACAAAGCTGCCCGAGGCCGCAAAATTAGCAAGTACAAGAAATTTGAAAATTGTACGTAATTTCACATTAGTGCTTATGGTCGATCCCGTTTCTCGGCTTCAGAGCTACTTTCTTGACTGTATTTTGAGTTAAGAAGTTTCCGCGACTTGAGTTCTAGCCTATAAAGTCAAATCTTGTGTGATTCCTCCATGGTAACATAGCTGCCCGAGGCCGCAAAGTTAGCAAGTACAAGAAATTTGAAAATTGTACGTAATTGCACAGTAGTGCTTATGGTCGATGCCGTTTCTCGGTTTCAGAGCTATTTCTTGACTGTATTTTGAGTTAAGCAGTTGGCGCGACTTCAGTTCTAGCCTATAAAGTCAAATCTTGTGTGGTTCCTCCATGGTAACATAGCTGCCCGAGGCCGCAAAGTTAGCAAGTACAAGAAATTTGAAAATTGCACGTAATTTCACGGTAGTGCTTATGGTCGATGCCGTTTCTCGGCTTCAGAGCTACTTCTTGACTGTATTTTGAGTTAAGCAGTTGGCGCGACTTCAGTTCTAGCCTATAAAGTCAAATCTTGTGTGGTTCCTCCATGGTAACATAACTGCCCGAGGCCGCAAAATTAGCAAGTACAAGAAATTTGAAAATTGTACGTAATTTCACATTAGTGCTTATGGTCGATCCCGTTTCTCGGCTTCAGAGCTATTTCTTGACTGTATTTTGAGTTAAGCAGTTGGCGCGACTTCAGTTCTAGCCTATAAAGTCAAATCTTGTGTGATTCCTCAATGGTAACATAGCTGCCCGAGGTCGCAAAGTTAGCAAGTACAAGAAATTTGAAAATTGTACGTAATTGCACAGTAGTGCTTATGGTCGATCCCGTTTCTCGGCTTCAGAGCTACTTTCTTGACTGTATTTTGAGTTAAACAGTTGTCGCGACTTCAGTTCTAGCCTATAAAGTCAAATCTTGTGTGATTCCTCCATGGTAACATAGCTGCCCGAGGCCGCAAAGTTAGCAAGTACAAGAAATTTGAAAATTGTACGTAATTGCACAGTAGTGCTTATGGTCGATGCCGTTTCTCGGTTTCAGAGCTATTTCTTGACTATATTTTGAGTTAAGCAGTTGGCGCGACTTCAGTTCTAGCCTATAAAGTCAAACCTTGTGTGGTTCCTCCATGGTAACATAGCTGCCCGAGGCCGCAAAGTTAGCAAGTACAAGAAATTTCAAAATTGTACGTAATTTAACGGTAGTGCATATGGTCGATGCCGTTTCTCGGCTTCAGAGCTATTTCTTGACTGTATTTTGAGTTAAGCAGTTGGCGCGACTTCAGTTCTAGCCTATAAAGTCCAATCTTGTGTGATTCCTCAATGGTAACATAGCTGCCCGAGGTCGCAAAGTTAGCAAATACAAGAAATTTGAAAATTGTACGTAATTTCACGGTAGTGCTTATGGTCGATGCCGTTTCTCGGCTTCAGAGCTACTTCTTGACTGTATTTTGAGTTAAGCAGTTGGCGCGACTTCAGTTCTAGCCTATAAAGTCAAATCTTGTGTGGTTCCTCCATGGTAACATAGCTGCCCGAGGCCGCAAAGTTAGCAAGTACAAGAAATTTGAAAATTGTACGTAATTGCACAGTAGTGCTTATGGTCGATGCCGTTTCTCGGCTTCAGAGCTACCTCTTGACTGTATTTTGAGTTAAGCAGTTGGCGCGACTTCAGTTCTAGCCTATAAAGTCAAATCTTGTGTGGTTCCTCCATGGTAACATAGCTGCCCGAGGCCGCAAAATTAGCAAGTACAAGAAATTTGAAAATTGTACGTAATTTCACATTAGTGCTTATGGTCGATCCCGTTTCTCGGCTTCAGAGCTATTTCTTGACTGTATTTTGAGTTAAGCAGTTGGCGCGACTTCAGTTCTAGCCTATAAAGTCAAATCTTGTGTGGTTCCTCCATGGTAACATAGCTGCCCGAGGCCGCAAAGTTAGCAAGTACAAGAAATTTGAAAATTGTACGTAATTGCACAGTAGTGCTTATGGTCGATCCCGTTTCTCCGCTTCAGAGCTACTTTCTTGGCTGTATTTTGAGTTAAGCAGTTGGCGCGACTTCAGTTCTAGCCTATAAAGTCAAATCTTGTGTGGTTCCTCCATGGTAACATAACTGCCCGAGGCCGCAAAATTAGCAAGTACAAGAAATTTGAAAATTGTACGTAATTTCACATTAGTGCTTATGGTCGATCCCGTTTCTCGGCTTCAGAGCTATTTCTTGACTGTATTTTGAGTTAAGCAGTTGGCGCGACTTCAGTTCTAGCCTATAAAGTCAAATCTTGTGTGATTCCTCAATGGTAACATAGCTGCCCGAGGTCGCAAAGTTAGCAAGTACAAGAAATTTGAAAATTGTACGTAATTGCACAGTAGTGCTTATGGTCGATCCCGTTTCTCGGCTTCAGAGCTACTTTCTTGACTGTATTTTGAGTTAAACAGTTGTCGCGACTTCAGTTCTAGCCTATAAAGTCAAATCTTGTGTGATTCCTCCATGGTAACATAGCTGATCGAGGCCGCAAAGTTAGCAAGTACAAGAAATTTGAAAATTGTACGTAATTGCACAGTAGTGCTTATGGTCGATGCCGTTTCTCGGTTTCAGAGCTATTTCTTGACTGTATTTTGAGTTAAGCAGTTGGCGCGACTTCAGTTCTAGCCTATAAAGTCAAACCTTGTGTGGTTCCTCCATGGTAACATAGCTGCCCGAGGCCGCAAAGTTAGCAAGTACAAGAAATTTCAAAATTGTACGTAATTTAACGGTAGTGCATATGGTCGATGCCGTTTCTCGGCTTCAGAGCTATTTCTTGACTGTATTTTGAGTTAAGCAGTTGGCGCGACTTCAGTTCTAGCCTATAAAGTCCAATCTTGTGTGATTCCTCAATGGTAACATAGCTGCCCGAGGTCGCAAAGTTAGCAAATACAAGAAATTTGAAAATTGTACGTAATTTCACGGTAGTGCTTATGGTCGATGCCGTTTCTCGGCTTCAGAGCTACTTCTTGACTGTATTTTGAGTTAAGCAGTTGGCGCGACTTCAGTTCTAGCCTATAAAGTCAAATCTTGTGTGGTTCCTCCATGGTAACATAGCTGCCCGAGGCCGCAAAGTTAGCAAGTACAAGAAATTTGAAAATTGTACGTAATTGCACAGTAGTGCTTATGGTCGATGCCGTTTCTCGGCTTCAGAGCTACCTCTTGACTGTATTTTGAGTTAAGCAGTTGGCGCGACTTCAGTTCTAGCCTATAAAGTCAAATCTTGTGTGGTTCCTCCATGGTAACATAGCTGCCCGAGGCCGCAAAATTAGCAAGTACAAGAAATTTGAAAATTGTACGTAATTTCACATTAGTGCTTATGGTCGATCCCGTTTCTCGGCTTCAGAGCTATTTCTTGACTGTATTTTGAGTTAAGCAGTTGGCGCGACTTCAGTTCTAGCCTATAAAGTCAAATCTTGTGTGGTTCCTCCATGGTAACATAGCTGCCCGAGGCCGCAAAGTTAGCAAGTACAAGAAATTTGAAAATTGTACGTAATTGCACAGTAGTGCTTATGGTCGATCCCGTTTCTCCGCTTCAGAGCTACTTTCTTGGCTGTATTTTGAGTTAAACAGTTGTCGCGACTTCAGTTCTAGCCTATAAAGTCAAATCTTGTGTGATTCCTCCATGGTAACATAGCTGCCCGAGGCCGCAAAGTTAGCAAGTACAAGAAATTTCAAAATTGTACGTAATTTAACGGTAGTGCATATGGTCGATGCCGTTTCTCGGCTTCAGAGCTATTTCTTGACTGTATTTTGAGTTAAGCAGTTGGCGCGACTTCAGTTCTAGCCTATAAAGTCAAATCTTGTGTGATTCCTCCATGGTAACATAGCTGCCCGAGGTCGCAAAGTTAGCAAGTACAAGAAATTTGAAAATTGTACGTAATTGCACAGTAGTGCTTATGGTCGATCCCGTTTCTCGGCTTCAGAGCTACTTTCTTGACTGTATTTTGAGTTAAACAGTTGTCGCGACTTCAGTTCTAGCCTATAAAGTCCAATCTTGTGTGATTCCTCCATGGTAACATAGCTGCCCGAGGTCGCAAAGTTAGCAAGTACAAGAAATTTGAAAATTGTACGTAATTTCACGGTAGTGCTTATGGTCGATGCCGTTTCTCGGCTTCAGAGCTACTTCTTGACTGTATTTTGAGTTAAGTAGTTGGCGCGACTTCAGTTCTAGCCTATAAAGACAAATCTTGTGTGGTTCCTCCATGGTAACATAGCTGCCCGAGGCCGCAAAGTTAGCAAGTACAAGAAATTTGAAAATTGTACGTAATTTCACGGTAGTGCTTATGGTCGATGCCGTTTCTCGGTTTCAGAGCTATTTCTTGGCTGTATTTTGAGTTAAGCAGTTGGCGCGACTTCAGTTCTAGCCTATAAAGTCAAATCTTGTGTGGTTCCTCCATGGTAACATAGCTGCCCGAGGCCGCAAAGTTAGCAAGTACAAGAAATTTGAAAATTGCACGTAATTTCACGGTAGTGCTTATGGTCGATGCCGTTTCTCGGCTTCAGAGCTACTTCTTGACTGTATTTTGAGTTAAGCAGTTGGCGCGACTTCAGTTCTAGCCTATAAAGTCAAATCTTGTGTGGTTCCTCCATGGTAACATAGCTGCCCGAGGCCGCAAAATTAGCAAGTACAAGAAATTTGAAAATTGTACGTAATTTCACATTAGTGCTTATGGTCGATCCCGTTTCTCGGCTTCATAGCTATTTCTTGACTGTATTTTGAGTTAAGCAGTTGGCGCGACTTCAGTTCTAGCCTATAAAGTCAAATCTTGTGTGATTCCTCCATGGTAACATAGCTGCCCGAGGTCGCAAAGTTAGCAAGTACAAGAAATTTGAAAATTGTACGTAATTTCACATTAGTGCTTATGGTCGATCCCGTTTCTCGGCTTCAGAGCTATTTCTTGACTGTATTTTGAGTTAAGCAGTTGGCGCGACTTCAGTTCTAGCCTATACAGTCAAATCTTGTGTGGTTCCTCCATGGTAACATAGCTGCCCGAGGCCGCAAAGTTAGCAAGTACAAGAAATTTGAAAATTGCACGTAATTTCACGGTAGTGCTTATGGTCGATGCCGTTTCTCGGCTTCAGAGCTACTTCTTGACTGTATTTTGAGTTAAGCAGTTGGCGCGACTTCAGTTCTAGCCTATAAAGTCAAATCTTGTGTGGTTCCTCCATGGTAACATAGCTGCCCGAGGTCGCAAAGTTAGCAAGTACAAGAAATTTGAAAATTGTACGTAATTTCACATTAGTGCTTATGGTCGATCCCGTTTCTCGGCTTCAGAGCTATTTCT
The DNA here is from genome assembly GCA_958301585.1 of Merodon equestris. Taxonomy (NCBI): domain Eukaryota; kingdom Metazoa; phylum Arthropoda; class Insecta; order Diptera; family Syrphidae; genus Merodon; species Merodon equestris. The sequence goes on along the minus strand of OY284413.1, from coordinate 209,388,086 downwards.
TGACTGTATTTTGAGTTAAGCAGTTGGCGCGACTTCAGTTCTAGCCTATACAGTCAAATCTTGTGTGGTTCCTCCAATGTAACATAGCTGCCCGAGGCCGCAAAGTTAGCAAGTACAAGAAATTTGAAAATTGCACGTAATTTCACGGTAGTGCTTATGGTCGATGCCGTTTCTCGGCTTCAGAGCTACTTCTTGACTGTATTTTGAGTTAAGCAGTTGGCGCGACTTCAGTTCTAGCCTATAAAGTCAAATCTTGTGTGGTTCCTCCATGGTAACATAACTGCCCGAGGCCGCAAAATTAGCAAGTACAAGAAATTTGAAAATTGTACGTAATTTCACATTAGTGCTTATGGTCGATCCCGTTTCTCGGCTTCAGAGCTATTTCTTGACTGTATTTTGAGTTAAGCAGTTGGCGCGACTTCAGTTCTAGCCTATAAAGTCAAATCTTGTGTGATTCCTCAATGGTAACATAGCTGCCCGAGGTCGCAAAGTTAGCAAGTACAAGAAATTTGAAAATTGTACGTAATTGCACAGTAGTGCTTATGGTCGATCCCGTTTCTCGGCTTCAGAGCTACTTTCTTGACTGTGTTTTGAGTTAAGCAGTTGGCGCGACTTCAGTTCTAGCCTATAAAGTCAAATCTTGTGTGATTCCCCCATGGTAACATAGCTGCCCGAGGTCGCAAAGTTAGCAAGTACAAGAAATTTGAAAATTGTACGTAATTTAACGGTAGTGCACATGGTCGATGCCGTTTCTCGGCTTCAGAGCTATTTCTTGACTGTGTTTTGAGTTAAGCAGTTGGCGCGACTTCAGTTCTAGCCTATAAAGTCAAATCTTGTGTGGTTCCTCCATGGTAACATAGCTGCCCGAGGCCGCAAAGTTAGCAAGTACAAGAAATTTGAAAATTGCACGTAATTTCACGGTAGTGCTTATGGTCGATGCCGTTTCTCGGCTTCAGAGCTACTTCTTGACTGTATTTTGAGTTAAGCAGTTGGCGCGACTTCAGTTCTAGCCTATAAAGTCAAATCTTGTGTGGTTCCTCCATGGTAACATAGCTGCCCGAGGCCGCAAAATTAGCAAGTACAAGAAATTTGAAAATTGTACGTAATTTCACATTAGTGCTTATGGTCGATCCCGTTTCTCGGCTTCATAGCTATTTCTTGACTGTATTTTGAGTTAAGCAGTTGGCGCGACTTCAGTTCTAGCCTATAAAGTCAAATCTTGTGTGATTCCTCCATGGTAACATAGCTGCCCGAGGTCGCAAAGTTAGCAAGTACAAGAAATTTGAAAATTGTACGTAATTTCACATTAGTGCTTATGGTCGATCCCGTTTCTCGGCTTCAGAGCTATTTCTTGACTGCATTTTGAGTTAAGCAGTTGGCGCGACTTCAGTTCTAGCCTATACAGTCAAATCTTGTGTGGTTCCTCCATGGTAACATAGCTGCCCGAGGCCGCAAAGTTAGCAAGTACAAGAAATTTGGAAATTGCACGTAATTTGACGGTAGTGCTTATGGTCGATCCCGTTTCTCGGCTTCAGAGCTACTTCTTGACTGTATTTTGAGTTAAGCAGTTGGCGCGACTTCAGTTCTAGCCTATAAAGTCAAATCTTGTGTGGTTCCTCCATGGTAACATAGCTGCCCGAGGTCGCAAAGTTAGCAAGTACAAGAAATTTGAAAATTGTACGTAATTGCACAGTAGTGCTTATGGTCGATCCCGTTTCTCGGCTTCAGAGCTACTTTCTTGACTGTATTTTGAGTTAAACAGTTGTCGCGACTTCAGTTCTAGCCTATAAAGTCCAATCTTGTGTGATTCCTCCATGGTAACATAGCTGCCCGAGGTCGCAAAGTTAGCAAGTACAAGAAATTTGAAAATTGTACGTAATTTCACGGTAGTGCTTATGGTCGATGCCGTTTCTCGGCTTCAGAGCTACTTCTTGACTGTATTTTGAGTTAAGTAGTTGGCGCGACTTCAGTTCTAGCCTATAAAGACAAATCTTGTGTGGTTCCTCCATGGTAACATAGCTGCCCGAGGCCGCAAAGTTAGCAAGTACAAGAAATTTGAAAATTGTACGTAATTTCACGGTAGTGCTTATGGTCGATGCCGTTTCTCGGTTTCAGAGCTATTTCTTGGCTGTATTTTGAGTTAAGCAGTTGGCGCGACTTCAGTTCTAGCCTATAAAGTCAAATCTTGTGTGGTTCCTCCATGGTAACATAGCTGCCCGAGGCCGCAAAGTTAGCAAGTACAAGAAATTTGAAAATTGCACGTAATTTCACGGTAGTGCTTATGGTCGATGCCGTTTCTCGGCTTCAGAGCTACTTCTTGACTGTATTTTGAGTTAAGCAGTTTGCGCGACTTCAGTTCTAGCCTATAAAGTCAAATCTTGTGTGGTTCCTCCATGGTAACATAGCTGCCCGAGGCCGCAAAATTAGCAAGTACAAGAAATTTGAAAATTGTACGTAATTTCACATTAGTGCTTATGGTCGATCCCGTTTCTCGGCTTCATAGCTATTTCTTGACTGTATTTTGAGTTAGGCAGTTGGCGCGACTTCAGTTCTAGCCTATAAAGTCAAATCTTGTGTGATTCCTCCATGGTAACATAGCTGCCCGAGGTCGCAAAGTTAGCAAGTACAAGAAATTTGAAAATTGTACGTAATTTCACATTAGTGCTTATGGTCGATCCCGTTTCTCGGCTTCAGAGCTATTTCTTGACTGTGTTTTGAGTTAAGCAGTTGGCGCGACTTCAGTTCTAGCCTATACAGTCAAATCTTGTGTGGTTCCTCCATGGTAACATAGCTGCCCGAGGCCGCAAAGTTAGCAAGTACAAGAAATTTGAAAATTGCACGTAATTTCACGGTAGTGCTTATGGTCGATGCCGTTTCTCGGCTTCAGAGCTACTTCTTGACTGTATTTTGAGTTAAGCAGTTGGCGCGACTTCAGTTCTAGCCTATAAAGTCAAATCTTGTGTGGTTCCTCCATGGTAACATAGCTGCCCGAGGTCGCAAAGTTAGCAAGTACAAGAAATTTGAAAATTGTACGTAATTTCACATTAGTGCTTATGGTCGATCCCGTTTCTCGGCTTCAGAGCTATTTCTTGACTGTATTTTGAGTTAAGCAGTTGGCGCGACTTCAGTTCTAGCCTATACAGTCAAATCTTGTGTGGTTCCTCCAATGTAACATAGCTGCCCGAGGCCGCAAAGTTAGCAAGTACAAGAAATTTGAAAATTGCACGTAATTTCACGGTAGTGCTTATGGTCGATGCCGTTTCTCGGCTTCAGAGCTACTTCTTGACTGTATTTTGAGTTAAGCAGTTGGCGCGACTTCAGTTCTAGCCTATAAAGTCAAATCTTGTGTGGTTCCTCCATGGTAACATAACTGCCCGAGGCCGCAAAATTAGCAAGTACAAGAAATTTGAAAATTGTACGTAATTTCACATTAGTGCTTATGGTCGATCCCGTTTCTCGGCTTCAGAGCTATTTCTTGACTGTATTTTGAGTTAAGCAGTTGGCGCGACTTCAGTTCTAGCCTATAAAGTCAAATCTTGTGTGATTCCTCAATGGTAACATAGCTGCCCGAGGTCGCAAAGTTAGCAAGTACAAGAAATTTGAAAATTGTACGTAATTGCACAGTAGTGCTTATGGTCGATCCCGTTTCTCGGCTTCAGAGCTACTTTCTTGACTGTGTTTTGAGTTAAGCAGTTGGCGCGACTTCAGTTCTAGCCTATAAAGTCAAATCTTGTGTGATTCCCCCATGGTAACATAGCTGCCCGAGGTCGCAAAGTTAGCAAGTACAAGAAATTTGAAAATTGTACGTAATTTAACGGTAGTGCACATGGTCGATGCCGTTTCTCGGCTTCAGAGCTATTTCTTTACTGTGTTTTGAGTTAAGCAGTTGGCGCGACTTCAGTTCTAGCCTATAAAGTCAAATCTTGTGTGGTTCCTCCATGGTAACATAGCTGCCCGAGGCCGCAAAGTTAGCAAGTACAAGAAATTTGAAAATTGCACGTAATTTCACGGTAGTGCTTATGGTCGATGCCGTTTCTCGGCTTCAGAGCTACTTCTTGACTGTATTTTGAGTTAAGCAGTTGGCGCGACTTCAGTTCTAGCCTATAAAGTCAAATCTTGTGTGGTTCCTCCATGGTAACATAGCTGCCCGAGGCCGCAAAATTAGCAAGTACAAGAAATTTGAAAATTGTACGTAATTTCACATTAGTGCTTATGGTCGATCCCGTTTCTCGGCTTCATAGCTATTTCTTGACTGTATTTTGAGTTAAGCAGTTGGCGCGACTTCAGTTCTAGCCTATAAAGTCAAATCTTGTGTGATTCCTCCATGGTAACATAGCTGCCCGAGGTCGCAAAGTTAGCAAGTATAAGAAATTTGAAAATTGTACGTAATTTCACATTAGTGCTTATGGTCGATCCCGTTTCTCGGCTTCAGAGCTATTTCTTGACTGCATTTTGAGTTAAGCAGTTGGCGCGACTTCAGTTCTAGCCTATACAGTCAAATCTTGTGTGGTTCCTCCATGGTAACATAGCTGCCCGAGGCCGCAAAGTTAGCAAGTACAAGAAATTTGGAAATTGCACGTAATTTGACGGTAGTGCTTATGGTCGATCCCGTTTCTCGGCTTCAGAGCTACTTCTTGACTGTATTTTGAGTTAAGCAGTTGGCGCGACTTCAGTTCTAGCCTATAAAGTCAAATCTTGTGTGGTTCCTCCATGGTAACATAGCTGCCCGAGGTCGCAAAGTTAGCAAGTACAAGAAATTTGAAAATTGTACGTAATTTCACATTAGTGCTTATGGTCGATCCCGTTTCTCGGCTTCAGAGCTATTTCTTGACTGTATTTTGAGTTAAGCAGTTGGCGCGACTTCAGTTCTAGCCTATACAGTCAAATCTTGTGTGGTTCCTCCATGGTAACATAGCTGCCCGAGGCCGCAAAGTTAGCAAGTACAAGAAATTTGAAAATTGCACGTAATTTCACGGTAGTGCTTATGGTCGATGCCGTTTCTCGGCTTCAGAGCTACTTCTTGACTGTATTTTGAGTTAAGCAGTTGGCGCGACTTCAGTTCTAGCCTATAAAGTCAAATCTTGTGTGGTTCCTCCATGGTAACAAAGCTGCCCGAGGCCGCAAAATTAGCAAGTACAAGAAATTTGAAAATTGTACGTAATTTCACATTAGTGCTTATGGTCGATCCCGTTTCTCGGCTTCATAGCTATTTCTTGACTGTATTGTGAGTTAAGCAGTTGGCGCGACTTCAGTTCTAGCCTATAAAGTCAAATCTTGTGTGATTCCTCAATGGTAATATAGCTGCCCGAGGTCGCAAAGTTAGCAAGTACAAGAAATTTGAAAATTGTACGTAATTGCACAGTAGTGCTTATGGTCGATGCCGTTTCTCGGCTTCAGAGCTACATTCTTGACTGTATTTTGAGTTAAGCAGTTGGCGCGACTTCAGTTCTAGCCTATAAAGTCAAATCTTGTGTGGTTCCTCCATGGTAACAAAGCTGCCCGAGGCCGCAAAATTAGCAAGTACAAGAAATTTGAAAATTGTACGTAATTTCACATTAGTGCTTATGGTCGATCCCGTTTCTCGGCTTCAGAGCTACTTCTTGACTGTATTTTGAGTTAAGCAGTTGGCGCGACTTCAGTTCTAGCCTATAAAGTCAAATCTTGTGTGGTTCCTCCATGGTAACAAAGCTGCCCGAGGCCGCAAAATTAGCAAGTACAAGAAATTTGAAAATTGTACGTAATTTCACATTAGTGCTTATGGTCGATCCCGTTTCTCGGCTTCATAGCTATTTCTTGACTGTATTGTGAGCTAAGCAGTTGGCGCGACTTCAGTTCTAGCCTATAAAGTCAAATCTTGTGTGGTTCCTCCATGGTAACAAAGCTGCCCGAGGCCGCAAAATTAGCAAGTACAAGAAATTTGAAAATTGTACGTAATTTCACATTAGTGCTTATGGTCGATCCCGTTTCTCGGCTTCATAGCTATTTCTTGACTGTATTGTGAGTTAAGCAGTTGGCGCGACTTCAGTTCTAGCCTATAAAGTCAAATCTTGTGTGATTCCTCAATGGTAATATAGCTGCCCGAGGTCGCAAAGTTAGCAAGTACAAGAAATTTGAAAATTGTACGTAATTGCACAGTAGTGCTTATGGTCGATGCCGTTTCTCGGTTTCAGAGGTATTTCTTGACTGTATTTTGAGTTAAGCAGTTGGCGCGACTTCAGTTCTAGCCTATAAAGTCAAATCTTGTGTGGTTCCTCCATGGTAACATAGCTGCCCGAGGCCGCAAAGTTAGCAAGTACAAGAAATTTGAAAAATGTACGTAATTGCACAGTAGTGCTTATGGTCGATCCCGTTTCTCGGCTTCAGAGCTACTTTCTTGACTGTATTTTGAGTTAAACAGTTGTCGCGACTTCAGTTCTAGCCTATAAAGTCAAATTTTGTGTGATTCCTCCATGGTAACATAGCTGCCCGAGGTCGCAAAGTTAGCAAGTACAAGAAATTTGAAAATTGTACGTAATTTCACGGTAGTGCTTATGGTCGATGCCGTTTCTCGGCTTCAGAGCTATTTCTTGACTGTATTTTGAGTTAAGCAGTTGGCGCGACTTCAGTTCTAGCCTATAAAGTCAAATCTTGTGTGATTCCTCCATGGTAAGATAGCTGCCCGAGGTCGCAAAGTTAGCAAGTACAAGAAATTTGAAAATTGTACGTAATTTCACGGTAGTGCTTATGGTCGATGCCGTTTCTCGGCTTCAGAGCTACTTACTTGACTGTATTTTGAGTTAAGCAGTTGGCGCGACTTCAGTTCTAGCCTATAAAGTCAAATCTTGTGTGGTTCCTCCATGGTAACATAGCTGCCCGAGGCCGCAAAGTTAGCAAGTACAAGAAATTTGAAAATTGTACGTAATTGCACAGTAGTGCTTATGGTCGATGCCGTTTCTCGGTTTCAGAGCTATTTCTTGACTGTATTTTGAGTTAAGCAGTTGGCGCGACTTCAGTTCTAGCCTATAAAGTCAAATCTTGTGTGATTCCTCCATAGTAACATAGCTGCCCGAGGCCGCAAAATTAGCAAGTACAAGAAATTTGAAAATTGTACGTAATTTCACGGTAGTGCATATGGTCGATGCCGTTTCTCGGCTTCAGAGCTATTTCTTGACTGTATTTTGAGTTAAGCAGTTGGCGCGACTTCAGTTCTAGCCTATAAAGTCAAATCTTGTGTGATTCCTCCATGGTAACATAGCTGCCCGAGGCCGCAAAATTAGCAAGTACAAGAAATTTGAAAATTGTACGTAATTTCACATTAGTGCTTATGGTCGATCCCGTTTCTCGGCTTCAGAGCTATTTCTTGACTGTATTTTGAGTTAAGCAGTTGGCGCGACTTCAGTTCTAGCCTATAAAGTAAAATCTTGTGTGATTCCTCCATGGTAACATAGCTGCCCGAGGCCGCAAAGTTAGCAAGTACAAGAAATTTCAAAATTGTACGTAATTTAACGGTAGTGCATATGGTCGATGCCGTTTCTCGGCTTCAGAGCTATTTCTTGACTGTATTTTGAGTTAAGCAGTTGGCGCGACTTCAGTTCTAGCCTATAAAGTCAAATCTTGTGTGGTTCCTCCATGGTAACATAGCTGCCCGAGGCCGCAAAGTTAGCAAGTACAAGAAATTTGAAAATTGTACGTAATTGCACAGTAGTGCTTATGGTCGATCCCGTTTCTCGGCTTCACAGCTACTTTCTTGACTGTATTTTGAGTTAAACAGTTGTCGCGACTTCAGTTCTAGCCTATACAGTCAAATCTTGTGTGGTTCCTCCATGGTAACATAGCTGCCCGAGGCCGCAAAGTTAGCAAGTACAAGAAATTTGAAAATTGCACGTAATTTCACGGTAGTGCTTATGGTCGATGCCGTTTCTCGGCTTCAGAGCTACTTCTTGACTGTATTTTGAGTTAAGCAGTTGGCGCGACTTCAGTTCTAGCCTATAAAGTCAAATCTTGTGTGGTTCCTCCATGGTAACAAAGCTGCCCGAGGCCGCAAAATTAGCAAGTACAAGAAATTTGAAAATTGTACGTAATTTCACATTAGTGCTTATGGTCGATCCCGTTTCTCGGCTTCATAGCTATTTCTTGACTGTATTGTGAGTTAAGCAGTTGGCGCGACTTCAGTTCTAGCCTATAAAGTCAAATCTTGTGTGATTCCTCAATGGTAATATAGCTGCCCGAGGTCGCAAAGTTAGCAAGTACAAGAAATTTGAAAATTGTACGTAATTGCACAGTAGTGCTTATGGTCGATGCCGTTTCTCGGCTTCAGAGCTACATTCTTGACTGTATTTTGAGTTAAGCGGTTGGCGCGACTTCAGTTCTAGCCTATAAAGTCAAATCTTGTGTGATTCCTCCATGGTAAGATAGCTGCCCGAGGCCGCAAAGTTAGCAAGTACAAGAAATTTGAAAATTGTACGTAATTGCACAGTAGTGCTTATGGTCGATGCCGTTTCTCGGTTTCAGAGGTATTTCTTGACTGTATTTTGAGTTAAGCAGTTGGCGCGACTTCAGTTCTAGCCTATAAAGTCAAATCTTGTGTGGTTCCTCCATGGTAACATAGCTGCCCGAGGCCGCAAAGTTAGCAAGTACAAGAAATTTGAAAATTGTACGTAATTGCACAGTAGTGCTTATGGTCGATCCCGTTTCTCGGCTTCAGAGCTACTTTCTTGACTGTATTTTGAGTTAAACAGTTGTCGCGACTTCAGTTCTAGCCTATAAAGTCAAATTTTGTGTGATTCCTCCATGGTAAGATAGCTGCCCGAGGTCGCAAAGTTAGCAAGTACAAGAAATTTGAAAATTGTACGTAATTTCACGGTAGTGCTTATGGTCGATGCCGTTTCTCGGCTTCAGAGCTATTTCTTGACTGTATTTTGAGTTAAGCAGTTGGCGCGACTTCAGTTCTAGCCTATAAAGTCAAATCTTGTGTGATTCCTCCATGGTAAGATAGCTGCCCGAGGTCGCAAAGTTAGCAAGTACAAGAAATTTGAAAATTGTACGTAATTGCACAGTAGTGCTTATGGTCGATGCCGTTTCTCGGTTTCAGAGCTATTTCTTGACTGTATTTTGAGTTAAGCAGTTGGCGCGACTTCAGTTCTAGCCTATAAAGTCAAATCTTGTGTGGTTTCTCCATGGTAACATAGCTGCCCGAGGCCGCAAAGTTAGCAAGTACAAGAAATTTGAAAATTGCACGTAATTTCACGATAGTGCTTATGGTCGATGCCGTTTCTCGGCTTCAGAGCTACTTCTTGACTGTATTTTGAGTTAAGCAGTTGGCGCGACTTCAGTTCTAGCCTATAAAGTCAAATCTTGTGTGGTTCCTGAATGGTAACATAGCTGCCCGAGGCCGCAAAATTAGCAAGTACAAGAAATTTGAAAATTGTACGTAATTTCACATTAGTGCTTATGGTCGATCCCGTTTCTCGGCTTCAGAGCTATTTCTTGACTGTATTTTGAGTTAAGCAGTTGGCGCGACTTCAGTTCTAGCCTATAAAGTCAAATCTTGTGTGATTCCTCAATGGTAACATAGCTGCCCGAGGTCGCAAAGTTAGCAAGTACAAGAAATTTGAAACGTACGTAATTGCACAGTAGTGCTTATGGTCGATGCCGTTTCTCGGCTTCAGAGCTACTTCTTGACTGTATTTTGAGTTAAGCAGTTGGCGCGACTTCAGTTCTAGCCTATAAAGTCAAATCTTGTGTGGTTCCTCCATGGTAACATAGCTGCCCGAGGCCGCAAAATTAGCAAGTACAAGAAATTTGAAAATTGTACGTAATTTCACATTAGTGCTTATGGTCGATCCCGTTTCTCGGCTTCAGAGCTATTTCTTGACTGTATTTTGAGTTAAGCAGTTGGCGCGACTTCAGTTCTACCCTATAAAGTCAAATCTTGTGTGATTCCTCAATGGTAGCATAGCTGCCCGAGGTCGCAAAGTTAGCAAGTACAAGAAATTTGAAAATTGTACGTAATTTCACAGTAGTGCTTATGGTCGATGCCGTTTCTCGGTTTCAGAGCTATTTCTTGACTGTATTTTGAGTTAAGAAGCTGGCGCGACTTCAGTTCTAGCCTATAAAGTCAAATCTTGTGTGGTTCCTCCATGGTAACATAGCTGCCCGAGGCCGCAAAGTTAGCAAGTGCAAGAAATTTGAAAATTGTAGGTAATTTCACATTAGTGCTTATGGTCGATCCCGTTTCTCGGCTTCAGAGCTACTTTCTTGACTGTATTTTGAGTTAAGAAGCTGGCGCGACTTCAGTTCTAGCCTATAAAGTCAAATCTTGTGTGGTTCCTCCATGGTAACATAGCTGCCCGAGGCCGCAAAGTTAGCAAGTGCAAGAAATTTGAAAATTGTACGTAATTTCACATTAGTGCTTATGGTCGATCCCGTTTCTCGGCTTCAGAGCTACTTTCTTGACTGTATTTTGAGTTAAGAAGCTGGCGCGACTTCAGTTCTAGCCTATAAAGTCAAATCTTGTGTGATTCCCCCATGGTAACATAGCTGCCCGAGGCCGCAAAGTTAGCAAGTACAAGAAATTTGAAAATTGTACGTAATTGCACAGTAGTGCTTATGGTCGATGCCGTTTCTCGGTTTCAGAGCTATTTCTTGACTGTATTTTGAGTTAAGCAGTTGGCGCGACTTCAGTTCCAGCCTATAAAGTCAAATCTTGTGTGGTTCCTCCATGGTAACATAGCTGCCCGAGGCCGCAAAGTTAGCAAGTACAAGAAATTTGAAAATTGTACGTAATTGCACAGCAGTGCTTATGGTCGATCCCGTTTCTCGGCTTCAGAGCTACTTTCTTGACTGTATTTTGAGTTAAACAGTTGTCGCGACTTCTGTTCTAGCCTATAAAGTCAAATCTTGTGTGATTCCTCCATGGTAACATAGCTGCCCGAGGCCGCAAAGTTAGCAAGTACACGAAATTTCAAAATTGTACTAATTTCACGGTACTGCTTATGGTCGATGCCGTTTCTCGGCTTCAGAGCTACTTCTTGACTGTATTTTGAGTTAAGCAGTTGGCGCGACTTCAGTTCTAGCCTATAAAGTCAAATCTTGTGTGATTCCTCCATGGTAACATGGCTGCCCGAGGTCGCAAAGTTAGCAAGTACAAGAAATTTGAAAATTGTACGTAATTTCACGGTAGTGCTTATGGTCGATGCCGTTTCTCGGCTTCAGAGCTACTTCTTGACTGTATTTTGAGTTATGCAGTTGGCGCGACTTCAGTTCTAGCCTATAAAGTCAAATCTTGTGTGGTTCCTCCATGGTAACATAGCTGCCCGAGGTCGCAAAGTTAGCAAGTACAAGAAATTTGAAAATTGTACGTAATTGCACAGTAGTGCTTATGGTCGATCCCGTTTCTCGGCTTCAGAGCTACTTTCTTGACTGTATTTTGAGTTAAACAGTTGTCGCGACTTCAGTTCTAGCCTATAAAGTCAAATATTGTGTGATTCCTCCATGGTAACATAGCTGCCCGAGGCCGCAAAGTTAGCAAGTACAAGAAATTTCAAAATTGTACGTAATTTAACGGTAGTGCATATGGTCGATGCCGTTTCTCGGCTTCAGAGCTATTTCTTGACTGTATTTTGAGTTAAGCAGTTGGCGCGACTTCAGTTCTAGCCTATAAAGTCAAATCTTGTGTGATTCCTCCATGGTAACATAGCTGCCCGAGGCCGCAAATTTAGCAAGTACAAGAAATTTGAAAATTGTACGTAATTTCACGGTAGTGCTTATGGTCGATGCCGTTTCTCGGCTTCAGAGCTACTTCTTGACTGTATTTTGAGTTATGCAGTTGGCGCGACTTCAGTTCTAGCCTATAAAGTCAAATCTTGTGTGGTTCCTCCATGGTAACATAGCTGCCCGAGGCCGCAAAGTTAGCAAGTACAAGAAATTTGAAAATTGTACGTAATTTCACGGTAGTGCTTATGGTCGATGAAGTTTCTCGGCTTCAGAGCTACTTCTTGACTGTATTTTGAGTTAAGCAGTTGGCGCGACTTCAGTTCTAGCCTATAAAGTCAAATCTTGTGTGGTTCCTCCATGGTAACATAGCTGCCCGAGGCCGCAAAGTTAGCAAGTACAAGAAATTTGAAAATTGTACGTAATTGCACAGTAGTGCTTATGGTCGATGCCGTTTCTCGGTTTCAGAGCTATTTCTTGACTGTATTTTGAGTTAAGCAGTTGGCGCGACTTCAGTTCTAGCCTATAAAGTCAAATCTTGTGTGGTTCCTCCATGCTAACATAGCTGCCCGAGGCCGCAAAGTTAGCAAGTACAAGAAATTTGAAAATTGTACGTAATTTCACATTAGTGCTTATGGTCGATCCCGTTTCTCGGCTTCAGAGCTACTTTCTTGACTGTATTTTGAGTTAAGAAGTTTCCGCGACTTGAGTTCTAGCCTATAAAGTCAAATCTTGTGTGATTCCTCCATGGTAACATAGCTGCCCGAGGCCGCAAAGTTAGCAAGTACAAGAAATTTGAAAATTGTACGTAATTGCACAGCAGTGCTTATGGTCGATGCCGTTTCTCGGTTTCAGAGCTATTTCTTGACTGTATTTTGAGTTAAGCAGTTGGCGCGACTTCAGTTCTAGCCTATAAAGTCAAATCTTGTGTGGTTCCTCCATGGTAACATAGCTGCCCGAGGCCGCAAAGTTAGCAAGTACAAGAAATTTGAAAATTGTACGTAATTGCACAGTAGTGCTTATGGTCGATCCCGTTTCTCGGCTTCAGAGCTACTTTCTTGACGGTATTTTGAGTTAAACAGTTGTCGCGACTTCAGTTCTAGCCTATAAAGTCAACTCTTGTGTGATTCCTCCATGGTAACATAGCTGCCCGAGGCCGCAAAGTTAGCAAGTACAAGAAATTTCAAAATTGTACGTAATTCAACGGTAGTGCATATGGTCGATGCCGTTTCTCGGCTTCAGAGCTATTTCTTGACTGTATTTTGAGTTAAGCAGTTGGCGCGACTTCAGTTCTAGCCTATAAAGTCAAATCTTGTGTGATTCCTCCATGGTAACATAGCTGCCCGAGGTCGCAAAGTTAGCAAGTACAAGAAATTTGAAAATTGTACGTAATTTCACGGTAGTGCTTATGGTCGATGAAGTTTCTCGGCTTCAGAGCTACTTCTTGACTGTATTTTGAGTTAAGCAGTTGGCGCGACTTCAGTTCTAGCCTATAAAGTCAAATCTTGTGTGGTTCCTCCATGGTAACATAGCTGCCCGAGGCCGCAAAGTTAGCAAGTACAAGAAATTTGAAAATTGTACGTAATTTCACATTAGTGCTTATGGTCGATCCCGTTTCTCGGCTTCAGAGCTACTTTCTTGACTGTATTTTGAGTTAAGAAGTTTCCGCGACTTGAGTTTTAGCCTATAAAGTCAAATCTTGTGTGATTCCTCCATGGTAACATAGCTGCCCGAGGCCGCAAAGTTAGCAAGTACAAGAAATTTGAAAATTGTACGTAATTGCACAGTAGTGCTTATGGTCGATGCCGTTTCTCAGTTTCAGAGCTATTTCTTGACTGTATTTTGAGTTAAGCAGTTGGCGCGACTTCAGTTCTAGCCTATAAAGTCAAATCTTGTGTGGTTCCTCTATGGTAACATAGCTGCCCGAGGCCGCAAAGTTAGCAAGTACAAGAAATTTGAAAATTGTACGTAATTGCACAGTAGTGCTTATGGTCGATCCCGTTTCTCGGCTTCAGAGCTACTTTCTTGACTGTATTTTGAGTTAAACAGTTGTCGCGACTTCAGTTCTAGCCTATAAAGTCAAATCTTGTGTGATTCCTCCATGGTAACATAGCTGCCCGAGGTCGCAAAGTTAGCAAGTACAAGAAATTTGAAAATTGTACGTAATTTCACGGTAGTGCTTATGGTCGATGCCGTTTCTCGGCTTCAGAGCTATTTCTTGACTGTATTTTGAGTTAAGCAGTTGGCGCGACTTCAGTTCTAGCCTATAAAGTCAAATCTTGTGTGATTCCTCCATGGTAAGATAGCTGCCCGAGGTCGCAAAGTTAGCAAGTACTAGAAATTTGAAAATTGTACGTAATTTCACGGTAGTGCTTATGGTCGATGCCGTTTCTCGGCTTCAGAGCTACTTCTTGACTGTATTTTGAGCTAAGCAGTTGGCGCGACTTCAGTTCTAGCCTATAAAGTCAAATCTTGTGTGGTTCCTCCATGGTAACATAGCTGCCCGAGGCCGCAAAGTTAGCAAGTACAAGAAATTTGAAAATTGTACGTAATTTCACATTAGTGCTTATGGTCGATCCCGTTTCTCGGCTTCAGAGCTACTTTCTTGACTGTATTTTGAGTTAAGAAGTTTCCGCGACTTGAGTTCTAGCCTATAAAGTCAAATCTTGTGTGATTCCTCCATGGTAACATAGCTGCCCGAGGCCGCAAAGTTAGCAAGTACAAGAAATTTGAAAATTGTACGTAATTGCACAGTAGTGCTTATGGTCGATGCCGTTTCGCAGTTTCAGAGCTATTTCTTGACTGTATTTTGAGTTAATCAGTTGGCGCGACTTCAGTTCTAGCCTATAAAGTCAAATCTTGTGTGGTTCCTCCATGGCAACATAGCTGCCCGAGGCCGCAAAGTTAGCAAGTACAAGAAATTTCAAAATTGTACGTAATTTAACGGTAGTGCATATGGTCGATGCCGTTTCTCGGCTTCAGAGCTATTTCTTGACTGTATTTTGAGTTAAGCAGTTGGCGCGACTTCAGTTCCAGCCTATAAAGTCAAATCTTGTGTGGTTCCTCCATGGTAACATAGCTGCCCGAGGCCGCAAAGTTAGCAAGTACAAGAAATTTGAAAATTGTACGTAATTGCACAGTAGTGCTTATGGTCGATCCCGTTTCTCGGCTTCAGAGCTACTTTCTTGACTGTATTTTGAGTTAAACAGTTGTCGCGACTTCAGTTCTAGCCTATAAAGTCAAATCTTGTGTGATTCCTCCATGGTAACATAGCTGCCCGAGGCCGCAAAGTTAGCAAGTACACGAAATTTCAAAATTGTACTAATTTCACGGTACTGCTTATGGTCGATGCCGTTTCTCGGCTTCAGAGCTACTTCTTGACTGTATTTTGAGTTAAGCAGTTGGCGCGACTTCAGTTCTAGCCTATAAAGTCAAATCTTGTGTGATTCCTCCATGGTAACATAGCTGCCCGAGGCCGCAAAGTTAGCAAGTACAAGAAATTTGAAAATTGTACGTAATTGCACAGCAGTGCTTATGGTCGATGCCGTTTCTCGGTTTCAGAGCTATTTCTTGACTGTATTTTGAGTTAAGCAGTTGGCGCGACTTCAGTTCTAGCCTATAAAGTCAAATCTTGTGTGGTTCCTCCATGGTAACATAGCTGCCCGAGGCCGCAAAGTTAGCAAGTACAAGAAATTTGAAAATTGTACGTAATTGCACAGTAGTGCTTATGGTCGATCCCGTTTCTCGGCTTCAGAGCTACTTTCTTGACTGTATTTTGAGTTAAACAGTTGTCGCGACTTCAGTTCTAGCCTATAAAGTCAAATCTTGTGTGATTCCTCCATGGTAACATAGCTGCCCGAGGCCGCAAAGTTAGCAAGTACAAGAAATTTCAAAATTGTACGTAATTCAACGGTAGTGCTTATGGTCGATGCCGTTTCTCGGCTTCAGAGCTATTTCTTGACTGTATTTTGAGTTAAGCAGTTGGCGCGACTTCAGTTCTAGCCTATAAAGTCAAATCTTGTGTGATTCCTCCATGGTAACATAGCTGCCCGAGGTCGCAAAGTTAGCAAGTACAAGAAATTTGAAAATTGTACGTAATTTCACGGTAGTGCTTATGGTCGATGAAGTTTCTCGGCTTCAGAGCTACTTCTTGACTGTATTTTGAGTTAAGCAGTTGGCGCGACTTCAGTTCTAGCCTATAAAGTCAAATCTTGTGTGGTTCCTCCATGGTAACATAGCTGCCCGAGGCCGCAAAGTTAGCAAGTACAAGAAATTTGAAAATTGTACGTAATTTCACATTAGTGCTTATGGTCGATCCCGTTTCTCGGCTTCAGAGCTACTTTCTTGACTGTATTTTGATTTAAGAAGTTTCCGCGACTTGAGTTTTAGCCTATAAAGTCAAATCTTGTGTGATTCCTCCATGGTAACATAGCTGCCCGAGGCCGCAAAGTTAGCAAGTACAAGAAATTTGAAAATTGTACGTAATTGCACAGT
Organism: Merodon equestris; assembly: GCA_958301585.1. Lineage (NCBI taxonomy): Eukaryota > Metazoa > Arthropoda > Insecta > Diptera > Syrphidae > Merodon > Merodon equestris. The sequence goes on along the minus strand of OY284413.1, from coordinate 209,371,901 downwards.
AGTGCTTATGGTCGATGCCGTTTCTCAGTTTCAGAGCTATTTCTTGACTGTATTTTGAGTTAAGCAGTTGGCGCGACTTCAGTTCTAGCCTATAAAGTCAAATCTTGTGTGGTTCCTCTATGGTAACATAGCTGCCCGAGGCCGCAAAGTTAGCAAGTACAAGAAATTTGAAAATTGTACGTAATTGCACAGTAGTGCTTATGGTCGATCCCGTTTCTCGGCTTCAGAGCTACTTTCTTGACTGTATTTTGAGTTAAACAGTTGTCGCGACTTCAGTTCTAGCCTATAAAGTCAAATCTTGTGTGATTCCTCCATGGTAACATAGCTGCCCGAGGTCGCAAAGTTAGCAAGTACAAGAAATTTGAAAATTGTACGTAATTTCACGGTAGTGCTTATGGTCGATGCCGTTTCTCGGCTTCAGAGCTATTTCTTGACTGTATTTTGAGTTAAGCAGTTGGCGCGACTTCAGTTCTAGCCTATAAAGTCAAATCTTGTGTGATTCCTCCATGGTAAGATAGCTGCCCGAGGTCGCAAAGTTAGCAAGTACTAGAAATTTGAAAATTGTACGTAATTTCACGGTAGTGCTTATGGTCGATGCCGTTTCTCGGCTTCAGAGCTACTTCTTGACTGTATTTTGAGCTAAGCAGTTGGCGCGACTTCAGTTCTAGCCTATAAAGTCAAATCTTGTGTGGTTCCTCCATGGTAACATAGCTGCCCGAGGCCGCAAAATTAGCAAGTACAAGAAATTTGAAAATTGTACGTAATTTCACATTAGTGCTTATGGTCGATCCCGTTTCTCGGCTTCAGAGCTACTTTCTTGACTGTATTTTGAGTTAAGAAGTTTCCGCGACTTGAGTTCTAGCCTATAAAGTCAAATCTTGTGTGATTCCTCCATGGTAACATAGCTGCCCGAGGCCGCAAAGTTAGCAAGTACAAGAAATTTGAAAATTGTACGTAATTGCACAGTAGTGCTTATGGTCGATGCCGTTTCTCGGTTTCAGAGCTATTTCTTGACTGTATTTTGAGTTAAGCAGTTGGTGCGACTTCAGTTCTAGCCTATAAAGTCAAATCTTGTGTGGTTCCTTCATGGTAACATAGCTGCCCGAGGCCGCAAAGTTAGCAAGTACAAGAAATTTGAAAATTGCACGTAATTTCACGGTAGTGCTTATGGTCGATGCCGTTTCCCGGCTTCAGAGCTACTTCTTGACTGTATTTTGAGTTAAGCAGTTGGCGCGACTTCAGTTCTAGCATATAAAGTCAAATCTTGTGTGATTCCTCAATGGTAACATAGCTGCCCGAGGTCGCAAAGTTAGCAAGTACAAGAAATTTGAAAATTGTACGTAATTGCACAGTAGTGCTTATGGTCGATGCCGGTTCTCGGCTTCAGAGCTACTTTCTTGACTGTATTTTGAGTTAAACAGTTGGCGCGACTTCAGTTCTAGCCTATAAAGTCCAATCTTGTGTGGTTCCTCCATGGTAACATAGCTGCCCGAGGCCGCAAAGTTAGCAAGTACAAGAAATTTGAAAATTGTACGTAATTTCTCATTAGTGCTTATGGTCGATGCCGTTTCTCGGCTTCAGAGCTACTTCTTGACTGTATTTTGAGTTTAAGCAGTTGGCGCGACTTCAGTTCTAGCCTATAAAGTCAAATCTTGTGTGATTCCTCCATGGTAAGATAGCTGCCCGAGGTCGCAAAGTTAGCAAGTACAAGAAAATTGAAAATTGTACGTAATTTCACGGTAGTGCATATGGTCGATGCCGTTTCTCGGCTTCAGAGCTATTTCTTGACTGTATTTTGAGTTAAGCAGTTGGCGCGACTTCAGTTCTAGCCTATAAAGTCAAATCTTGTGTGATTCCTCCATGGTAACATAGCTGCCCGAGGCCGCAAAGTTAGCAAGTACAAGAAATTTGAAAATTGTACGTAATTTCACATTAGTGCTTATGGTCGATCCCGTTTCTCGGCTTCAGAGCTACTTTCTTGACTGTATTTTGAGTTAAGAAGTTTCCGCGACTTGAGTTCTAGCCTATAAAGTCAAATCTTGTGTGATTCCTCCATGGTAACATAGCTGCCCGAGGCCGCAAGGTTAGCAAGTACAAGAAATTTGAAAATTGTACGTAATTGCACAGTAGTGCTTATGGTCGATGCCGTTTCTCGGTTTCAGAGCTATTTCTTGACTGTATTTTGAGTTAAGCAGTTGGCGCGACTTCAGTTCTAGCCTATAAAGTCAAATCTTGTGTGGTTCCTCCATGGTAACATAGCTGCCCGAGGCCGCAAAGTATGCAAGTACAAGAAATTTTGAAAATTGTACGTAATTGCACAGTAGTGCTTATGGTCGATCCCGTTTCTCGGCTTCAGAGCTACTTTCTTGACTGTATTTTGAGTTAAACAGTTGTCGCGACTTCAGTTCTAGCCTATAAAGTCAAATCTTGTGTGATTCCTCCATGGTAACATAGCTGCCCGAGGTCGCAAAGTTAGCAAGTACAAGAAATTTGAAAATTGTACTAATTTCACGGTAGTGCTTATGGTCGATGCCGTTTCTCGGCTTCAGAGCTACTTCTTGACTGTATTTTGAGTTAAGCAGTTGGCGCGACTTCAGTTCTAGCCTATAAAGTCAAATCTTGTGTGGTTCCTCCATGGTAACATAGCTGCCCGAGGCCGCAAAATTAGCAAGTACAAGAAATTTGAAAATTGTACGTAATTTCACATTAGTGCTTATGGTCGATCCCGTTTCTCGGCTTCAGAGCTATTTCTTGACTGTATTTTGAGTTAAGCAGTTGGCGCGACTTCAGTTCTAGCCTATAAAGTCAAATCTTGTGTGATTCCTCCATGGTAAGATAGCTGCCCGAGGCCGCAAAGTTAGCAAGTACAAGAAATTTGAAAATTGTACGTAATTGCACAGTAGTGCTTATGGTCGATCCCGTTTCTCGGCTTCAGAGCTACTTACTTGACTGTATTTTGAGTTAAGCAGTTGGCGCGACTTCAGTTCTAGCCTATAAAGTCCAATCTTGTGTGATTCCTCCATGGTAACATAGCTGCCCGAGGTCGGAAAGTTAGCAAGTACAAGAAACTTGAAAATTGTACGTAATTTCACGGTAGTGCTTATGGTCGATGCCGTTTCTCGGCTTCAGAGCTACTTCTTGACTGTATTTTGAGTTAAGCAGTTGGCGCGACTTCAGTTCTAGCCTATAAAGTCAAATCTTGTGTGGTTCCTCCATGGTAACATAGCTGCCCGAGGCCGCAAAGTTAGCAAGTACAAGAAATTTGAAAATTGTACGTAATTTCACATTAGTGCTTATGGTCGATCCCGTTTCTCGGCTTCAGAGCTACTTTCTTGACTGTATTTTGAGTCAAGAAGTTTCCGCGACTTGAGTTCTAGCCTATAAAGTCAAATCTTGTGTGATTCCTCCATGGTAACATAGCTGCCCGAGGCCGCAAAGTTAGCAAGTACAAGAAATTTGAAAATTGTACGTAATTGCACAGTAGTGCTTATGGTCGATGCCGTTTCTCGGCTTCAGAGCTACTTACTTGACTGTATTTTGAGTTAAGCAGTTGGCGCGACTTCAGTTCTAGCCTATAAAGTCCAATCTCGTGTGATTCCTCCATGGTAACATAGCTGCCCGAGGTCGCAAAGTTAGCAAGTACAAGAAATTTGAAAATTGTACGTAATTTCACGGTAGTGCTTATGGTCGATGCCGTTTCTCGGCTTCAGAGCTACTTCTTGACTGTATTTTGAGCTAAGCAGTTGGCGCGACTTCAGTTCTAGCCTATAAAGTCCAATCTTGTGTGGTTCCTCCATGGTAACATAGCTGCCCGAGGCCGCAAAGTTAGCAAGTACAAGAAATTTGAAAATTGTACGTAATTTCTCATTAGTGCTTATGGTCGATGCCGTTTCTCGGCTTCAGAGCTACTTCTTGACTGTATTTTGAGTTTAAGCAGTTGGCGCGACTTCAGTTCTAGCCTATAAAGTCAAATCTTGTGTGATTCCTCCATGGTAAGATAGCTGCCCGAGGTCGCAAAGTTAGCAAGTACAAGAAAATTGAAAATTGTACGTAATTTCACGGTAGTGCATATGGTCGATGCCGTTTCTCGGCTTCAGAGCTATTTCTTGACTGTATTTTGAGTTAAGCAGTTGGCGCGACTTCAGTTCTAGCCTATAAAGTCAAATCTTGTGTGATTCCTCCATGGTAACATAGCTGCCCGAGGCCGCAAAGTTAGCAAGTACAAGAAATTTGAAAATTGTACGTAATTTCACATTAGTGCTTATGGTCGATCCCGTTTCTCGGCTTCAGAGCTACTTTCTTGACTGTATTTTGAGTTAAGAAGTTTCCGCGACTTGAGTTCTAGCCTATAAAGTCAAATCTTGTGTGATTCCTCCATGGTAACATAGCTGCCCGAGGCCGCAAGGTTAGCAAGTACAAGAAATTTGAAAATTGTACGTAATTGCACAGTAGTGCTTATGGTCGATGCCGTTTCTCGGTTTCAGAGCTATTTCTTGACTGTATTTTGAGTTAAGCAGTTGGCGCGACTTCAGTTCTAGCCTATAAAGTCAAATCTTGTGTGGTTCCTCCATGGTAACATAGCTGCCCGAGGCCGCAAAGTATGCAAGTACAAGAAATTTTGAAAATTGTACGTAATTGCACAGTAGTGCTTATGGTCGATCCCGTTTCTCGGCTTCAGAGCTACTTTCTTGACTGTATTTTGAGTTAAACAGTTGTCGCGACTTCAGTTCTAGCCTATAAAGTCAAATCTTGTGTGATTCCTCCATGGTAACATAGCTGCCCGAGGTCGCAAAGTTAGCAAGTACAAGAAATTTGAAAATTGTACTAATTTCACGGTAGTGCTTATGGTCGATGCCGTTTCTCGGCTTCAGAGCTACTTCTTGACTGTATTTTGAGTTAAGCAGTTGGCGCGACTTCAGTTCTAGCCTATAAAGTCAAATCTTGTGTGGTTCCTCCATGGTAACATAGCTGCCCGAGGCCGCAAAATTAGCAAGTACAAGAAATTTGAAAATTGTACGTAATTTCACATTAGTGCTTATGGTCGATGCCGTTTCTCGGTTTCAGAGCTATTTCTTGACTGTATTTTGAGTTAAGCAGTTGGCGCGACTTCAGTTCTAGCCTATAAAGTCAAATCTTGTGTGATTCCTCCATGGTAAGATAGCTGCCCGAGGCCGCAAAGTTAGCAAGTACAAGAAATTTGAAAATTGTACGTAATTGCACAGTAGTGCTTATGGTCGATCCCGTTTCTCGGCTTCAGAGCTACTTACTTGACTGTATTTTGAGTTAAGCAGTTGGCGCGACTTCAGTTCTAGCCTATAAAGTCCAATCTTGTGTGATTCCTCCATGGTAACATAGCTGCCCGAGGTCGGAAAGTTAGCAAGTACAAGAAACTTGAAAATTGTACGTAATTTCACGGTAGTGCTTATGGTCGATGCCGTTTCTCGGCTTCAGAGCTACTTTCTTGACTGTATTTTGAGTTAAGAAGTTGGCGCGACTTCAGTTCTAGCCTATAAAGTCAAATCTTGTGTGATTCCTCCATGGTAAGATAGCTGCCCGAGGCCGCAAAGTTAGCAAGTACAAGAAATTTGAAAATTGTACGTAATTTCACATTAGTGCTTATGGTCGATCCCGTTTCTCGGCTTCAGAGCTACTTTCTTGACTGTATTTTGAGTTAAGAAGTTGGCGCGACTTCAGTTCTAGCCTATAAAGTCAAATCTTGTGTGATTCCTCCATGGTAAGATAGCTGCCCGAGGCCGCAAAGTTAGCAAGTACAAGAAATTTGAAAATTGTACGTAATTTCACATTAGTGCTTATGGTCGATCCCGTTTCTCGGCTTCAGAGCTACTTTCTTGACTGTATTTTGAGTTAAGAAGTTGGCGCGACTTCAGTTCTAGCCTATAAAGTCAAATCTTGTGTGATTCCTCCATGGTAACATAGCTGCCCGAGGTCGCAAAGTTAGCAAGTACAAGAAATTTGAAAATTGCACGTAATTTCACGGTAGTGCTTATGGTCGATGCCGTTTCTCGGCTTCAGAGCTACTTCTTGACTGTATTTTGAGTTAAGCAGTTGGCGCGACTTCAGTTCTAGCGTATAAAGTCAAATCTTGTGTGATTCCTCAATGGTAACATAGCTGCCCGAGGTCGCAAAGTTAGCAAGTACAAGAAATTTGAAAATTGTACGTAATTGCACAGTAGTGCTTATGGTCGATGCCGTTTCTCGGCTTCAGAGCTACTTTCTTGACTGTATTTTGAGTTAAACAGTTGTCGCGACTTCAGTTCTAGCCTATAAAGTCAAATCTTGTGTGATTCCTCAATGGTAACATAGCTGCCCGAGGTCGCAAAGTTAGCAAGTACAAGAAATTTGAAAATTGTACGTAATTGCACAGTAGTGCTTATGGTCGATGCCGGTTCTCGGCTTCAGAGCTACTTTCTTGACTGTATTTTGAGTTAAACAGTTGGCGCGACTTCAGTTCTAGCCTATAAAGTCCAATCTTGTGTGGTTCCTCCATGGTAACATAGCTGCCCGAGGCCGCAAAGTTAGCAAGTACAAGAAATTTGAAAATTGTACGTAATTTCACGGGAGTGCATATGGTCGATGCCGTTTCTCGGCTTCAGAGCTATTTCTTGACTGTATTTTGAGTTAAGCAGTTGGCGCGACTTCAGTTCTAGCCTATAAAGTCAAATCTTGTGTGGTTGCTCCATGGTAACATAGCTGCCCGAGGCCGCAAAATTAGCAAGTACAAGAAATTTGAAAATTGTACGTAATTTCACATTAGTGCTTATGGTCGATCCCGTTTCTCGGCTTCAGAGCTATTTCTTGACTGTATTTTGAGTTAAGCAGTTGGCGCGACTTCAGTTCTAGCCTATAAAGTCAAATCTTGTCTGATTCCTCAATGGTAACATAGCTGCCCGAGGTCGCAAAGTTAGCAAGTACAAGAAATTTGAAAATTGTACGTAATTTCACGGTAGTGCATATGGTCGATGCCGTTTCTCGGCTTCAGAGCTATTTCTTGACTGTATTTTGAGTTAAACAGTTGTCGCGACTTCAGTTCTAGCCTATAAAGTCAAATCTTGTGTGATTCCTCCATGGTAACATAGCTGCCCGAGGCCGCAAAGTTAGCAAGTACAAGAAATTTCAAAATTGTACGTAATTTAACGGTAGTGCATATGGTCGATGCCGTTTCTCGGCTTCAGAGCTATTTCTTGACTGTATTTTAAGTTAAGCAGTTGGCGCGACTTCAGTTCTAGCCTATAAAGTCAAATCTTGTGTGATTCCTCCATGGTAACATAGCTGCCCGAGGTCGCAAAATTAGCAAGTACAAGAAATTTGAAAATTGTGCGTAATTTCACGGTAGTGCTTATGGTCGATGCCGTTTCTCGGCTTCAGAGCTACTTCTTGACTGTATTTTGAGTTAGGCAGTTGGCGCGACTTCAGTTCTAGCCTATAAAGTCAAATCTTGTGTGGTTCCTCCATGGTAACATAGCTGCCCGAGGCCGCAAAGTTAGCAAGTACAAGAAATTTGAAAATTGTACGTAATTTCACATTAGTGCTTATGGTCGATCCCGTTTCTCGGCTTCAGAGCTACTTTCTTGACTGTATTTTGAGTTAAGAAGTTTCCGCGACTTGAGTTCTAGCCTATAAAGTCAAATCTTGTGTGATTCCTCCATGGCAACATAGCTGCCCGAGGCCGCAAAGTTAGCAAGTACAAGAAATTTGAAAATTGTACGTAATTGCACAGTAGTGCTTATGGTCGATGCCGTTTCTCGGTTTCAGAGCTATTTCTTGACTGTATTTTGAGTTAAGCAGTTGGCGCGACTTCAGTTCTAGCCTATAAAGTCAAATCTTGTGTGGTTCCTCCATGGTAACATAGCTGCCCGAGGCCGCAAAGTTAGCAAGTACAAGAAATTTGAAAATTGTACGTAATTGCACAGTAGTGCTTATGGTCGATCCCGTTTCTCGGCTTCAGAGCTACTTTCTTGACTGTATTTTGGGTTAAACAGTTGTCGCGACTTCAGTTCTAGCCTATAAAGTCAAATCTTGTGTGATTCCTCCATAGTAACATAGCTGCCCGAGGCCGCAAAGTTAGCAAGTACAAGAAATTTCAAAATTGTACGTAATTTAACGGTAGTGCATATGGTCGATGCCGTTTCTCGGCTTCAGAGCTATTTCTTGACTGTATTTTGAGTTAAGCAGTTGGCGCGACTTCATTTCTAGCCTATAAAGTCAAATCTTGTGTGGTTCCTCCATGGTAACATAGCTGCCCGAGGCCGCAAAGTTAGCAAGTACAAGAAATTTTGAAAATTGTACGTAATTGCACAGTAGTGCTTATGGTCGATCCCGTTTCTCGGCTTCAGAGCTACTTTCTTGACTGTATTTTGAGTTAAGAAGTTTCCGCGACTTGAGTTCTAGCCTATAAAGTCAAATCTTGTGTGATTCCTCCATGGTAACATAGCTGCCCGAGGCCGCAAAGTTAGCAAGTACAAGAAATTTGAAAATTGTACGTAATTGCACAGTAGTGCTTATGGTCGATGCCGTTTCTCGGTTTCAGAGCTATTTCCTGACTGTATTTTGAGTTAAGCAGTTGGCGCGACTTCAGTTCTAGCCTATAAAGTCAAATCTTGTGTGGTTCCTCCATGGTAACATAGCTGCCCGAGGCCGCAAAGTTAGCAAGTACAAGAAATTTGAAAATTGTACGTAATTTCACATTAGTGCTTATGGTCGATCCCGTTTCTCGGCTTCAGAGCTACTTTCTTGACTGTATTTTGAGTCAAGAAGTTTCCGCGACTTGAGTTCTAGCCTATAAAGTCAAATCTTGTGTGATTCCTCCATGGTAACATAGCTGCCCGAGGCCGCAAAGTTAGCAAGTACAAGAAATTTGAAAATTGTACGTAATTGCACAGTAGTGCTTATGGTCGATGCCGTTTCTCGGTTTCAGAGCTATTTCTTGACTGTATTTTGAGTTAAACAGTTGGCGCGACTTCAGTTCTAGCCTATAAAGTCAAATCTTGTGTGATTCCTCCATGGTAACATAGCTGCCCGAGGTCGCAAAGTTAGCAAGTACAAGAAATTTGAAAATTGTACGTAATTTCAGGGTAGTGCTTATGGTCGATGCCGTTTCTCGGCTTCAGAGCTACTTCTTGACTGTATTTTGAGTTAAGCAGTTGGCGCGACTTCAGTTCTAGCCTATAAAGTCAAATCTTGTGTGGTTCCTCCATGGTAACATAGCTGCCCGAGGCCGCAAAGTTAGCAAGTACAAGAAATTTGAAAATTGTACGTAATTTCACAGTAGTGCTTATGGTCGATCCCGTTTCTCGGCTTCAGAGCTACTTTCTTGACTGTATTTTGAGTTAAGAAGTTTCCGCGACTTGAGTTCTAGCCTATAAAGTCAAATCTTGTGTGATTCCTCCATGGTAACATAGCTGCCCGAGGCCGCAAAGTTAGCAAGTACAAGAAATTTGAAAATTGTACGTAATTGCACAGTAGTGCTTATGGTCGATGCCGTTTCTCGGTTTCAGAGCTATTTCTTGACTGTATTTTGAGTTAAGCAGTTGGCGCGACTTCAGTTCTAGCCTATAAAGTCAAATCTTGTGTGGTTCCTCCATGGTAACATAGCTGCCCGAGGCCGCAAAGTTAGCAAGTACAAGAAATTTGAAAATTGTACGTAATTGCACAGTAGTGCTTATGGTCGATGCCGTTTCTCGGTTTCAGAGCTATTTCTTGACTGTATTTTGAGTTAAGCAGTTGGCGCGACTTCAGTTCTAGCCTATAAAGTCAAATCTTGTGTGGTTCCTCCATGGTAACATAGCTGCCCGAGGCCGCAAAATTAGCAAGTACAAGAAATTTGAAAATTGTACGTAATTGCACAGTAGTGCTTATGGTCGATGCCGTTTCTCGGTTTCAGAGCTATTTCTTGACTGTATTTTGAGTTAAGCAGTTGGCGCGACTTCAGTTCTAGCCTATAAAGTCAAATCTTGTGTGGTTCCTCCATGGTAACATAGCTGCCCGAGGCCGCAAAGTTAGCAAGTACAAGAAATTTGAAAATTGTACGTAATTGCACAGTAGTGCTTATGGTCGATGCCGTTTCTCGGTTTCAGAGCTATTTCTTGACTGTATTTTGAGTTAAGCAGTTGGCGCGACTTCATTTCTAGCCTATAAAGTCAAATCTTGTGTGGTTCCTCCATGGTAACATAGCTGCCCGAGGCCGCAAAGTTAGCAAGTACAAGAAATTTTGAAAATTGTACGTAATTGCACAGTAGTGCTTATGGTCGATCCCGTTTCTCGGCTTCAGAGCTACTTTCTTGACTGTATTTTGAGTTAAACAGTTGTCGCGACTTCAGTTCTAGCCTACAAAGTCAAATCTTGTGTGATTCCTCCATGGTAACATAGCTGCCCGAGGTCGCAAAATTAGAAAGTACAAGAAATTTGAAAATTGTACTAATTTCACGGTAGTGCTTATGGTCGATGCCGTTTCTCGGCTTCAGAGCTACTTCTTGACTGTATTTTGAGTTAAGCAGTTGGCGCGACTTCAGTTCTAGCCTATAAAGTCAAATCTTGTGTGATTCCTCCATGGTAACATAGCTGCCCGAGGTCGCAAAGTTAGCAAGTACAAGAAATTTGAAAATTGCACGTAATTTCACGGTAGTGCTTATGGTCGATGCCGTTTCTCGGCTTCGGAGCTACTTCTTGACTGTATTTTGAGTTAAGCAGTTGGCGCGACTTCAGTTCTAGCCTATAAAGTCAAATCTTGTGTGGTTGCTCCATGGTAACATAGCTGCCCGAGGCCGCAAAATTAGCAAGTACAAGAAATTTGAAAATTGTACGTAATTTCACATTAGTGCTTATGGTCGATCCCGTTTCTCGGCTTCAGAGCTATTTCTTGACTGTATTTTGAGTTAAGCAGTTGGCGCGACTTCAGTTCTAGCCTATAAAGTCAAATCTTGTCTGATTCCTCAATGGTAACATAGCTGCCCGAGGTCGCAAAGTTAGCAAGTACAAGAAATTTGAAAATTGTACGTAATTTCACGGTAGTGCATATGGTCGATGCCGTTTCTCGGCTTCAGAGCTATTTCTTGACTGTATTTTGAGTTAAGCAGTTGGCGCGACTTCAGTTCTAGCCTATAAAGTCAAATCTTGTGTGATTCCTCCATGGTAACATAGCTGCCCGAGGCCGCAAAGTTAGCAAGTACAAGAAATTTGAAAATTGTACGTAATTTCACGGTAGTGCTTATGGTCGATGCCGTTTCTCGGCTTCAGAGCTATTTCTTGACTGTATTTTGAGTTAAGCAGTTGGCGCGACTTCAGTTCTAGCCTATAAAGTCAAATCTTGTGTGGTTGCTCCATGGTAACATAGCTGCCCGAGGCCGCAAAATTAGCAAGTACAAGAAATTTGAAAATTGTACGTAATTTCACATTAGTGCTTATGGTCGATCCCGTTTCTCGGCTTCAGAGCTATTTCTTGACTGTATTTTGAGTTAAGCAGTTGGCGCGACTTCAGTTCTAGCCTATAAAGTCAAATCTTGTCTGATTCCTCCATGGTAACATAGCTGCCCGAGGTCGCAAAGTTAGCAAGTACAAGAAATTTGAAAATTGTACGTAATTTCACGGTAGTGCTTATGGTCGATGCCGTTTCTCGGCTTCAGAGCTACTTCTTGACTGTATTTTGAGTTAAGCAGTTGGCGCGACTTCAGTTCTAGCCTATAAATTCAAATCTTGTGTGGTTCCTCCATGGTAACATAGCTGCCCGAGGCCGCAAAGTTAGCAAGTACAAGAAATTTGAAAATTGTACGTAATTTCACATTAGTGCTTATGGTCGATCCCGTTTCTCGGCTTCAGAGCTACTTTCTTGACTGTATTTTGAGTTAAGAAGTTTCCGCGACTTGAGTTCTAGCCTATAAAGTCAAATCTTGTGTGATTCCTCCATGGTAACATAGCTGCTCGAGGCCGCAAAGTTAGCAAATACAAGAAATTTGAAAATTGTACGTAATTGCACAGTAGTGCTTATGGTCGATGCCGTTTCTCGGTTTCAGAGCTATTTCTTGACTGTATTTTGAGTTAAGCAGTTGGCGCGACTTCAGTTCTAGCCTATAAAGTCAAATCTTGTGTGGTTCCTCCATGGTAACATAGCTGCCCGAGGCCGCAAAGTTAGCAAGTACAAGAAATTTGAAAATTGTACGTAATTGCACAGTAGTGCTTATGGTCGATCCCGTTTCTCGGCTTCAGAGCTACTTTCTTGACTGTATTTTGAGTTAAGCAGTTGGCGCGACTTCAGTTCTAGCCTATAAAGTCAAATCTTGTGTGATTCCTCCATGGTAACATAGCTGCCCGAGGCCGCAAAGTTAGCAAGTACAAGAAATTTGAAAATTGTACGTAATTGCACAGTAGTGCTTATGGTCGATGCCGTTTCTCGGCTTCAGAGCTACTTCTTGACTGTATTTTGAGTTAAGCAGTTGGCGCGACTTCAGTTCTAGCCTATAAAGTCAAATCTTGTGTGGTTCCTCCATGGTAACATAGCTGCCCGAGGCCGCAAAGTTAGCAAGTCCAAGAAATTTGAAAATTGTACGTAATTTCACATTAGTGCTTATGGTCGATCCCGTTTCTCGGCTTCAGAGCTACTTTCTTGACTGTATTTTGAGTTAAGAAGTTTCCGCGACTTGAGTTCTAGCCTATAAAGTCAAATCTTGTGTGATTCCTCCATGGTAACATAGCTACTCGAGGCCGCAAAGTTAGCAAGTACAAGAAATTTGAAAATTGTACGTAATTGCACAGTAGTGCTTATGGTCGATGCCGTTTCTCGGTTTCAGAGCTATTTCTTGACTGTATTTTGAGTTAAGCAGTTGGCGCGACTTCAGTTCTAGCCTATAAAGTCAAATCTTGTGTGGTTCCTCCATGGTAACATAGCTGACCGAGGTCGCAAAATTAGCAAGTACAAGAAATTTGAAAATTGTACTAATTTCACGGTAGTGCTTATGGTCGATGCCGTTTCTCGGCTTCAGAGCTATTTCTTGACTGTATTTTGAGTTAAGCAGTTGGCGCGACTTCAGTTCTAGCCTATAAAGTCAAATCTTGTGTGATTCCTCCATGGTAACATAGCTGCCCGAGGCCGCAAAGTTAGCAAGTACAAGAAATTTGAAAATTGTACGTAATTTCACATTAGTGCTTATGGTCGATCCCGTGTCTCGGCTTCAGAGCTACTTTCTTGACTGTATTTTGAGTTAAGAAGTTGGCGCGACTTCAGTTCTAGCCTATAAAGTCAAATCTTGTGTGATTCCTCCATGGTAACATAGCTGCCCGAGGCCGCAAAGTTAGCAAGTACAAGAAATTTGAAAATTGTACGTAATTGCACAGTAGTGCTTATGGTCGATGCCGTTTCTCGGTTTCAGAGCTATTTCTTGACTGTATTTTGAGTTAAGCAGTTGGCGCGACTTCAGTTCTAGCCTATAAAGTCAAATCTTGTGTGGTTCCTCCATGGTAGCATAGCTGCCCGAGGCCGCAAAGTTAGCAAGTACAAGAAATTTGAAAATTGTACGTAATTGCACAGTAGTGCTTATGGTCGATCCCGTTTCTCGGCTTCAGAGCTACTTTCTTGACTGTATTTTGAGTTAAACAGTTGTCGCGACTTCAGTTCTAGCCTATAAAGTCAAATCTTGTGTGATTCCTCCATGGTAACATAGCTGCCCGAGGCCGCAAAGTTAGCAAGTACAAGAAATTTGAAAATTGTACGTAATTTCACATTAGTGCTTATGGTCGATCCCGTTTCTCGGCTTCAGAGCTACTTTCTTGACTGTATTTTGAGTTAAACAGTTGTCGCGACTTCAGTTCTAGCCTATAAAGTCAAATCTTGTGTGATTCCTCCATGGTAACATAGCTGACCGAGGTCGCAAAATTAGCAAGTACAAGAAATTTGAAAATTGTACTAATTTCACGGTAGTGCTTATGGTCGATGCCGTTTCTCGGCTTCAGAGCTATTTCTTGACTGTATTTTGAGTTAAGCAGTTGGCGCGACTTCAGTTCTAGCCTATAAAGTCAAATCTTGTGTGATTCCTCCATGGTAACATAGCTGCCCGAGGCCGCAAAGTTAGCAAGTACAAGAAATTTGAAAATTGTACGTAATTTCACATTAGTGCTTATGGTCGATCCCGTGTCTCGGCTTCAGAGCTACTTTCTTGACTGTATTTTGAGTTAAGAAGTTGGCGCGACTTCAGTTCTAGCCTATAAAGTCAAATCTTGTGTGATTCCTCCATGGTAACATAGCTGCCCGAGGCCGCAAAGTTAGCAAGTACAAGAAATTTGAAAATTGTACGTAATTGCACAGTAGTGCTTATGGTCGATGCCGTTTCTCGGTTTCAGAGCTATTTCTTGACTGTATTTTGAGTTAAGCAGTTGGCGCGACTTCAGTTCTAGCCTATAAAGTCAAATCTTGTGTGGTTCCTCCATGGTAGCATAGCTGCCCGAGGCCGCAAAGTTAGCAAGTACAAGAAATTTGAAAATTGTACGTAATTGCACAGTAGTGCTTATGGTCGATCCCGTTTCTCGGCTTCAGAGCTACTTTCTTGACTGTATTTTGAGTTAAACAGTTGTCGCGACTTCAGTTCTAGCCTATAAAGTCAAATCTTGTGTGATTCCTCCATGGTAACATAGCTGCCCGAGGCCGCAAAGTTAGCAAGTACAAGAAATTTGAAAATTGTACGTAATTTCACATTAGTGCTTATGGTCGATCCCGTGTCTCGGCTTCAGAGCTACTTTCTTGACTGTATTTTGAGTTAAGAAGTTGGCGCGACTTCAGTTCTAGCCTATAAAGTCAAATCTTGTGTGATTCCTCCATGGTAACATAGCTGCTCGAGGCCGCAAAGTTAGCAAATACAAGAAATTTGAAAATTGTACGTAATTGCACAGTAGTGCTTATGGTCGATGCCGTTTCTCGGTTTCAGAGCTATTTCTTGACTGTATTTTGAGTTAAGCAGTTGGCGCGACTTCAGTTCTAGCCTATAAATTCAAATCTTGTGTGGTTCCTCCATGGTAACATAGCTGCCCGAGGCCGCAAAGTTAGCAAGTACAAGAAATTTGAAAATTGTACGTAATTTCACATTAGTGCTTATGGTCGATCCCGTTTCTCGGCTTCAGAGCTACTTTCTTGACTGTATTTTGAGTTAAGAAGTTTCCGCGACTTGAGTTCTAGCCTATAAAGTCAAATCTTGTGTGATTCCTCCATGGTAACATAGCTGCTCGAGGCCGCAAAGTTAGCAAATACAAGAAATTTGAAAATTGTACGTAATTGCACAGTAGTGCTTATGGTCGATGCCGTTTCTCGGTTTCAGAGCTATTTCTTGACTGTATTTTGAGTTAAGCAGTTGGCGCGACTTCAGTTCTAGCCTATAAAGTCAAATCTTGTGTGGTTCCTCCATGGTAACATAGCTGCCCGAGGCCGCAAAGTTAGCAAGTACAAGAAATTTGAAAATTGTACGTAATTGCACAGTAGTGCTTATGGTCGATGCCGTTTCTCGGCTTCAGAGCTACTTCTTGACTGTATTTTGAGTTAAGCAGTTGGCGCGACTTCAGTTCTAGCCTATAAAGTCAAATCTTGTGTGGTTCCTCCATGGTAACATAGCTGCCCGAGGCCGCAAAGTTAGCAAGTACAAGAAATTTGAAAATTGTACGTAATTTCACATTAGTGCTTATGGTCGATCCCGTTTCTCGGCTTCAGAGCTACTTTCTTGACTGTATTTTGAGTTAAGAAGTTTCCGCGACTTGAGTTCTAGCCTATAAAGTCAAATCTTGTGTGATTCCTCCATGGTAACATAGCTACTCGAGGCCGCAAAGTTAGCAAGTACAAGAAATTTGAAAATTGTACGTAATTGCACAGTAGTGCTTATGGTCGATGCCGTTTCTCGGTTTCAGAGCTATTTCTTGACTGTATTTTGAGTTAAGCAGTTGGCGCGACTTCAGTTCTAGCCTATAAAGTCAAATCTTGTGTGGTTCCTCCATGGTAACATAGCTGACCGAGGTCGCAAAATTAGCAAGTACAAGAAATTTGAAAATTGTACTAATTTCACGGTAGTGCTTATGGTCGATGCCGTTTCTCGGCTTCAGAGCTATTTCTTGACTGTATTTTGAGTTAAGCAGTTGGCGCGACTTCAGTTCTAGCCTATAAAGTCAAATCTTGTGTGATTCCTCCATGGTAACATAGCTGCCCGAGGCCGCAAAGTTAGCAAGTACAAGAAATTTGAAAATTGTACGTAATTTCACATTAGTGCTTATGGTCGATCCCGTGTCTCGGCTTCAGAGCTACTTTCTTGACTGTATTTTGAGTTAAGAAGTTGGCGCGACTTCAGTTCTAGCCTATAAAGTCAAATCTTGTGTGATTCCTCCATGGTAACATAGCTGCCCGAGGCCGCAAAGTTAGCAAGTACAAGAAATTTGAAAATTGTACGTAATTGCACAGTAGTGCTTATGGTCGATGCCGTTTCTCGGTTTCAGAGCTATTTCTTGACTGTATTTTGAGTTAAGCAGTTGGCGCGACTTCAGTTCTAGCCTATAAAGTCAAATCTTGTGTGGTTCCTCCATGGTAGCATAGCTGCCCGAGGCCGCAAAGTTAGCAAGTACAAGAAATTTGAAAATTGTACGTAATTGCACAGTAGTGCTTATGGTCGATCCCGTTTCTCGGCTTCAGAGCTACTTTCTTGACTGTATTTTGAGTTAAACAGTTGTCGCGACTTCAGTTCTAGCCTATAAAGTCAAATCTTGTGTGATTCCTCCATGGTAACATAGCTGCCCGAGGCCGCAAAGTTAGCAAGTACAAGAAATTTGAAAATTGTACGTAATTTCACATTAGTGCTTATGGTCGATCCCGTTTCTCGGCTTCAGAGCTACTTTCTTGACTGTATTTTGAGTTAAACAGTTGTCGCGACTTCAGTTCTAGCCTATAAAGTCAAATCTTGTGTGATTCCTCCATGGTAACATAGCTGACCGAGGTCGCAAAATTAGCAAGTACAAGAAATTTGAAAATTGTACTAATTTCACGGTAGTGCTTATGGTCGATGCCGTTTCTCGGCTTCAGAGCTATTTCTTGACTGTATTTTGAGTTAAGCAGTTGGCGCGACTTCAGTTCTAGCCTATAAAGTCAAATCTTGTGTGATTCCTCCATGGTAACATAGCTGCCCGAGGCCGCAAAGTTAGCAAGTACAAGAAATTTGAAAATTGTACGTAATTTCACATTAGTGCTTATGGTCGATCCCGTGTCTCGGCTTCAGAGCTACTTTCTTGACTGTATTTTGAGTTAAGAAGTTGGCGCGACTTCAGTTCTAGCCTATAAAGTCAAATCTTGTGTGATTCCTCCATGGTAACATAGCTGCCCGAGGCCGCAAAGTTAGCAAGTACAAGAAATTTGAAAATTGTACGTAATTGCACAGTAGTGCTTATGGTCGATGCCGTTTCTCGGTTTCAGAGCTATTTCTTGACTGTATTTTGAGTTAAGCAGTTGGCGCGACTTCAGTTCTAGCCTATAAAGTCAAATCTTGTGTGGTTCCTCCATGGTAGCATAGCTGCCCGAGGCCGCAAAGTTAGCAAGTACAAGAAATTTGAAAATTGTACGTAATTGCACAGTAGTGCTTATGGTCGATCCCGTTTCTCGGCTTCAGAGCTACTTTCTTGACTGTATTTTGAGTTAAACAGTTGTCGCGACTTCAGTTCTAGCCTATAAAGTCAAATCTTGTGTGATTCCTCCATGGTAACATAGCTGCCCGAGGCCGCAAAGTTAGCAAGTACAAGAAATTTCAAAATTGTACGTTATTTAACGGTAGTGCATATGGTCGATGCCGTTTCTCGGCTTCAGAGCTATTTCTTGACTGTATTTTGAGTTAAGCAGTTGGCGCGACTTCAGTTCTAGCCTATAAAGTCAAATCTTGTGTGATTCCTCCATGGTAACATAGCTGCCCGAGGTCGCAAAGTTAGCAAGTACAAGAAATTTGAAAATTGTACGTAATTTCACGGTAGTGCTTATGGTCGATGCCGTTTCTCGGCTTCAGAGCTACTTCTTGACTGTATTTTGAGTTAAGCAGTTGGCGCGACTTCAGTTCTAGCCTATAAAGTCAAATCTTGTGTGGTTCCTCCATGGTAACATAGCTGCCCGAGGCCGCAAAGTTAGCAAGTACAAGAAATTTGAAAATTGTACGTAATTTCACATTAGTGCTTATGGTCGATCCCGTTTCTCGGCTTCAGAGCTACTTTCTTGACTGTATTTTGAGTTAAGAAGTTTCCGCGACTTGAGTTCTAGCCTATAAAGTCAAATCTTGTGTGATTCCTCCATGGTAACATAGCTGCTCGAGGCCGCAAAGTTAGCAAGTACAAGAAATTTGAAAATTGTACGTAATTGCACAGTAGTGCTTATGGTCGATGCCGTTTCTCGGTTTCAGAGCTATTTCTTGACTGTATTTTGAGTTAAGCAGTTGGCGCGACTTCAGTTCTAGCCTATAAAGTCAAATCTTGTGTGATTCCTCCATGGTAACATAGCTGCCCGAGGCCGCAAAGTTAGCAAGTGCAAGAAATTTGAAAATTGTACGTAATTGCACAGTAGTGCTTATGGTCGATGCCGTTTCTCGGCTTCAGAGCTATTTCTTGACTGTATTTTGAGTTAAGCAGTTGGCGCGACTTCAGTTCTAGCCTATAAAGTCAAATCTTGTGTGATTCCTCAATGGTAACATAACTGCCCGAGGTCGCAAAGTTAGCAAGTACAAGAAATTTGAAAATTGTACGTAATTTAACGGTAGTGCATATGGTCGATGCCGTTTCTCGGCTTCAGAGCTATTTCTTGACTGTATTTTGAGTTAAGCAGTTGGCGCGACTTCAGTTCTAGCCTATAAAGTCAAATCTTGTGTGATTCCTCCATGGTAACATAGCTGCCCGAGGTCGCAAAGTTAGCAAGAACAAGAAATTTGAAAATTGTACGTAATTTCACGGTAGTGCTTATGGTCGATGCCGTTTCTCGGCTTCAGAGCTACTTCTTGACTGTATTTTGAGTTAAGCAGTTGGCGCGACTTCAGCTCTAGCCTATAAAGTCAAATCTTGTGTGGTTCCTCCATGGTAACATAGCTGCCCGAGGCCGCAAAGTTAGCAAGTACAAGAAATTTGAAAATTGTACGTAATTTCACAGTAGTGCTTATGGTCGATGCCGTTTCTCGGTTTCAGAGCTATTTCTTGACTGCATTTTGAGTTAACCAGTTGGCGCGACTTCAGTTCTAGCCTATAAAGTCAAATCTTGTGTGATTCCTCCATGGTAACATAGCTGCCCGAGGTCGCAAAGTTAGCAAGAACAAGAAATTTGAAAATTGTACGTAATTTCACGGTAGTGCTTATGGTCGATGCCGTTTCTCGGTTTCAGAGCTATTTCTTGACTGTATTTTGAGTTAAGCAGTTGGCGCGACTTCAGTTCTAGCCTATAAAGTCAAATCTTGTGTGATTCCTCCATGGTAACATAGCTGCCCGAGGTCGCAAAGTTAGCAAGAACAAGAAATTTGAAAATTGTACGTAATTGCACAGTAGTGCTTATGGTCGATGCCGTTTCTCGGTTTCAGAGCTATTTCTTGACTGCATTTTGAGTTAAGCAGTTGGCGCGACTTCAGTTCTAGCCTATAAAGTCAAATCTTGTGTGATTCCTCCATGGTAACATAGCTGCCCGAGGCCGCAAAGTTAGCAAGTACAAGAAATTTGAAAATTGTACGTAATTGCACAGTAGTGCTTATGGTCGATGCCGTTTCTCGGTTTCAGAGCTATTTCTTGACTGTATTTTGAGTTAAGCAGTTGGCGCGACTTCAGTTCTAGCCTATAAAGTCAAATCTTGTGTGATTCCTCCATGGTAACATAGCTGCCCGAGGCCGCAAAGTTAGCAAGTGCAAGAAATTTGAAAATTGTACGTAATTGCACAGTAGTGCTTATGGTCGATGCCGTTTCTCGGTTTCAGAGCTATTTCTTGACTGTATTTTGAGTTAAGCAGTTGGCGCGACTTCAGTTCTAGCCTATAAAGTCAAATCTTGTGTGGTTCCTCCATGGTAACATAGCTGCCCGAGGC
Organism: Merodon equestris; assembly: GCA_958301585.1. NCBI lineage: Eukaryota > Metazoa > Arthropoda > Insecta > Diptera > Syrphidae > Merodon > Merodon equestris. The sequence continues at coordinate 209,351,842 of OY284413.1, read as the reverse complement.
CGCAAAATTAGCAAGTACAAGAAATTTGAAAATTGTACGTAATTTCACATTAGTGCTTATGGTCGAACCCGTTTCTCGGCTTCAGAGCTATTTCTTGACTGTATTTTGAGTTAAGCAGTTGGCGCGACTTCAGTTCTAGCCTACAAAGTCAAATCTTGTGTGGTTCCTCCATGGTAACATAGCTGCCCGAGGCCGCAAAATTAGCAAGTACAAGAAATTTGAAAATTGTACGTAATTTCACATTAGTGCTTATGGTCGATCCCGTTTCTCGGCTTCAGAGCTATTTCTTGACTGTATTTTGAGTTAAGCAGTTGGCGCGACTTCAGTTCTAGCCTATAAAGTCAAATCTTGTGTGATTCCTCAATGGTAACATAACTGCCCGAGGTCGCAAAGTTAGCAAGTACAAGAAATTTGAAAATTGTACGTAATTGCACAGTAGTGCTTATGGTCGATGCCGTTTCTCGGCTTCAGAGCTACTTTCTTGACTGTATTTTGAGTTAAACAGTTGGCGCGACTTCAGTTCTAGCCTATAAAGTCCAATCTTGTGTGGTTCCTCCATGGTAACATAGCTGCCCGAGGCCGCAAAGTTAGCAAGTACAAGAAATTTGAAAATTGTACGTAATTGCACAGTAGTGCTTATGGTCGATGCCGTTTCTCGGTTTCAGAGCTATTTCTTGACTGTATTTTGAGTTAAGCAGTTGGCGCGACTTCAGTTCTAGCCTATAAAGTCAAATCTTGTGTGGTTCCTCCATGGTTACATAGCTGCCCGAGGCCGCAAAATTAGCAAGTACAAGAAATTTGAAAATTGTACGTAATTGCACAGTAGTGCTTATGGTCGATTCCGTTTCTCGGCTTCAGAGCTACTTTCTTGACTGTATTTTGAGTTAAACAGTTGGCGCGACTTCAGTTCTAGCCTATAAAGTCCAATCTTGTGTGGTTCCTCCATGGTAACATAGCTGCCCGAGGCCGCAAAGTTAGCAAGTACAAGAAATTTGAAAATTGTACGTAATTGCACAGTAGTGCTTATGGTCGATGCCGTTTCTCGGTTTCAGAGCTATTTCTTGACTGTATTTTGAGTTAGGCAGTTGGCGCGACTTCATTTCTAGCCTATAAAGTCAAATCTTGTGTAATTCCTCCATGGTAACATAGCTGCCCGAGGTCGCAAATTTAGCAAGTACAAGAAATTTGAAAATTGTACGTAATTTCACGGTAGTGCTTATGTTCGCTCCCGTTTCTCGGCTTCAGAGCTACTTTCTTGACTGTATTTTGAGTTAAGCAGTTGTCGCGACTTCAGTTCTAGCCTATAAAGTCAAATCTTGTGTGATTCCTCCATGGTAACATAGCTGCCCGAGGCCGCAAAGTTAGCAAGTACAAGAAATTTGAAAATTGTACGTAATTTCACATTAGTGCTTATGGTCGATCCCGTTTCTCGGCTTCAGAGCTACTTTCTTGACTGTATTTTGAGTTAAACAGTTGTCGCGACTTCAGTTCTAGCCTATAAAGTCAAATCTTGTGTGATTCCTCCATGGTAACATAGCTGCCCGAGGTCGCAAAATTAGCAAGTACAAGAAATTTGAAAATTGTACGTAATTTCACATTAGTGCTTATGGTCGATCCCGTTTCTCGGCTTCAGAGCTATTTCTTGACTGTATTTTGAGTTAAGCAGTTGGCGCGACTTCAGTTCTAGCCTATAAAGTCAAATCTTGTGTGATTCCTCAATGGTAACATAACTGCCCGAGGTCGCAAAGTTAGCAAGTACAAGAAATTTGAAAATTGTACGTAATTGCACAGTAGTGCTTATGGTCGATGCCGTTTCTCGGCTTCAGAGCTACTTTCTTGACTGTATTTTGAGTTAAACAGTTGGCGCGACTTCAGTTCTAGCCTATAAAGTCCAATCTTGTGTGGTTCCTCCATGGTAACATAGCTGCCCGAGGCCGCAAAGTTAGCAAGTACAAGAAATTTGAAAATTGTACGTAATTGCACAGTAGTGCTTATGGTCGATGCCGTTTCTCGGTTTCAGAGCTATTTCTTGACTGTATTTTGAGTTAAGCAGTTGGCGCGACTTCAGTTCTAGCCTATAAAGTCAAATCTTGTGTGGTTCCTCCATGGTAACATAGCTGCCCGAGGTCGCAAAGTTAGCAAGTACAAGAAATTTGAAAATTGCACGTAATTTCACGGTAGTGCTTATGGTCGATGCCGTTTCTCGGCTTCAGAGCTACTTCTTGACTGTATTTTGAGTTAAGCAGTTGGCGCGACTTCAGTTCTAGCCTTTAAAGTCAAATCTTGTGTGGTTGCTCCATGGTAACATAGCTGCCCGAGGCCGCAAAATTAGCAAATACAAGAAATTTGAAAATTGTACGTAATTTCACATTAGTGCTTATGGTCGATCCCGTTTCTCGGCTTCAGAGCTATTTCTTGACTGTATTTTGAGTTAAGCAGTTGGCGCGACTTCAGTTCTAGCCTATAAAGTCAAATCTTGTCTGATTCCTCAATGGTAACATAGCTGCCCGAGGTCGCAAAGTTAGCAAGTACAAGAAATTTGAAAATTGTACGTAATTTCACGGTAGTGCATATGGTCGATGCCGTTTCTCGGCTTCAGAGCTATTTCTTGACTGTATTTTGAGTTAAGCAGTTGGCGCGACTTCAGTTCTAGCCTATAAAGTCAAATCTTGTGTGATTCCTCCATGGTAACATAGCTGCCCGAGGCCGCAAAGTTAGCAAGTACAAGAAATTTGAAAATTGTACGTAATTTCACATTAGTGCTTATGGTCGATCCCGTTTCTCGGCTTCAGAGCTACTTTCTTGACTGTATTTTGAGTTAAACAGTTGTCGCGACTTCAGTTCTAGCCTATAAAGTCAAATCTTGTGTGATTCCTCCATGGTAACATAGCTGCCCGAGGTCGCAAAATTAGCAAGTACAAGAAATTTGAAAATTGTACTAATTTCACGGTAGTGCTTATGGTCGATGCCGTTTCTCGGCTTCAGAGCTATTTCTTGACTGTATTTTGAGTTAAGCAGTTGGCGCGACTTCAGTTCTAGCCTATAAAGTCAAATCTTGTGTGATTCCTCCATGGTAACATAGCTGCCCGAGGCCGCAAAGTTAGCAAGTACAAGAAATTTGAAAATTGTACGTAATTTCACATTAGTGCTTATGGTCGATCCCGTGTCTCGGCTTCAGAGCTACTTTCTTGACTGTATTTTGAGTTAAGCAGTTGGTTCGACTTCAGTTCTAGCCTATAAAGTCAAATCTTGTCTGATTCCTCAATGGTAACATAGCTGCCCGAGGTCGCAAAGTTAGCAAGTACAAGAAATTTGAAAATTGTACGTAATTTCACGGTAGTGCATATGGTCGATGCCGTTTCTCGGCTTCAGAGCTATTTCTTGACTGTATTTTGAGTTAAGCAGTTGGTGCGACTTCAGTTCTAGCCTATAAAGTCAAATCTTGTGTGATTCCTCCATGGTAACATAGCTGCCCGAGGCCGCAAAGTTAGCAAGTACAAGAAATTTGAAAATTGTACGTAATTTCACATTAGTGCTTATGGTCGATCCCGTTTCTCGGATTCAGAGCTACTTTCTTGACTGTATTTTGAGTTAAACAGTTGTCGCGACTTCAGTTCTAGCCTATAAAGTCAAATCTTGTGTGATTCCTCCATGGTAACATAGCTGCCCGAGGTCGCAAAATTAGCAAGTACAAGAAATTTGAAAATTGTACTAATTTCACGGTAGTGCTTATGGTCGATGCCGTTTCTCGGCTTCAGAGCTATTTCTTGACTGTATTTTGAGTTAAGCAGTTGGCGCGACTTCAGTTCTAGCCTATAAAGTCAAATCTTGTGTGATTCCTCCATGGTAACATAGCTGCCCGAGGCCGCAAAGTTAGCAAGTACAAGAAATTTGAAAATTGTACGTAATTTCACATTAGTGCTTATGGTCGATCCCGTGTCTCGGCTTCAGAGCTACTTTCTTGACTGTATTTTGAGTTAAGAAGTTGGCGCGACTTCAGTTCTAGCCTATAAAGTCAAATCTTGTGTGATTCCTCCATGGTAACATAGCTGCCCGAGGCCGCAAAGTTAGCAAGTACAAGAAATTTGAAAATTGTACGTAATTGCACAGTAGTGCTTATGGTCGATGCCGTTTCTCGGTTTCAGAGCTATTTCTTGACTGTATTTTGAGTTAAGCAGTTGGCGCGACTTCAGTTCTAGCCTATAAAGTCAAATCTTGTGTGGTTCCTCCATGGTAGCATAGCTGCCCGAGGCCGCAAAGTTAGCAAGTACAAGAAATTTCAAAATTGTACGTAATTTAACGGTAGTGCATATGGTCGATGCCGTTTCTCGGCTTCAGAGCTATTTCTTGACTGTATTTTGAGTTAAGCAGTTGGCGCGACTTCAGTTCTAGCCTATAAAGTGAAATCTTGTGTGATTCCTCCATGGTAACATAGCTGCCCGAGGTCGCAAAGTTAGCAAGTACAAGAAATTTGAAAATTGTACGTAATTTCACGGTAGTGCTTATGGTCGATGCCGTTTCTCGGCTTCAGAGCTACTTCTTGACTGTATTTTGAGTTAAGCAGTTGGCGCGACTTCAGTTCTAGCCTATAAATTCAAATCTTGTGTGGTTCCTCCATGGTAACATAGCTGCCCGAGGCCGCAAAGTTAGCAAGTACAAGAAATTTGAAAATTGTACGTAATTTCACATTAGTGCTTATGGTCGATCCCGTTTCTCGGCTTCAGAGCTACTTTCTTGACTGTATTTTGAGTTAAGAAGTTTCCGCGACTTGAGTTCTAGCCTATAAAGTCAAATCTTGTGTGATTCCTCCATGGTAACATAGCTGCTCGAGGCCGCAAAGTTAGCAAATACAAGAAATTTGAAAATTGTACGTAATTGCACAGTAGTGCTTATGGTCGATGCCGTTTCTCGGTTTCAGAGCTATTTCTTGACTGTATTTTGAGTTAAGCAGTTGGCGCGACTTCAGTTCTAGCCTATAAAGTCAAATCTTGTGTGGTTCCTCCATGGTAACATAGCTGCCCGAGGCCGCAAAGTTAGCAAGTACAAGAAATTTGAAAATTGTACGTAATTGCACAGTAGTGCTTATGGTCGATCCCGTTTCTCGGCTTCAGAGCTACTTTCTTGACTGTATTTTGAGTTAAGCAGTTGGCGCGACTTCAGTTCTAGCCTATAAAGTCAAATCTTGTGTGATTCCTCCATGGTAACATAGCTGCCCGAGGCCGCAAAGTTAGCAAGTACAAGAAATTTGAAAATTGTACGTAATTGCACAGTAGTGCTTATGGTCGATGCCGTTTCTCGGCTTCAGAGCTACTTCTTGACTGTATTTTGAGTTAAGCAGTTGGCGCGACTTCAGTTCTAGCCTATAAAGTCAAATCTTGTGTGGTTCCTCCATGGTAACATAGCTGCCCGAGGCCGCAAAGTTAGCAAGTACAAGAAATTTGAAAATTGTACGTAATTTCACATTAGTGCTTATGGTCGATCCCGTTTCTCGGCTTCAGAGCTACTTTCTTGACTGTATTTTGAGTTAAGAAGTTTCCGCGACTTGAGTTCTAGCCTATAAAGTCAAATCTTGTGTGATTCCTCCATGGTAACATAGCTACTCGAGGCCGCAAAGTTAGCAAGTACAAGAAATTTGAAAATTGTACGTAATTGCACAGTAGTGCTTATGGTCGATGCCGTTTCTCGGTTTCAGAGCTATTTCTTGACTGTATTTTGAGTTAAGCAGTTGGCGCGACTTCAGTTCTAGCCTATAAAGTCAAATCTTGTGTGGTTCCTCCATGGTAACATAGCTGACCGAGGTCGAAAAATTAGCAAGTACAAGAAATTTGAAAATTGTACTAATTTCACGGTAGTGCTTATGGTCGATGCCGTTTCTCGGCTTCAGAGCTATTTCTTGACTGTATTTTGAGTTAAGCAGTTGGCGCGACTTCAGTTCTAGCCTATAAAGTCAAATCTTGTGTGATTCCTCCATGGTAACATAGCTGCCCGAGGCCGCAAAGTTAGCAAGTACAAGAAATTTGAAAATTGTACGTAATTTCACATTAGTGCTTATGGTCGATCCCGTGTCTCGGCTTCAGAGCTACTTTCTTGACTGTATTTTGAGTTAAGAAGTTGGCGCGACTTCAGTTCTAGCCTATAAAGTCAAATCTTGTGTGATTCCTCCATGGTAACATAGCTGCCCGAGGCCGCAAAGTTAGCAAGTACAAGAAATTTGAAAATTGTACGTAATTGCACAGTAGTGCTTATGGTCGATGCCGTTTCTCGGTTTCAGAGCTATTTCTTGACTGTATTTTGAGTTAAGCAGTTGGCGCGACTTCAGTTCTAGCCTATAAAGTCAAATCTTGTGTGGTTCCTCCATGGTAGCATAGCTGCCCGAGGCCGCAAAGTTAGCAAGTACAAGAAATTTGAAAATTGTACGTAATTGCACAGTAGTGCTTATGGTCGATCCCGTTTCTCGGCTTCAGAGCTACTTTCTTGACTGTATTTTGAGTTAAACAGTTGTCGCGACTTCAGTTCTAGCCTATAAAGTCAAATCTTGTGTGATTCCTCCATGGTAACATAGCTGCCCGAGGCCGCAAAGTTAGCAAGTACAAGAAATTTGAAAATTGTACGTAATTTCACATTAGTGCTTATGGTCGATCCCGTTTCTCGGCTTCAGAGCTACTTTCTTGACTGTATTTTGAGTTAAACAGTTGTCGCGACTTCAGTTCTAGCCTATAAAGTCAAATCTTGTGTGATTCCTCCATGGTAACATAGCTGACGGAGGTCGCAAAATTAGCAAGTACAAGAAATTTGAAAATTGTACTAATTTCACGGTAGTGCTTATGGTCGATGCCGTTTCTCGGCTTCAGAGCTATTTCTTGACTGTATTTTGAGTTAAGCAGTTGGCGCGACTTCAGTTCTAGCCTATAAAGTCAAATCTTGTGTGATTCCTCCATGGTAACATAGCTGCCCGAGGCCGCAAAGTTAGCAAGTACAAGAAATTTGAAAATTGTACGTAATTTCACATTAGTGCTTATGGTCGATCCCGTGTCTCGGCTTCAGAGCTACTTTCTTGACTGTATTTTGAGTTAAGAAGTTGGCGCGACTTCAGTTCTAGCCTATAAAGTCAAATCTTGTGTGATTCCTCCATGGTAACATAGCTGCCCGAGGCCGCAAAGTTAGCAAGTACAAGAAATTTGAAAATTGTACGTAATTGCACAGTAGTGCTTATGGTCGATGCCGTTTCTCGGTTTCAGAGCTATTTCTTGACTGTATTTTGAGTTAAGCAGTTGGCGCGACTTCAGTTCTAGCCTATAAAGTCAAATCTTGTGTGGTTCCTCCATGGTAGCATAGCTGCCCGAGGCCGCAAAGTTAGCAAGTACAAGAAATTTGAAAATTGTACGTAATTGCACAGTAGTGCTTATGGTCGATCCCGTTTCTCGGCTTCAGAGCTACTTTCTTGACTGTATTTTGAGTTAAACAGTTGTCGCGACTTCAGTTCTAGCCTATAAAGTCAAATCTTGTGTGATTCCTCCATGGTAACATAGCTGCCCGAGGCCGCAAAGTTAGCAAGTACAAGAAATTTCAAAATTGTACGTAATTTAACGGTAGTGCATATGGTCGATGCCGTTTCTCGGCTTCAGAGCTATTTCTTGACTGTATTTTGAGTTAAGCAGTTGGCGCGACTTCAGTTCTAGCCTATAAAGTCAAATCTTGTGTGATTCCTCCATGGTAACATAGCTGCCCGAGGTCGCAAAGTTAGCAAGTACAAGAAATTTGAAAATTGTACGTAATTTCACGGTAGTGCTTATGGTCGATGCCGTTTCTCGGCTTCAGAGCTACTTCTTGACTGTATTTTGAGTTAAGCAGTTGGCGCGACTTCAGTTCTAGCCTATAAAGTCAAATCTTGTGTGGTTCCTCCATGGTAACATAGCTGCCCGAGGCCGCAAAGTTAGCAAGTACAAGAAATTTGAAAATTGTACGTAATTTCACATTAGTGCTTATGGTCGATCCCGTTTCTCGGCTTCAGAGCTACTTTCTTGACTGTATTTTGAGTTAAGAAGTTTCCGCGACTTGAGTTCTAGCCTATAAAGTCAAATCTTGTGTGATTCCTCCATGGTAACATAGCTGCTCGAGGCCGCAAAGTTAGCAAGTACAAGAAATTTGAAAATTGTACGTAATTGCACAGTAGTGCTTATGGTCGATGCCGTTTCTCGGTTTCAGAGCTATTTCTTGACTGCATTTTGAGTTAAGCAGTTGGCGCGACTTCAGTTCTAGCCTATAAATTTCAAATCTTGTGTGGTTCCTCCATGGTAACATAGCTGCCCGAGGCCGCAAAGTTAGCAAGTACAAGAAATTTGAAATTGTACGTAATTGCACAGTAGTGCTTATGGTCGAGTCCGTTTCTCGGTTTCAGAGCTATTTCTTGACTGTATTTTGAGTTAAGCAGTTGGCGCGACTTCAGTTCTAGCCTATAAAGTCAAATCTTGTGTGGTTCCTCCATGGTAACATAGCTGCCCGAGGCCGCAAAGTTAGCAAGTACAAGAAATTTGAAAATTGTACGTAATTGCACAGTAGTGCTTATGGTCGAGTCCGTTTCTCGGTTTCAGAGCTATTTCTTGACTGTATTTTGAGTTAAGCAGTTGGCGCGACTTCAGTTCTAGCCTATAAAGTCAAATCTTGTGTGGTTCCTCCATGGTAACATAGCTGCCCGAGGCCGCAAAGTTAGCAAGTACAAGAAATTTCAAAATTGTACGTAATTTAACGGTAGTGCATATGGTCGATGCCGTTTCTCGGTTTCAGAGCTATTTCTTGACTGTATTTTGAGTTAAGCAGTTGGCGCGACTTCAGTTCTAGCCTATAAAGTGAAATCTTGTGTGATTCCTCAATGGTAACATAGCAGCCCGAGGCCGCAAAGTTAGCAAGTACAAGAAATTTTGAAAATTGTACGTAATTGCACAGTAGTGCTTATGGTCGATGCCGTTTCTCGGCTTCAGAGCTACTTCTTGACTGTATTTTGAGTTAAGCAGTTGGCGCGACTTCAGTTCTAGCCTATAAAGTCCAATCTTGTGTGGTTCCTCCATGGTAACATAGCTGCCCGAGGCCGCAAAGTTAGCAAGTACAAGAAATTTGAAAATTGTACGTAATTTCACAGTAGTGCTTATGGTCGATCCCGTTTCTCGGCTTCAGAGCTACTTTCTTGACTGTATTTTGAGTTAAGAAGTTTCCGCGACTTGAGTTCTAGCCTATAAAGTCAAATCTTGTGTGATTCCTCCATGGTAACATAGCTGCCCGAGGCCGCAAAGTTAGCAAGTACAAGAAATTTGAAAATTGTACGTAATTGCACAGTAGTGCTTTTGGTCGATGCCGTTTCTCGGTTTCAGAGCTATTTCTTGACTGTATTTTGAGTTAAGCAGTTGGCGCGACTTCAGTTCTAGCCTATAAAGTCAAATCTTGTGTGGTTCCTCCATGGTAACATAGCTGCCCGAGGCCGCAAAGTTAGCAAGTACAAGAAATTTGAAAATTGTACGTAATTGCACAGTAGTGCTTATGGTCGATGCCGTTTCTCGGTGTCAGAGCTATTTCTTGACTGTATTTTGAGTTAAGCAGTAGGCGCGACTTCAGTTCTAGCCTATAAAGTCAAATCTTGTGTGGTTCCTCCATGGTAACATAGCTGCCCGAGGCCGCAAAATTAGCAAGTACAAGAAATTTGAAAATTGTACGTAATTTCACATTAGTGCTTATGGTCGATCCCGTTTCTCGGCTTCAGAGCTATTTCTTGACTGTATTTTGAGTTAAGCAGTTGGCGCGACTTCAGTTCTAGCCTATAAAGTCAAATCTTGTGTGATTCCTCAATGGTAACATAGCTGCCCGAGGTCGCAAAGTTAGCAAGTACAAGAAATTTGAAAATTGTACGTAATTTCACATTAGTGCTTATGGTCGATCCCGTTTCTCGGCTTCAGAGCTATTTCTTGACTGTATTTTGAGTTAAGCAGTAGGCGCGACTTCAGTTCTAGCCTATAAAGTCAAATCTTGTGTGGTTCCTCCTGGTAACATAGCTGCCCGAGGCCGCAAAATTAGCAAGTACAAGAAATTTGAAAATTGTACGTAATTTCACATTAGTGCTTATGGTCGATCCCGTTTCTCGGCTTCAGAGCTATTTCTTGACTGCATTTTGAGTTAAGCAGTTGGCGCGACTTCAGTTCTAGCCTATAAAGTCAAATCTTGTGTGGTTCCTCCATGGTAACATAGCTGCCCGAGGCCGCAAAATTAGCAAGTACAAGAAATTTGAAAATTGTACGTAATTTCACATTAGTGCTTATGGTCGATCCCGTTTCTCGGCTTCAGAGCTATTTCTTGACTGTATTTTGAGTTAAGCAGTTGGTGCGACTTCAGTTCTTGCCTATAAAGTCAAATCTTGTGTGATTCCTCAACGGTAACATAGCTGCCCGAGGTCGCAAAGTTAGCAAGTACAAGAAATTTGAAAATTGTACGTAATTGCACAGCAGTGCTTATGGTCGATGCCGTTTCTCGGCTTCAGAGCTACTTTCTTGACTGTATTTTGAGTTAAACAGTTGGCGCGACTTCAGTTCTAGCCTATAAAGTCCAATCTTGTGTGGTTCCTCCATGGTAACATAGCTGCCCGAGGCCGCAAAGTTAGCAAGTACAAGAAATTTGAAAATTGTACGTAATTGCACAGTAGTGCTTATGGTCGATGCCGTTTCTCGGTTTCAGAGCTATTTCTTGACTGTATTTTGAGTTAAGCAGTTGGCGCGACTTCATTTCTAGCCTATAAGGTCATATCTTGTGTGGTTCCTCCATGGTAACATAGCTGCCCGAGGCCGCAAAGTTAGCAAGTACAAGAAATTTTGAAAATTGTACGTAATTGCACAGTAGTGCTTATGGTCGATCCCGTTTCTCGGTTTCAGAGCTATTTCTTGACTGTATTTTGAGTTAAGCAGTTGGCGCGACTTCAGTTCTAGCCTATAAAGTCAAATCTTGTGTGGTTCCTCAATGGTAACATAGCAGCCCGAGGCCGCAAAGTTAGCAAGTACAAGAAATTTTGAAAATTGTACGTAATTGCACAGTAGTGCTTATGGTCGATGCCGTTTCTCGGCTTCAGAGCTACTTCTTGACTGTATTTTGAGTTAAGCAGTTGGCGCGACTTCAGTTCTAGCCTATAAAGTCAAATCTTGTGTGGTTCCTCCATGGTAACATAGCTGCCCGAGGCCGCAAAGTTAGCAAGTACAAGAAATTTGAAAATTGTACGTAATTTCACATTAGTGTTTATGGTCGATCCCGTTTCTCGGTTTCAGAGCTATTTCTTGACTGTATTTTGAGTTAAGCAGTTGGCGCGACTTCAGTTCTAGCCTATAAAGTCAAATCTTGTGTGGTTCCTCCATGGTAACATAGCTGCCCGAGGCCGCAAAGTTAGCAAGTACAAGAAATTTCAAAATTGTACGTAATTTAACGGTAGTGCATATGGTCGATGCCGTTTCTCGGCTTCAGAGCTATTTCTTGACTGTATTTTGAGTTAAGCAGTTGGCGCGACTTCAGTTCTAGCCTATAAAGTGAAATCTTGTGTGATTCCTCAATGGTAACATAGCAGCCCGAGGCCGCAAAGTTAGCAAGTACAAGAAATTTTGAAAATTGTACGTAATTGCACAGTAGTGCTTATGGTCGATGCCGTTTCTCGGCTTCAGAGCTACTTCTTGACTGTATTTTGAGTTAAGCAGTTGGCGCGACTTCAGTTCTAGCCTATAAAGTCCAATCTTGTGTGGTTCCTCCATGGTAACATAGCTGCCCGAGGCCGCAAAGTTAGCAAGTACAAGAAATTTGAAAATTGTACGTAATTTCACAGTAGTGCTTATGGTCGATCCCGTTTCTCGGCTTCAGAGCTACTTTCTTGACTGTATTTTGAGTTAAGAAGTTTCCGCGACTTGAGTTCTAGCCTATAAAGTCAAATCTTGTGTGATTCCTCCATGGTAACATAGCTGCCCGAGGCCGCAAAGTTAGCAAGTACAAGAAATTTGAAAATTGTACGTAATTGCACAGTAGTGCTTTTGGTCGATGCCGTTTCTCGGTTTCAGAGCTATTTCTTGACTGTATTTTGAGTTAAGCAGTAGGCGCGACTTCAGTTCTAGCCTATAAAGTCAAATCTTGTGTGGTTCCTCCATGGTAACATAGCTGCCCGAGGCCGCAAAATTAGCAAGTACAAGAAATTTGAAAATTGTACGTAATTTCACATTAGTGCTTATGGTCGATCCCGTTTCTCGGCTTCAGAGCTATTTCTTGACTGTATTTTGAGTTAAGCAGTTGGCGCGACTTCAGTTCTAGCCTATAAAGTCAAATCTTGTGTGATTCCTCAATGGTAACATAGCTGCCCGAGGTCGCAAAGTTAGCAAGTACAAGAAATTTGAAAATTGTACGTAATTTCACATTAGTGCTTATGGTCGATCCCGTTTCTCGGCTTCAGAGCTATTTCTTGACTGTATTTTGAGTTAAGCAGTAGGCGCGACTTCAGTTCTAGCCTATAAAGTCAAATCTTGTGTGGTTCCTCCCTGGTAACATAGCTGCCCGAGGACGCAAAATTAGCAAGTACAAGAAATTTAAAAATTGTACGTAATTTCACATTAGTGCTTATGGTCGATCCCGTTTCTCGGCTTCAGAGCTATTTCTTGACTGCATTTTGAGTTAAGCAGTTGGCGCGACTTCAGTTCTAGCCTATAAAGTCAAATCTTGTGTGGTTCCTCCATGGTAACATAGCTGCCCGAGGCCGCAAAGTTAGCAAGTACAAGAAATTTTGAAAATTGTACGTAATTGCACAGTAGTGCTTATGGTCGATCCCGTTTCTCGGCTTCAGAGCTACTTTCTTGACTGTATTTTGAGTTAAACAGTTGTCGCGACTTCAGTTCTAGCCTATAAAGTCAAATCTTGTGTGATTCCTCCATGGTAACATAGCTGCCCGAGGTCGCAAAATTAGCAAGTACAAGAAATTTGAAAATTGTACTAATTTCACGGTAGTGCTTATGGTCGATGCCGTTTCTCGGCTTCAGAGCTACTTCTTGACTGTATTTTGAGTTAAGCAGTTGGCGCGACTTCAGTTCTAGCCTATAAAGTCAAATCTTGTGTGGTTCCTCCATGGTAACATAGCTGCCCGAGGCCGCAAAGTTAGCAAGTACAAGAAATTTGAAAATTGTACGTAATTTCACATTAGTGTTTATGGTCGATCCCGTTTCTCGGCTTCAGAGCTACTTTCTTGACTGTATTTTGAGTTAAGAAGTTTCCGCGACTTGAGTTCTAGCCTATAAAGTCAAATCTTGTGTGATTCCTCCATGGTAACATAGCTGCCCGAGGCCGCAAAGTTAGCAAGTACAAGAAATTTGAAAATTGTACGTAATTGCACAGTAGTGCTTATGGTCGATGCCGTTTCTCGGTTTCAGAGCTATTTCTTGACTGTATTTTGAGTTAAGCAGTTGGCGCGACTTCAGTTCTAGCCTATAAAGTCAAATCTTGTGTGATTCCTCCATGGTAACATAGCTGCCCGAGGCCGCAAAGTTAGCAAGTACAAGAAATTTGAAAATTGTACGTAATTGCACAGTAGTGCTTATGGTCGAGTCCGTTTCTCGGTTTCAGAGCTATTTCTTGACTGTATTTTGAGTTCAGCAGTTGGCGCGACTTCAGTTCTAGCCTATAAAGTCAAATCTTGTGTGGTTCCTCCATGGTAACATAGCTGCCCGAGGCCGCAAAGTTAGCAAGTACAAGAAATTTCAAAATTGTACGTAATTTAACGGTAGTGCATATGGTCGATGCCGTTTCTCGGCTTCAGGGCTATTTCTTGACTGTATTTTGAGTTAAGCAGTTGGCGCGACTTCAGTTCTAGCCTATAAAGTGAAATCTTGTGTGATTCCTCAATGGTAACATAGCAGCCCGAGGCCGCAAAGTTAGCAAGTACAAGAAATTTTGAAAATTGTACGTAATTGCACAGTAGTGCTTATGGTCGATGCCGTTTCTCGGCTTCAGAGCTACTTCTTGACTGTATTTTGAGTTAAGCAGTTGGCGCGACTTCAGTTCTAGCCTATAAAGTCCAATCTTGTGTGGTTCCTCCATGGTAACATAGCTGCCCGAGGCCGCAAAGTTAGCAAGTACAAGAAATTTGAAAATTGTACGTAATTTCACAGTAGTGCTTATGGTCGATCCCGTTTCTCGGCTTCAGAGCTACTTTCTTGACTGTATTTTGAGTTAAGAAGTTTCCGCGACTTCAGTTCTAGCCTATAAAGTCAAATCTTGTGTGATTCCTCAATGGTAACATAGTTGCCCGAGGTCGCAAAGTTAGCAAGTACAAGAAATTTGAAAATTGTACGTAATTTCACATTAGTGCTTATGGTCGATCCCGTTTCTCGGCTTCAGAGCTATTTCTTGACTGTATTTTGAGTTAAGCAGTAGGCGCGACTTCAGTTCTAGCCTATAAAGTCAAATCTTGTGTGGTTCCTCCCTGGTAACATAGCTGCCCGAGGCCGCAAAATTAGCAAGTACAAGAAATTTGAAAATTGTACGTAATTTCACATTAGTGCTTATGGTCGATCCCGTTTCTCGGCTTCAGAGCTATTTCTTGACTGCATTTTGAGTTAAGCAGTTGGCGCGACTTCAGTTCTAGCCTATAAAGTCAAATCTTGTGTGGTTCCTCCATGGTAACATAGCTGCCCGAGGCCGCAAAATTAGCAAGTACAAGAAATTTGAAAATTGTACGTAATTTCACATTAGTGCTTATGGTCGATCCCGTTTCTCGGCTTCAGAGCTATTTCTTGACTGTATTTTGAGTTAAGCAGTTGGTGCGACTTCAGTTCTTGCCTATAAAGTCAAATCTTGTGTGATTCCTCAACGGTAACATAGCTGCCCGAGGTCGCAAAGTTAGCAAGTACAAGAAATTTGAAAATTGTACGTAATTGCACAGCAGTGCTTATGGTCGATGCCGTTTCTCGGCTTCAGAGCTACTTTCTTGACTGTATTTTGAGTTAAACAGTTGGCGCGACTTCAGTTCTAGCCTATAAAGTCCAATCTTGTGTGGTTCCTCCATGGTAACATAGCTGCCCGAGGCCGCAAAGTTAGCAAGTACAAGAAATTTGAAAATTGTACGTAATTGCACAGTAGTGCTTATGGTCGATGCCGTTTCTCGGTTTCAGAGCTATTTCTTGACTGTATTTTGAGTTAAGCAGTTGGCGCGACTTCATTTCTAGCCTATAAGGTCAAATCTTGTGTGGTTCCTCCATGGTAACATAGCTGCCCGAGGCCGCAAAGTTAGCAAGTACAAGAAATTTTGAAAATTGTACGTAATTGCACAGTAGTGCTTATGGTCGATCCCGTTTCTCGTCTTCAGAGCTACTTTCTTGACTGTATTTTGAGTTAAACAGTTGTCGCGACTTCAGTTCTAGCCTATAAAGTCAAATCTTGTGTGATTCCTCCATGGTAACATAGCTGCCCGAGGTCGCAAAATTAGCAAGTACAAGAAATTTGAAAATTGTACTAATTTCACGGTAGTGCTTATGGTCGATGCCGTTTCTCGGCTTCAGAGCTACTTCTTGACTGTATTTTGAGTTAAGCAGTTGGCGCGACTTCAGTTCTAGCCTATAAAGTCAAATCTTGTGTGATTCCTCCATGGTAACATAGCTGCCCGAGGTCGCAAAGTTAGCAAGTACAAGAAATTTGAAAATTGCACGTAATTTCACGGTAGTGCTTATGGTCGATGCCGTTTCTCGGCTTCAGAGCTACTTCTTGACTGTATTTTGAGTTAAGCAGTTGGCGCAACTTCAGTTCTAGCCTATAAAGTCAAATCTTGTGTGGTTGCTCCATGGTAACATAGCTGCCCGAGGCCGCAAAATTAGCAAGTACAAGAAATTTGAAAATTGTACGTAATTTCACATTAGTGCTTATGGTCGATCCCGTTTCTCGGCTTCAGAGCTATTTCTTGACTGTATTTTGAGTTAAGCAGTTGGCGCGACTTCAGTTCTAGCCTATAAAGTCAAATCTTGTCTGATTCCTCAATGGTAACATAGCTGCCCGAGGTCGCAAAGTTAGCAAGTACAAGAAATTTGAAAATTGTACGTAATTTCACGGTAGTGCATATGGTCGATGCCGTTTCTCGGCTTCAGAGCTATTTCTTGACTGTATTTTGAGTTAAGCAGTTGGCGCGACTTCAGTTCTAGCCTATAAAGTCAAATCTTGTGTGATTCCTCCATGGTAACATAGCTGCCCGAGGCCGCAAAGTTAGCAAGTACAAGAAATTTGAAAATTGTACGTAATTTCACATTAGTGCTTATGGTCGATCCCGTTTCTCGGCTTCAGAGCTACTTTCTTGACTGTATTTTGAGTTAAGAAGTTGGCGCGACTTCAGTTCTAGCCTATAAAGTCAAATCTTGTGTGATTCCTCCATGGTAACATAGCTGCCCGAGGCCGCAAAGTTAGCAAGTACAAGAAATTTGAAAATTGTACGTAATTGCACAGTAGTGCTTATGGTCGATGCCGTTTCTCGGTTTCAGAGCTATTTCTTGACTGTATTTTGAGTTAAGCAGTTGGCGCGACTTCAGTTCTAGCCTATAAAGTCAAATCTTGTGTGGTTCCTCCATGGTAACATAGCTGCCCGAGGCCGCAAAATTAGCAAGTACAAGAAATTTGAAAATTGTACGTAATTGCACAGTAGTGCTTATGGTCGATCCCGTTTCTCGGCTTCAGAGCTACTTTCTTGACTGTATTTTGAGTTAAACAGTTGTCGCGACTTCAGTTCTAGCCTATAAAGTCAAATCTTGTGTGATTCCTCCATGGTAACATAGCTGCCCGAGGCCGCAAAGTTAGCAAGTACAAGAAATTTCAAAATTGTACGTAATTTAACGGTAGTGCATATGGTCGATGCCGTTTCTCGGCTTCAGAGCTATTTCTTGACTGTATCTTGTGTTAAGCAGTTGGCGCGACTTCAGTTCTAGCCTATAAAGTCAAATCTTGTGTGATTCCTCCATGGTAACAAAGCTACCCGAGGTCGCAAAGTTAGCAAGTACAAGAAATTTGAAAATTGTACGTAATTTCACGGTAGTGCTTATGGTCGATGCCGTTTCTCGGCTTCAGAGCTATTTCTTGACTGTATTTTGAGCGAAGCAGTTGGCGCGACTTCAGTTCTAGCCTATATAGTCAAATCTTGTGTGGTTCCTCCATGGTAACATAGCTGCCCGAGGCCGCAAAGTTAGCAAGTACAAGAAATTTCAAAATTGTACGTAATTTAACGGTAGTGCATATGGTCGATGCCGTTTCTCGGCTTCAGAGCTATTTCTTGACTGTATTTTGAGTTAAGCAGTTGGCGCGACTTCAATTCTAGCCTATAAAGTCAAATCTTGTGTGATTCCTCAATGGTAACATAGCTGCCCGATGTCGCAAAGTTAGCAAGTACAAGAAATTTGAAAATTGTACGTAATTGCACAGTAGTGCTTATGGTCGATGCCGTTTCTCGGTTTCAGAGCTATTTCTTGACTGTATTTTGAGTTAAGCAGTTGGCGCGACTTCAGTTCTAGCCTATAAAGTCAAATCTTGTGTGGTTCCTCCATGGTAACATAGCTGCCCGAGGCCGCAAAATTAGCAAGTACAAGAAATTTGAAAATTGTACGTAATTGCACAGTAGTGCTTATGGTCGATCCCGTTTCTCGGCTTCAGAGCTACTTTCTTGACTGTATTTTGAGTTAAACAGTTGTCGCGACTTCAGTTCTAGCCTATAAAGTCAAATCTTGTGTGATTCCTCAATGGTAACATAGCTGCCCGATGTCGCAAAGTTAGCAAGTACAAGAAATTTGAAAATTGTACGTAATTGCACAGTAGTGCTTATGGTCGATGCCGTTTCTCGGTTTCAGAGCTATTTCTTGACTGTATTTTGAGTTAAGCAGTTGGCGCGACTTCAGTTCTAGCCTAGAAAGTCAAATCTTGTGTGGTTCCTCCATGGTAACATAGCTGCCCGAGGCCGCAAAATTAGCAAGTACAAGAAATTTGAAAATTGTACGTAATTGCACAGTAGTGCTTATGGTCGATCCCGTTTCTCGGCTTCAGAGCTACTTTCTTGACTGTATTTTGAGTTAAACAGTTGTCGCGACTTCAGTTCTAGCCTATAAAGTCAAATCTTGTGTGATTCCTCCATGGTAACATAGCTGCCCGAGGCCGCAAAGTTAGCAAGTACAAGAAATTTCAAAATTGTACGTAATTTAACGGTAGTGCATATGGTCGATGCCGTTTCTCGGCTTCAGAGCTATTTCTTGACTGTATCTTGAGTTAAGCAGTTGGCGCGACTTCAGTTCTAGCCTATAAAGTCAAATCTTGTGTGATTCCTCCATGGTAACAAAGCTGCCCGAGGTCGCAAAGTTAGCAAGTACAAGAAATTTGAAAATTGTACGTAATTTCACGGTAGTGCTTATGGTCGATGCCGTTTCTCGGCTTCAGAGCTATTTCTTGACTGTATTTTGAGCGAAGCAGTTGGCGCGACTTCAGTTCTAGCCTATATAGTCAAATCTTGTGTGGTTCCTCCATGGTAACATAGCTGCCCGAGGCCGCAAAGTTAGCAAGTACAAGAAATTTCAAAATTGTACGTAATTTAACGGTAGTGCATATGGTCGATGCCGTTTCTCGGCTTCAGAGCTATTTCTTGACTGTATTTTGAGTTAAGCAGTTGGCGCGACTTCAATTCTAGCCTATAAAGTCAAATCTTGTGTGATTCCTCAATGGTAACATAGCTGCCCGATGTCGCAAAGTTAGCAAGTACAAGAAATTTGAAAATTGTACGTAATTTCACGGTAGTGCTTATGGTCGATGCCGTTTCTCGGCTTCAGAGCTACTTCTTGACTGTATTTTGAGTTAAGCAGTTGGCGCGACTTCAGTTCTAGCCTATAAAGTCAAATCTTGTGTGGTTCCTCCATGGTAACATAGCTGCCCGAGGCCGCAAAGTTAGCAAGTACAAGAAATTTGAAAATTGTACGTAATTTCACATTAGTGCTTATGGTCGATCCCGTTTCTCGGCTTCAGAGCTACTTTCTTGACTGTATTTTGAGTTAAGAAGTTTCCGCGACTTGAGTTCTAGCCTATAAAGTCAAATCTTGTGTGGTTCCTCCATGGTAACATAGCTGCCCGAGGCCGCAAAGTTAGCAAGTACAAGAAATTTGAAAATTGTACGTAATTTCACATTAGTGCTTATGGTCGATCCCGTTTCTCGGCTTCAGAGCTACTTTCTTGACTGTATTTTGAGTTAAGCAGTTGGCGCGACTTCAGTTCTGGCCTATAAAGTCAAATCTTGTGTGGTTCCTCCATGGTAACATAGCTGCCCGAGGCCGCAAAGTTAGCAAGTACAAGAAATTTGAAAATTGTACGTTATTGCACAGTAGTGCTTATGGTCGATCCCGTTTCTCGGCTTCAGAGCTACTTTCTTGACTGTATTTTGAGTTAAGCAGTTGGCGCGACTTCAGTTCTAGCCTATAAGGTCAAATCTTGTGTGATTCCTCCATGGTAACATAGCTGCCCGAGGTCGCAAAGTTAGCAAGTACAAGAAATTTGAAAATTGTACGTAATTGCACAGTAGTGCTTATGGTCGATGCCGTTTCTCGGTTTCAGAGCTACTTCTTGACTGTATTTTGAGTTAAGCAGTTGGCGCGACTTCAGTTATAGCCTATAAAGTCAAATCTTGTGTGATTCCTCCATGGTAACATAGCTGCCCGAGGCCGCAAAGTTAGCAAGTACAAGAAATTTGAAAATTGTACGTTATTGCACAGTAGTGCTTATGGTCGATCCCGTTTCTCGGCTTCAGAGCTACTTTCTTGACTGTATTTTGAGTTAAGCAGTTGTCGCGACTTCAGTTCTAGCCTATAAGGTCAAATCTTGTGTGATTCCTCCATGGTAACATAGCTGCCCGAGGTCGCAAAGTTAGCAAGTACAAGAAATTTGAAAATTGTACGTAATTTCACGGTAGTGCTTATGGTCGATGCCGTTTCTCGGCTTCAGAGCTACTTCTTGACTGTATTTTGAGTTAAGCAGTTGGCGCGACTTCAGTTCTAGCCTATAAAGTCAAATCTTGTGTGATTCCTCCATGGTAACATAGCTGCCCGAGGCCGCAAAGTTAGCAAGTACAAGAAATTTGAAAATTGTACGTAATTTCACGGAAGTGCTTATGGTCGATGCCGTTTCTCGGTTTCAGAGCTATTTCTTGACTGTATTTTGAGTTAAGCAGTTGGCGCGACTTCAGTTCTAGCCTATAAAGTCAAATCTTGTGTGGTTCCTCCATGGTAACATAGCTGCCCGAGGCCGCAAATTTAGCAAGTACAAGAAATTTGAAAATTGCACGTAATTTCACGGCAGTGCTTATGGTCGATGCCGTTTCTCGGCTTCAGAGCTACTTCTTGACTGTATTTTGAGTTAAGCAGTTGGCGCGACTTCAGTTATAGCCTATAAAGTCAAATCTTGTGTGGTTCCTCCATGGTAACATAGCTGCCCGAGGCCGCAAAATTAGCAAGTACAAGAAATTTGAAAATTGTACGTAATTTCACATTAGTGCTTATGGTCGATCCCGTTTCTCGGCTTCAGAGTTATTTCTTGACTGTATTTTGAGTTAAGCAGTTGGCGCGACTTCAGTTCTAGCCTATAAAGTCAAATCTTGTGTGATTCCTCTATGGTAACATAGCTGCCCGAGGTCGCAAAGTTAGCAAGTACAAGAAATTTGAAAATTGTACGTAATTGCACAGTAGTGCTTATGGTCGATGCCGTTTCTCGGCTTGAGAGCTACTTTCTTGACTGTATTTTGAGTTAAACAGTTGGCGCGACTTCAGTTGTAGCCTATAAAGTCCAATCTTGTGTGGTTCCTCCATGGTAACATAGCTGCCCGAGGCCGCAAAGTTTTCAAGTACAAGAAATTTGAAAATTGTACGTAATTTCACGGTAGTGCTTATGGTCGATGCCGTTTCTCGGTTTCAGAGCTATTTCTTGACTGTATTTTGAGTTAAACAGTTGGCGCGACTTCAGTTCTAGCCTATAAAGTCAAATCTTGTGTGGTTCCTCCATGGTAACATAGCAGCCCGAGGCCGCAAAGTTAGCAAGTACAAGAAATTTGAAAATTGTACGTAATTGCACAGTAGTGCTTATGGTCGATGCCGTTTCTCGGTTTCAGAGCTATTTCTTGACTGTATTTTGAGTTAAACAGTTGGCGCGACTTCAGTTCTAGCCTATAAAGTCAAATCTTGTGTGGTTCCTCCATGGTAACATAGCAGCCCGAGGCCGCAAAGTTAGCAAGTACAAGAAATTTGAAAATTGTACGTAATTGCACAGTAGTGCTTATGGTCGATGCCGTTTCTCGGTTTCAGAGCTATTTCTTGACTGTATTTTGAGTTAAACAGTTGGCGCGACTTCAGTTCTAGCCTATAAAGTCAAATCTTGTGTGGTTCCTCCATGGTAACATAGCAGCCCGAGGCCGCAAAGTTAGCAAGTACAAGAAATTTTGAAAATTGTACGTAATTGCACAGTAGTGCTTATGGTCGATCCCGTTTCTCGGCTTCAGAGCTACTTTCTTGACTGTATTTTGAGTTAAACAGTTGTCACGACTTCAGTTCTAGCCTATAAAGTCAAATCTTGTGTGATTCCTCCATGGTAACATAGCTGCCCGAGGTCGCAAAGTTAGCAAGTACAAGAAATTTGAAAATTGCACGTAATTTCACGGTAGTGCTTATGGTCGATGCCGTTTCTCGGCTTCAGAGCTACTTTCTTGACTGTATTTTGAGTCAAGCAGTTGGCGCGACTTCAGTTCTAGCCTATAAAGTCAAATCTTGTGTGGTTCCTCCATGGTAACATAGCTGCCCGAGGCCGCAAAATTAGCAAGTACAAGAAATTTGAAAATTGTACGTAATTTCACATTAGTGCTTATGGTCGATCCCGTTTCTCGGCTTCAGAGCTATTTCTTGACTGTATTTTGAGTTAAGCAGTTGGCGCGACTTCAGTTCTAGCCTATAAAGTGAAATCTTGCGTGATTCCTCCATGGTAACATAGCTGCCCGAGGCCGCAAAGTTAGCAAGTACAAGAAATTTGAAAATTGTACGTAATTTCACATTAGTGCTTATGGTCGATCCCGTTTCTCGGCTTCAGAGCTACTTTCTTCACTGTATTTTGAGTTAAGAAGTTTCCGCGACTTGAGTTCTAGCCTATAAAGTCAAATCTTGTGTGATTCCTCCATGGTAACATAGCTGCCCGAGGCCGCAAAGTTAGCAAGTACAAGAAATTTGAAAATTGTACGTAATTGCACAGTAGTGCTTATGGTCGATGCCGTTTCTCGGTTTCAGAGCTATTTCTTGACTGTATTTTGAGTTAAGCAGTTGGCGCGACTTCAGTTCTAGCCTATAAAGTCAAATCTTGTGTGGTTCCTCCATGGTAACATAGCTGCCCGAGGCCGCAAAGTTAGCAAGTACAAGAAATTTCAAAATTGTACGTAATTTAACGGTAGTGCATATGGTCGATGCCGTTTCTCGGCTTCAGAGCTATTTCTTGACTGTATTTTGAGTTAAGCAGTTGGCGCGACTTCAGTTCTAGCCTATAAAGTCAAATCTTGTGTGATTCCTCAATGGTAACATAGCTGCCCGAGGTCGCAAAATTAGCAAGTACAAGAAATTTGAAAATTGTACGTAATTTCACGGTAGTGCTTATGGTCGATGCCGTTTCTGGGCTTCAGAGCTACTTCTTGACTGTATTTTGAGTTAAGCAGTTGGCGCGACTTCAGTTCTAGCCTATAAAGTCAAATCTTGTGTGGTTCCTCCATGGTAACATAGCTGCCCGAGGCCGCAAAGTTAGCAAGTACAAGAAATTTGAAAATTGTACGTAATTTCACATTAGTGCTTATGGTCGATCCCGTTTCTCGGCTTCAGAGCTACTTTCTTGACTGTATTTTGAGTTAAGAAGTTTCCGCGACTTGAGTTCTAGCCTATAAAGTCAAATCTTGTGTGATTCCTCCATGGTAACATAGCTGCCCGAGGCCGCAAAGTTAGCAAGTACAAGAAATTTGAAAATTGTACGTAATTGCACAGTAGTGCTTATGGTCGATGCCGTTTCTCGGTTTCAGAGCTATTTCTTGACTGTATTTTGAGTTAAGCAGTTGGCGCGACTTCAGTTCTAGCCTATAAAGTCAAATCTTGTGTGGTTCCTCCATGGTAACATAGCTGCCCGAGGCCGCAAAGTTAGCAAGTACAAGAAATTTGAAAATTGTACGTAATTGCACAGTAGTGCTTATGGTCGATGCCGTTTCTCGGTTTCAGAGCTATTTCTTGACTGTATTTTGAGTTAAGCAGTTGGCGCGACTTCAGTTCTAGCCTATAAAGTCAAATCTTGTGTGGTTCCTCCATGGTAACATAGCTGCCCGAGGTCGCAAAGTTAGCAAGTACAAGAAATTTGAAAATTGCACGTAATTTCACGGTAGTGCTTATGGTCGATGCCGTTTCTCGGCTTCAGAGCTACTTCTTGACTGTATTTTGAGTTAAGCAGTTGGCGCGACTTCAGTTCTAGCCTATAAAGTCAAATCTTGTGTGGTTCCTCCATGGTAACATAGCTGCCCGAGGCCGCAAAATTAGCAAGTACAAGAAATTTGAAAATTGTACGTAATTTCACATTAGTGCTTATGGTCGATCCCGTTTCTCGGCTTGAGAGCTATTTCTTGACTGTATTTTGAGTTAAGCAGTTGGCGCGACTTCAGTTCTAGCCTATAAAGTGAAATCTTGTGTGATTCCTCCATGGTAACATAGCTGCCCGAGGCCGCAAAGTTAGCAAGTACAAGAAATTTGAAAATTGTACGTAATTGCACAGTAGTGCTTATGGTCGATCCCGTTTCTCGGCTTCAGAGCTACTTTCTTGACTGTATTTTGAGTTAAACAGTTGTCGCGACTTCAGTTCTAGCCTATAAAGTCAAATCTTGTGTGATTCCTCAATGGTAACATAGCTGCCCGAGGTCGCAAAGTTAGCAAGTACAAGAAATTTGAAAATTGTACGTAATTTCACGGTAGTGCTTATGGTCGATGCCGTTTCTGGGCTTCAGAGCTACTTCTTGACTGTATTTTGAGTTAAGCAGTTGGCGCGACTTCAGTTCTAGCCTATAAAGTCAAATCTTGTGTGGTTCCTCCATGGTAACATAGCTGCCCGAGGCCGCAAAGTTAGCAAGTACAAGAAATTTGAAAATTGTACGTAATTGCACAGTAGTGCTTATGGTCGATGCCGTTTCTCGGTTTCAGAGCTATTTCTTGACTGTATTTTGAGTTAAGCAGTTGGCGCGACTTCAGTTCTAGCCTATAAAGTCAAATCTTGTGTGGTTCCTCCATGGTAACATAGCTGCCCGAGGCCGCAAAGTTAGCAAGTACAAGAAATTTGAAAATTGTACGTAATTGCACAGTAGTGCTTATGGTCGATGCCGTTTCTCGGTTTCAGAGCTATTTCTTGACTGTATTTTGAGTTAAGCAGTTGGCGCGACTTCAGTTCTAGCCTATAAAGTCAAATCTTGTGTGATTCCTCCATGGTAACATAGCTGCCCGAGGCCGCAAAGTTAGCAAGTACAAGAAATTTGAAAATTGTACGTAATTGCACAGTAGTGCTTATGGTCGATGCCGTTTCTCGGTTTCAGAGCTATTTCTTGACTGTATTTTGAGTTAAGCAGTTGGCGCGACTTCAGTTCTAGCCTATAAAGTCATCACATTTCACATTTCACATTAGTGCTTATGGTCGATATAAAGTGAAATCTTGTGTGATTCCTCCATGGTAACATAGCTGCCCGAGGCCGCAAAGTTAGCAAGTACAAGAAATTTGAAAATTGTACGTAATTGCACAGTAGTGCTTATGGTCGATCCCGTTTCTCGGCTTCAGAGCTACTTTCTTGACTGTATTTTGAGTTAAACAGTTGTCGCGACTTCAGTTCTAGCCTATAAAGTCAAATCTTGTGTGATTCCTCCATGGTAACATAGCTGCCCGAGGCCGCAAAGTTAGCAAGTACAAGAAATTTCAAAATTGTACGTAATTGTAAGCACTACCGTGAAGTGCTTATGGTCGATCCCGTTTCTCGGCTTCAGAGCTACTTCTTGACTGTATTTTGAGTTAAGCAGTTGGCGCGACTTCAGTTCTAGCCTATAAAGTCAAATCTTGTGTGATTCCTCCATGGTAACATAGCTGCCCGAGGCCGCAAAGTTAGCAAGTACAAGAAATTTGAAAATTGTACGTAATTTCACGGTAGTGCTTATGGTTGATGCCGTTTCTCGGCTTCAGAGCTACTTCTTGACTGTATTTTGAGTTAAGCAGTTGGCGCGACTTCAGTTCTAGCCTATAAAGTCAAATCTTGTGTGGTTCCTCCATGGTAACATAGCTGCCCGAGGGCGCAAAGTTAGCAAGTACAAGAAATTTGAAAATTGTACGTAATTTCACATTAGTGCTTATGGTCGATCCCGTTTCTCGGCTTCAGAGCTACTTTCTTGACTGTATTTTGAGTTAAGAAGTTTCCGCGACTTGAGTTCTAGCCTATAAAGTCAAATCTTGTGTGATTCCTCCATGGTAACACAGCTACCCGAGGCCGCAAAGTTAGCAAGTACAAGAAATTTGAAAATTGTACGTAATTGCACAGTAGTGCTTATGGTCGATGCCGTTTCTCGGTTTCAGAGCTATTTCTTGACTGTATTTTGAGTTAAACAGTTGGCGCGACTTCAGTTCTAGCCTATAAAGTCAAATCTTGTGTGGTTCCTCCATGGTAACATAGCAGCCCGAGGCCGCAAAGTTAGCAAGTACAAGAAATTTGAAAATTGTACGTAATTGCACAGTAGTGCTTATGGTCGATGCCGTTTCTCGGTTTCAGAGCTATTTCTTGACTGTATTTTGAGTTAAACAGTTGGCGCGACTTCAGTTCTAGCCTATAAAGTCAAATCTTGTGTGGTTCCTCCATGGTAACATAGCAGCCCGAGGCCGCAAAGTTAGCAAGTACAAGAAATTTGAAAATTGTACGTAATTGCACAGTAGTGCTTATGGTCGATGCCGTTTCTCGGTTTCAGAGCTATTTCTTGACTGTATTTTGAGTTAAACAGTTTCCGCGACTTGAGTTCTAGCCTATAAAGTCAAATCTTGTGTGATTCCTCCATGGTAACATAGCTGCCCGAGGCCGCAAAGTTAGCAAGTACAAGAAATTTGAAAATTGTACGTAATTGCACAGTAGTGCTTATGGTCGATGCCGTTTCTCGGTTTCAGAGCTATTTCTTGACTGTATTTTGAGTTAAACAGTTGGCGCGACTTCAGTTCTAGCCTATAAAGTCAAATCTTGTGTGGTTCCTCCATGGTAACATAGCAGCCCGAGGCCGCAAAGTTAGCAAGTACAAGAAATTTTGAAAATTGTACGTAATTGCACAGTAGTGCTTATGGTCGATCCCGTTTCTCGGCTTCAGAGCTACTTTCTTGACTGTATTTTGAGTTAAACAGTTGTCGCGACTTCAGTTCTAGCCTATAAAGTCAAATCTTGTGTGATTCCTCCATGGTAACATAGCTGCCCGAGGTCGCAAAGTTAGCAAGTACAAGAAATTTGAAAATTGCACGTAATTTCACGGTAGTGCTTATGGTCGATGCCGTTTCTCGGCTTCAGAGCTACTTCTTGACTGTATTTTGAGTTAAGCAGTTGGCGCGACTTCAGTTCTAGCCTATAAAGTCAAATCTTGTGTGGTTCCTCCATGGTAACATAGCTGCCCGAGGCCGCAAAATTAGCAAGTACAAGAAATTTGAAAATTGTACGTAATTTCACATTAGTGCTTATGGTCGATCCCGTTTCTCGGCTTCAGAGCTATTTCTTGACTGTATTTTGAGTTAAGCAGTTGGCGCGACTTCAGTTCTAGCCTATAAAGTGAAATCTTGTGTGATTCCTCCATGGTAACATAGCTGCCCGAGGCCGCAAAGTTAGCAAGTACAAGAAATTTGAAAATTGTACGTAATTGCACAGTAGTGCTTATGGTCGATCCCGTTTCTCGGCTTCAGAGCTACTTTCTTGACTGTATTTTGAGTTAAACAGTTGTCGCGACTTCAGTTCTAGCCTATAAAGTCAAATCTTGTGTGATTCCTCAATGGTAACATAGCTGCCCGAGGTCGCAAAGTTAGCAAGTACAAGAAATTTGAAAATTGTACGTAATTTCACGGTAGTGCTTATGGTCGATGCCGTTTCTGGGCTTCAGAGCTACTTCTTGACTGTATTTTGAGTTAAGCAGTTGGCGCGACTTCAGTTCTAGCCTATAAAGTCAAATCTTGTGTGGTTCCTCCATGGTAACATAGCTGCCCGAGGCCGCAAAGTTAGCAAGTACAAGAAATTTGAAAATTGTACGTAATTTCACATTAGTGCTTATGGTCGATCCCGTTTCTCGGCTTCAGAGCTACTTTCTTGACTGTATTTTGAGTTAAAAAGTTTCCGCGACTTGAGTTCTAGCCTATAAAGTCAAATCTTGTGTGATTCCTCCATGGTAACATAGCTGCCCGAGGCCGCAAAGTTAGCAAGTACAAGAAATTTGAAAATTGTACGTAATTGCACAGTAGTGCTTATGGTCGATGCCGTTTCTCGGTTTCAGAGCTATTTCTTGACTGTATTTTGAGTTAAGCAGTTGGCGCGACTTCAGTTCTAGCCTATAAAGTCAAATCTTGTGTGGTTCCTCCATGGTAACATAGCTGCCCGAGGCCGCAAAGTTAGCAAGTACAAGAAATTTGAAAATTGTACGTAATTGCACAGTAGTGCTTATGGTCGATGCCGTTTCTCGGTTTCAGAGCTATTTCTTGACTGTATTTTGAGTTAAGCAGTTGGCGCGACTTCAGTTCTAGCCTATAAAGTCAAATCTTGTGTGGTTCCTCCATGGTAACATAGCTGCCCGAGGTCGCAAAGTTAGCAAGTACAAGAAATTTGAAAATTGCACGTAATTTCACGGTAGTGCTTATGGTCGATGCCGTTTCTCGGCTTCAGAACTACTTCTTGACTGTATTTTGAGTTAAGCAGTTGGCGCGACTTCAGTTCTGGCCTATAAAGTCAAATCTTGGGTGGTTCCTCCATGGTAACATAGCTGCCCGAGGCCGCAAAATTAGCAAGTACAAGAAATTTGAAAATTGTACGTAATTTCACATTAGTGCTTATGGTCGATCCCGTTTCTCGGCTTCAGAGCTATTTCTTGGCCGCAAAGTTAGCATCAAATTTTTTTAGCAAGTACAAGAAATTTGAAAATTGTACGTAATTGCACAGTAGTGCTTATGGTCGATCCCGTTTCTCGGCTTCAGAGCTACTTTCTTGACTGTATTTTGAGTTAAACAGTTGTCGCGACTTCAGTTCTAGCCTATAAAGTCAAATCTTGTGTGATTCCTCCATGGTAACATAGCTGCCCGAGGCCGCAAAGTTAGCAAGTACAAGAAATTTCAAAATTGTACTAATTTCACGGTAGTGCTTATGGTCGATGCCGTTTCTCGGCTTCAGAGCTACTTCTTGACTGTATTTTGAGTTAAGCAGTTGCCGCGACTTCAGTTCTAGCCTATAAAGTCAAATCTTGTGTGATTCTTCCATGGTAACATAGCTGCCCGAGGCCGCAAAGTTAGCAAGTACAAGAAATTTCAAAATTGTACTAATTTCACGGTAGTGCTTATGGTCGATGCCGTTTCTCGGCTTCAGAGCTACTTCTTGACTGTATTTTGAGTTAAGCAGTTGGCGCGACTTCAGTTCTAGCCTATAAAGTCAAATCTTGTGTGGTTCCTCCATGGTAACATAGCTGCCCGAGGCCGCAAAGTTAGCAAGTACAAGAAATTTCAAAATTGTACGTAATTTAACGGTAGTGCATATGGTCGATGCCGTTTCTCGGCTTCAGAGCTATTTCTTGACTGTATTTTGAGTTAAGCAGTTGGCGCGACTTCAGTTCTAGCCTATAAAGTCAAATCTTGTGTGATTCCTCAATGGTAACATAGCTGCCCGAGGTCGCAAAGTTAGCAAGTACAAGAAATTTGAAAATTGTACGTAATTGCACAGTAGTGCTTATGGTCGATCCCGTTTCTCGGCTTCAGAGCTACTTTCTTGACTGTATTTTGAGTTAAACAGTTGTCGCGACTTCAGTTCTAGCCTATAAAGTCAAATCTTGTGTGATTCCTCCATGGTAACATAGCTGCCCGAGGCCGCAAAATTAGCAAGTACAAGAAATTTCAAAATTGTACTAATTTCACGGTAGTGCTTATGGTCGATGCCGTTTCTCGGCTTCAGAGCTACTTCTTGACTGTATTTTGAGTTAAGCAGTTGCCGCGACTTCAGTTCTAGCCTATAAAGTCAAATCTTGTGTGATTCTTCCATGGTAACATAGCTGCCCGAGGCCGCAAAGTTAGCAAGTACAAGAAATTTCAAAATTGTACTAATTTCACGGTAGTGCTTATGGTCGATGCCGTTTCTGGGCTTCAGAGCTACTTCTTGACTGTATTTTGAGTTAAGCAGTTGGCGCGACTTCAGTTCTAGCCTATAAAGTCAAATCTTGTGTGGTTCCTCCATGGTAACATAGCTGCCCGAGGCCGCAAAGTTAGCAAGTACAAGAAATTTGAAAATTGTACGTAATTTCACATTAGTGCTTATGGTCGATCCCGTTTCTCGGCTTCAGAGCTACTTTCTTGACTGTATTTTGAGTTAAGAAGTTTCCGCGACTTGAGTTCTAGCCTATAAAGTCAAATCTTGTGTGATTCCTCCATGGTAACATAGCTGCCCGAGGCCGCAAAGTTAGCAAGTACAAGAAATTTGAAAATTGTACGTAATTGCACAGTAGTGCTTATGGTCGATGCCGTTTCTCGGTTTCAGAGCTATTTCTTGACTGTATTTTGAGTTAAGCAGTTGGCGCGACTTCAGTTCTAGCCTATAAAGTCAAATCTTGTGTGGTTCCTCCATGGTAACATAGCTGCCCGAGGCCGCAAAGTTAGCAAGTACAAGAAATTTGAAAATTGTACGTAATTGCACAGTAGTGCTTATGGTCGATGCCGTTTCTCGGTTTCAGAGCTATTTCTTGACTGTATTTTGAGTTAAGCAGTTGGCGCGACTTCAGTTCTAGCCTATAAAGTCAAATCTTGTGTGGTTCCTCCATGGTAACATAGCTGCCCGAGGTCGCAAAGTTAGCAAGTACAAGAAATTTGAAAATTGCACGTAATTTCACGGAAGTGCTTATGGTCGATGCCGTTTCTCGGCTTCAGAGCTACTTCTTGACTGTATTTTGAGTTAAGCAGTTGGCGCGACTTCAGTTCTAGCCTATAAAGTCAAATCTTGTGTGGTTCCTCCATGGAGGAACACCTCCAGGTGTTGAGTGATATGTCATTGTGAACGGTTGTGCGTTTTACCTCCCAGTGTAATATTTATTTTCCTTGTCATTAAAATCAAGTATAAAACTTAAATTACGTGAATTTGTTGCAAATATTGTCGGGTTCGTTGTTTACGCAAGGTTGAGCTTTGTCTGATATCGAATTTATCTATAAAATTCATAAAATTCCCTTCGTGTTAACATCAAACGTTAAATCAAAATGAGCTCAAACTCAAATTCAAACCCAACGGTTGTAACCCGCTCGCAAAAAAAAGCAAGAAAGCATTGCGGATCATACAGTCAATACACCAAAACAAAGCAGTAATTCTCATTTGAAGAATGTATACATCGCTACGTCAAAATCACTCACATTGGATGTATTAGAAAAACACCTAAATATGCAAGCTGATGCTATAATGGAGCGACTCACAACCGAATTAAGCAACTTACGCAACGATCTACTGCAACAAATGGCACGTATTGAAGAAAATTGGTCTGCTCAAATTCGAAGTTTTGATACGTCCCTGAAAGATGTTCAATCGCGCTTGGAAAAATTGGAATCTTCTTCTATTGAGGCAAACCACCTCAAAATCCAGATTCACCAACTGGAACGGAGATGCGAAGTGCTCGAAAGAAAGGAGATTGCTACCGATGCGATTCTCTTCGGTGTCCCTGTGCTAACCGATGAGAATTTAAAATCCACCTACCATCATCTCTGTCATACAATTGAGTGCAAACCTCCGACGATTTCATCAATTTTCCGAGCTTCACAAAGGGACAACACACATGATCCACCGATCATCATCAAATTTACCACCGTACAGGACAAAAACAATATGCTGAAATCGATCGCCGAATACCGCCGGGTGAAAAGACGACAACTAAATCTAAGTGACGTTGGTCTCGACTCTTCCTGTAACATCTATGTCAACGAGAGTTTGACCAAACGAAACCGATTAATTTTAAGACTAGCTACCCGTATGAAGCATCGTAAACAGCTGTTTTCTGTGTCAACGAAACATGGTTCTGTTGTTATAAAAGAGAGCAGAAACGGAAGAAGAATCTTGATTGAAGATGAGGAAGCCTTAAACATCATTGCCGCGCGATGTCAGGGGGGAGTTCCGCTAAATACCAATGGAGAATCAACAGTACACGATTCGTAAATCTTTAACTCTCTTTTCTTTTACTATAAATGTAATGCTCTCTTTTTCCATTTTCTTTTCCTATGTTTTTCCGCTTAGTCTTTTGTTTCTCATCCTATTCTCTCACTGTCTATTTTACTTGTCCACTTTTGGTATACTGTTTTTCTCTTTTTTCCTCTCTATTTGTTTCACCTATCACATCTGTTTATTTGTTTTCATTTTGAACTCATTGTATAATGTATTAATTGTATGTGAAATAGATATAATTTATTTAGAATTTGTTCGTTTTGGTTGTCGCTTTAATCGCCATCATGTATCTTACACCCAAAATAAATACTCGTAACATCACAAGGGGTCGTTCCATGATTGAGTCGAAATTGCTGGTAGATATTATTTGTAAACAAAAGAAAGGTCTCAATATTTGCCATCTCAACACACAAAGCATGATAAGGAAGATCGATGAATTAAAGTCAATTTTTGATGATAGCTTGGTTGATGTCCTGTGCCTCTCAGAATCCTGGTTAAAACCAGAAATGTGTTCTGATTTGTTTAAAATCAATAATATGAGACTTATAAGGGCCGATAGGGTTCGTAAAGCAGGGGGAGGTGCTGCTATGTATATTAAAAACGGGTACAACTTCAATGTAATAAAAAAGTCCCTACCAACTGATTTGGCTGAATTTATTTTTGTTGAGATGTTTGGTAGTTGTGAAAAGTTCGTCGTTGGTTGTGTTTATATGGCTCCTGATGTCGCCAACGCAAATCTGTTGAGGGAAATTTTGGAAGAACTTGCCCCATCTTACGCAAATATCGTAATCTGCGGTGATATGAACCTTAACATGTTACCAGGTAACAATGGAGCACTAAAACAAATGATAGAATGTTTTGGTTTTACATTTGTAAATCTAATACAACCTACACACTTTCCTCCAAATGGTGCGCCTTCCCTGTTAGACATTGCATTAGTTTCAAACTCTGAATTGTTAACGCATTACGATCAGATCCTTGCTCCCGGTTTTTCGTACCATGATATGATCCTGATTAAAATAAATATGGCATTACCAATTATGGGAGGAATCACTTTCAAACAGTATCAGTATGAGAACATAAACATAAATGCACTTTTTGTTGATTGTCTTGCCACTAATTGGCTTCCAATATACAACACAAGTAGTTCGTCATCCCAGGTTGAATATTTCAATAACATGTTGAGATATCTGTTCGAAAAACATGTTCCGTTGAAAACAGTGAAGACGGAAAAAAATAATACACCTTGGATAACGCGTGAAGTTTGTGATATGATAAAGACTCGTAATTTATTATACGCGAGGTGGAGAAGATATCGATGTTCTTTTATGCGCGAAGATTTTAAGAAAGCTCGCAATGCTGTTACCCAGGTTATTCGTAAAAACAAGAGAGTATATTATACAAAATATTTTAGTGCTAGTTCAAGTAATCAGTTTTGGAGTAAAATGCGCCAAATTCAAATCAAATCAAGAGAAGCACCCCCAATCGACATCGATTTAAATAAGCTTAATAGTAATTTCGTTTCACTTGGTCAAAACTGTAACTCGTCTTCAATGTCGTATTCATTTAATTCCAATCATTATAATGATAATGCTTTTTCACTTCATTGTGTTGATGAAACCAAAGTCTTTAACACTATTTTCGGTATTAGATCAAATGCAGTAGGTTCGGACAATATAAGCCCAAAGTTTATAAAAATTCTACTACCAGTTATTATTCACCAAATTACACACATTATAAATACGATTTTAACCACGTCTGTTTTTCCCAACCCCTGGAAAATAGCGAAAATATTACCACTACCTAAAGCTTCAACTCCTAATTGTGAATATCGACCAATAGCAATCCTTCCTTTTCTATGCAAAGTTTTTGAAACAATCGTAAGTCAACAAATTAAAATCCATTTAAATGACAACAAGTTCATCAATAAATATCAATCAGGGTTTCGTGCTAAACATAGTTGCATAACGGCTTTACTGAAAGTTACTGAAGACTTACGGCGAGGTTTGGATACCAATAATTTAGGCCTAATGGTATTTCTAGATTTCTCGAAAGCATTTGATTGCGTTTGTCATAATATTTTGCTCAGCAAGCTTGAGAGACAATTTCTATTTGATGGCAGCTTATGTCGCTTGATTATGTCCTATCTTTCTTATCGTTCACAGAATGTTTGTCATAATAATGAATGTTCTTCTCACCTTCCAGTCACATTGGGTGTTCCACAAGGTTCTGTGCTTGGTCCATTGTTATTTACCTGTTTTATAAACGATATCTCTGAATGCTTGACAATATGTCGTCATCATATCTACGCTGATGATGTTCAACTCTATTTGACATTTCCGAAGACACATATAAAAGAAGCAGTAGATGACATGAACAGACAATTGCAGGCTGTGCATGACTGGTCTGTTAATAATAAGCTTAACTTAAATCCTGCGAAAACTAAAGCATTAATATTAAACTGTGGTACGAGCATTGACACCTTTCCAGCCATCAATTTAAGCCAAACGACCGTGGAGTACGTCGACAATTTCAAAAACCTAGGTATTTATTTCACAGACAATTTCACTTGGGGTCTTCACATTAATAAGACAATTTCAAAAATATATGGTGTGCTTCGTGCTCTAAGCCCCACTGCCGACTATTTGCCAGTCAATGTGAAATTAAAAATTGTAAAGTCGTACATTTTGCCCATTGTACTTTATGGATGTGAAATATTCTCTAATTTGGACTATAATTCAAAAAGGAAACTAACCGTCGCGCTAAATAGCTGTGCAAGATATGTCTTTAACATAAGCAGACAAGAACATGTCTCTAGCTATACAAAGCAAATAACCGGTGTTTTGATACCAGACTTACTCAGCTATAGAACGTTGTTGCTGTTACGAAAAATTATAAATAATAGAGAACCAGAATACCTGTTCGAAAATATACGTTTTTCAGTAAATAATAGGACTTTTACACTTATTCCACCTAGGTGTAAATATAGAGCAACGTCCAGGCAATTTTTCGTACATGCCATTCAATTATGGAATCGTTTACCCCTTGCCATCAAGCGACTAAGCAGAACGAACACAAATAGCTTTAATAAAATCCTTTTTGAATATTTTTCTAGAGTTTAAAAGTGAAAATGGATGCTTCTTCCTTCAGTGTCTATCTATTCTTTCCTATTTATATCCTTTCTTCCACTATCCGTTTCCTCTTACCTATGATTTTTAAAATTATATCTTAAAATTATATCTTAAACTTAATTCTTATAAATATGTAAAATGTATAATATATTATGTTAAGCTTGTTCAAATTTAAAAGATTTGTATCTTATATGAACAGGAGTTGTTAATAATAATAATAAATCTAATCTAAAAAATCTAACATAGCTGCCCGAGGCCGCAAAATTAGCAAGTACAAGAAATTTGAAAATTGTACGTAATTTAACGGTAGTGCTTATGGTCGATCCCGTTTCTCGGCTGCAGAGCTACTTTCTTGACTGTATTTTGATTTAAGCTGTTGGCGCGACTTCAGTTCTAGCCTATAAAGTCAAATCTTGTGTGGTTCCTCCATGGTAACATAGCTGCCCGAGGCCGCAAAGTTAGCAAGTACAAGAAATTTGAAAATTGTACGTAATTTCACATTAGTGCTTATGGTCGATCCCGTTTCTCGGCTTCAGAGCTACTTTCTTGACTGTATTTTGAGTTAAGAAGTTTCCGCGACTTGAGTTCTAGCCTATAAAGTCAAATCTTGTGTGATTCCTCCATGGTAACATAGCTGCCCGAGGCCGCAAAGTTAACAAGTACAAGAAATTTGAAAATTGTACGTAATTGCACAGTAGTGCTTATGGTCGATGCCGTTTCTCGGTTTCAGAGCTATTTCTTGACTGTATTTTGAGTTAAGCAGTTGGCGCGACTTCAGTTCTAGCCTATAAAGTCAAATCTTGTGTGGTTCCTCCATGGTAACATAGCTGCCCGAGGTCGCAAAGTTAGCAAGTACAAGAAATTTGAAAATTGCACGTAATTTCACGGTAGTGCTTATGGTCGATGCCGTTTCTCGGCTTCAGAACTACTTCTTGACTGTATTTTGAGTTAAGCAGTTGGCGCGACTTCAGTTCTGGCCTATAAAGTCAAATCTTGTGTGGTTCCTCCATGGTAACATAGCTGCCCGAGGCCGCAAAATTAGCAAGTACAAGAAATTTGAAAATTGTACGTAATTTCACATTAGTGCTTATGGTCGATCCCGTTTCTCGGCTTCAGAGCTATTTCTTGACTGTATTTTGAGTTAAGCAGTTGGCGCGACTTCAGTTCTAGCCTATAAAGTGAAATCTTGTGTGATTCCTCCATGGTAACATAGCTGCCCGAGGCCGCAAAGTTAGCAAGTACAAGAAATTTGAAAATTGTATGTAATTGCACAGTAGTGCTTATGGTCGATCCCGTTTCTCGGCTTCAGAGCTACTTTCTTGACTGTATTTTGAGTTAAACAGTTGTCGCGACTTCAGTTCTAGCCTATAAAGTGAAATCTTGTGTGATTCCTCCATGGTAACATAGCTGCCCGAGGCCGCAAAGTTAGCAAGTACAAGAAATTTGAAAATTGTACGTAATTTCACATTAGTGCTTATGGTCGATCCCGTTTCTCGGCTTCAGAGCTACTTTCTTGACTGTATTTTGAGTTAAGAAGTTTCCGCGACTTGAGTTCTAGCCTATAAAGTCAAATCTTGTGTGATTCCTCCATGGTAACATAGCTACCCGAGGCCGCAAAGTTAGCAAGTACAAGAAATTTGAAAATTGTACGTAATTGCACAGTAGTGCTTATGGTCGATGCCGTTTCTCGGTTTCAGAGCTATTTCTTGACTGTATTTTGAGTTAAGCAGTTGGCGCGACTTCAGTTCTGGCCTATAAAGTCAAATCTTGTGTGGTTCCTCCATGGTAACATAGCTACCCGAGGCCGCAAAGTTAGCAAGTACAAGAAATTTGAAAATTGTACGTAATTGCACAGTAGTGCTTATGGTCGATGCCGTTTCTCGGCTTCAGAACTACTTCTTGACTGTATTTTGAGTTAAGCAGTTGGCGCGACTTCAGTTCTGGCCTATAAAGTCAAATCTTGTGTGGTTCCTCCATGGTAACATAGCTGCCCGAGGCCGCAAAGTTAGCAAGTACAAGAAATTTGAAAATTGTACGTAATTGCACAGTAGTGCTTATGGTCGATGCCGTTTCTCGGCTTCAGAACTACTTCTTGACTGTATTTTGAGTTAAGCAGTTGGCGCGACTTCAGTTCTGGCCTATAAAGTCAAATCTTGTGTGGTTCCTCCATGGTAACATAGCTGCCCGAGGCCGCAAAGTTAGCAAGTACAAGAAATTTGAAAATTGTACGTAATTGCACAGTAGTGCTTATGGTCGATCCCGTTTCTCGGCTTCAGAGCTACTTTCTTGACTGTATTTTGAGTTAAGAAGTTTCCGCGACTTGAGTTCTAGCCTATAAAGTCAAATCTTGTGTGATTCCTCCATGGTAACATAGCTACCCGAGGCCACAAAGTTAGCAAGTACAAGAAATTTGAAAATTGTACGTAATTGCACAGTAGTGCTTATGGTCGATGCCGTTTCTCGGCTTCAGAACTACTTCTTGACTGTATTTTGAGTTAAGCAGTTGGCGCGACTTCAGTTCTGGCCTATAAAGTCAAATCTTGTGTGGTTCCTCCATGGTAACATAGCTGCCCGAGGCCGCAAAATTAGCAAGTACAAGAAATTTGAAAATTGTACGTAATTTCACATTAGTGCTTATGGTCGATCCCGTTTCTCGGCTTCAGAGCTATTTCTTGGCCGCAAAGTTAGCATCAAATTTTTTTAGCAAGTACAAGAAATTTGAAAATTGTACGTAATTGCACAGTAGTGCTTATGGTCGATCCCGTTTCTCGGCTTCAGAGCTACTTTCTTGACTGTATTTTGAGTTAAACAGTTGTCGCGACTTCAGTTCTAGCCTATAAAGTCAAATCTTGTGTGATTCCTCCATGGTAACATAGCTGCCCGAGGCCGCAAAGTTAGCAAGTACAAGAAATTTCAAAATTGTACTAATTTCACGGTAGTGCTTATGGTCGATGCCGTTTCTCGGCTTCAGAGCTACTTCTTGACTGTATTTTGAGTTAAGCAGTTGCCGCGACTTCAGTTCTAGCCTATAAAGTCAAATCTTGTGTGATTCTTCCATGGTAACATAGCTGCCCGAGGCCGCAAATTTAGCAAGTACAAGAAATTTCAAAATTGTACTAATTTCACGGTAGTGCTTATGGTCGATGCCGTTTCTCGGCTTCAGAGCTACTTCTTGACTGTATTTTGAGTTAAGCAGTTGGCGCGACTTCAGTTCTAGCCTATAAAGTCAAATCTTGTGTGGTTCCTCCATGGTAACATAGCTGCCCGAGGCCGCAAAGTTAGCAAGTACAAGAAATTTCAAAATTGTACGTAATTTAACGGTAGTGCATATGGTCGATGCCGTTTCTCGGCTTCAGAGCTATTTCTTGACTGTATTTTGAGTTAAGCAGTTGGCGCGACTTCAGTTCTAGCCTATAAAGTCAAATCTTGTGTGATTCCTCAATGGTAACATAGCTGCCCGAGGTCGCAAAGTTAGCAAGTACAAGAAATTTGAAAATTGTACGTAATTTCACGGTAGTGCTTATGGTCGATGCCGTTTCTGGGCTTCAGAGCTACTTCTTGACTGTATTTTGAGTTAAGCAGTTGGCGCGACTTCAGTTCTAGCCTATAAAGTCAAATCTTGTGTGGTTCCTCCATGGTAACATAGCTGCCCGAGGCCGCAAAGTTAGCAAGTACAAGAAATTTGAAAATTGTACGTAATTTCACATTAGTGCTTATGGTCGATCCCGTTTCTCGGCTTCAGAGCTACTTTCTTGACTGTATTTTGAGTTAAGAAGTTTCCGCGACTTGAGTTCTAGCCTATAAAGTCAAATCTTGTGTGATTCCTCCATGGTAACATAGCTGCCCGAGGCCGCAAAGTTAGCAAGTACAAGAAATTTGAAAATTGTACGTAATTGCACAGTAGTGCTTATGGTCGATGCCGTTTCTCGGTTTCAGAGCTATTTCTTGACTGTATTTTGAGTTAAGCAGTTGGCGCGACTTCAGTTCTAGCCTATAAAGTCAAATCTTGTGTGGTTCCTCCATGGAGGAACACCTCCAGGTGTTGAGTGATATGTCATTGTGAACGGTTGTGCGTTTTACCTCCCAGTGTAATATTTATTTTCCTTGTCATTAAAATCAAGTATAAAACTTAAATTACGTGAATTTGTTGCAAATATTGTCGGGTTCGTTGTTTACGCAAGGTTGAGCTTTGTCTGATATCGAATTTATCTATAAAATTCATAAAATTCCCTTCGTGTTAACATCAAACGTTAAATCAAAATGAGCTCAAACTCAAATTCAAACCCAACGGTTGTAACCCGCTCGCAAAAAAAAGCAAGAAAGCATTGCGGATCATACAGTCAATACACCAAAACAAAGCAGTAATTCTCATTTGAAGAATGTATACATCGCTACGTCAAAATCACTCACATTGGATGTATTAGAAAAACACCTAAATATGCAAGCTGATGCTATAATGGAGCGACTCACAACCGAATTAAGCAACTTACGCAACGATCTACTGCAACAAATGGCACGTATTGAAGAAAATTGGTCTGCTCAAATTCGAAGTTTTGATACGTCCCTGAAAGATGTTCAATCGCGCTTGGAAAAATTGGAATCTTCTTCTATTGAGGCAAACCACCTCAAAATCCAGATTCACCAACTGGAACGGAGATGCGAAGTGCTCGAAAGAAAGGAGATTGCTACCGATGCGATTCTCTTCGGTGTCCCTGTGCTAACCGATGAGAATTTAAAATCCACCTACCATCATCTCTGTCATACAATTGAGTGCAAACCTCCGACGATTTCATCAATTTTCCGAGCTTCACAAAGGGACAACACACATGATCCACCGATCATCATCAAATTTACCACCGTACAGGACAAAAACAATATGCTGAAATCGATCGCCGAATACCGCCGGGTGAAAAGACGACAACTAAATCTAAGTGACGTTGGTCTCGACTCTTCCTGTAACATCTATGTCAACGAGAGTTTGACCAAACGAAACCGATTAATTTTAAGACTAGCTACCCGTATGAAGCATCGTAAACAGCTGTTTTCTGTGTCAACGAAACATGGTTCTGTTGTTATAAAAGAGAGCAGAAACGGAAGAAGAATCTTGATTGAAGATGAGGAAGCCTTAAACATCATTGCCGCGCGATGTCAGGGGGGAGTTCCGCTAAATACCAATGGAGAATCAACAGTACACGATTCGTAAATCTTTAACTCTCTTTTCTTTTACTATAAATGTAATGCTCTCTTTTTCCATTTTCTTTTCCTATGTTTTTCCGCTTAGTCTTTTGTTTCTCATCCTATTCTCTCACTGTCTATTTTACTTGTCCACTTTTGGTATACTGTTTTTCTCTTTTTTCCTCTCTATTTGTTTCACCTATCACATCTGTTTATTTGTTTTCATTTTGAACTCATTGTATAATGTATTAATTGTATGTGAAATAGATATAATTTATTTAGAATTTGTTCGTTTTGGTTGTCGCTTTAATCGCCATCATGTATCTTACACCCAAAATAAATACTCGTAACATCACAAGGGGTCGTTCCATGATTGAGTCGAAATTGCTGGTAGATATTATTTGTAAACAAAAGAAAGGTCTCAATATTTGCCATCTCAACACACAAAGCATGATAAGGAAGATCGATGAATTAAAGTCAATTTTTGATGATAGCTTGGTTGATGTCCTGTGCCTCTCAGAATCCTGGTTAAAACCAGAAATGTGTTCTGATTTGTTTAAAATCAATAATATGAGACTTATAAGGGCCGATAGGGTTCGTAAAGCAGGGGGAGGTGCTGCTATGTATATTAAAAACGGGTACAACTTCAATGTAATAAAAAAGTCCCTACCAACTGATTTGGCTGAATTTATTTTTGTTGAGATGTTTGGTAGTTGTGAAAAGTTCGTCGTTGGTTGTGTTTATATGGCTCCTGATGTCGCCAACGCAAATCTGTTGAGGGAAATTTTGGAAGAACTTGCCCCATCTTACGCAAATATCGTAATCTGCGGTGATATGAACCTTAACATGTTACCAGGTAACAATGGAGCACTAAAACAAATGATAGAATGTTTTGGTTTTACATTTGTAAATCTAATACAACCTACACACTTTCCTCCAAATGGTGCGCCTTCCCTGTTAGACATTGCATTAGTTTCAAACTCTGAATTGTTAACGCATTACGATCAGATCCTTGCTCCCGGTTTTTCGTACCATGATATGATCCTGATTAAAATAAATATGGCATTACCAATTATGGGAGGAATCACTTTCAAACAGTATCAGTATGAGAACATAAACATAAATGCACTTTTTGTTGATTGTCTTGCCACTAATTGGCTTCCAATATACAACACAAGTAGTTCGTCATCCCAGGTTGAATATTTCAATAACATGTTGAGATATCTGTTCGAAAAACATGTTCCGTTGAAAACAGTGAAGACGGAAAAAAATAATACACCTTGGATAACGCGTGAAGTTTGTGATATGATAAAGACTCGTAATTTATTATACGCGAGGTGGAGAAGATATCGATGTTCTTTTATGCGCGAAGATTTTAAGAAAGCTCGCAATGCTGTTACCCAGGTTATTCGTAAAAACAAGAGAGTATATTATACAAAATATTTTAGTGCTAGTTCAAGTAATCAGTTTTGGAGTAAAATGCGCCAAATTCAAATCAAATCAAGAGAAGCACCCCCAATCGACATCGATTTAAATAAGCTTAATAGTAATTTCGTTTCACTTGGTCAAAACTGTAACTCGTCTTCAATGTCGTATTCATTTAATTCCAATCATTATAATGATAATGCTTTTTCACTTCATTGTGTTGATGAAACCAAAGTCTTTAACACTATTTTCGGTATTAGATCAAATGCAGTAGGTTCGGACAATATAAGCCCAAAGTTTATAAAAATTCTACTACCAGTTATTATTCACCAAATTACACACATTATAAATACGATTTTAACCACGTCTGTTTTTCCCAACCCCTGGAAAATAGCGAAAATATTACCACTACCTAAAGCTTCAACTCCTAATTGTGAATATCGACCAATAGCAATCCTTCCTTTTCTATGCAAAGTTTTTGAAACAATCGTAAGTCAACAAATTAAAATCCATTTAAATGACAACAAGTTCATCAATAAATATCAATCAGGGTTTCGTGCTAAACATAGTTGCATAACGGCTTTACTGAAAGTTACTGAAGACTTACGGCGAGGTTTGGATACCAATAATTTAGGCCTAATGGTATTTCTAGATTTCTCGAAAGCATTTGATTGCGTTTGTCATAATATTTTGCTCAGCAAGCTTGAGAGACAATTTCTATTTGATGGCAGCTTATGTCGCTTGATTATGTCCTATCTTTCTTATCGTTCACAGAATGTTTGTCATAATAATGAATGTTCTTCTCACCTTCCAGTCACATTGGGTGTTCCACAAGGTTCTGTGCTTGGTCCATTGTTATTTACCTGTTTTATAAACGATATCTCTGAATGCTTGACAATATGTCGTCATCATATCTACGCTGATGATGTTCAACTCTATTTGACATTTCCGAAGACACATATAAAAGAAGCAGTAGATGACATGAACAGACAATTGCAGGCTGTGCATGACTGGTCTGTTAATAATAAGCTTAACTTAAATCCTGCGAAAACTAAAGCATTAATATTAAACTGTGGTACGAGCATTGACACCTTTCCAGCCATCAATTTAAGCCAAACGACCGTGGAGTACGTCGACAATTTCAAAAACCTAGGTATTTATTTCACAGACAATTTCACTTGGGGTCTTCACATTAATAAGACAATTTCAAAAATATATGGTGTGCTTCGTGCTCTAAGCCCCACTGCCGACTATTTGCCAGTCAATGTGAAATTAAAAATTGTAAAGTCGTACATTTTGCCCATTGTACTTTATGGATGTGAAATATTCTCTAATTTGGACTATGATTCAAAAAGGAAACTAACCGTCGCGCTAAATAGCTGTGCAAGATATGTCTTTAACATAAGCAGACAAGAACATGTCTCTAGCTATACAAAGCAAATAACCGGTGTTTTGATACCAGACTTACTCAGCTATAGAACGTTGTTGCTGTTACGAAAAATTATAAATAATAGAGAACCAGAATACCTGTTCGAAAATATACGTTTTTCAGTAAATAATAGGACTTTTACACTTATTCCACCTAGGTGTAAATATAGAGCAACGTCCAGGCAATTTTTCGTACATGCCATTCAATTATGGAATCGTTTACCCCTTGCCATCAAGCGACTAAGCAGAACGAACACAAATAGCTTTAATAAAATCCTTTTTGAATATTTTTCTAGAGTTTAAAAGTGAAAATGGATGCTTCTTCCTTCAGTGTCTATCTATTCTTTCCTATTTATATCCTTTCTTCCACTATCCGTTTCCTCTTACCTATGATTTTTAAAATTATATCTTAAAATTATATCTTAAACTTAATTCTTATAAATATGTAAAATGTATAATATATTATGTTAAGCTTGTTCAAATTTAAAAGATTTGTATCTTATATGAACAGGAGTTGTTAATAATAATAATAAATCTAATCTAAAAAATCTAACATAGCTGCCCGAGGCCGCAAAGTTAGCAAGTACAAGAAATTTGAAAATTGTACGTAATTTCACATTAGTGCTTATGGTCGATCCCGTTTCTCGGCTTCAGAGCTACTTTCTTGACTGTATTTTGAGTTAAGAAGTTTCCGCGACTTGAGTTCTAGCCTATAAAGTCAAATCTTGTGTGATTCCTCCATGGTAACATAGCTGCCCGAGGCCGCAAAGTTAACAAGTACAAGAAATTTGAAAATTGTACGTAATTGCACAGTAGTGCTTATGGTCGATGCCGTTTCTCGGTTTCAGAGCTATTTCTTGACTCTATTTTGAGTTAAGCAGTTGGCGCGACTTCAGTTCTAGCCTATAAAGTCAAATCTTGTGTGGTTCCTCCATGGTAACATAGCTGCCCGAGGCCGCAAAGTTAGCAAGTACAAGAAATTTGAAAATTGTACGTAATTGCACAGTAGTGCTTATGGTCGATGCCGTTTCTCGGTTTCAGAGCTATTTCTTGACTGTATTTTGAGTTAAGCAGTTGGCGCGACTTCAGTTCTAGCCTATAAAGTCAAATCTTGTGTGGTTCCTCCATGGTAACATAGCTGCCCGAGGTCGCAAAGTTAGCAAGTACAAGAAATTTGAAAATTGCACGTAATTTCACGGTAGTGCTTATGGTCGATGCCGTTTCTCGGCTTCAGAACTACTTCTTGACTGTATTTTGAGTTAAGCAGTTGGCGCGACTTCAGTTCTGGCCTATAAAGTCAAATCTTGTGTGGTTCCTCCATGGTAACATAGCTGCCCGAGGCCGCAAAATTAGCAAGTACAAGAAATTTGAAAATTGTACGTAATTTCACATTAGTGCTTATGGTCGATCCCGTTTCTCGGCTTCAGAGCTATTTCTTGACTGTATTTTGAGTTAAGCAGTTGGCGCGACTTCAGTTCTAGCCTATAAAGTGAAATCTTGTGTGATTCCTCCATGGTAACATAGCTGCCCGAGGCCGCAAAGTTAACAAGTACAAGAAATTTGAAAATTGTACGTAATTGCACAGTAGTGCTTATGGTCGATCCCGTTTCTCGGCTTCAGAGCTACTTTCTTGACTGTATTTTGAGTTAAACAGTTGTCGCGACTTCAGTTCTAGCCTATAAAGTGAAATCTTGTGTGATTCCTCCATGGTAACATAGCTGCCCGAGGCCGCAAAGTTAGCAAGTACAAGAAATTTGAAAATTGTACGTAATTTCACATTAGTGCTTATGGTCGA
Organism: Merodon equestris; assembly: GCA_958301585.1. Taxonomy (NCBI): domain Eukaryota; kingdom Metazoa; phylum Arthropoda; class Insecta; order Diptera; family Syrphidae; genus Merodon; species Merodon equestris. Next base: position 209,307,399 of record OY284413.1, on the reverse strand, counting down.
TCCCGTTTCTCGGCTTCAGAGCTACTTTCTTGACTGTATTTTGAGTTAAGAAGTTTTCGCGACTTGAGTTCTAGCCTATAAAGTCAAATCTTGTGTGATTCCTCCATGGTAACATAGCTACCCGAGGCCGCAAAGTTAGCAAGTACAAGAAATTTGAAAATTGTACGTAATTGCACAGTAGTGCTTATGGTCGATGCCGTTTCTCGGTTTCAGAGCTATTTCTTGACTGTATTTTGAGTTAAGCAGTTGGCGCGACTTCAGTTCTAGCCTATAAAGTCAAATCTTGTGTGGTTCCTCCATGGTAACATAGCTGCCCGAGGCCGCAAAGTTAACAAGTACAAGAAATTTCAAAATTGTACGTAATTTAACGGTAGTGCATATGGTCGATGCCGTTTCTCGGCTTCAGAGCTATTTCTTGACTGTATTTTGAGTTAAGCAGTTGGCGCGACTTCAGTTCTAGCCTATAAAGTGAAATCTTGTGTGATTCCTCAATGGTAACATAGCTGCCCGAGGCCGCAAAGTTAGCAAGTACAAGAAATTTGAAAATTGTGCGTAATTGCACAGTAGTGCTTATGGTCGATCCCGTTTCTCGGCTTCAGAGCTACTTTCTTGACTGTATTTTGAGTTAAACAGTTGTCGCGACTTCAGTTCTAGCCTATAAAGTCAAATCTTGTGTGATTCCTCCATGGTAACATAGCTGCCCGAGGCCGCAAAGTTAGCAAGTACAAGAAATTTCAAAATTGTACTAATTTCACGGTAGTGCTTATGGTCGATGCGGTTTCTCGGCTTCAGAGCTACTTCTTGACTGTATTTTGGGTTAAGCAGTTGGCGCGACTTCAGTTCTAGCCTATAAAGTCAAATCTTGTGTGATTCCTCCATGGTAACATAGCTGCCCGAGGCCGCAAAGTTAGCAAGTACAAGAAATTTGAAAATTGTACGTAATTTCACGGTAGTGCTTATGGTTGATGCCGTTTCTCGGCTTCAGAGCTACTTCTTGACTGTATTTTGAGTTAAGCAGTTGGCGCGACTTCAGTTCTAGCCTATAAAGTCAAATCTTGTGTGGTTCCTCCATGGTAACATAGCTGCCCGAGGCCGCAAAGTTAGCAAGTACAAGAAATTTGAAAATTGTACGTAATTTCACATTAGTGCTTATGGTCGATCCCGTTTCTCGGCTTCAGAGCTACTTTCTTGACTGTATTTTGAGTTAAGAAGTTTCCGCGACTTGAGTTCTAGCCTATAAAGTCAAATCTTGTGTGATTCCTCCATGGTAACATAGCTGCCCGAGGCCGCAAAGTTAGCAAGTACAAGAAATTTGAAAATTGTACGTAATTGCACAGTAGTGCTTATGGTCGATGCCGTTTCTCGGTTTCAGAGCTATTTCTTGACTCTATTTTGAGTTAAGCAGTTGGCGCGACTTCAGTTCTAGCCTATAAAGTCAAATCTTGTGTGGTTCCTCCATGGTAACATAGCTGCCCGAGGCCGCAAAGTTAGCAAGTACAAGAAATTTCAAAATTGTACGTAATTTAACGGTAGTGCATATGGTCGATGCCGTTTCTCGGCTTCAGAGCTATTTCTTGACTGTATTTTGAGTTAAGCAGTTGGCGCGACTTCAGTTCTAGCCTATAAAGTCAAATCTTGTGTGATTCCTCAATGGTAACATAGCTGCCCGAGGTCGCAAAGTTAGCAAGTACAAGAAATTTGAAAATTGTACGTAATTTCACGGTAGTGCTTATGGTCGATGCCGTTTCTCGGCTTCAGAGCTACTTCTTGACTGTATTTTGAGTTAAGCAGTTGGCGCGACTTCAGTTCTAGCCTATAAAGTCAAATCTTGTGTGGTTCCTCCATGGTAACATAGCTGCCCGAGGCCGCAAAGTTAGCAAGTACAAGAAATTTGAAAATTGTACGTAATTTCACATTAGTGCTTATGGTCGATCCCGTTTCTCGGCTTCAGAGCTACTTTCTTGACTGTATTTTGAGTTAAGAAGTTTCCGCGACTTGAGTTCTAGCCTATAAAGTCAAATCTTGTGTGATTCCTCCATGGTAACATAGCTGCCCGAGGCCGCAAAGTTAGCAAGTACAAGAAATTTGAAAATTGTACGTAATTGCACAGTAGTGCTTATGGTCGATGCCGTTTCTCGGTTTCAGAGCTATTTCTTGACTGTATTTTGAGTTAAGCAGTTGGCGCGACTTCAGTTCTAGCCTATAAAGTCAAATCTTGTGTGGTTCCTCCATGGTAACATAGCTGCCCGAGGCAGCAAAGTTAGCAAGTACAAGAAATTTGAAAATTGCACGTAATTTCACGGCAGTGCTTATGGTCGATGCCGTTTCTCGGCTTCAGAGCTACTTCTTGACTGTATTTTGAGTTAAGCAGTTGGCGCGACTTCAGTTATAGCCTATAAAGTCAAATCTTGTGTGGTTCCTCCATGGTAACATAGCTGCCCGAGGCCGCAAAATTAGCAAGTACAAGAAATTTGAAAATTGTACGTAATTTCACATTAGTGCTTATGGTCGATCCCGTTTCTCGGCTTCAGAGTTATTTCTGGACTGTATTTTGAGTTAAGCAGTTGGCGCGACTTCAGTTCTAGCCTATAAAGTCAAATCTTGTGTGATTCCTCTATGGTAACATAGCTGCCCGAGGTCGCAAAGTTAGCAAGTACAAGAAATTTGAAAATTGTACGTAATTGCACAGTAGTGCTTATGGTCGATGCCGTTTCTCGGTTTCAGAGCTATTTCTTGACTGTATTTTGAGTTAAGCGGTTGGCGCGACTTCAGTTCTAGCCTATAAAGTCAAATCTTGTGTGGTTCCTCCATGGTAACATAGCTGCCCGAGGCCGCAAAATTAGCAAGTACAAGAAATTTGAAAATTGTACGTAATTGCACAGTAGTGCTTATGGTCGATCCCGTTTCTCGGCTTCAGAGCTACTTTCTTGACTGTATTTTGAGTTAAGCAGTTGGCGCGACTTCAGTTCTAGCCTATAAAGTCAAATATTGTGTGATTCCTCAATGGTAACATAGCTGCCCGAGGTCGCAAAGTTAGCAAGTACAAGAAATTTGAAAATTGTACGTAATTTCACGGTAGTGCTTATGGTCGATGCCGTTTCTCGGCTTCAGAGCTACTTTCTTGACTGTATTTTGAGTTAGGAAGTTTCCGCGACTTGAGTTCTAGCCTATAAAGTCAAATCTTGTGTGATTCCTCCATGGTAACATAGCTGCCCGAGGCCGCAAAGTTAGCAAGTACAAGAAATTTGAAAATTGTACGTAATTGCACAGTAGTGCTTATGGTCGATGCCGTTTCTCGGTTTCAGAGCTATTTCTTGACTGTATTTTGAGTTAAGCGGTTGGCGCGACTTCAGTTCTAGCCTATAAAGTCAAATCTTGTGTGGTTCCTCCATGGTAACATAGCTGCCCGAGGCCGCAAAGTTAGCAAGTACAAGAAATTTGAAAATTGTACGTAATTGCACAGTAGTGCTTATGGTCGATCCCGTTTCTCGGCTTCAGAGCTACTTTCTTGACTGTATTTTGAGTTAAGCAGTTGGCGCGACTTCAGTTCTAGCCTATAAAGTCAAATATTGTGTGATTCCTCAATGGTAACATAGCTGCCCGAGGTCGCAAAGTTAGCAAGTACAAGAAATTTGAAAATTGTACGTAATTTCACGGTAGTGCTTATGGTCGATGCCGTTTCTCGGCTTCAGAGCTACTTCTTGACTGTATTTTGAGTTAAGCAGTTGGCGCGACTTCAGTTCTAGCCTATAAAGTCAAATCTTGTGTGGTTCCTCCATGGTAACATAGCTGCCCGAGGCCGCAAAGTTAGCAAGTACAAGAAATTTGAAAATTGTACGTAATTTCACATTAGTGCTTATGGTCGATCCCGTTTCTCGGCTTCAGAGCTACTTTCTTGACTGTATTTTGAGTTAAGAAGTTTCCGCGACTTGAGTTCTAGCCTATAAAGTCAAATCTTGTATGATTCCTCCATGGTAACATAGCTGCCCGAGGCCGCAAAGTTAGCAAGTACAAGAAATTTGAAAATTGTGCGTAATTGCACAGTAGTGCTTATGGTCGATGCCGTTTCTCGGTTTCAGAGCTATTTCTTGACTGTATTTTGAGTTAAGCAGTTGGCGCGACTTCAGTTCTAGCCTATAAAGTCAAATCTTGTGTGGTTCCTCCATGGTAACATAGCTGCCCGAGGCCGCAAAGTTAGCAAGTACAAGAAATTTGAAAATTGTACGTAATTTCACGGTAGTGCTTATGGTCGATGCCGTTTCTCGGTTTCAGAGCTATTTCTTGACTGTATTTTGAGTTAAGCAGTTGGCGCGACTTCAGTTCTAGCCTATAAAGTCAAATCTTGTGTGGTTCCTCCATGGTAACATAGCTGCCCGAGGCCGCAAACTTAGCAAGTACAAGAAATTTGAAAATTGTGCGTAATTGCACAGTAGTGCTTATGGTCGATGCCGTTTCTCGGTTTCAGAGCTATTTCTTGACTGTATTTTGAGTTAAGCAGTTGGCGCGACTTGAGTTCTAGCCTATAAAGTCAAATCTTGTGTGATTCCTCCATGGTAACATAGCTGCCCGAGGCCGCAAAGTTAGCAAGTACAAGAAATTTGAAAATTGTACGTAATTTCACGGTAGTGCTTATGGTCGATGCCGTTTCTCGGCTTCAGAGCTACTTCTTGACTGTATTTTGAGTTAAGCAGTTGGCGCGACTTCAGTTCTAGCCTATAAAGTCAAATCTTGTGTGGTTCCTCCATGGTAACATAGCTGCCCGAGGCCGCAAAATTAGCAAGTACGAGAAATTTGAAATTTGTACGTAATTTCACATTAGTGCTTATGGTCGATCCCGTTTCTCGGCTTCAGAGCTATTTCTTGACTGTATTTTGAGTTAAGCAGTTGGCGCGACTTCGGTTCTAGCCTATAAAGTCAAATCTTGTGTGATTCCTCAATGGTAACATAGCTGCCCGAGGTCGCAAAGTTAGCAAGTACAAGAAATTTGAAAATTGTACGTAATTTCACGGTAGTGCTTATGGTCGATCCCGTTTCTCGGCTTCAGAGCTATTTCTTGACTGTATTTTGAGTTAAACAGTTGGCGCGACTTCAGTTCTAGCCTATAAAGTCAAATCTTGTGTGGTTCCTCCATGGTAACATAGCTGCCCGAGGCCGCAAAGTTAGCAAGTACAAGAAATTTTGAAAATTGTACGTAATGGCACAGTAGTGCTTATGGTCGATCCCGTTTCTCGGCTTCAGAGCTACTTTCTTGACTGTATTTTGAGTTAAACAGTTGTCGCGACTTCAGTTCTAGCCTATAAAGTCAAATCTTGTGTGATTCCTCCATGGTAACATAGCTGCCCGAGGTCGCAAAGTTAGCAAGTACAAGAAATTTGAAAATTGTACTAATTTCACGGTAGTGCTTATGGTCGATGCCGTTTCTCGGCTTCAGAGCTACTTCTTGACTGTATTTTGAGTTAAGCAGTTGGCGCGACTTCAGTTCTAGCCTATAAAGTCAAATCTTGTGTGATTCCTCCATGGTAACATAGCTGCCCGAGGTCGCAAAGTTAGCAAGTACAAGAAATTTGAAAATTGCACGTAATTTCACGGTAGTGCTTATGGTCGATGCCGTTTCTCGGTTTCAGAGCTATTTCTTGACTGTATTTTGAGTTAAGCAGTTGGCGCGACTTCAGTTCTAGCCTATAAAGTCCAATCGTGTGTGGTTCCTCCATGGTAACATAGCTGCCCGAGGCCGCAAAATTAGCAAGTACAAGAAATTTGAAAATTGTACGTAATTTCACATTAGTGCTTATGGTCGATCCCGTTTCTCGGCTTCAGAGCTACTTTCTTGACTGTATTTTGAGTTAAGAAGTTTCCGCGACTTGAGTTCTAGCCTATAAAGTCAAATCTTGTGTGATTCCTCCATGGTAACATAGCTGCCCGAGGCCGCAAAGTTAGCAAGTACAAGAAATTTGAAAATTGTACGTAATTGCACAGTAGTGCTTATGGTCGATGCCGTTTCTCGGTTTCAGAGCTATTTCTTGACTGTATTTTGAGTTAAACAGTTGGCGCGACTTCAGTTCTAGCCTATAAAGTCAAATCTTGTGTGGTTCCTCCATGGTAACATAGCTGCCCGAGGCCGCAAAGTTAGCAAGTACAAGAAATTTGAAAATTGTAATAATTTCACGGTAGTGCTTATGGTCGATGCCGTTTCTCGGCTTCAGAGCTACTTCTTGACTGTATTTTGAGTTAAGCAGTTGGCGCGACTTCAGTTCTAGCCTATAAAGTCAAATCTTGTGTGATTCCTCCATGGTAACATAGCTGCCCGAGGTCGCAAAGTTAGCAAGTACAAGAAATTTGAAAATTGTATGTAATTTCACGGTAGTGCATATGGTCGATGCCGTTTCTCGGCTTCAGAGCTATTTCTTGATAGCTGCCCGATAAGATAGCTGCCCGAGGTCGCAAAGTTACCAAGTACAAGAAATTTGAAAATTGCACGTAATTTCACGGTAGTGCTTATGGTCGATGCCGTTTCTCGGCTTCAGAGCTACTTCTTGACTGTATTTTGAGTTAAGCAGTTGGCGCGACTTCAGTTCTAGCCTATAAAGTCAAATCTTGTGTGGTTCCTCCATGGTAACATAGCTGCCCGACTCCGCAAAATTAGCAAGTACAAGAAATTTGAAAATTGTACGTAATTTCACATTAGTGCTTATGGTCGATCCCGTTTCTCGGCTTCAGAGCTATTTCTTGACTGTATTTTGAGTTAAGCAGTTGGCGCGACTTCAGTTCTAGCCTATAAAGTCAAATCTTGTGTGATTCCTCCATGGTAAGATAGCTCCCCGAGGCCGCAAAGTTAGCAAGTACAAGAAATTTGAAAATTGTACGTAATTGCACAGTAGTGCTTATGGTCGATCCCGTTTCTCGGCTTCAGAGCTACTTACTTGACTGTATTTTGAGTGAAGCAGTTGGCGCGACTTCAGTTCTAGCCTATAAAGTCAAATCTTGTGTGGTTCCTCCATGGTAACATAGCTGCCCGAGGCCGCAAAGTTAGCAAGTACAAGAAATTTGAAAATTGTACGTAATTTCACATTAGTGCTTATGGTCGATTACGTTTCTCGGCTTCAGAGCTACTTTCTTGACTGTATTTTGAGTTAAGAAGTTTCCGCGACTTCAGTTCTAGCCTATAAAGTCAAATCTTGTGTGATTCCTCCATGGTAACATAGCTGCCCGAGGCCGGAAAGTTAGCAAGTACAAGAAATTTGAAAATTGTATGTAATTGCACAGTAGTGCTTATGGTCGATGCCGTTTCTCGGTTTCAGAGCTATTTCTTGACTGTATTTTGAGTTAAGCAGTTGGCGCGACTTCAGTTCTAGCCTATAAAGTCAAATCTTGTGTGGTTCCTCCATGGTAACATAGCTGCCCGAGGCCGCAAAGTTAGCAAGTACAAGAAATTTGAAAATTGTACGTAATTGCACAGTAGTGCTTATGGTCGATCCCGTTTCTCGGCTTCAGAGCTACTTTCTTGACTGTATTTTGAGTTAAACAGTTGTCGCGACTTCAGTTCTAGCCTATAAAGTCAAATCTTGTGTGATTCCTCCATGGTAACATAGCTGCCCGAGGCCGCAAAGTTAGCAAGTACAAGAAATTTCAAAATTGTACGTAATTTAACGGTAGTGCATATGGTCGATGCCGTTTCTCGGCTTCAGAGCTATTTCTTGACTGTATTTTGAGTTAAGCAGTTGGCGCGACTTCAGTTCTAGCCTATAAAGTCAAATCTTGTGTGATTCCTCCATGGTAACATAGCTGCCCGAGGTCGCAAAGTTAGCAAGTACAAGAAATTTGAAAATTGTACGTAATTTCACGGTAGTGTTTATGGTCGATGCCGTTTCTCGGCTTCAGAGCTACTTCTTGACTGTATTTTGAGTTAAGCAGTTGGCGCGACTTCAGTTCTAGCCTATAAAGTCAAATCTTGTGTGGTTCCTCCATGGTAACATAGCTGCCCGAGGCCGCAAAGTTAGCAAGTACAAGAAATTTGAAAATTGTACGTAATTTAACGGTAGTGCTTATGGTCGATCCCGTTTCTCGGCTTCAGAGCTACTTTCTTGACTGTATTTTGAGTTAAGAAGTTTCCGCGACTTGAGTTCTAGCCTATAAAGTCAAATCTTGTGTGATTCCTCCATGGTAACATAGCTGCCCGAGGCCGCAAAGTTAGCAAGTACAAGAAATTTGAAAATTGTACGTAATTGCACAGTAGTGCTTATGGTCGATGCCGTTTCTCGGTTTCAGAGCTATTTCTTGACTGTATTTTGAGTTAAGCAGTTGGCGCGACTTCAGTTCTAGCCTATAAAGTCAAATCTTGTGTGGTTCCTCCATGGTAACATAGCTGCCCGAGGCCGCAAAGTTAGCAAGTACAAGAAATTTGAAAATTGTACGTAATTGCACAGTAGTGCTTATGGTCGATACCGTTTCTCGGCTCCACAGCTACTTTCTTGACTGTATTTTGAGTTAAACAGTTGTCGCGACTTCAGTTCTAGCCTATAAAGTCAAATCTTGTGTGATTCCTCCATGGTAACATAGCTGCCCGAGGTCGCAAAGTTAGCAAGTACAAGAAATTTGAAAATTGTACGTAATTTCACGGTAGTGCTTATGGTCGATGCTGTTTCTCGGCTTCAGAGCTATTTCTTGACTGTATTTTGAGTTAAGCAGTTGGCGCGACTTCAGTTCTAGCCTATAAAGTCAAATCTTGTGTGATTCCTCCATGGTAAGATAGCTGCCCGAGGTCGCAAAGTTAGCAAGTACAAGAAATTTGAAAATTGTACGTAGTTTCACGGTAGTGCTTATGGTCGATGCCGTTTCTCGGCTTCAGAGCTACTTACTTGACTGTATTTTGAGTTAAGCAGTTGGCGCGACTTCAGTTCTAGCCTATAAAGTCCAATCTTGTGTGATTCCTCCATGGTAACATAGCTGCTCGAGGTCGCAAAGTTAGCAAGTACAAGAAATTTGAAAATTGTACGTAATTTCACGGTAGTGCTTATGGTCGATGCCGTTTCTCGGCTTCAGAGCTACTTCTTGACTGTATTTTGAGTTAAGCAGTTGGCGCGACTTCAGTTCTAGCCTATAAAGTCAAATCTTGTGTGGTTCCTCCATGGTAACATAGCTGCCCGAGGTCGCAAAGTTAGCAAGTACAAGAAATTTGAAAATTGTACGTAATTTCACGGTAGTGTTTATGGTCGATGCCGTTTCTCGGCTTCAGAGCTACTTCTTGACTGTATTTTGAGTTAAGCAGTTGGCGCGACTTCAGTTCTAGCCTATAAAGTCAAATCTTGTGTGGTTGCTCCATGGTAACATAGCTGCCCGAGGCCGCAAAGTTAGCAAGTACAAGAAATTTGAAAATTGTACGTAATTTCATATTAGTGCTTATGGTCGATCCCGTTTCTCGGCTTCAGAGCTACTTCTTGACTGTATTTTGAGTTAAGCAGTTGGCGCGACTTCAGTTCTAGCCTATAAAGTCCAATCTTGTGTGATTCCTCCATGGTAACATAGCTGCCCGAGGTCGCAAAGTTAGCAAGTACAAGAAATTTGAAAATTGTACGTAATTTCACGGTAGTGCTTATGGTCGATGCCGTTTCTCGGCTTCAGAGCTACTTCTTGACTGTATTTTGAGTTAAGCAGTTGGCGCGACTTCAGTTCTAGCCTATAAAGTCAAATCTTGTGTGGTTCCTCCATGGTAACATAGCTGCCCGAGGCCGCAAAGTTAGCAAGTACAAGAAATTTCAAAATTGTACGTAATTTAACGGTAGTGCATATGGTCGATGCCGTTTCTCGGCTTCAGAGCTATTTCTTGACTGTATTTTGAGTTAAGCAGTTGGCGCGACTTCAGTTCTAGCCTATAAAGTCAAATCTTGTGTGATTCCTCCATGGTAACATAGCTGCCCGAGGTCGCAAAGTTAGCAAGTACAAGAAATTTGAAAATTGTACGTAATTTCACGGTAGTGTTTATGGTCGATGCCGTTTCTCGGCTTCAGAGCTACTTCTTGACTGTATTTTGAGTTAAGCAGTTGGCGCGACTTCAGTTCTAGCCTATAAAGTCAAATCTTGTGTGGTTGCTCCATGGTAACATAGCTGCCCGAGGCCGCAAAGTTAGCAAGTACAAGAAATTTGAAAATTGTACGTAATTTCATATTAGTGCTTATGGTCGATCCCGTTTCTCGGCTTCAGAGCTACTTTCTTGACTGTATTTTGAGTTAGGAAGTTTCCGCGACTTGAGTTCTAGCCTATAAAGTCAAATCTTGTGTGATTCCTCCATGGTAACATAGCTGCCCGAGGCCGCCAAGTTAGCAAGTACAAGAAATTTGAAAATTGTACGTAATTGCACAGTAGTGCTTATGGTCGATGCCGTTTCTCGGTTTCAGAGCTATTTCTTGACTGTATTTTGAGTTAAGCAGTTGGCGCGACTTCAGTTCTAGCCTATAAAGTCAAATCTTGTGTGGTTCCTCCATGGTAACATAGCTGCCCGAGGCCGCAAAGTTAGCAAGTACAAGAAATTTGAAAATTGTACGTAATTGCACAGTAGTGCTTATGGTCGATACCGTTTCTCGGCTTCACAGCTACTTTCTTGACTGTATTTTGAGTTAAACAGTTGTCGCGACTTCAGTTCTAGCCTATAAAGTCAAATCTTGTGTGATTCCTCCATGGTAACATAGCTGCCCGAGGTCGCAAAGTTAGCAAGTACAAGAAATTTGAAAATTGTACGTAATTTCACGGTAGTGCTTATGGTCGATGCTGTTTCTCGGCTTCAGAGCTATTTCTTGACTGTATTTTGAGTTAAGCAGTTGGCGCGACTTCAGTTCTAGCCTATAAAGTCAAATCTTGTGTGGTTCCTCCATGGTAACATAGCTGCCCGAGGCCGCAAAATTAGCAAGTACAAGAAATTTGAAAATTGTACGTAATTTCACATTAGTGCTTACGTCGATCCCGTTTCTCGGATTCAGAGCTATTTCTTGACTGTATTTTGAGTTAAGCAGTTGGCGCGACTTCAGTTCTAGCCCATAAAGTCAAATCTTGTGTGATTCCTCCATGGTAACATAGCTGCCCGAGGTCGCAAAGTTAGCAAGTACAAGAAATTTGAAAATTGTACTAATTTCACGGTAGTGCTTATGGTCGATGCCGTTTCTCGGCTTCAGAGCTACTTCTTGACTGTATTTTGAGTTAAGCAGTTGGCGCGACTTCAGTTGTAGCCAATAAAGTCAAATCTTGTGTGATTCCTCCATGGTAACATAGCTGCCCGAGGTCGCAAAGTTAGCAAGTACAAGAAATTTGAAAATTGTACTAATTTCACGGTAGTGCTTATGGTCGATGCCGTTTCTCGGCTTCAGAGCTACTTCTTGACTGTATTTTGAGTTAAGCAGTTGGCGCGACTTCAGTTCTAGCCTATAAAGTCAAACCTTGTGTGATTCCTCCATGGTAACATAGCTGCCCGAGGTCGCAAAGTTAGCAAGTACAAGAAATTTGAAAATTGCACGTAATTTCACGGTAGTGCTTATGGTCGATGCCGTTTCTCGGCTTCAGAGCTACTTCTTGACTGTATTTTGAGTTAAGCAGTTGGCGCGACTTCAGTTCTAGCCTATAAAGTCAAATCTTGTGTGGTTCCTCCATGGTAACATAGCTGCCCGAGGCCGCAAAATTAGCAAGTACAAGAAATTTGAAAATTGTACGTAATTTCACATTAGTGCTTATGGTCGATCCCGTTTCTCGGCTTCAGAGCTACTTTCTTGACTGTATTTTGAGTTAAGAAGTTTCCGCGACTTGAGTTCTAGCCTATAAAGTCAAATCTTGTGTGATTCCTCCATGGTAACATAGCTGCCCGAGGTCGCAAAGTTAGCAAGTACAAGAAATTTGAAAATTGTACGTAATTGCACAGTAGTGCTTATGGTCGATGCCGTTTCTCGGTTTCAGAGCTATTTCTTGACTGTATTTTGAGTTAAGCAGTTGGCGCGACTTCAGTTCTGGCCTATAAAGTCAAATCTTGTGTGGTTCCTCCATGGTAACATAGCTGCCCGAGGCCGCAAAGTTAGCAAGTACAAGAAATTTGAAAATTGTACGTAATTGCACAGTAGTGCTTATGGTCGATGCCGTTTCTCGGTTTCAGAGCTATTTCTTGACTGTATTTTGAGTTAAGCAGTTGGCGCGACTTCAGTTCTAGCCTATAAAGTCAAATCTTGTGTGGTTCCTCCATGGTAACATAGCTGCCCGAGGCCGCAAAGTTAGCAAGTACAAGAAATTTGAAAATTGTACGTAATTTCACATTAGTGCTTATGGTCGATCCCGTTTCTCGGCTTCAGAGCTACTTTCTTGACTGTATTTTGAGTTAAGAAGTTTCCGCGACTTGAGTTCTAGCCTATAAAGTCAAATCTTGTGTGATTCCTCCATGGTAACATAGCTGCCCGAGGCCGCAAAGTTAGCAAGTACAAGAAATTTTGAAAATTGTACGTAATTGCACAGTAGTGCTTATGGTCGATCCCGTTTCTCGGCTTCTGAGCTACTTTCTTGACTGTATTTTGAGTTAAAAAGTTTCCGCGACTTGAGTTCTAGCCCATAAAGTCAAATCTTGTGTGATTCCTCCATGGTAACATAGCTGCCCGAGGCCGCAAAGTTAGCAAGTACAAGAAATTTGAAAATTGTACGTAATTGCAGAGTAGTGCTTATGGTCGATGCCGTTTCTCGGTTTCAGAGCTATTTCTTGACTGTATTTTGAGTTAAACAGTTGGCGCGACTTCAGTTCTAGCCTATAAAGTCAAATCTTGTGTGGTTCCTCAATGGTAACATAGCTGCCCGAGGTCGCAAAGTTAGCAAGTACAAGAAATTTGAAAATTGTACGTAATTTCACGGTAGTGCTTATGGTCGATGCCGTTTCTCGGCTTCAGAGCTACTTCTTGACTGTATTTTGAGTTAAGCAGTTGGCGCGACTTCAGTTCTAGCCTATAAAGTCAAATCTTGTGTGGTTCCTCCATGGTAACATAGCCGCCCGAGGCCGCAAAGTTAGCAAGTACAAGAAATTTGAAAATTGTACGTAATTTCACATTAGTGCTTATGGTCGATCCCGTTTCTCGGCTTCAGAGCTACTTTCTTGACTGTATTTTGAGTTAAAAAGTTTCCGCGACTTGAGTTCTAGCCCATAAAGTCAAATCTTGTGTGATTCCTCCATGGTAACATAGCTGCCCGAGGCCGCAAAGTTAGCAAGTACAAGAAATTTGAAAATTGTACGTAATTGCAGAGTAGTGCTTATGGTCGATGCCGTTTCTCGGTTTCAGAGCTATTTCTTGACTGTATTTTGAGTTAAACAGTTGGCGCGACTTCAGTTCTAGCCTATAAAGTCAAATCTTGTGTGGTTCCTCCATGGTAACATAGCTGCCCGAGGCCGCAAAGTTAGCAAGTACAGAAATTTTGAAAATTGTACGTAATTGCACAGTAGTGCTTATGGTCGATCCCGTTTCTCGGCTTCAGAGCTACTTTCTTGACTGTATTTTGAGTTAAACAGTTGTCGCGACTTCAGTTCTAGCCTATAAAGTCAAATCTTGTGTGATTCCTCCATGGTAACATAGCTGCCCGAGGTCGCAAAGTTAGCAAGTACAAGAAATTTGAAAATTGTACTAATTTCACGGTAGTGCTTATGGTCGATGCCGTTTCTCGGCTTCAGAGCTACTTCTTGACTGTATTTTGAGTTAAGCAGTTGGCGCGACTTCAGTTCTAGCCTATAAAGTCAAATCTTGTGTGATTCCTCCATGGTAACATAGCTGCCCGAGGTCGCAAAGTTAGCAAGTACAAGAAATTTGAAAATTGCACGTAATTTCACGGTAGTGCTTATGGTCGATGCCGTTTCTCGGCTTCAGAGCTACTTCTTGACTGTATTTTGAGTTAAGCAGTTGGCGCGACTTCAGTTCTAGCCTATAAAGTCAAATCTTGTGTGGTTCCTCCATGGTAACATAGCTGCCCGAGGCCGCAAAGTTAGCAAGTACAAGAAATTTGAAAATTGTACGTAATTTCACATTAGTGCTTATGGTCGATCCCGTTCCTCGGCTTCAGAGCTACTTTCTTGACTGTATTTTGAGTTAAAAAGTTTCCGCGACTTGAGTTCTAGCCTATAAAGTCAAATCTTGTGTGATTCCTCCATGGTAACATAGCTGCCCGAGGCCGCAAAGTTAGCAAGTACAAGAAATTTGAAAATTGTACGTAATTGCACAGTAGTGCTTATGGTCGATGCCGTTTCTCGGTTTCAGAGCTATTTCTTGACTGTATTTTGAGTTATACAGTTGGCGCGACTTCAGTTCTAGCCTATAAAGTCAAATCTTGTGTGATTCCTCCATGGTAACATAGCTGCCCGAGGTCGCAAAGTTAGCAAGTACAAGAAATTTGAAAATTGCACGTAATTTCACGGTAGTGCTTATGATCGATGCCGTTTCTCGGCTTCAGAGCTACTTCTTGACTGTATTTTGAGTTAAGCAGTTGGCGCGACTTCAGTTCTAGCCTATAAAGTCAAATCTTGTGTGGTTCCTCCATGGTAACATAGCTGCCCGAGGCCGCAAAATTAGCAAGTACAAGAAATTTGAAAATTGTACGTAATTTCACATTAGTGCTTATGGTCGATGCCGTTTCTCGGTTTCAGAGCTATTTCTTGACTGTATTTTGAATTAAGCAGTTGGCGCGACTTCAGTTCTAGCCTATAAAGTCAAATCTTGTGTGGTTCCTCCATGGTAACATAGCTGCCCGAGGTCGCAAAGTTAGCAAGTACAAGAAATTTGAAAATTGAACGTAATTTCACGGTAGTGCTTATGGTCGATCCCGTTTCTCCGCTTCAGAGCTATTTCTTGACTGTATTTTGAGTTAAGCAGTTGGCGCGACTTCAGTTGTAGCCTATAAAGTCAAATCTTGTGTGATTCCTCAATGGTAACATAGCTGCCCGAGGTCGCAAAGTTAGCAAGTACAAGAAATTTGAAAATTGTACGTAATTTCACGGTAGTGCTTATGGTCGATGCCGTTTCTCGGCTTCAGAGCTACTTCTTGACTGTATTTTGAGTTAAGCAGTTGGCGCGACTTCAGTTCTAGCCTATAAAGTCAAATCTTGTGTGATTCCTCCATGGTAACATAGCTGCCCGAGGCCGCAAAGTTAGCAAGTACAAGAAATTTGAAAATTGTACGTAATTGCACAGTAGTGCTTATGGTCGATGCCGTTTCTCGGTTTCAGAGCTATTTCTTGACTGTATTTTGAGTTAAGCAGTTGGCGCGACTTCAGTTCTAGCCTATAAAGTCAAATCTTGTGTGGTTCCTCCATGGTAACATAGCTGCCCGAGGCCGCAAAGTTAGCAAGTACAAGAAATTTGAAAATTGTACGTAATTGCACAGTAGTGCTTATGGTCGATGCCGTTTCTCGGTTTCAGAGCTATTTCTTGACTGTATTTTGAGTTAAGCAGTTGGCGCGACTTCAGTTCTAGCCTATAAAGTCAAATCTTGTGTGGTTCCTCCATGGTAACATAGCTGCCCGAGGTCGCAAAGTTAGCAAGTACAAGAAATTTGAAAATTGCACGTAATTTCACGGTAGTGCTTATGGTCGATCCCGTTTCTCCGCTTCAGAGCTATTTCTTGACTGTATTTTGAGTTAAGCAGTTGGCGCGACTTCAGTTCTAGCCTATAAAGTCAAATCTTGTGTGATTCCTCAATGGTAACATAGCTGCCCGAGGTCGCAAAGTTAGCAAGTACAAGAAATTTGAAAATTGTACGTAATTTCACGGTAGTGCTTATGGTCGATGCCGTTTCTCGGCTTCAGAGCTACTTCTTGACTGTATTTTGAGTTAAGCAGTGGGCGCGACTTCAGTTCTAGCCTATAAAGTCAAATCTTGTGTGATTCCTCCATGGTAACATAGCTGCCCGAGGCCGCAAAGTTAGCAAGTACAAGAAATTTGAAAATTGTACGTAATTGCACAGTAGTGCTTATGGTCGATGCCGTTTCTCGGTTTCAGAGCTATTTCTTGACTGTATTTTGAGTTAGGCAGTTGGCGCGACTTCAGTTCTAGCCTAAAAAGTCAAATCTTGTGTGGTTCCTCCATGGTAACATAGCTGCCCGAGGCCGCAAAGTTAGCAAGTACAAGAAATTTGAAAATTGTACGTAATTGCACAGTAGTGCTTATGGTCGATGCCGTTTCTCGGTTTCAGAGCTATTTCTTGACTGTATTTTGAGTTAAGCAGTTGGCGCGACTTCAGTTCTAGCCTATAAAGTCCAATCTTGTGTGGTTCCTCCATGGTAACATAGCTGCCCGAGGCCGCAAAGTTAGCAAGTACAAGAAATTTGAAAATTGCACGTAATTTCACATTAGTGCTTATGGTTGATCCCGTTTCTCGGCTTCAGAGCTACTTTCTTGACTGTATTTTGAGTTAAGAAGTTTCCGCGACTTGAGTTCTAGCCTATAAAGTCAAATCTTGTGTGATTCCTCCATGGTAACATAGCTGCCCGAGGCCGCAAAGTTAGCAAGTACAAGAAATTTGAAAATTGTACGTAATTGCACAGTAGTGCTTATGGTCGATGCCGTTTCTCGGTTTCAGAGCTATTTCTTGACTGTATTTTGAGTTAATCAGTTGGCGCGACTTCAGTTCTAGCCTATAAAGTCAAATCTTGCGTGGTTCCTCCATGGTAACATAGCTGCCCGAGGCCGCAAAGTTAGCACGTACAAGAAATTTCAAAATTGTACGTAATTTAACGGTAGTGCATATGGTCGATGCCGTTTCTCGGCTTCAGAGCTATTTCTTGACTGTATTTTGAGTTAAGCAGTTGGCGTGACTTCAGTTCTAGCCTATAAAGTCAAATCTTGTGTGATTCCTCAATGGTAACATAGCTGCCCGAGGTCGCAAAGTTAGCAAGTACAAGAAATTTGAAAATTGTACGTAATTTCACGGTAGTGCTTATGGTCGATGCCGTTTCTCGGCTTCAGAGCTACTTCTTGACTGTATTTTGAGTTAAGCAGTTGGCGCGACTTCAGTTCTAGCCTATAAAGTCAAATCTTGTGTGGTTCCTCCATGGTAACATAGCTGCCCGAGGCCGCAAAGTTAGCAAGTACAAGAAATTTGAAAATTGTACGTAATTTCACATTAGTGCTTATGGTCGATCCCGTTTCTCGGCTTCAGAGCTACTTTCTTGAAAAGTTAAAAAGTTTCCGCGACTTGAGTTCTAGCCTATAAAGTCAAATCTTGTGTGATTCCTCCATGGTAACATAGCTGCCCGAGGCCGCAAAGTTAGCAAGAACAAGAAATTTCAAAATTGTACGTAATTGCAGAGTAGTGCTTATGGTCGATGCCGTTTCTCGGTTTCAGAGCTATTTCTTGACTGTATTTTGAGTTAAACAGTTGGCGCGACTTCAGTTCTAGCCTATAAAGTCAAATCTTGTGTGGTTCCTCCATGGTAACATAGCTGCCCGAGGCCGCAAAGTTAGCAAGTACAGAAATTTTGAAAATTGTACGTAATTGCACAGTAGTGCTTATGGTCGATCCCGTTTCTCGGCTTCAGAGCTACTTTCTTGACTGTATTTTGAGTTAAACAGTTGTCGCGACTTCAGTTCTAGCCTATAAAGTCAAATCTTGTGTGATTCCTCCATGGTAACATAGCTGCCCGAGGTCGCAAAGTTAGCAAGTACAAGAAATTTGAAAATTGTACTAATTTCACGGTAGTGCTTATGGTCGATGCCGTTTCTCGGCTTCAGAGCTACTTCTTGACTGTATTTTGAGTTAAGCAGTTGGCGCGACTTCAGTTCTAGCCTATAAAGTCAAATCTTGTGTGATTCCTCCATGGTAACATAGCTGCCCGAGGTCGCAAAGTTAGCAAGTACAAGAAATTTGAAAATTGCACGTAATTTCACGGTAGTGCTTATGGTCGATGCCGTTTCTCGGCTTCAGAGCTATTTCTTGACTGTATTTTGAGTTAAGCAGTTGGCGCGACTTCAGTTCTAGCCTATAAAGTCAAATCTTGTGTGGTTCCTCCATGGTAACATAGCTGCCCGAGGCCGCAAAGTTAGCAAGTACAAGAAATTTGAAAATTGTACGTAATTTCACATTAGTGCTTATGGTCGATCCCGTTCCTCGGCTTCAGAGCTACTTTCTTGACTGTATTTTGAGTTAAAAAGTTTCCGCGACTTGAGTTCTAGTCTATAAAGTCAAATCTTGTGTGATTCCTCCATGGTAACATAGCTGCCCGAGGCCGCAAAGTTAGCAAGTACAAGAAATTTGAAAATTGTACGTAATTGCACAGTAGTGCTTATGGTCGATGCCGTTTCTCGGTTTCAGAGCTATTTCTTGACTGTATTTTGAGTTATACAGTTGGCGCGACTTCAGTTCTAGCCTATAAAGTCAAATCTTGTGTGGTTCCTCCATGGTAACATAGCTGCCCGAGGCCGCAAAATTAGCAAGTACAAGAAATTTTAAAAATTGTACGTAATTGCACAGTAGTGCTTATGGTCGATCCCGTTTCTCGGCTTCAGAGCTACTTTCTTGACTGTATTTTGAGTTAAACAGTTGTCGCGACTTCAGTTCTAGCCAATAAAGTCAAATCTTGTGTGATTCCTCCATGGTAACATAGCTGCCCGAGGTCGCAAAGTTAGCAAGTACAAGAAATTTGAAAATTGTACTAATTTCACGGTAGTGCTTATGGTCGATGCCGTTTCTCGGCTTCAGAGCTACTTCTTGACTGTATTTTGAGTTAAGCAGTTGGCGCGACTTCAGTTCTAGCCTATAAAGTCAAACCTTGTGTGATTCCTCCATGGTAACATAGCTGCCCGAGGTCGCAAAGTTAGCAAGTACAAGAAATTTGAAAATTGCACGTAATTTCACGGTAGTGCTTATGGTCGATGCCGTTTCTCGGCTTCAGAGCTACTTCTTGACTGTATTTTGAGTTAAGCAGTTGGCGCGACTTCAGTTCTAGCCTATAAAGTCAAATCTTGTGTGGTTCCTCCATGGTAACATAGCTGCCCGAGGCCGCAAAATTAGCAAGTACAAGAAATTTGAAAATTGTACGTAATTTCACATTAGTGCTTATGGTCGATGCCGTTTCTCGGTTTCAGAGCTATTTCTTGACTGTATTTTGAGTTAAGCAGTTGGCGCGACTTCAGTTCTAGCCTATAAAGTCAAATCTTGTGTGGTTCCTCCATGGTAACATAGCTGCCCGAGGTCGCAAAGTTAGCAAGTACAAGAAATTTGAAAATTGCACGTAATTTCACGGTAGTGCTTATGGTCGATCCCGTTTCTCGGCTTCAGAGCTACTTTCTTGACTGTATTTTAAGTTAAAAAGTTTCCGCGACTTGAGTTCTAGCCTATAAAGTCAAATCTTGTGTGATTCCTCCATGGTAACATAGCTGCCCGAGGCCGCAAAGTTAGCAAGTACAAGAAATTTTGAAAATTGTACGTAATTGCACAGTAGTGCTTATGGTCGATCCCGTTTCTCGGCTTCAGAGCTACTTTCTTGACTGTATTTTGAGTTAAACAGTTGTCGCGACTTCAGTTCTAGCCAATAAAGTCAAATCTTGTGTGATTCCTCCATGGTAACATAGCTGCCCGAGGTCGCAAAGTTAGCAAGTACAAGAAATTTGAAAATTGTACTAATTTCACGGTAGTGCTTATGGTCGATGCCGTTTCTCGGCTTCAGAGCTACTTCTTGACTGTATTTTGAGTTAAGCAGTTGGCGCGACTTCAGTTCTAGCCTATAAAGTCAAACCTTGTGTGATTCCTCCATGGTAACATAGCTGCCCGAGGTCGCAAAGTTAGCAAGTACAAGAAATTTGAAAATTGCACGTAATTTCACGGTAGTGCTTATGGTCGATGCCGTTTCTCGGCTTCAGAGCTACTTCTTGACTGTATTTTGAGTTAAGCAGTTGGCGTGACTTCAGTTCTAGCCTATAAAGTCAAATCTTGTGTGGTTCCTCCATGGTAACATAGCTGCCCGAGGCCGCAAAGTTAGCAAGTACAAAAAATTTGAAAATTGTACGTAATTGCACAGTAGTGCTTATGGTCGATGCCGTTTCTCGGTTTCAGAGCTATTTCTTGACTGTATTTTGAGTTAAGCAGTTGGCGCGACTTCAGTTCTAGCCTATAAAGTCCAATCTTGTGTGGTTCCTCCATGGTAACATAGCTGCCCGAGGCCGCAAAGTTAGCAAGTACAAGAAATTTGAAAATTGCACGTAATTTCACATTAGTGCTTATGGTTGATCCCGTTTCTCGGCTTCAGAGCTACTTTCTTGACTGTATTTTGAGTTAACAAGTTTCCGCGACTTGAGTTCTAGCCTATAAAGTCAAATCTTGTGTGATTTCTCCATGGTAACATAGCTGCCCGAGGCCGCAAAGTTAGCAAGTACAAGAAATTTGAAAATTGTACGTAATTGCACAGTAGTGCTTATGGTCGATGCCGTTTCTCGGTTTCAGAGCTATTTCTTGACTGTATTTTGAGTTAAGCAGTTGGCGCGACTTCAGTTCTAGCCTATAAAGTCAAATCTTGTGTGGTTCCTCCATGGTAACATAACTGCCCGAGGCCGCAAAGTTAGCAAGTTCAAGAAATTTGAAAATTGTACGTAATTGCACAGTAGTGTTTATGGTCGATGCCGTTTCTCGGTTTCAGAGCTATTTCTTGACTGTATTTTGAGTTAAGAAGTTTCCGCGACTTGATTTCTAGCCTATAAAGTCAAATCTTGTGTGATTCCTCCATGGTAACATAGCTGCCCGAGGGCGCAAAGTTAGCAAGTACAAGAAATTTGAAAATTGTACGTAATTGCACAGTAGTGCTTATGGTCGATGCCGTTTCTCGGTTTCAGAGTTATTTCTTGACTGTATTTTGAGTTAATCAGTTGGCGCGACTTCAGTTCTAGCCTATAAAGTCAAATCTTGTGTGGTTCCTCCATGGTAACATAGCTGCCCGAGGCCGCAAAGTTAGCAAGTACAAGAAATTTCAAAATTGTACGTAATTTAACGGTAGTGCATATGGTCGATGCCGTTTCTCGGTTTCAGAGCTATTTCTTGACTGTATTTTGAGTTAAGCAATTGGCGCGACTTCAGTTCTAGCCTATAAAGTCAAATCTTGTGTGATTCCTCAATGGTAACATAGCTGCCCGAAGTCGCAAAGTTAGCAAGTACAAGAAATTCGAAAATTGTACGTAATTTCACGGTAGTGCTTATGGTCGATGCCGTTTCTGGGCTTCAGAGCTACTTCTTGACTGTATTTTGAGTTAAGCAGTTGGCGCGACTTCAGTTCTAGCCTATAAAGTCAAATCTTGTGTGGTTCCTCCATGGTAACATAGCTGCCCGAGGCCGCAAAGTTAGCAAGTACAAGAAATTTCAAAATTGTACGTAATTTAACGGTAGTGCATATGGTCGATGCCGTTTCTCGGTTTCAGAGCTATTTCTTGACTGTATTTTGAGTTAAGAAGTTTCCGCGACTTGATTTCTAGCCTATAAAGTCAAATCTTGTGTGATTCCTCCATGGTAACATAGCTGCCCGAGGGCGCAAAGTTAGCAAGTACAAGAAATTTGAAAATTGTACGTAATTGCACAGTAGTGCTTATGGTCGATGCCGTTTCTCGGTTTCAGAGTTATTTCTTGACTGTATTTTGAGTTAATCAGTTGGCGCGACTTCAGTTCTAGCCTATAAAGTCAAATCTTGTGTGGTTCCTCCATGGTAACATAGCTGCCCGAGGCCGCAAAGTTAGCAAGTACAAGAAATTTGAAAATTGTACGTAATTGCACAGTAGTGCTTATGGTCGATGCCGTTTCTCGGTTTCAGAGCTATTTCTTGACTGTATTTTGAGTTAAGCAGTTGGCGCGACTTCAGTTCTAGCCTATAAAGTCAAATCTTGTGTGGTTCCTCCATGGTAACATAGCTGCCCGAGGTCGCAAAGTTAGCAAGTACAAGAAATTTGAAAATTGCACGTAATTTCACGGTAGTGCTTATGGTCGATCCCGTTTCTCCGCTTCAGAGCTATTTCTTGACTGTATTTTGAGTTAAGCAGTTGGCGCGACTTCAGTTCTAGCCTATAAAGTCAAATCTTGTGTGATTCCTCAATGGTAACATAGCTGCCCGAGGTCGCAAAGTTAGCAAGTACAAGAAATTTGAAAATTGTACGTAATTTCACGGTAGTGCTTATGGTCGATGCCGTTTCTCGGCTTCAGAGCTACTTCTTGACTGTATTTTGAGTTAAGCAGTGGGCGCGACTTCAGTTCTAGCCTATAAAGTCAAATCTTGTGTGATTCCTCCATGGTAACATAGCTGCCCGAGGCCGCAAAGTTAGCAAGTACAAGAAATTTGAAAATTGTACGTAATTGCACAGTAGTGCTTATGGTCGATGCCGTTTCTCGGTTTCAGAGCTATTTCTTGACTGTATTTTGAGTTAGGCAGTTGGCGCGACTTCAGTTCTAGCCTAAAAAGTCAAATCTTGTGTGGTTCCTCCATGGTAACATAGCTGCCCGAGGCCGCAAAGTTAGCAAGTACAAGAAATTTGAAAATTGTACGTAATTGCACAGTAGTGCTTATGGTCGATGCCGTTTCTCGGTTTCAGAGCTATTTCTTGACTGTATTTTGAGTTAAGCAGTTGGCGCGACTTCAGTTCTAGCCTATAAAGTCCAATCTTGTGTGGTTCCTCCATGGTAACATAGCTGCCCGAGGCCGCAAAGTTAGCAAGTACAAGAAATTTGAAAATTGCACGTAATTTCACATTAGTGCTTATGGTTGATCCCGTTTCTCGGCTTCAGAGCTACTTTCTTGACTGTATTTTGAGTTAAGAAGTTTCCGCGACTTGAGTTCTAGCCTATAAAGTCAAATCTTGTGTGATTCCTCCATGGTAACATAGCTGCCCGAGGCCGCTAAGTTAGCAAGTACAAGAAATTTGAAAATTGTACGTAATTGCACAGTAGTGCTTATGGTCGATGCCGTTTCTCGGTTTCAGAGCTATTTCTTGACTGTATTTTGAGTTAATCAGTTGGCGCGACTTCAGTTCTAGCCTATAAAGTCAAATCTTGCGTGGTTCCTCCATGGTAACATAGCTGCCCGAGGCCGCAAAGTTAGCACGTACAAGAAATTTCAAAATTGTACGTAATTTAACGGTAGTGCATATGGTCGATGCCGTTTCTCGGCTTCAGAGCTATTTCTTGACTGTATTTTGAGTTAAGCAGTTGGCGTGACTTCAGTTCTAGCCTATAAAGTCAAATCTTGTGTGATTCCTCAATGGTAACATAGCTGCCCGAGGTCGCAAAGTTAGCAAGTACAAGAAATTTGAAAATTGTACGTAATTTCACGGTAGTGCTTATGGTCGATGCCGTTTCTCGGCTTCAGAGCTACTTCTTGACTGTATTTTGAGTTAAGCAGTTGGCGCGACTTCAGTTCTAGCCTATAAAGTCAAATCTTGTGTGGTTCCTCCATGGTAACATAGCTGCCCGAGGCCGCAAAGTTAGCAAGTACAAGAAATTTGAAAATTGTACGTAATTTCACATTAGTGCTTATGGTCGATCCCGTTTCTCGGCTTCAGAGCTACTTTCTTGAAAAGTTAAAAAGTTTCCGCGACTTGAGTTCTAGCCTATAAAGTCAAATCTTGTGTGATTCCTCCATGGTAACATAGCTGCCCGAGGCCGCAAAGTTAGCAAGTACAAGAAATTTGAAAATTGTACGTAATTGCAGAGTAGTGCTTATGGTCGATGCCGTTTCTCGGTTTCAGAGCTATTTCTTGACTGTATTTTGAGTTAAACAGTTGGCGCGACTTCAGTTCTAGCCTATAAAGTCAAATCTTGTGTGGTTCCTCCATGGTAACATAGCTGCCCGAGGCCGCAAAGTTAGCAAGTACAGAAATTTTGAAAATTGTACGTAATTGCACAGTAGTGCTTATGGTCGATCCCGTTTCTCGGCTTCAGAGCTACTTTCTTGACTGTATTTTGAGTTAAACAGTTGTCGCGACTTCAGTTCTAGCCTATAAAGTCAAATCTTGTGTGATTCCTCCATGGTAACATAGCTGCCCGAGGTCGCAAAGTTAGCAAGTACAAGAAATTTGAAAATTGTACTAATTTCACGGTAGTGCTTATGGTCGATGCCGTTTCTCGGCTTCAGAGCTACTTCTTGACTGTATTTTGAGTTAAGCAGTTGGCGCGACTTCAGTTCTAGCCTATAAAGTCAAATCTTGTGTGATTCCTCCATGGTAACATAGCTGCCCGAGGTCGCAAAGTTAGCAAGTACAAGAAATTTGAAAATTGCACGTAATTTCACGGTAGTGCTTATGGTCGATGCCGTTTCTCGGCTTCAGAGCTATTTCTTGACTGTATTTTGAGTTAAGCAGTTGGCGCGACTTCAGTTCTAGCCTATAAAGTCAAATCTTGTGTGGTTCCTCCATGGTAACATAGCTGCCCGAGGCCGCAAAGTTAGCAAGTACAAGAAATTTGAAAATTGTACGTAATTTCACATTAGTGCTTATGGTCGATCCCGTTCCTCGGCTTCAGAGCTACTTTCTTGACTGTATTTTGAGTTAAAAAGTTTCCGCGACTTGAGTTCTAGCCTATAAAGTCAAATCTTGTGTGATTCCTCCATGGTAACATAGCTGCCCGAGGCCGCAAAGTTAGCAAGTACAAGAAATTTGAAAATTGTACGTAATTGCACAGTAGTGCTTATGGTCGATGCCGTTTCTCGGTTTCAGAGCTATTTCTTGACTGTATTTTGAGTTATACAGTTGGCGCGACTTCAGTTCTAGCCTATAAAGTCAAATCTTGTGTGGTTCCTCCATGGTAACATAGCTGCCCGAGGCCGCAAAATTAGCAAGTACAAGAAATTTTAAAAATTGTACGTAATTGCACAGTAGTGCTTATGGTCGATCCCGTTTCTCGGCTTCAGAGCTACTTTCTTGACTGTATTTTGAGTTAAACAGTTGTCGCGACTTCAGTTCTAGCCAATAAAGTCAAATCTTGTGTGATTCCTCCATGGTAACATAGCTGCCCGAGGTCGCAAAGTTAGCAAGTACAAGAAATTTGAAAATTGTACTAATTTCACGGTAGTGCTTATGGTCGATGCCGTTTCTCGGCTTCAGAGCTACTTCTTGACTGTATTTTGAGTTAAGCAGTTGGCGCGACTTCAGTTCTAGCCTATAAAGTCAAACCTTGTGTGATTCCTCCATGGTAACATAGCTGCCCGAGGTCGCAAAGTTAGCAAGTACAAGAAATTTGAAAATTGCACGTAATTTCACGGTAGTGCTTATGGTCGATGCCGTTTCTCGGCTTCAGAGCTACTTCTTGACTGTATTTTGAGTTAAGCAGTTGGCGCGACTTCAGTTCTAGCCTATAAAGTCAAATCTTGTGTGGTTCCTCCATGGTAACATAGCTGCCCGAGGCCGCAAAATTAGCAAGTACAAGAAATTTGAAAATTGTACGTAATTTCACATTAGTGCTTATGGTCGATGCCGTTTCTCGGTTTCAGAGCTATTTCTTGACTGTATTTTGAGTTAAGCAGTTGGCGCGACTTCAGTTCTAGCCTATAAAGTCAAATCTTGTGTGGTTCCTCCATGGTAACATAGCTGCCCGAGGTCGCAAAGTTAGCAAGTACAAGAAATTTGAAAATTGCACGTAATTTCACGGTAGTGCTTATGGTCGATCCCGTTTCTCGGCTTCAGAGCTACTTTCTTGACTGTATTTTGAGTTAAAAAGTTTCCGCGACTTGAGTTCTAGCCTATAAAGTCAAATCTTGTGTGATTCCTCCATGGTAACATAGCTGCCCGAGGCCGCAAAGTTAGCAAGTACAAGAAATTTTGAAAATTGTACGTAATTGCACAGTAGTGCTTATGGTCGATCCCGTTTCTCGGCTTCAGAGCTACTTTCTTGACTGTATTTTGAGTTAAACAGTTGTCGCGACTTCAGTTCTAGCCTATAAAGTCAAATCTTGTGTGATTCCTCCATGGTAACATAGCTGCCCGAGGCCGCAAAGTTAGCAAGTACAAGAAATTTGAAAATTGTACGTAATTGCACAGTAGTGCTTATGGTCGATGTCGTTTCTCGGTTTCAGAGCTATTTCTTGACTGTATTTTGAGTTAAGCAGTTGGCGCGACTTCAGTTCTAGCCTATAAAGTCAAATCTTGTGTGGTTCCTCCATGGTAACATAGCTGCCCGAGGCCGCAAAGTTAGCAAGTACAAGAAATTTGAAAATTGTACGTAATTGCACAGTAGTGCTTATGGTCGATGCCGTTTCTCGGTTTCAGAGCTATTTCTTGACTGTATTTTGAGTTAAGCAGTTGGCGCGACTTCAGTTCTAGCCTAAAAATTCAAATCTTGTGTGGTTCCTCCATGGTAACATAGCTGCCCGAGGCCGCAAAGTTAGCAAGTACAAAAAATTTGAAAATTGTACGTAATTGCACAATAGTGCTTATGGTCGATGCCGTTTCTCGGTTTCAGAGCTATTTCTTGACTGTATTTTGAGTTAAGCAGTTGGCGCGACTTCAGTTCTAGCCTATAAAGTCCAATCTTGTGTGGTTCCTCCATGGTAACATAGCTGCCCGAGGCCGCAAAGTTAGCAAGTACAAGAAATTTGAAAATTGCACGTAATTTCACATTAGTGCTTATGGTTGATCCCGTTTCTCGGCTTCAGAGCTACTTTCTTGACTGTATTTTGAGTTAACAAGTTTCCGCGACTTGAGTTCTAGCCTATAAAGTCAAATCTTGTGTGATTTCTCCATGGTAACATAGCTGCCCGAGGCCGCAAAGTTAGCAAGTACAAGAAATTTGAAAATTGTACGTAATTGCACAGTAGTGCTTATGGTCGATGCCGTTTCTCGGTTTCAGAGCTATTTCTTGACTGTATTTTGAGTTAAGCAGTTGGCGCGACTTCAGTTCTAGCCTATAAAGTCAAATCTTGTGTGGTTCCTCCATGGTAACATAACTGCCCGAGGCCGCAAAGTTAGCAAGTTCAAGAAATTTGAAAATTGTACGTAATTGCACAGTAGTGTTTATGGTCGATGCCGTTTCTCGGTTTCAGAGCTATTTCTTGACTGTATTTTGAGTTAAGAAGTTTCCGCGACTTGATTTCTAGCCTATAAAGTCAAATCTTGTGTGATTCCTCCATGGTAACATAGCTGCCCGAGGGCGCAAAGTTAGCAAGTACAAGAAATTTGAAAATTGTACGTAATTGCACAGTAGTGCTTATGGTCGATGCCGTTTCTCGGTTTCAGAGTTATTTCTTGACTGTATTTTGAGTTAATCAGTTGGCGCGACTTCAGTTCTAGCCTATAAAGTCAAATCTTGTGTGGTTCCTCCATGGTAACATAGCTGCCCGAGGCCGCAAAGTTAGCAAGTACAAGAAATTTCAAAATTGTACGTAATTTAACGGTAGTGCATATGGTCGATGCCGTTTCTCGGTTTCAGAGCTATTTCTTGACTGTATTTTGAGTTAAGCAATTGGCGCGACTTCAGTTCTAGCCTATAAAGTCAAATCTTGTGTGATTCCTCAATGGTAACATAGCTGCCCGAAGTCGCAAAGTTAGCAAGTACAAGAAATTCGAAAATTGTACGTAATTTCACGGTAGTGCTTATGGTCGATGCCGTTTCTGGGCTTCAGAGCTACTTCTTGACTGTATTTTGAGTTAAGCAGTTGGCGCGACTTCAGTTCTAGCCTATAAAGTCAAATCTTGTGTGATTCCTCCATGGTAACATAGCTGCCCGAGGCCGCAAAGTTAGCAAGTACAAGAAATTTGAAAATTGTACGTAATTTCACATTAGTGCTTATGGTCGATCCCGTTTCTCGGCTTCAGAGCTACTTTCTTGACTGTATTTTGAGTTAAAAAGTTTCCGCGACTTGAGTTCTAGCCTATAAAGACAAATCTTGTGTGATTCCTCCATGGTAACATAGCTGCCCGAGGCCGCAAAGTTAGCAAGTACAAGAAATTTGAAAATTGTACGTAATTTCACGGTAGTGCTTATGGTCGATGCCGTTTCTCGGCTTCAGAGCTACTTCTTGACTGTATTTTGAGTTAAGCAGTTGGCGCGACTTCAGTTCTAGCCTATAAAGTCAAATCTTGTGTGGTTCCTCCATGGTAACATAGCTGCCCGAGGTCGCAAAGTTAGCAAGTACAAGAAATTTGAAAATTGCACGTAATTTCACGGTAGTGCTTATGGTCGATCCCGTTTCTCGGGTTCAGAGCTACTTTCTTGACTGTATTTTGAGTTAAAAAGTTTCCGCGACTTGAGTTCTAGCCTATAAAGTCAAATCTTGTGTGATTCCTCCATGGTAACATAGCTGCCCGAGGCCGCAAAGTTAGCAAGTACAAGAAATTTGAAAATTGTACGTAATTGCACAGTAGTGCTTATGGTCGATGCCGTTTCTCGGTTTCAGAGCTATTTCTTGACTGTATTTTGAGTGAAACAGTTGGCGCGACTTCAGTTCTAGCCTATAAAGTCAAATCTTTTGTGGTTCCTCCATGGTAACATAGCTGCCCGAAGCCGCAAAGTTAGCAAGTACAAGAAATTTTGAAAATTGTACGTAATTGCACAGCAGTGCTTATGGTCGATCCCGTTTCTCGGCTTCAGAGCTACTTTCTTGACAGTATTTTGAGTTAAACAGTTGTCGCGACTTCAGTTCTAGCCTATAAAGTCAAATCTTGTGTGATTCCTCCATGGTAACATAGCTGCCCGAGGTCGCAAAGTTAGCAAGTACAAGAAATTTGAAAATTGTACTAATTTCACTGTAGTGCTTATGGTCGATGCCGTTTCTCGGCTTCAGAGCTACTTCTTGACTGTATTTTGAGTTAAGCAGTTGGCGCGACTTCAGTTCTAGCCTATAAAGTCAAATCTTGTGTGATTCCTCCATGGTAACATAGCTGCCCGAGGTCGCAAAGTTAGCAAGTACAAGAAATTTGAAAATTGCACGTAATTTCACGGTAGTGCTTATGGTCGATGCCGTTTCTCGGCTTCAGAGCTACTTCTTGACTGTATTTTGAGTTAAGCAGTTGGCGCGACTTCAGTTCTAGCCTATAAAGTCAAATCTTGTGTGGTTCCTCCATGGTAACATAGCTGCCCGAGGCCGCAAAATTAGCAAGTACAAGAAATTTGAAAATTGTACGTAATTTCACATTAGTGCTTATGGTCGATGCCGTTTCTCGGTTTCAGAGCTATTTCTTGACTGTATTTTGAGTTAAGCAGTTGGCGCGACTTCAGTTCTAGCCTATAAAGTCAAATCGTGTGTGGTTCCTCCATGGTAACATAGCTGCCCGAGGTCGCAAAGTTAGCAAGTACAAGAAATTTGAAAATTGCACGTAATTTCACGGTAGTGCTTATGGTCGATGCCGTTTCTCGGCTTCAGAGCTATTTCTTGACTGTATTTTGAGTTAAGCAGTTGGCGCGACTTCAGTTCTAGCCTATAAAGTCAAATCTTGTGTGATTCCTCCATGGTAACATAGCTGCCCGAGGCCGCAAAGTTAGCAAGTACAAGAAATTTGAAAATTGTACGTAATTTCACGGTAGTGCTTATGGTTGATGCCGTTTCTCGGCTTCAGAGCTACTTCTTGACTGTATTTTGAGTTAAGCAGTTGGCGCGACTTCAGTTCTAGCCTATAAAGTCAAATCTTGTGTGATTCCTCCATGGTAACATAGCTGCCCGAGGCCGCAAAGTTAGCAAGTACAAGAAATTTGAAAATTGTACGTAATTTCACATTAGTGCTTATGGTCGATGCCGTTTCTCGGTTTCAGAGCTATTTCTTGACTGTATTTTGAGTTAAGAAGTTTCCGCGACTTGATTTCTAGCCTATAAAGTCAAATCTTGTGTGATTCCTCCATGGTAACATAGCTGCCCGAGGGCGCAAAGTTAGCAAGTACAAGAAATTTGAAAATTGTACGTAATTGCACAGTAGTGCTTATGGTCGATGCCGTTTCTCGGTTTCAGAGCTATTTCTTGACTGTATTTTGAGTTAATCAGTTGGCGCGACTTCAGTTCTAGCCTATAAAGTCAAATCTTGTGTGGTTCCTCAATGGTAACATAGCTGCCCGAAGTCGCAAAGTTAGCAAGTACAAGAAATTCGAAAATTGTACGTAATTTCACGGTAGTGCTTATGGTCGATGCCGTTTCTGGGCTTCAGAGCTACTTCTTGACTGTATTTTGAGTTAAGCAGTTGGCGCGACTTCAGTTCTAGCCTATAAAGTCAAATCTTGTGTGATTCCTCAATGGTAACATAGCTGCCCGAAGTCGCAAAGTTAGCAAGTACAAGAAATTCGAAAATTGTACGTAATTTCACGGTAGTGCTTATGGTCGATGCCGTTTCTGGGCTTCAGAGCTACTTCTTGACTGTATTTTGAGTTAAGCAGTTGGCGCGACTTCAGTTCTAGCCTATAAAGTCAAATCTTGTGTGGTTCCTCAATGGTAACATAGCTGCCCGAAGTCGCAAAGTTAGCATGTACAAGAAATTCGAAAATTGTACGTAATTTCACGGTAGTGCTTATGGTCGATGCCGTTTCTGGGCTTCAGAGCTACTTCTTGACTGTATTTTGAGTTAAGCAGTTGGCGCGACTTCAGTTCTAGCCTATAAAGTCAAATCTTGTGTGGTTCCTCCATGGTAACATAGCTGCCCGAGGCCGCAAACTTAGCAAGTACAAGAAATTTGAAAATTGTACGTAATTTCATATTAGTGCTTATGGTCGATCCCGTTTCTCGGCTTCAGAGCTACTTTCTTGACTGTATTTTGAGTTAAAAAGTTTCCGCGACTTGAGTTCTAGCCTATAAAGACAAATCTTGTGTGATTCCTCCATGGTAACATAGCTGCCCGAGGCCGCAAAGTTAGCAAGTACAAGAAATTTGAAAATTGTACGTAATTGCACAGTAGTGCTTATGGTCGATGCCGTTTCTCGGTTTCAGAGCTATTTCTTGACTGTATTTTGAGTTAAAGAGTTGGCGCGACTTCAGTTCTAGCCTATAAAGTCAAACCTTGTGTGGTTCCTCCATGGCAACATAGCTGCCCGAGGCCGCAAAGTTAGCAAGTACAAGAAATTTTGAAAATTGTACGTAATTGCACAGCAGTGCTTATGGTCGATCCCGTTTCTCGGTTTCAGAGCTATTTCTTGACTGTATTTTGAGTTAAGCAGTTGGCGCGACTTCAGTTCTAGCCTATAAAGTCAAATCTTGTGTGGTTCCTCCATGGTAACATAACTGCCCGAGGCCGCAAAGTTAGCAAGTTCAAGAAATTTGAAAATTGTACGTAATTGCACAGTAGTGTTTATGGTCGATGCCGTTTCTCGGTTTCAGAGCTATTTCTTGACTGTATTTTGAGTTAAGAAGTTTCCGTGACTTGATTTCTAGCCTATAAAGTCAAATCTTGTGTGATTCCTCCATGGTAACATAGCTGCCCGAGGGCGCAAAGTTAGCAAGTACAAGAAATTTGAAAATTGTACGTAATTGCACAGTAGTGCTTATGGTCGATGCCGTTTCTCGGTTTCAGAGCTATTTCTTGACTGTATTTTGAGTTAATCAGTTGGCGCGACTTCAGTTCTACCCTATAAAGTCAAATCTTGTGTGGTTCCTCAATGGTAACATAGCTGCCCGAAGTCGCAAATTTAGCAAGTACAAGAAATTTGAAAATTGTACTAATTTCACTGTAGTGCTTATGGTCGATGCCGTTTCTCGGCTTCAGAGCTATTTCTTGACTGTATTTTGAGTTAAGCAGTTGGCGCGACTTCAGTTCTAGCCTATAAAGTCAAATCTTGTGTGATTCCTCAATGGTAACATAGCTGCCCGAAGTCGCAAAGTTAGCAAGTACAAGAAATTCGAAAATTGTACGTAATTTCACGGTAGTGCTTATGGTCGATGATGTTTCTGGGCTTCAGAGCTACTTCTTGACTGTATTTTGAGTTAAAAAGTTTCCGCGACTTGAGTTCTAGCCTATAAAGACAAATCTTGTGTGATTCCTCCATGGTAACATAGCTGCCCGAGGCCGCAAAGTTAGCAAGTACAAGAAATTTGAAAATTGTACGTAATTGCACAGTAGTGCTTATGGTCGATGCCGTTTCTCGGTTTCAGAGCTATTTCTTGACTGTATTTTGAGTTAAACAGTTGGCGCGACTTCAGTTCTAGCCTATAAAGTCAAATCTTGTGTGGTTCCTCCATGGTAACATAGCTGCCCGAGGCCGCAAAGTTAGCAAGTACAAGAAATTTTGAAAATTGTACGTAATTGCACAGCAGTGCTTATGGTCGATCCCGTTTCTCGGCTTCAGAGCTACTTTCTTGACAGTATTTTGAGTTAAACAGTTGTCGCGACTTCAGTTCTAGCCTATAAAGTCAAATCTTGTGTGATTCCTCCATGGTAACATAGCTGCCCGAGGTCGCAAAGTTAGCAAGTACAAGAAATTTGAAAATTGTACTAATTTCACTGTAGTGCTTATGGTCGATGCCGTTTCTCGGCTTCAGAGCTACTTCTTGACTGTATTTTGAGTTAAGCAGTTGGCGCGACTTCAGTTCTAGCCTATAAAGTCAAATCTTGTGTGATTCCTCCATGGTAACATAGCTGCCCGAGGTCGCAAAGTTAGCAAGTACAAGAAATTTTAAAATTGTACGTAATTTCACGGTAGTGCTTATGGTCGATGCCGTTTCTCGGCTTCAGAGCTACTTCTTGACTGTATTTTGAGTTAAGCAGTTGGCGCGACTTCAGTTCTAGCTTATAAAGTCAAATCTTGTGTGGTTCCTCCATGGTAACATAGCTGCCCGAGGCCGCAAAATTAGCAAGTACAAGAAATTTCAAAATTGTACTAATTTCACGGTAGTGCTTATGGTCGATGCCGTTTCTCGGCTTCAGAGCTACTTCTTGACTGTATTTTGAGTTAAGCAGTTGGCGCGACTTCAGTTCTAGCCTATAAAGTCAAATCTTGTGTGATTCCTCCATGGTAACATAGCTGCCCGAGGCCGCAAAGTTATCAAGTACAAGAAATTTGAAAATTGTACGTAATTGCACAGTAGTGCTTATGGTCGATGCCGTTTCTCGGTTTCAGAGCTATTTCTTGACTGTATTTTGAGTTAAGCAGTTGGCGCGACTTCAGTTCTAGCCTATAAAGTCAAATCTTGTGTGGTTCCTCCATGGTAACATAACTGCCCGAGGCCGCAAAGTTAGCAAGTTCAAGAAATTTGAAAATTGTACGTAATTGCACAGTAGTGTTTATGGTCGATGCCGTTTCTCGGTTTCAGAGCTATTTCTTGACTGTATTTTGAGTTAAGAAGTTTCCGCGACTTGATTTCTAGCCTATAAAGTCAAATCTTGTGTGATTCCTCCATGGTAACATAGCTGCCCGAGGGCGCAAATTTAGCAAGTACAAGAAATTTGAAAATTGTACGTAATTGCACAGTAGTGCTTATGGTCGATGCCGTTTCTCGGTTTCAGAGCTATTTCTTGACTGTATTTTGAGTTAATCAGTTGGCGCGACTTCAGTTCTAGCCTATAAAGTCAAATCTTGTGTGGTTCCTCAATGGTAACATAGCTGCCCGAAGTCGCAAAGTTAGCAAGTACAAGAAATTCGAAAATTGTACGTAATTTCACGGTAGTGCTTATGGTCGATCCCGTTTCTCGGCTTCAGAGCTACTTTCTTGACAGTATTTTGAGTTAAACAGTTGTCGCGAGTTCAGTTCTAGCCTATAAAGTCAAATCTTGTGTGGTTCCTCCATGGTAACATAGCTGCCCGAGGCCGCAAAGTTAGCAAGTACAAGAAATTTTGAAAATTGTACGTAATTGCACAGCAGTGCTTATGGTCGATCCCGTTTCTCGGCTTCAGAGCTACTTTCTTGACAGTATTTTGAGTTAAACAGTTGTCGCGACTTCAGTTCTAGCCTATAAAGTCAAATCTTGTGTGATTCCTCCATGGTAACATAGGTGCCCGAGGTCGCAAAGTTAGCAAGTACAAGAAATTTGAAAATTGTACTAATTTCACTGTAGTGCTTATGGTCGATGCCGTTTCTCGGTTTCAGAGCTACTTCTTGACTGTATTTTGAGTTAAGCAGTTGGCGCGACTTCAGTTCTAGCCTATAAAGTCAAATCTTGTGTGATTCCTCCATGGTAACATTGCTGCCCGAGGTCGCAAAGTTAGCAAGTACAAGAAATTTTAAAATTGTACGTAATTTCACGGTAGTGCTTATGGTCGATGCCGTTTCTCGGCTTCAGAGCTACTTCTTGACTGTATTTTGAGTTAAGCAGTTGGCGCGACTTCAGTTCTAGCTTATAAAGTCAAATCTTGTGTGGTTCCTCCATGGTAACATAGCTGCCCGAGGCCGCAAAATTAGCAAGTACAAGAAATTTCAAAATTGTACTAATTTCACGGTAGTGCTTATGGTCGATGCCGTTTCTCGGCTTCAGAGCTACTTCTTGACTGTATTTTGAGTTAAGCAGTTGGCGCGACTTCAGTTCTAGCCTATAAAGTCAAATCTTGTGTGATTCCTCCATGGTAACATAGCTGCCCGAGGCCGCAAAGTTATCAAGTACAAGAAATTTGAAAATTGTACGTAATTGCACAGTAGTGCTTATGGTCGATGCCGTTTCTCGGTTTCAGAGCTATTTCTTGACTGTATTTTGAGTTAGGCAGTTGGCGCGACTTCAGTTCTAGCCTATAAAGTCAAATCTTGTGTGGTTCCTCCATGGTAACATAACTGCCCGAGGCCGCAAAGTTAGCAAGTTCAAGAAATTTGAAAATTGTACGTAATTGCACAGTAGTGTTTATGGTCGATGCCGTTTCTCGGTTTCAGAGCTATTTCTTGACTGTATTTTGAGTTAAGAAGTTTCCGCGACTTGATTTCTAGCCTATAAAGTCAAATCTTGTGTGATTCCTCCATGGTAACATAGCTGCCCGAGGGCGCAAAGTTAGCAAGTACAAGAAATTTGAAAATTGTACGTAATTGCACAGTAGTGCTTATGGTCGATGCCGTTTCTCGGTTTCAGAGCTATTTCTTGACTGTATTTTGAGTTAATCAGTTGGTGCGACTTCAGTTCTAGCCTATAAAGTCAAATCTTGTGTGGTTCCTCAATGGTAACATAGCTGCCCGAAGTCGCAAAGTTAGCAAGTACAAGAAATTCGAAAATTGTACGTAATTTCACGGTAGTGCTTATGGTCGATGCCGTTTCTGGGCTTCAGAGCTACTTCTTGACTGTATTTTGAGTTAAGCAGTTGGCGCGACTTCAGTTCTAGCCTATAAAGTCAAATCTTGTGTGATTCCTCAATGGTAACATAGCTGCCCGAAGTCGCAAAGTTAGCAAGTACAAGAAATTCGAAAATTGTACGTAATTTCACGGTAGTGCTTATGGTCGATGCCGTTTCTGGGCTTCAGAGCTACTTCTTGACTGTATTTTGAGTTAAGCAGTTGGCGCGACTTCAGTTCTAGCCTATAAAGTCAAATCTTGTGTGGTTCCTCAATGGTAACATAGCTGCCCGAAGTCGCAAAGTTAGCAAGTACAAGAAATTCGAAAATTGTACGTAATTTCACGGTAGTGCTTATGGTCGATGCCGTTTCTGGGCTTCAGAGCTACTTCTTGACTGTATTTTGAGTTAAGCAGTTGGCGCGACTTCAGTTCTAGCCTATAAAGTCAAATCTTGTGTGGTTCCTCCATGGTAACATAGCTGCCCGAGGCCGCAAACTTAGCAAGTACAAGAAATTTGAAAATTGTACGTAATTTCACATTAGTGCTTATGGTCGATCCCGTTTCTCGGCTTCAGAGCTACTTTCTTGACTGTATTTTGAGTTAAAAAGTTTCCGCGACTTGAGTTCTAGCCTATAAAGACAAATCTTGTGTGATTCCTCCATGGTAACATAGCTGCCCGAGGCCGCAAAGTTAGCAAGTACAAGAAATTTGAAAATTGTACGTAATTGCACAGTAGTGCTTATGGTCGATGCCGTTTCTCGGTTTCAGAGCTATTTCTTGACTGTATTTTGAGTTAAACAGTTGGCGCGACTTCAGTTCTAGCCTATAAAGTCAAATCTTGTGTGGTTCATCCATGGCAACATAGCTGCCCGAGGCCGCAAAGTTAGCAAGTACAAGAAATTTTGAAAATTGTACGTAATTGCACAGCAGTGCTTATGGTCGATCCCGTTTCTCGGCTTCAGAGCTACTTTCTTGACTGTATTTTGAGTTAAACAGTTGGCGCGACTTCAGTTCTAGCCTATAAAGTCAAATCTTGTGTGATTCCTCCATGGTAAGATAGCTGCCCGAGGTCGCAAAGTTAGCAAGTACAAGAAATTTGAAAATTGTACTAATTTCACTGTAGTGCTTATGGTCGATGCCGTTTCTCGGCTTCAGAGCTATTTCTTGACTGTATTTTGAGTTAAGCAGTTGGCGCGACTTCAGTTCTAGCCTATAAAGTCAAATCTTGTGTGATTCCTCAATGGTAACATAGCTGCCCGAAGTCGCAAAGTTAGCAAGTACAAGAAATTCGAAAATTGTACGTAATTTCACGGTAGTGCTTATGGTCGATGATGTTTCTGGGCTTCAGAGCTACTTCTTGACTGTATTTTGAGTTAAGCAGTTGGCGCGACTTCAGTTCTAGCCTATAAAGTCAAATCTTGTGTGATTCCTCCATGGTAACATAGCTGCCCGAGGTCGCAAACTTAGCAAGTACAAGAAATTTGAAAATTGTACGTAATTTCACATTAGTGCTTATGGTCGATCCCGTTTCTCGGCTTCAGAGCTACTTTCTTGACTGTATTTTGAGTTAAAAAGTTTCCGCGACTTGAGTTCTAGCCTATAAAGACAAATCTTGTGTGATTCCTCCATGGTAACATAGCTGCCCGAGGCCGCAAAGTTAGCAAGTACAAGAAATTTTGAAAATTGTACGTAATTGCACAGCAGTGCTTATGGTCGATCCCGTTTCTCGGCTTCAGAGCTACTTTCTTGACAGTATTTTGAGTTAAACAGTTGTCGCGACTTCAGTTCTAGCCTATAAAGTCAAATCTTGTGTGATTCCTCCATGGTAACATAGCTGCCCGAGGTCGCAAAGTTAGCAAGTACAAGAAATTTGAAAATTGTACTAATTTCACTGTAGTGCTTATGGTCGATGCCGTTTCTCGGCTTCAGAGCTACTTCTTGACTGTATTTTGAGTTAAGCAGTTGGCGCGACTTCAGTTCTAGCCTATAAAGTCAAATCTTGTGTGATTCCTCCATGGTAACATAGCTGCCCGAGGTCGCAAAGTTAGCAAGTACAAGAAATTTGAAAATTGTACGTAATTTCACGGTAGTGCATATGGTCGATGCCGTTTCTCGGCTTCAGAGCTATTTCTTGACTGTATTTTGAGTTAAGCAGTTGGCGCGACTTCAGTTCTAGCCTATAAAGTCAAATCTTGTGTGATTCCTCCATGGTAACATAGCTGCCCGAGGTCGCAAAGTTAGCAAGTACAAGAAATTCGAAAATTGTACGTAATTTCACGGTAGTGCTTATGGTCGATGCCGTTTCTGGGCTTCAGAGCTACTTCTTGACTGTATTTTGAGTTAAGCAGTTGGCGCGACTTCAGTTCTAGCCTATAAAGTCAAATCTTGTGTGGTTCCTCCATGGTAACATAGCTGCCCGAGGCCGCAAACTTAGCAAGTACAAGAAATTTGAAAATTGTACGTAATTTCACATTAGTGCTTATGGTCGATCCCGTTTCTCGGCTTCAGAGCTACTTTCTTGACTGTATTTTGAGTTAAAAAGTTTCCGCGACTTGAGTTCTAGCCTATAAAGACAAATCTTGTGTGATTCCTCCATGGTAACATAGCTGCCCGAGGCCGCAAAGTTAGCAAGTACAAGAAATTTGAAAATTGTACGTAATTGCACAGTAGTGCTTATGGTCGATGCCGTTTCTCGGTTTCAGAGCTATTTCTTGACTGTATTTTGAGTTAAACAGTTGGCGCGACTTCAGTTCTAGCCTATAAAGTCAAATCTTGTGTGGTTCATCCATGGCAACATAGCTGCCCGAGGCCGCAAAGTTAGCAAGTACAAGAAATTTTGAAAATTGTACGTAATTGCACAGCAGTGCTTATGGTCGATCCCGTTTCTCGGCTTCAGAGCTACTTTCTTGACTGTATTTTGAGTTAAACAGTTGGCGCGACTTCAGTTCTAGCCTATAAAGTCAAATCTTGTGTGATTCCTCCATGGTAAGATAGCTGCCCGAGGTCGCAAAGTTAGCAAGTACAAGAAATTTGAAAATTGTACTAATTTCACTGTAGTGCTTATGGTCGATGCCGTTTCTCGGCTTCAGAGCTATTTCTTGACTGTATTTTGAGTTAAGCAGTTGGCGCGACTTCAGTTCTAGCCTATAAAGTCAAATCTTGTGTGATTCCTCAATGGTAACATAGCTGCCCGAAGTCGCAAAGTTAGCAAGTACAAGAAATTCGAAAATTGTACGTAATTTCACGGTAGTGCTTATGGTCGATGATGTTTCTGGGCTTCAGAGCTACTTCTTGACTGTATTTTGAGTTAAGCAGTTGGCGCGACTTCAGTTCTAGCCTATAAAGTCAAATCTTGTGTGATTCCTCCATGGTAACATAGCTGCCCGAGGTCGCAAACTTAGCAAGTACAAGAAATTTGAAAATTGTACGTAATTTCACATTAGTGCTTATGGTCGATCCCGTTTCTCGGCTTCAGAGCTACTTTCTTGACTGTATTTTGAGTTAAAAAGTTTCCGCGACTTGAGTTCTAGCCTATAAAGACAAATCTTGTGTGATTCCTCCATGGTAACATAGCTGCCCGAGGCCGCAAAGTTAGCAAGTACAAGAAATTTTGAAAATTGTACGTAATTGCACAGCAGTGCTTATGGTCGATCCCGTTTCTCGGCTTCAGAGCTACTTTCTTGACAGTATTTTGAGTTAAACAGTTGTCGCGACTTCAGTTCTAGCCTATAAAGTCAAATCTTGTGTGATTCCTCCATGGTAACATAGCTGCCCGAGGTCGCAAAGTTAGCAAGTACAAGAAATTTGAAAATTGTACTAATTTCACTGTAGTGCTTATGGTCGATGCCGTTTCTCGGCTTCAGAGCTACTTCTTGACTGTATTTTGAGTTAAGCAGTTGGCGCGACTTCAGTTCTAGCCTATAAAGTCAAATCTTGTGTGATTCCTCCATGGTAACATAGCTGCCCGAGGTCGCAAAGTTAGCAAGTACAAGAAATTTGAAAATTGTACGTAATTTCACGGTAGTGCATATGGTCGATGCCGTTTCTCGGCTTCAGAGCTATTTCTTGACTGTATTTTGAGTTAAGCAGTTGGCGCGACTTCAGTTCTAGCCTATAAAGTCAAATCTTGTGTGATTCCTCCATGGTAACATAGCTGCCCGAGGTCGCAAAGTTAGCAAGTACAAGAAATTTGAAAATTGTACTAATTTCACGGTAGTGCATATGGTCGATGCCGTTTCTCGGCTTCAGAGCTATTTCTTGACTGTATTTTGAGTTAAACAGTTGGCGCGACTTCAGTTCTAGCCTATAAAGTCAAATCTTGTGTGGTTCCTCCATGGTAACATAGCTGCCCGAGGCCGCAAAGTTAGCAAGTACAAGAAATTTTGAAAATTGTACGTAATTGCACAGCAGTGCTTATGGTCGATCCCGTTTCTCGGCTTCAGAGCTACTTTCTTGACAGTATTTTGAGTTAAACAGTTGTCGCGACTTCAGTTCTAGCCTATAAAGTCAAATCTTGCGTGATTCCTCCATGGTAACATAGCTGCCCGAGGTCGCAAAGTTAGCAAGTACAAGAAATTTGAAAATTGTACTAATTTCACTGTAGTGCTTATGGTCGATGCCGTTTCTCGGCTTCAGAGCTACTTCTTGACTGTATTTTGAGTTAAGCAGTTGGCGCGACTTCAGTTCTAGCCTATAAAGTCAAATCTTGTGTGATTCCTCCATGGTAACATAGCTGCCCGAGGTCGCAAAGTTAGCAAGTACAAGAAATTTGAAAATTGTACGTAATTTCACGGTAGTGCATATGGTCGATGCCGTTTCTCGGCTTCAGAGCTATTTCTTGACTGTATTTTGAGTTAAGCAGTTGGCGCGACTTCAGTTCTAGCCTATAAAGTCAAATCTTGTGTGATTCCTCCATGGTAACATAGCTGCCCGAGGTCGCAAAGTTAGCAAGTACAAGAAATTTGAAAATTGTACTAATTTCACGGTAGTGCATATGGTCGATGCCGTTTCTCGGCTTCAGAGCTATTTCTTGACTGTATTTTGAGTTAAGCAGTTGGCGTGACTTCAGTTCTAGCCTATAAAGTCAAATCTTGTGTGATTCCTCCATGGTAACATAGCTGCCCGAGGTCGCAAATTTAGCAAGTACAAGAAATTTTAAAATTGTACGTAATTTCACGGTAGTGCTTATGGTCGATGCCGTTTCTCGGCTTCAGAGCTACTTCTTGACTGTATTTTGAGTTAAGCAGTTGGCGCGACTTCAGTTCTAGCTTATAAAGTCAAATCTTGTGTGGTTCCCCCATGGTAACATAGCTGCCCGAGGCCGCAAAATTAGCAAGTACAAGAAATTTCAAAATTGTACTAATTTCACGGTAGTGCTTATGGTCGATGCCGTTTCTCGGCTTCAGAGCTACTTCTTGACTGTATTTTGAGTTAAGCAGTTGGCGCGACTTCAGTTCTAGCCTATAAAGTCAAATCTTGTGTGATTCCTCCATGGTAACATAGCTGCCCGAGGCCGCAAAGTTAGCAAGTACAAGAAATTTCAAAATTGTACGTAATTTAACGGTAGTGCATATGGTCGATGCCGTTTCTCGGCTTCAGAGCTATTTCTTGACTGTATTTTGAGTTAAGCAGTTGGCGCGACTTCAGTTCTAGCCTATAAAGTCAAATCTTGTGTGATTCCTCCATGGTAACATAGCTGCCCGAGGCCGCAAAGTTATCAAGTACAAGAAATTTGAAAATTGTACGTAATTGCACAGTAGTGCTTATGGTCGATGCCGTTTCTCGGTTTCAGAGCTATTTCTTGACTGTATTTTGAGTTAAGCAGTTGGCGCGACTTCAGTTCTAGCCTATAAAGTCAAATCTTGTGTGGTTCCTCCATAGTAACATAGCTGCCCGAGGCCGCAAAGTTAGCAAGTACAAGAAATTCGAAAATTGTACGTAATTTCACGGTAGTGCTTATGGTCGATGCCGTTTCTGGGCTTCAGAGCTACTTCTTGACTGTATTTTGAGTTAAGCAGTTGGCGCGACTTCAGTTCTAGCCTATAAAGTCAAATCTTGTGTGATTCCTCAATGGTAACATAGCTGCCCGAAGTCGCAAAGTTAGCAAGTTCAAGAAATTCGAAAATTGTACGTAATTTCACGGTAGTGCTTATGGTCGATGCCGTTTCTGGGCTTCAGAGCTACTTCTTGACTGTATTTTGAGTTAAGCAGTTGGCGCGACTTCAGTTCTAGCCTATAAAGTCAAATCTTGTGTGGTTCCTCAATGGTAACATAGCTGCCCGAAGTCGCAAAGTTAGCAAGTACAAGAAATTCGAAAATTTTACGTAATTTCACGGTAGTGCTTATGGTCGATGCCGTTTCTGGGCTTCAGAGCTACTTTCTTGACTGTATTTTGAGTTCAAAAGTTTCCGCGGCTTCAGTTCTAGCCTATAAAGTCAAATCTTGTGTGGTTCCTCCATGGCAACATAGCTGCCCGAGGCCGCAAAGTTAGCAAGTACAAGAAATTTTGAAAATTGTACGTAATTGCACAGCAGTGCTTATGGTCGATCACGTTTCTCGGCTTCAGAGCTACTTTCTTGACAGTATTTTGAGTTAAACAGTTGTCGCGACTTCAGTTCTAGCCTATAAAGTCAAATCTTGTGTGATTCCTCCATGGTAAGATAGCTGCCCGAGGTCGCAAAGTTAGCAAGTACAAGAAATTTGAAAATTGTACTAATTTCACTGTAGTGCTTATGGTCGATGCCGTTTCTCGGCTTCAGAGCTACTTCTTGACTGTATTTTGAGTTAAGCAGTTGGCGCGACTTCAGTTCTAGCCTATAAAGACAAATCTTGTCTGATTCCTCCATGGTAACATAGCTGCCCGAGGCCGCAAAGTTAGCAAGTACAAGAAATTTGAAAATTGTACGTAATTGCACAGTAGTGCTTATGGTCGATGCCGTTTCTCGGTTTCAGAGCTATTTCTTGACTGTATTTTGAGTTAAACAGTTGGCGCGACTTCAGTTCTAGCCTATAAAGTCAAATCTTGTGTGGTTCCTCCATGGCAACATAGCTGCCCGAGGCCGCAAAGTTAGCAAGTACAAGAAATTTTGAAAATTGTACGTAATTGCACAGCAGTGCTTATGGTCGATCACGTTTCTCGGCTTCAGAGCTACTTTCTTGACAGTATTTTGAGTTAAACAGTTGTCACGACTTCAGTTCTAGCCTATAAAGTCAAATCTTGTGTGATTCCTCCATGGTAAGATAGCTGCCCGAGGTCGCAAATTTAGCAAGTACAAGAAATTTGAAAATTGTACTAATTTCACTGTAGTGCTTATGGTCGATGCCGTTTCTCGGCTTCAGAGCTATTTCTTGACTGTATTTTGAGTTAAGCAGTTGGCGCGAC
Organism: Merodon equestris; assembly: GCA_958301585.1. Classification (NCBI taxonomy): domain Eukaryota; kingdom Metazoa; phylum Arthropoda; class Insecta; order Diptera; family Syrphidae; genus Merodon; species Merodon equestris. The sequence goes on along the minus strand of OY284413.1, from coordinate 209,264,910 downwards.
TTCAGTTCTAGCCTATAAAGTCAAATCTTGTGTGATTCCTCAATGGTAACATAGCTGCCCGAAGTCGCAAAGTTAGCAAGTACAAGAAATTCGAAAATTGTACGTAATTTCACGGTAGTGCTTATGGTCGATGATGTTTCTGGGCTTCAGAGCTACTTCTTGACTGTATTTTGAGTTAAGCAGTTGGCGCGACTTCAGTTCTAGCCTATAAAGTCAAATCTTGTGTGATTCCTCCATGGTAACATAGCTGCCCGAGGTCGCAAACTTAGCAAGTACAAGAAATTTGAAAATTGTACGTAATTTCACATTAGTGCTTATGGTCGATCCCGTTTCTCGGCTTCAGAGCTACTTTCTTGACTGTATTTTGAGTCAAATCTTGTGTGGTTCCTCCATAGTAACATAGCTGCCCGAGGCCGCAAAGTTAGCAAGTACAAGAAATTCGAAAATTGTACGTAATTTCACGGTAGTGCTTATGGTCGATGCCGTTTCTGGGCTTCAGAGCTACTTCTTGACTGTATTTTGAGTTAAGCAGTTGGCGCGACTTCAGTTCTAGCCTATAAAGTCAAATCTTGTGTGATTCCTCAATGGTAACATAGCTGCACGAAGTCGCAAAGTTAGCAAGTTCAAGAAATTCGAAAATTGTACGTAATTTCACGGTAGTGCTTATGGTCGATGCCGTTTCTGGGCTTCAGAGCTACTTCTTGACTGTATTTTGAGTTAAGCAGTTGGCGCGACTTCAGTTCTAGCCTATAAAGTCAAATCTTGTGTGGTTCCTCAATGGTAACATAGCTGCCCGAAGTCGCAAAGTTAGCAAGTACAAGAAATTCGAAAATTTTACGTAATTTCACGGTAGTGCTTATGGTCGATGCCGTTTCTGGGCTTCAGAGCTACTTTCTTGACTGTATTTTGAGTTCAAAAGTTTCCGCGACTTGAGTTCTAGCCTATAAAGACAAATCTTGTCTGATTCCTCCATGGTAACATAGCTGCCCGAGGCCGCAAAGTTAGCAAGTACAAGAAATTTGAAAATTGTACGTAATTGCACAGTAGTGCTTATGGTCGATGCCGTTTCTCGGTTTCAGAGCTATTTCTTGACTGTATTTTGAGTTAAACAGTTGGCGCGACTTCAGTTCTAGCCTATAAAGTCAAATCTTGTGTGGTTCCTCCATGGCAACATAGCTGCCCGAGGCCGCAAAGTTAGCAAGTACAAGAAATTTTGAAAATTGTACGTAATTGCACAGCAGTGCTTATGGTCGATCACGTTTCTCGGCTTCAGAGCTACTTTCTTGACAGTATTTTGAGTTAAACAGTTGTCGCGACTTCAGTTCTAGCCTATAAAGTCAAATCTTGTGTGATTCCTCCATGGTAAGATAGCTGCCCGAGGTCGCAAAGTTAGCAAGTACAAGAAATTTGAAAATTGTACGTAATTGCACAGTAGTGCTTATGGTCAATGCCGTTTCTCGGTTTCAGAGCTATTTCTTGACTGTATTTTGAGTTAAACAGTTGGCGCGACTTCAGTTCTAGCCTATAAAGTCAAATCTTGTGTGGTTCCTCCATGGTAACATAGCTGCCCGAGGCCGCAAAGTTAGCAAGTACAAGAAATTTTGAAAATTGTACGTAATTGCACAGCAGTGCTTATGGTCGATCCCGTTTCTCGGCTTCAGAGCTACTTTCTTGACAGTATTTTGAGTTAAACAGTTGTCGCGACTTCAGTTCTAGCCTATAAAGTCAAATCTTGTGTGATTCCTCCATGGTAACATAGCTGCCCGAGGTCGCAAAGTTAGCAAGTACAAGAAATTTGAAAATTGTACTAATTTCACTGTAGTGCTTATGGTCGATGCCGTTTCTCGGCTTCAGAGCTACTTCTTGACTGTATTTTGAGTTAAGCAGTTGGCGCGACTTCAGTTCTAGCCTATAAAGTCAAATCTTGTGTGATTCCTCCATGGTAACATAGCTGCCCGAGGTCGCAAAGTTAGCAAGTACAAGAAATTTGAAAATTGTACGTAATTTCACGGTAGTGCATATGGTCGATGCCGTTTCTCGGCTTCAGAGCTATTTCTTGACTGTATTTTGAGTTAAGCAGTTGGCGCGACTTCAGTTCTAGCCTATAAAGTCAAATCTTGTGTGATTCCTCCATGGTAACATAGCTGCCCGAGGTCGCAAAGTTAGCAAGTACAAGAAATTTGAAAATTGTACTAATTTCACGGTAGTGCTTATGGTCGATGCCGTTTCTCGGCTTCAGAGCTACTTCTTGACTGTATTTTGAGTTAAGCAGTTGGCGCGACTTCAGTTCTAGCCTATAAAGTCAAATCTTGTGTGATTCCTCCATGGTAACATAGCTGCCCGAGGTCGCAAAGTTAGCAAGTACAAGAAATTTGAAAATTGTACGTAATTTCACGGTAGTGCATATGGTCGATGCCGTTTCTCGGCTTCAGAGCTATTTCTTGACTGTATTTTGAGTTAAGCAGTTGGCGCGACTTCAGTTCTAGCCTATAAAGTCAAATCTTGTGTGATTCCTCCATGGTAACATAGCTGCCCGAGGTCGCAAAGTTAGCAAGTACAAGAAATTTGAAAATTGTACTAATTTCACGGTAGTGCTTATGGTCGATGCCGTTTCTCGGCTTCAGAGCTACTTCTTGACTGTATTTTGAGTTAAGCAGTTGGCGCGACTTCAGTTCTAGCCTATAAAGTCAAATCTTGTGTGATTCCTCCATGGTAACATAGTTGCCCGAGGTCGCAAAGTTAGCAAGTACAAGAAATTTGAAAATTGCACGTAATTTCACGGTAGTGCTTATGGTCGATGCCGTTTCTCGGCTTCAGAGCTACTTCTTGACCTTATTTTGAGTTAAGCAGTTGGCGCGACTTCAGTTCTAGCCTATAAAGTCAAATCTTGTGTGGTTCCTCCATGGTAACATAGCTGCCCGAGGCCGCAAAATTAGCAAGTACAAGAAATTTGAAAATTGTACGTAATTTCACATTAGTGCTTATGGTCGATGCCGTTTCTCGGCTTCAGAGCTACTTCTTGACTGTATTTTGAGTTAAGCAGTTGGCGCGACTTCAGTTCTAGCCTATAAAGTCAAATCTTGTGTGATTCCTCCATGGTAACATAGCTGCCCGAGGCCGCAAAATTAGCAAGTACAAGAAATTTGAAAATTGTACGTAATTTCACGGTAGTGCATATGGTCGATGCCGTTTCTCGGCTTCAGAGCTATTTCTTGACTGTATTTTGAGTTAAGCAGTTGGCGCGACTTCAGTTCTAGCCTATAAAGTCAAATCTTGTGTGATTCCTCCATGGTAACATAGCTGCCCGAGGTCGCAAAGTTAGCAAGTACAAGAAATTTTAAAATTGTACGTAATTTCACGGTAGTGCTTATGGTCGATGCCGTTTCTCGGCTTCAGAGCTACTTCTTGACTGTATTTTGAGTTAAGCAGTTGGCGCGACTTCGGTTCTAGCCTATAAAGTCAAATCTTGTGTAATTCCTCCATGGTAACATAGCTGCCCGAGGCCGCAAAATTAGCAAGTACAAGAAATTTGAAAATTGTACGTAATTTCACATTAGTGCTTATGGTCGATCCCGTTTCTCGGCTTCAGAGCTACTTTCTTGACTGTATTTTGAGTTAAGAAGTTTCCGCGACTTGAGTTCTAGCCTATAAAGTCAAATCTTGTGTGATTCCTCCATGGTAACATAGCTGCCCCAGGCCGCAAAGTTAGCAAGTACAAGAAATTTGAAAATTGTACGTAATTGCACAGTAGTGCTTATGGTCGATGCCGTTTCTCGGTTTCAGAGCTATTTCTTGACTGTATTTTGAGTTAAGCAGTTGGCGCGACTTCAGTTCTAGCCTATAAAGTCAAATCTTGTGTGGTTCCTCCATGGTAACATAGCTGCCCGAGGCCGCAAAGTTAGCAAGTACAAGAAATTTGAAAATTGTACGTAATTGCACAGTAGTGCTTATGGTCGATTCCGTTTCTCGGTTTCAGAGCTATTTCTTGACCGTATTTTGAGTTAAGCAGTTGGCGCGACTTCAGTTCTAGCCTATAAAGTCAAATCTTGTGTGGTTCCTCCATGGTAACATAGCTGCCCGAGGTCGCAAAGTTAGCAAGTACAAGAAATCAGAAAATTGTACGTAATTTCACGGTAGTGCTTATGGTCGATGCCGTTTCTCGGCTTCAGAGCTACTTCTTGACTGTATTTTGAGTTAAGCAGTTGGCGCGACTTCAGTTCTAGCCTATAAAGTCAAATCTTGTGTGGTTCCTCCATGGTAACATAGCTGCCCGAGGTCGCAAAGTTAGCAAGTACAAGAAATTTGAAAATTGTACGTAATTTCACGGTAGTGCTTATGGTCGATGCCGTTTCTCGGCTTCAGAGCTACTTCTTGACTGTATTTTGAGTAAGGCAGTTGGCGCGACTTCAGTTCTAGCCTATAAAGTCAAATCTTGTGTGGTTCCTCCATGGTAACATAGCTGCCCGAGGCCGCAAAGTTAGCAAGTACAAGAAATTTGAAAATTGTACGTAATTTCACATTAGTGCTTATGGTCGATCCCGTTTCTCGGCTTCAGAGCTACTTTCTTGACTGTATTTTGAGTTAAGAAGTTTCCGCGACTTGAGTTCTAGCCTATAAAGTCAAATCTTGTGTGATTCCTCCATGGTAACATAGCTGCCCGAGGCCGCAAAGTTAGCAAGTACAAGAAATTTGAAAATTGTACGTAATTGCACAGTAGTGCTTATGGTCGATTCCGTTTCTCGGTTTCAGAGCTATTTCTTGACTGTATTTTGAGTTAAGCAGTTGGCGTGACTTCAGTTCTAGCCTATAAAGTCAAATCTTGTGTGGTTCCTCCATGGTAACATAGCTGCCCGAGGTCGCAAAATTAGCAAGTACAAGAAATTTGAAAATTGTACTAATTTCACGGTAGTGCTTATGGTCGATGCCGTTTCTTGGCTTCAGAGCTACTTCTTGACTGTATTTTGAGTTAAGTAGTTGGCGCGACTTCGGTTCTAGCCTATAAAGTCAAATCTTGTGTGGTTCCTCCATGGTAACATAGCTGCCCGAGGCCGCAAAGTTAGCAAGTACAAGAAATTTGAAAATTGTACGTAATTGCACAGTAGTGCTTATGGTCGATCCCGTTTCTCGGCTTCAGAGCTACTTCTTGACTGTATTTTGAGTTAGGCAGTTGGCGCGACTTCAGTTCTAGCCTATAAAGTCAAATCTTGTGTGGTTCCTCCATGGTAACAGAGCTGCCCGAGGCCGCAAAGTTAGCAAGTACAAGAAATTTGAAAATTGTACGTAATTGCACAGTAGTGCTTATGGTCGATGCCGTTTCTCGGCTTTAGAGCTACTTTCTTGATTGTATTTTGAGTTAGGCAGTTGGCGCGACTTCAGTTCTAGCCTATAAAGTCAAATCTTGTGTGGTTCCTCCATGGTAACATAGCTGCCCGAGGCCGCAAAGTTAGCAAGTACAAGAAATTTGAAAATTGTACGTAATTTAACGGTAGTGCATATGTTCGATGCCGTTTCTCGGCTTCAGAGCTATTTCTTGACTGTATTTTGAGTTAAGCAGTTGGCGCGACTTCAGTTCTAGCCTATAAAGTCAAATCTTGTGTGATTCCTCCATGGTAACATAGCTGCCCGAGGTCGCAAAGCTAGCAAGTACAAGAAATTTGAAAATTGTACGTAATTTCACGGTAGTGCTTATGGTCGATGCCGTTTCTCGGCTTCAGAGCTACTTCTTGACTGTATTTTGAGTTAAGCAGTTGGCGCGACTTCAGTTCTAGCCTATAAAGTCAAATCTTGTGTGGTTCCTCCATGGTAACATAGCTGCCCGAGGCCGCAAAGTTAGCAAGTACAAGAAATTTGAAAATTGTACGTAATTTCACATTAGTGCTTATGGTCGATCCCGTTTCTCGGCTTCAGAGCTACTTTCTTGACTGTATTTTGAGTTAAGAAGTTTCCGCGACTTGAGTCCTAGCCTATAAAGTCAAATCTTGTGTGATTCCTCCATGGTAACATAGCTGCCCGAGGCCGCAAAATTAGCAAGTACAAGAAATTTGAAAATTGTACGTAATTGCACAGTAGTGCTTATGGTCGATGCCGTTTCTCGGTTTCAGAGCTATTTCTTGACCGTATTTTGAGTTAAGCAGTTGGCGCGACTTCAGTTCTAGCCTATAAAGTCAAATCTTGTGTGGTTCCTCCATGGTAACATAGCTGCCCGAGGTCGCAAAGTTAGCAAGTACAAGAAATTTGAAAATTGTACTAATTTCACGGTAGTGCTTATGGTCGATGCCGTTTCTCGGCTTCAGAGCTACTTCTTGACTGTATTTTGAGTTAAGCAGTTGGCGCGACTTCAGTTCTAACCTATAAAGTCAAATCTTGTGTGGTTCCTCCATGGTAACATAGCTGCCCGAGGTCGCAAAGTTAGCAAGTACAAGAAATTTGAAAATTGTACGTAATTTCACGGTAGTGCTTATGGTCGATGCCGTTTCTCGGCTTCAGAGCTACTTCTTGACTGTATTTTGAGTAAGGCAGTTGGCGCGACTTCAGTTCTAGCCTATAAAGTCAAATCTTGTGTGGTTCCTCCATGGTAACATAGCTGCCCGAGGCCGCAAAGTTAGCAAGTACAAGAAATTTGAAAATTGTACGTAATTTCACATTAGTGCTTATGGTCGATCCCGTTTCTCGGCTTCAGAGCTACTTTCTTGACTGTATTTTGAGTTAAGAAGTTTCCGCGACTTGAGTTCTAGCCTATAAAGTCAAATCTTGTGTGATTCCTCCATGGTAACATAGCTGCCCGAGGCCGCAAAGTTAGCAAGTACAAGAAATTTGAAAATTGTACGTAATTGCACAGTAGTGCTTATGGTCGATTCCGTTTCTCGGTTTCAGAGCTATTTCTTGACTGTATTTTGAGTTAAGCAGTTGGCGTGACTTCAGTTCTAGCCTATAAAGTCAAATCTTGTGTGATTCCTCCATGGTAACATAGCTGCCCGAGGCCGCAAAGTTAGCAAGTACAAGAAATTTGAAAATTGTACGTAATTGCACAGTAGTGCTTATGGTCGATCCCGTTTCTCGGCTTCAGAGCTACTTTCTTGACTGTATTTTGAGTTAAACAGTTGCCGCGACTTCAGTTCTAGCCTATAAAGTCAAATCTTGTGTGATTCTTCCATGGTAACATAGCTGCCCGAGGCCGCAAAGTTAGCAAGTACAAGAAATTTGAAAATTGTACTAATTTCACGGTAGTGCTTATGGTCGATGCCGTTTCTCGGCTTCAGAGCTACTTCTTGACTGTATTTTGAGTTAAGCAGTTGGCGCGACTTCAGTTCTAGCCTATAAGGACAAATCTTGTGTGATTCCTCCATGGTAACATAGCTGCCCGAGGCCGCAAAGTTAGCAAGTACAAGAAATTTGAAAATTGTACGTAATTGCACAGTAGTGCTTATGGTCGATTCCGTTTCTCGGTTTCAGAGCTATTTCTTGACTGTATTTTGAGTTAAGCAGTTGGCGTGACTTCAGTTCTAGCCTATAAAGTCAAATCTTGTGTGATTCCTCCATGGTAACATAGCTGCCCGAGGCCGCAAAGTTAGCAAGTACAAGAAATTTGAAAATTGTACGTAATTGCACAGTAGTGCTTATGGTCGATCCCGTTTCTCGGCTTCAGAGCTACTTTCTCGACTGTATTTTGAGTTAAACAGTTGCCGCGACTTCAGTTCTAGCCTATAAAGTCAAATCTTGTGTGATTCCTCCATGGTAACATAGCTGCCCGAGGCCGCAAAGTTAGCAAGTACAAGAAATTTGAAAATTGTACGTAATTTCACGGTAGTGCATATGGTCGATGCCGTTTCTCGGTTTCAGAGCTATTTCTTGACTGTATTTTGAGTTAAGCAGTTGGCGCGATTTCAGTTCTAGCCTATAAAGTCAAATCTTGTGTGGTTCCTCCATGGTAACATAGCTGCCCGAGGCCGCAAAGTTAGCAAGTACAAGAAATTTGAAAATTGTACGTAATTTCACGGTAGTGCATATGGTCGATGCCGTTTCTCGGCTTCAGAGCTATTTCTTGACTGTATTTTGAGTTAAGCAGTTGGCGCGACTTCAGTTCTAGCCTATAAAGTCAAATCTTGTGTGGTTCCTCCATGGTAACATAGCTGCCCGAGGTCGCAAAATTAGCAAGTACAAGAAATTTGAAAATTGTACTAATTTCACGGTAGTGTTTATGGTCGATGCCGTTTCTCGGCTTCAGAGCTACTTCTTGACTGTATTTTGAGTTAAGTAGTTGGCGCGACTTCGGTTCTAGCCTATAAAGTCAAATCTTGTGTAATTCCTCCATGGTAACATAGCTGCCCGAGGCCGCAAAATTAGCAAGTACAAGAAATTTGAAAATTGTACGTAATTTCACATTAGTGCTTATGGTCGATCCCGTTTCTCGGCTTCAGAGCTACTTTCTTGACTGTATTTTGAGTTAAGAAGTTTCCGCGACTTGAGTTCTAGCCTATAAAGTCAAATCTTGTGTGATTCCTCCATGGTAACATAGCTGCCCGAGGCCGCAAAGTTAGCAAGTACAAGAAATTTGAAAATTGTACGTAATTGCACAGTAGTGCTTATGGTCGATGCCGTTTCTCGGTTTCAGAGCTATTTCTTGACTGTATTTTGAGTTAAGCAGTTGGCGCGACTTCAGTTCTAGCCTATAAAGTCAAATCTTGTGTGGTTCCTCCATGGTAACATAGCTGCCCGAGGTCGCAAAATTAGCAAGTACAAGAAATTTGAAAATTGTACTAATTTCACGGTAGTGCTTATGGTCGATGCCGTTTCTTGGCTTCAGAGCTACTTCTTGACTGTATTTTGAGTTAAGTAGTTGGCGCGACTTCGGTTCTAGCCTCTAAAGTCAAATCTTGTGTAATTCCTCCATGGTAACATAGCGGCCCGAGGCCGCAAAATTAGCAAGTACAAGAAATTTGGAAATTGTACGTAATTTCACATTAGTGCTTATGGTCGATCCCGTTTCTCGGCCTCAGAGCTACTTTCTTGACTGTATTTTGAGTTAAGAAGTTTCCGCGACTTGAGTTCTAGCCTATAAAGTCAAATCTTGTGTGATTCCTCCATGGTAACATAGCTGCCCGAGGCCGCAAAGTTAGCAAGTACAAGAAATTTGAAAATTGTACGTAATTGCACAGTAGTGCTTATGGTCGATGCCGTTTCTCGGTTTCAGAGCTATTTCTTGACTGTATTTTGAGTTAAGCAGTTGGCGCGACTTCAGTTCTAGCCTATAAAGTCAAATCTTGTGTGGTTCCTCCATGGTAACATAGCTGCCCGAGGCCGCAAAGTTAGCAAGTACAAGAAATTTGAAAATTGTACGTAATTGCACAGTAGTGCTTATGGTCGATTCCGTTTCTCGGCTTCAGAGCTACTTTCTTGACTGTATTTTGAGTTAAACAGTTGTCGCGACTTCAGTTCTAGCCTATAAAGTCAAATCTTGTGTGATTCCTCCATGGTAACATAGCTGCCCGAGGTCGCAAAATTAGCAAGTACAAGAAATTTGAAAATTGTACTAATTTCAAGGTAGTGCTTATGGTCGATGCCGTTTCTCGGCTTCAGAGCTACTTCTTGACTATATTTTGAGTTAAGCAGTTGGCGCGACTTCAGTTCTAGCCTATTAAGACAAATCTTGTGTGATTCCTCCATGGTAACATAGCTGCCCGAGGCCGCAAAGTTAGCAAGTACAAGAAATTTGAAAATTGTACGTAATTGCACAGTAGTGCTTATGGTCGATTCCGTTTCTCGGTTTCAGAGCTATTTCTTGACCGTATTTTGAGTTAAGCAGTTGGCGCGACTTCAGTTCTAGCCTATAAAGTCAAATCTTGTGTGGTTCCTCCATGGTAACATAGCTGCCCGAGGTCGCAAAGTTAGCAAGTACAAGAAATTTGAAAATTGTACGTAATTTCACGGTAGTGCTTATGGTCGATGCCGTTTCTCGGCTTCAGAGCTACTTCTTGACTGTATTTTGAGTTAAGCAGTTGGCGCGACTTCAGTTCTAGCCTATAAAGTCAAATCTTGTGTGGTTCCTCCATGGTAACATAGCTGCCCGAGGCCGCAAAGTTAGCAAGTACAAGAAATTTGAAAATTGTACGTAATTTCACATTAGTGCTTATGGTCGATCCCGTTTCTCGGCTTCAGAGCTACTTTCTTGACTGTATTTTGAGTTAAGAAGTTTCCACGACTTGAGTTCTAGCCTATAAAGTCAAATCTTGTGTGATTCCTCCATGGTAACATAGCTGCCCGAGGCCGCAAAGTTAGCAAGTACAAGAAATTTGAAAATTGTACGTAATTGCACAGTAGTGCTTATGGTCGATGCCGTTTCTCGGTTTCAGAGCTATTTCTTGACTGTATTTTGAGTTAAGCAGTTGGCGCGACTTCAGTTCTAGCCTATAAAGTCAAATCTTGTGTGGTTCCTCCATGGTAACATAGCTGCCCGAGGCCGCAAAGTTAGCAAGTACAAGAAATTTGAAAATTGTACGTAATTGCACAGTAGTGCTTATGGTCGATCCCGTTTCTCGGCTTCAGAGCTACTTTCTTGACTGTATTTTGAGTTAAACAGTTGTCGCGACTTCAGTTCTAGCCTATAAAGTCAAATCTTGTGTGATTCCTCCATGGTAACATAGCTGCCCGAGGTCGCAAAGTTAGCAAGTACAAGAAATTTGAAAATTGTACTAATTTCACGGTAGTGCTTATGGTCGATGCCGTTTCTCGGCTTCAGAGCTACTTCTTGACTGTATTTTGAGTTAAGCAGTTGGCGCGACTTCAGTTCTAGCCTATAAAGACAAATCTTGTGTGATTCCTCCATGGTAACATAGCTGCCCGAGGCCGCAAAATTAGCAAGTACAAGAAATTTGAAAATTGTACGTAATTGCACAGTAGTGCTTATGGTCGATTCCGTTTCTCGGTTTCAGAGCTATTTCTTGACTGTATTTTGAGTTAAGCAGTTGGCGTGACTTCAGTTCTAGCCTATAAAGTCAAATCTTGTGTGATTCCTCCATGGTAACATAGCTGCCCGAGGCCGCAAAGTTAGCAAGTACAAGAAATTTGAAAATTGTACGTAATTGCACAGTAGTGCTTATGGTCGATCCCGTTTCTCGGCTTCAGAGCTACTTTCTTGACTGTATTTTGAGTTAAACCGTTGCCGCGACTTCAGTTCTAGCCTATAAAGTCAAATCTTGTGTGATTCCTCCATGGTAACATAGCTGCCCGAGGCCGCAAAGTTAGCAAGTACAAGAAATTTCAAAATTGTACGTAATTTCACGGTAGTGCATATGGTCGATGCCGTTTCTCGGCTTCAGAGCTATTTCTTGACTGTATTTTGAGTTAAGCAGTTGGCGCGACTTCAGTTCTAGCCTATAAAGTCAAATCTTGTGTGATTCCTCCATGGTAACATAGCTGCCCGAGGCCGCAAAGTTAGCAAGTACAAGAAATTTGAAAATTGTACGTAATTTCACGGTAGTGCATATGGTCGATGCCGTTTCTCGGCTTCAGAGCTATTTCTTGACTGTATTTTGAGTTAAGCAGTTGGCGCGACTTCAGTTCTAGCCTATAAAGTCAAATCTTGTGTGGTTCCTCCATGGTAACATAGCTGCCCGAGGTCGCAAAATTAGCAAGTACAAGAAATTTGAAAATTGTACTAATTTCACGGTAGTGCTTATGGTCGATGCCGTTTCTCGGCTTCGGAGCTACTTCTGGACTGTATTTTGAGTTAAGCAGTTGGCGCGACTTCGGTTCTAGCCTATAAAGTCAAATCTTGTGTAATTCCTCCATGGTAACATAGCTGCCCGAGGCCGCAAAATTAGCAAGTACAAGAAAATTGAAAATTGTACGTAATTTCACATTAGTGCTTATGGTCGATCCCGTTTCTCGGCTTCAGAGCTACTTCTTGACTGTATTTTGAGTTAAGCAGTTGGCGCGACTTCAGTTCTAGCCTATAAAGTCAAATCTTGTGTGGTTCCTCCATAGTAACATAGCTGCCCGAGGTCGCAAAATTAGCAAGTACAAGAAATTTGAAAATTGTACTAATTTCACGGTAGTGCTTATGGTCGATGCCGTTTCTCGGCTTCAGAGCTACTTCTGGACTGTATTTTGAGTTAAGCAGTTGGCGCGACTTCGGTTCTAGCCTATAAAGTCAAATCTTGTGTAATTCCTCCATGGTAACATAGCTGCCCGAGGTCGCAAAGCTAGCAAGTACAAGAAATTTGAAAATTGTACGTAATTGCACAGTAGTGCTTATGGTCGATTCCGTTTCTCGGTTTCAGAGCTATTTCTTGACCGTATTTTGAGTTAAGCAGTTGGCGCGACTTCAGTTCTAGCCTATAAAGTCAAATCTTGTGTGATTCCTCCATGGTAACATAGCTGCCCGAGGCCGCAAAGTTAGCAAGTACAAGAAATTTGAAAATTGTACGTAATTTCACATTAGTGCTTATGGTCGATCCCGTTTCTCGGCTTCAGAGCTACTTTCTTGACTGTATTTTGAGTTAGGCAGTTGGCGCGACTTCAGTTCTAGCCTATAAAGTCAAATCTTGTGTGGTTCCTCCATGGTAACAGAGCTGCCCGAGGCCGCAAAGTTAGCAAGTACAAGAAATTTGAAAATTGTACGTAATTGCACAGTAGTGCTTATGGTCGAGGCCGTTTCTCGGCTTCAGAGCTACTTTCTTGATTGTATTTTGAGTTAGGCAGTTGGCGCGACTTCAGTTCTAGCCTATAAAGTCAAATCTTGTGTGGTTCCTCCATGGTAACATAGCTGCCCGAGGCCGCAAAGTTAGCAAGTACAAGAAATTTGAAAATTGTACGTAATTTAACGGTAGTGCATATGGTCGATGCCGTTTCTCGGCTTCAGAGCTATTTCTTGACTGTATTTTGAGTTAAGCAGTTGGCGCGACTTCAGTTCTAGCCTATAAAGTCGAATCTTGTGTGATTCCTCCATGGTAACATAGCTGCCCGAGGTCGCAAAGCTAGCAAGTACAAGAAATTTGAAAATTGTACGTAATTTCACGGTAGTGCTTATGGTCGATGCCGTTTCTCGGCTTCAGAGCTACTTCTTGACTGTATTTTGAGTTAAGCAGTTGGCGCGACTTCAGTTCTAGCCTATAAAGTCAAATCTTGTGTGGTTCCTCCATGGTAACATAGCTGCCCGAGGCCGCAAAGTTAGCAAGTACAAGAAATTTGAAAATTGTACGTAATTTCACATTAGTGCTTATGGTCGATCCCGTTTCTCGGCTTCAGAGCTACTTTCTTGACTGTATTTTGAGTTAAGAAGTTTCCGCGACTTGAGTCCTAGCCTATAAAGTCAAATCTTGTGTGATTCCTCCATGGTAACATAGCTGCCCGAGGCCGCAAAGTTAGCAAGTACAAGAAATTTGAAAATTGTACGCAATTGCACAGTAGTGCTTATGGTCGATGCCGTTTCTCGGTTTCAGAGCTATTTCTTGACCGTATTTTGAGTTAAGCAGTTGGCGCGACTTCAGTTCTAGCCTATAAAGTCAAATCTTGTGTGGTTCCTCCATGGTAACATAGCTGCCCGAGGTCGCAAAGTTAGCAAGTACAAGAAATTTGAAAATTGTACTAATTTCACGGTAGTGCTTATGGTCGATGCCGTTTCTCGGCTTCAGAGCTACTTCTTGACTGTATTTTGAGTTAAGCAGTTGGCGCGACTTCAGTTCTAGCCTATAAAGACAAATCTTGTGTGATTCCTCCATGGTAACATAGCTGCCCGAGGCCGCAAAGTTAGCAAGTACAAGAAATTTGAAAATTGTACGTAATTGCACAATAGTGCTTATGGTCGATTCCGTTTCTCGGTTTCAGAGCTATTTCTTGACCGTATTTTGAGTTAAGCAGTTGGCGCGACTTCAGTTCTAACCTATAAAGTCAAATCTTGTGTGGTTCCTCCATGGTAACATAGCTGCCCGAGGTCGCAAAGTTAGCAAGTACAAGAAATTTGAAAATTGTACGTAATTTCACGGTAGTGCTTATGGTCGATGCCGTTTCTCGGCTTCAGAGCTACTTCTTGACTGTATTTTGAGTTAAGCAGTTGGCGCGGCTTCAGTTCTAGCCTATAAAGTCAAATCTTGTGTGGTCCCTCCATGGTAACATAGCTGCCCGAGGCCGCAAAGTTAGCAAGTACAAGAAATTTGAAAATTGTACGTAATTTCACATTAGTGCTTATGGTCGATCCCGTTTCTCGGCTTCAGAGCTACTTTCTTGACTGTATTTTGAGTTAAGAAGTTTCCGCGACTTGAGTTCTAGCCTATAAAGTCAAATCTTGTGTGATTCCTCCATGGTAACATAGCTGCCCGAGGCCGCAAAGTTAGCAAGTACAAGAAATTTGAAAATTGTACGTAATTGCACAGTAGTGCTTATGGTCGATGCCGTTTCTCGGTTTCAGAGCTATTTCTTGGCTGTATTTTGAGTTAAGCAGTTGGCGCGACTTCAGTTCTAGCCTACAAAGTCAAATCTTGTGTGGTTCCTCCATGGTAACATAGCTGCCCGAGGCCGCAAAGTTAGCAAGTACAAGAAATTTGAAAATTGTACTAATTTCACGGTAGTGCTTATGGTCGATGCCGTTTCTCGGCTTCAGAGCTACTTCTTGACTGTATTTTGAGTTAAGCAGTTGGCGCGACTTCAGTTCTAGCCTATAAAGTCAAATCTTGTGTGGTTCCTCCATGGTAACATAGCTGCCCGAGGTCGCAAAGTTAGCAAGTACAAGAAATTTGAAAATTGTACGTAATTTCACGGTAGTGCTTATGGTCGATGCCGTTTCTCGGCTTCAGAGCTACTTCTTGACTGTATTTTGAGTTAAGCAGTTGGCGCGGCTTCAGTTCTAGCCTATAAAGTCAAATCTTGTGTGGTCCCTCCATGGTAACATAGCTGCCCGAGGCCGCAAAGTTAGCAAGTACAAGAAATTTGAAAATTGTACGTAATTTCACATTAGTGCTTATGGTCGATCCCGTTTCTCGGCTTCAGAGCTACTTTCTTGACTGTATTTTGAGTTAAGAAGTTTCCGCGACTTGAGTTCTAGCCTATAAAGTCAAATCTTGTGTGATTCCTCCATGGTAACATAGCTGCCCGAGGCCGCAAAGTTAGCAAGTACAAGAAATTTGAAAATTGTACTAATTTCAAGGTAGTGCTTATGGTCGATGCCGTTTCTCGGTTTCAGAGCTATTTCTTGACCGTATTTTGAGTTAAGCAGTTGGCGCGACTTCAGTTCTAGCCTATAAAGTCAAATCTTGTGTGGTTCCTCCATGGTAACATAGCTGCCCGAGGTCGCAAAGTTAGCAAGTACAAGAAATTTGAAAATTGTACTAATTTCACGGTAGTGCTTATGGTCGATGCCGTTTCTCGGCTTCAGAGCTACTTCTTGACTGTATTTTGAGTTAAGCAGTTGGCGCGACTTCAGTTCTAGCCTATAAAGACAAATCTTGTGTGATTCCTCCATGGTAACATAGCTGCCCGAGGCCGCAAAGTTAGCAAGTACAAGAAATTTGAAAATTGTACGTAATTGCACAATAGTGCTTATGGTCGATTCCGTTTCTCGGTTTCAGAGCTATTTCTTGACCGTATTTTGAGTTAAGCAGTTGGCGCGACTTCAGTTCTAACCTATAAAGTCAAATCTTGTGTGGTTCCTCCATGGTAACATAGCTGCCCGAGGTCGCAAAGTTAGCAAGTACAAGAAATTTGAAAATTGTACGTAATTTCACGGTAGTGCTTATGGTCGATGCCGTTTCTCGGCTTCAGAGCTACTTCTTGACTGTATTTTGAGTTAAGCAGTTGGCGCGGCTTCAGTTCTAGCCTATAAAGTCAAATCTTGTGTGGTCCCTCCATGGTAACATAGCTGCCCGAGGCCGCAAAGTTAGCAAGTACAAGAAATTTGAAAATTGTACGTAATTTCACATTAGTGCTTATGGTCGATCCCGTTTCTCGGCTTCAGAGCTACTTTCTTGACTGTATTTTGAGTTAAGAAGTTTCCGCGACTTGAGTTCTAGCCTATAAAGTCAAATCTTGTGTGATTCCTCCATGGTAACATAGCTGCCCGAGGCCGCAAAGTTAGCAAGTACAAGAAATTTGAAAATTGTACGTAATTGCACAGTAGTGCTTATGGTCGATGCCGTTTCTCGGTTTCAGAGCTATTTCTTGGCTGTATTTTGAGTTAAGCAGTTGGCGCGACTTCAGTTCTAGCCTACAAAGTCAAATCTTGTGTGGTTCCTCCATGGTAACATAGCTGCCCGAGGCCGCAAAGTTAGCAAGTACAAGAAATTTGAAAATTGTACTAATTTCACGGTAGTGCTTATGGTCGATGCCGTTTCTCGGCTTCAGAGCTACTTCTTGACTGTATTTTGAGTTAAGCAGTTGGCGCGACTTCAGTTCTAGCCTATAAAGACAAATCTTGTGTGATTCCTCCATGGTAACATAGCTGCCCGAGGCCGCAAAGTTAGCAAGTACAAGAAATTTGAAAATTGTACGTAATTGCACAGTAGTGCTTATGGTCGATTCCGTTTCTCGGTTTCAGAGCTATTTCTTGACTGTATTTTGAGTTAAGCAGTTGGCGTGACTTCAGTTCTAGCCTATAAAGTCAAATCTTGTGTGATTCCTCCATGGTAACATAGCTGCCCGAGGCCGCAAAGTTAGCAAGTACAAGAAATTTGAAAATTGTACGTAATTGCACAGTAGTGCTTATGGTCGATCCCGTTTCTCGGCTTCAGAGCTACTTTCTTGACTGTATTTTGAGTTAAACAGTTGCCGCGACTTCAGTTCTAGCCTATAAAGTCAAATCTTGTGTGATTCCTCCATGGTAACATAGCTGCCCGAGGCCGCAAAGTTAGCAAGTACAAGAAATTTCAAAATTGTACGTAATTTCACTGTAGTGCAAATGGTCGATGCCGTTTCTCGGCTTCAGAGCTATTTCTTGACTGTATTTTGAGTTAAGCAGTTGGCGCGACTTCAGTTCTAGCCTATAAAGTCAAATCTTGTGTGGTTCCTCCATGGTAACATAGCTGCCCGAGGCCGCAAAGTTAGCAAGTACAAGAAATTTGAAAATTGTACGTAATTTCACGGTAGTGCATATGGTCGATGCCGTTTCTCGGCTTCAGAGCTATTTCTTGACTGTATTTTGAGTTAAGCAGTTGGCGCGACTTCAGTTCTAGCCTATAAAGTCAAATCTTGTGTGGTTCCTCCATGGTAACATAGCTGCCCGAGGTCGCAAAATTAGCAAGTACAAGAAATTTGAAAATTGTACTAATTTCACGGTAGTGCTTATGGTCGATGCCGTTTCTCGGCTTCAGAGCTACTTCTTGACTGTATTTTGAGTTAAGCAGTTGGCGCGACTTCAGTTCTAGCCTATAAAGTCAAATCTTGTGTGGTTCCTCCATGGTAACATAGCTGCCCGAGGTCGCAAAGTTAGCAAGTACAAGAAATTTGAAAATTGTACGTAATTTCACGGTAGTGCTTATGGTCGATGCCGTTTCTCGGCTTCAGAGCTACTTCTTGACTGTATTTTGAGTTAAGCAGTTGGCGCGGCTTCAGTTCTAGCCTATAAAGTCAAATCTTGTGTGGTCCCTCCATGGTAACATAGCTGCCCGAGGCCGCAAAGTTAGCAAGTACAAGAAATTTGAAAATTGTACGTAATTTCACATTAGTGCTTATGGTCGATCCCGTTTCTCGGCTTCAGAGCTACTTTCTTGACTGTATTTTGAGTTAAGAAGTTTCCGCGACTTGAGTTCTAGCCTATAAAGTCAAATCTTGTGTGATTCCTCCATGGTAACATAGCTGCCCGAGGCCGCAAAGTTAGCAAGTACAAGAAATTTGAAAATTGTACTAATTTCAAGGTAGTGCTTATGGTCGATGCCGTTTCTCGGTTTCAGAGCTATTTCTTGACCGTATTTTGAGTTAAGCAGTTGGCGCGACTTCAGTTCTAGCCTATAAAGTCAAATCTTGTGTGGTTCCTCCATGGTAACATAGCTGCCCGAGGTCGCAAAGTTAGCAAGTACAAGAAATTTGAAAATTGTACTAATTTCACGGTAGTGCTTATGGTCGATGCCGTTTCTCGGCTTCAGAGCTACTTCTTGACTGTATTTTGAGTTAAGCAGTTGGCGCGACTTCAGTTCTAGCCTATAAAGACAAATCTTGTGTGATTCCTCCATGGTAACATAGCTGCCCGAGGCCGCAAAGTTAGCAAGTACAAGAAATTTGAAAATTGTACGTAATTGCACAATAGTGCTTATGGTCGATTCCGTTTCTCGGTTTCAGAGCTATTTCTTGACCGTATTTTGAGTTAAGCAGTTGGCGCGACTTCAGTTCTAACCTATAAAGTCAAATCTTGTGTGGTTCCTCCATGGTAACATAGCTGCCCGAGGTCGCAAAGTTAGCAAGTACAAGAAATTTGAAAATTGTACGTAATTTCACGGTAGTGCTTATGGTCGATGCCGTTTCTCGGCTTCAGAGCTACTTCTTGACTGTATTTTGAGTTAAGCAGTTGGCGCGGCTTCAGTTCTAGCCTATAAAGTCAAATCTTGTGTGGTCCCTCCATGGTAACATAGCTGCCCGAGGCCGCAAAGTTAGCAAGTACAAGAAATTTGAAAATTGTACGTAATTTCACATTAGTGCTTATGGTCGATCCCGTTTCTCGGCTTCAGAGCTACTTTCTTGACTGTATTTTGAGTTAAGAAGTTTCCGCGACTTGAGTTCTAGCCTATAAAGTCAAATCTTGTGTGATTCCTCCATGGTAACATAGCTGCCCGAGGCCGCAAAGTTAGCAAGTACAAGAAATTTGAAAATTGTACGTAATTGCACAGTAGTGCTTATGGTCGATGCCGTTTCTCGGTTTCAGAGCTATTTCTTGGCTGTATTTTGAGTTAAGCAGTTGGCGCGACTTCAGTTCTAGCCTACAAAGTCAAATCTTGTGTGGTTCCTCCATGGTAACATAGCTGCCCGAGGCCGCAAAGTTAGCAAGTACAAGAAATTTGAAAATTGTACTAATTTCACGGTAGTGCTTATGGTCGATGCCGTTTCTCGGCTTCAGAGCTACTTCTTGACTGTATTTTGAGTTAAGCAGTTGGCGCGACTTCAGTTCTAGCCTATAAAGACAAATCTTGTGTGATTCCTCCATGGTAACATAGCTGCCCGAGGCCGCAAAGTTAGCAAGTACAAGAAATTTGAAAATTGTACGTAATTGCACAGTAGTGCTTATGGTCGATTCCGTTTCTCGGTTTCAGAGCTATTTCTTGACTGAATTTTGAGTTAAGCAGTTGGCGTGACTTCAGTTCTAGCCTATAAAGTCAAATCTTGTGTGATTCCTCCATGGTAACATAGCTGCCCGAGGCCGCAAAGTTAGCAAGTACAAGAAATTTGAAAATTGTACGTAATTGCACAGTAGTGCTTATGGTCGATCCCGTTTCTCGGCTTCAGAGCTACTTTCTTGACTGTATTTTGAGTTAAACAGTTGGCGCGACTTCAGTTCTAGCCTACAAAGTCAAATCTTGTGTGGTTCCTCCATGGTAACATAGCTGCCCGAGGCCGCAAAGTTAGCAAGTACAAGAAATTTGAAAATTGTACTAATTTCACGGTAGTGCTTATGGTCGATGCCGTTTCTCGGCTTCAGAGCTACTTCTTGACTGTATTTTGAGTTAAGCAGTTGGCGCGACTTCAGTTCTAGCCTATAAAGTCAAATCTTGTGTGGTTCCTCCATGGTAACATAGCTGCCCGAGGTCGCAAAGTTAGCAAGTACAAGAAATTTGAAAATTGTACGTAATTTCACGGTAGTGCTTATGGTCGATGCCGTTTCTCGGCTTCAGAGCTACTTCTTGACTGTATTTTGAGTTAAGCAGTTGGCGCGGCTTCAGTTCTAGCCTATAAAGTCAAATCTTGTGTGGTCCCTCCATGGTAACATAGCTGCCCGAGGCCGCAAAGTTAGCAAGTACAAGAAATTTGAAAATTGTACGTAATTTCACATTAGTGCTTATGGTCGATCCCGTTTCTCGGCTTCAGAGCTACTTTCTTGACTGTATTTTGAGTTAAGAAGTTTCCGCGACTTGAGTTCTAGCCTATAAAGTCAAATCTTGTGTGATTCCTCCATGGTAACATAGCTGCCCGAGGCCGCAAAGTTAGCAAGTACAAGAAATTTGAAAATTGTACTAATTTCAAGGTAGTGCTTATGGTCGATGCCGTTTCTCGGTTTCAGAGCTATTTCTTGACCGTATTTTGAGTTAAGCAGTTGGCGCGACTTCAGTTCTAGCCTATAAAGTCAAATCTTGTGTGGTTCCTCCATGGTAACATAGCTGCCCGAGGTCGCAAAGTTAGCAAGTACAAGAAATTTGAAAATTGTACTAATTTCACGGTAGTGCTTATGGTCGATGCCGTTTCTCGGCTTCAGAGCTACTTCTTGACTGTATTTTGAGTTAAGCAGTTGGCGCGACTTCAGTTCTAGCCTATAAAGACAAATCTTGTGTGATTCCTCCATGGTAACATAGCTGCCCGAGGCCGCAAAGTTAGCAAGTACAAGAAATTTGAAAATTGTACGTAATTGCACAATAGTGCTTATGGTCGATTCCGTTTCTCGGTTTCAGAGCTATTTCTTGACCGTATTTTGAGTTAAGCAGTTGGCGCGACTTCAGTTCTAACCTATAAAGTCAAATCTTGTGTGGTTCCTCCATGGTAACATAGCTGCCCGAGGTCGCAAAGTTAGCAAGTACAAGAAATTTGAAAATTGTACGTAATTTCACGGTAGTGCTTATGGTCGATGCCGTTTCTCGGCTTCAGAGCTACTTCTTGACTGTATTTTGAGTTAAGCAGTTGGCGCGGCTTCAGTTCTAGCCTATAAAGTCAAATCTTGTGTGGTCCCTCCATGGTAACATAGCTGCCCGAGGCCGCAAAGTTAGCAAGTACAAGAAATTTGAAAATTGTACGTAATTTCACATTAGTGCTTATGGTCGATCCCGTTTCTCGGCTTCAGAGCTACTTTCTTGACTGTATTTTGAGTTAAGAAGTTTCCGCGACTTGAGTTCTAGCCTATAAAGTCAAATCTTGTGTGATTCCTCCATGGTAACATAGCTGCCCGAGGCCGCAAAGTTAGCAAGTACAAGAAATTTGAAAATTGTACGTAATTGCACAGTAGTGCTTATGGTCGATGCCGTTTCTCGGTTTCAGAGCTATTTCTTGGCTGTATTTTGAGTTAAGCAGTTGGCGCGACTTCAGTTCTAGCCTACAAAGTCAAATCTTGTGTGGTTCCTCCATGGTAACATAGCTGCCCGAGGCCGCAAAGTTAGCAAGTACAAGAAATTTGAAAATTGTACTAATTTCACGGTAGTGCTTATGGTCGATGCCGTTTCTCGGCTTCAGAGCTACTTCTTGACTGTATTTTGAGTTAAGCAGTTGGCGCGACTTCAGTTCTAGCCTATAAAGACAAATCTTGTGTGATTCCTCCATGGTAACATAGCTGCCCGAGGCCGCAAAGTTAGCAAGTACAAGAAATTTGAAAATTGTACGTAATTGCACAGTAGTGCTTATGGTCGATTCCGTTTCTCGGTTTCAGAGCTATTTCTTGACTGTATTTTGAGTTAAGCAGTTGGCGTGACTTCAGTTCTAGCCTATAAAGTCAAATCTTGTGTGATTCCTCCATGGTAACATAGCTGCCCGAGGCCGCAAAGTTAGCAAGTACAAGAAATTTGAAAATTGTACGTAATTGCACAGTAGTGCTTATGGTCGATTCCGTTTCTCGGTTTCAGAGCTATTTCTTGACTGTATTTTGAGTTAAGCAGTTGGCGCGACTTCAGTTCTAGCCTATAAAGTCAAATCTTGTGTGGTTCCTCCATGGTAACATAGCTGCCCGAGGCCGCAAAGTTAGCAAGTACAAGAAATTTGAAAATTGTACGTAATTGCACAGTAGTGCTTATGGTCGATTCCGTTTCTCGGCTTCAGAGCTACTTTCTTGACTGTATTTTGAGTTAAACAGTTGTCGCGACTTCAGTTCTAGCCTATAAAGTCAAATCTTGTGTGATTCCTCCATGGTAACATAGCTGCCCGAGGTCGCAAAGTTAGCAAGTACAAGAAATTTGAAAATTGTACTAATTTCACGGTAGTGCTTATGGTCGATGCCGTTTCTCGGCTTCAGAGCTACTTCTTGACTGTATTTTGAGTTAAGCAGTTGGCGCGACTTCAGTTCTAGCCTATAAAGACAAATCTTGTGTGATTCCTCCATGGTAACATAGCTGCCCGAGGCCGCAAAGTTAGCAAGTACAAGAAATTTGAAAATTGTACGTAATTGCACAGTAGTGCTTATGGTCGATTCCGTTTCTCGGTTTCAGAGCTATTTCTTGACCGTATTTTGAGTTAAGCTGTTGGCGCGACTTCAGTTCTAGCCTATAAAGTCAAATCTTGTGTGGTTCCTCCATGGTAACATAGCTGCCCGAGGTCGCAAACTTAGCAAGTACAAGAAATTTGAAAATTGTACGTAATTTCACGGTAGTGCTTATGGTCGATGCCGTTTCTCGGCTTCAGAGCTACTTCTTGGCTGTATTTTGAGTTAAGCAGTTGGCGCGACTTCAGTTCTAGCCTATAAAGTCAAATCTTGTGTGGTTCCTCCATGGTAACATAGCTGCCCGAGGTCGCAAAGTTAGCAAGTACAAGAAATTTGAAAATTGTACGTAATTTCACGGTAGTGCTTATGGTCGATGCCGTTTCTCGGCTTCAGAGCTACTTCTTGACTGTATTTTGAGTTAAGCAGTTGGCGCGACTTCAGTTCTAGCCTATAAAGTCAAATCTTGTGTGGTTCCTCCATGGTAACATAGCTGCCCGAGGCCGCAAAGTTAGCAAGTACAAGAAATTTGAAAATTGTACGTAATTTCACATTAGTGCTTATGGTCGATCCCGTTTCTCGGCTTCAGAGCTACTTTCTTGACTGTATTTTGAGTTAAGAAGTTTCCGCGACTTGAGTTCTAGCCTATAAAGTCAAATCTTGTGTGATTCCTCCATGGTAACATAGCTGCCCGAGGCCGCAAAGTTAGCAAGTACAAGAAATTTGAAAATTGTACGTAATTGCACAGTAGTGCTTATGGTCGATGCCGTTTCTCGGTTTCAGAGCTATTTCTTGACTGTATTTTGAGTTAAGCAGTTGGCGCGACTTCAGTTCTAGCCTACAAAGTCAAATCTTGTGTGGTTCCTCCATGGTAACATAGCTGCCCGAGGCCGCAAAGTTAGCAAGTACAAGAAATTTGAAAATTGTACTAATTTCACGGTAGTGCTTATGGTCGATGCCGTTTCTCGGCTTCAGAGCTACTTCTTGACTGTATTTTGAGTTAAGCAGTTGGCGCGACTTCAGTTCTAGCCTATAAAGACAAATCTTGTGTGATTCCTCCATGGTAACATAGCTGCCCGAGGCCGCAAAGTTAGCAAGTACAAGAAATTTGAAAATTGTACGTAATTGCACAGTAGTGCTTATGGTCGATTCCGTTTCTCGGTTTCAGAGCTATTTCTTGACTGTATTTTGAGTTAAGCAGTTGGCGTGACTTCAGTTCTAGCCTATAAAGTCAAATCTTGTGTGATTCCTCCATGGTAACATAGCTGCCCGAGGCCGCAAAGTTAGCAAGTACAAGAAATTTGAAAATTGTACGTAATTGCACAGTAGTGCTTATGGTCGATCCCGTTTCTCGGCTTCAGAGCTACTTTCTTGACTGTATTTTGAGTTAAACAGTTGCCGCGACTTCAGTTCTAGCCTATAAAGTCAAATCTTGTGTGATTCCTCCATGGTAACATAGCTGCCCGAGGCCGCAAAGTTAGCAAGTACAAGAAATTTCAAAATTGTACGTAATTTCACGGTAGTGCATATGGTCGATGCCGTTTCTCGGCTTCAGAGCTATTTCTTGACTGTATTTTGAGTTAAGCAGTTGGCGCGACTTCAGTTCTAGCCTATAAAGTCAAATCTTGTGTGGTTCCTCCATGGTAACATAGCTGCCCGAGGCCGCAAAGTTAGCAAGTACAAGAAATTTGAAAATTGTACGTAATTTCACGGTAGTGCATATGGTCGATGCCGTTTCTCGGCTTCAGAGCTGTTTCTTGACTGTATTTTGAGTTAAGCAGTTGGCGCGACTTCAGTTCTAGCCTATAAAGTCAAATCTTGTGTGGTTCCTCCATGGTAACATAGCTGCCCGAGGTCGCAAAATTAGCAAGTACAAGAAATTTGAAAATTGTACTAATTTCACGGTAGTGCTTATGGTCGATGCCGTTTCTCGGCTTCAGAGCTACTTCTTGACTGTATTTTGAGTTAAGCAGTTGGCGCGACTTCGGTTCTAGCCTATAAAGTCAAATCTTGTGTAATTCCTCCATGGTAACATAGCTGCCCGAGGCCGCAAAATTAGCAAGTACAAGAAATTTGAAAATTGTACGTAATTTCACATTAGTGCTTATGGTCGATCCCGTTTCTCGGCTTCAGAGCTACTTTCTTGACTTTATTTTGAGTTAAGAAGTTTCCGCGACTTGAGTTCTAGCCTATAAAGTCAAATCTTGTGTGATTCCTCCATGGTAACATAGCTGCCCGAGGCCGCAAAGTTAGCAAGTACAAGAAATTTGAAAATTGTACGTAATTGCACAGTAGTGCTTATGGTCGATGCCGTTTCTCGGTTTCAGAGCTATTTCTTGACTGTATTTTGAGTTAAGCAGTTGGCGCGACTTCAGTTCTAGCCTATAAAGTCAAATCTTGTGTGGTTCCTCCATGGTAACATAGCTGCCCGAGGTCGCAAAATTAGCAAGTACAAGAAATTTGAAAATTGTACGTAATTGCACAGTAGTGCTTATGGTCGATTCCGTTTCTCGGCTTCAGAGCTACTTTCTTGACTGTATTTTGAGTTAAACAGTTGTCGCGACTTCAGTTCTAGCCTATAAAGTCAAATCTTGTGTGGTTCCTCCATGGTAACATAGCTGCCCGAGGCCGCAAAGTTAGCAAGTACAAGAAATTTGAAAATTGTACTAATTTCAAGGTAGTGCTTATGGTCGATTCCGTTTCTCGGTTTCAGAGCTATTTCTTGACCGTATTTTGAGTTAAGCAGTTGGCGCGACTTCAGTTCTAGCCTATAAAGTCAAATCTTGTGTGGTTCCTCCATGGTAACATAGCTGCCCGAGGTCGCAAAGTTAGCAAGTACAAGAAATTAGAAAATTGTACGTAATTTCACGGTAGTGCTTATGGTCGATGCCGTTTCTCGGCTTCAGAGCTACTTCTTGACTGTATTTTGAGTTAAGCAGTTGGCGCGACTTCAGTCCTAGCCTATAAAGTCAAATCTTGTGTGGTTCCTCCATGGTAACATAGCTGCCCGAGGTCGCAAAATTAGCAAGTACAAGAAATTTGAAAATTGTACGTAATTGCACAGTAGTGCTTATGGTCGATTCCGTTTCTCGGCTTCAGAGCTACTTCTTGACTGTATTTTGAGTTAAGCAGTTGGCGCGACTTCAGTTCTAGCCTATAAAGACAAATCTTGTGTGATTCCTCCATGGTAACATAGCTGCCCGAGGCCGCAAAGTTAGCAAGTACAAGAAATTTGAAAATTGTACGTAATTGCACAGTAGTGCTTATGGTCGATTCCGTTTCTCGGTTTCAGAGCTACTTCTTGACTGTATTTTGAGTTAAGCAGTTGGCGCGACTTCAGTTCTAGCCTATAAAGACAAATCTTGTGTGATTCCTCCATGGTAACATAGCTGCCCGAGGTCGCAAAATTAGCAAGTACAAGAAATTTGAAAATTGTACTAATTTCACGGTAGTGCTTATGGTCGATGCCGTTTCTCGGCTTCAGAGCTACTTCTTGACTGTATTTTGAGTTAAGCAGTTGGCGCGACTTCGGTTCTAGCCTATAAAGTCAAATCTTGTGTAATTCCTCCATGGTAACATAGCTGCCCGAGGCCGCAAAATTAGCAAGTACAAGAAATTTGAAAATTGTACGTAATTTCACATTAGTGCTTATGGTCGATCCCGTTTCTCGGCTTCTGAGCTACTTTCTTGACTTTATTTTGAGTTAAGAAGTTTCCGCGACTTGAGTTCTAGCCTATAAAGTCAAATCTTGTGTGATTCCTCCATGGTAACATAGCTGCCCGAGGCCGCAAAGTTAGCAAGTACAAGAAATTTGAAAATTGTACGTAATTGCACAGTAGTGCTTATGGTCGATGCCGTTTCTCGGTTTCAGAGCTATTTCTTGACTGTATTTTGAGTTAAGCAGTTGGCGCGACTTCAGTTCTAGCCTATAAAGTCAAATCTTGTGTGGTTCCTCCATGGTAACATAGCTGCCCGAGGTCGCAAAATTAGCAAGTACAAGAAATTTGAAAATTGTACGTAATTGCACAGTAGTGCTTATGGTCGATTCCGTTTCTCGGCTTCAGAGCTACTTTCTTGACTGTATTTTGAGTTAAACAGTTGTCGCGACTTCAGTTCTAGCCTATAAAGTCAAATCTTGTGTGGTTCCTCCATGGTAACATAGCTGCCCGAGGCCGCAAAGTTAGCAAGTACAAGAAATTTGAAAATTGTACTAATTTCACGGTAGTGCTTATGGTCGATGCCGTTTCTCGGCTTCAGAGCTACTTCTTGACTGTATTTTGAGTTAAGCAGTTGGCGCGACTTCGGTTCTAGCCTATAAAGTCAAATCTTGTGTAATTCCTCCATGGTAACATAGCTGCCCGAGGCCGCAAAATTAGCAAGTACAAGAAATTTGAAAATTGTACGTAATTTCACATTAGTGCTTATGGTCGATCCCGTTTCTCGGCTTCAGAGCTACTTTCTTGACTTTATTTTGAGTTAAGAAGTTTCCGCGACTTGAGTTCTAGCCTATAAAGTCAAATCTTGTGTGATTCCTCCATGGTAACATAGCTGCCCGAGGCCGCAAAGTTAGCAAGTACAAGAAATTTGAAAATTGTACGTAATTGCACAGTAGTGCTTATGGTCGATGCCGTTTCTCGGTTTCAGAGCTATTTCTTGACTGTATTTTGAGTTAAGCAGTTGGCGCGACTTCAGTTCTAGCCTATAAAGTCAAATCTTGTGTGGTTCCTCCATGGTAACATAGCTGCCCGAGGTCGCAAAATTAGCAAGTACAAGAAATTTGAAAATTGTACGTAATTGCACAGTAGTGCTTATGGTCGATTCCGTTTCTCGGCTTCAGAGCTACTTTCTTGACTGTATTTTGAGTTAAACAGTTGTCGCGACTTCAGTTCTAGCCTATAAAGTCAAATCTTGTGTGGTTCCTCCATGGTAACATAGCTGCCCGAGGCCGCAAAATTAGCAAGTACAAGAAATTTGAAAATTGTACTAATTTCAAGGTAGTGCTTATGGTCGATGCCGTTTCTCGGCTTCAGAGCTACTTCTTGACTGTATTTTGAGTTAAGCAGTTGGCGCGACTTCAGTTCTAGCCTATAAAGACAAATCTTGTGTGATTCCTCCATGGTAACATAGCTGCCCGAGGCCGCAAAGTTAGCAAGTACAAGAAATTTGAAAATTGTACGTAATTGCACAGTAGTGCTTATGGTCGATTCCGTTTCTCGGTTTCAGAGCTATTTCTTGACCGTATTTTGAGTTAAGCAGTTGGCGCGACTTCAGTTCTAGCCTATAAAGTCAAATCTTGTGTGGTTCCTCCATGGTAACATAGCTGCCCGAGGTCGCAAAGTTAGCAAGTACAAGAAATTAGAAAATTGTACGTAATTTCACGGTAGTGCTTATGGTCGATGCCGTTTCTCGGCTTCAGAGCTACTTCTTGACTGTATTTTGAGTTAAGCAGTTGGCGCGACTTCAGTTCTAGCCTATAAAGTCAAATCTTGTGTGGTTCCTCCATGGGAACATAGCTGCCCGAGGCCGCAAAGTTAGCAAGTACAAGAAATTTGAAAATTGTACGTAATTTCACATTAGTGCTTATGGTCGATCCCGTTTCTCGGCTTCAGAGCTACTTTCTTGACTGTATTTTGAGTTAAGAAGTTTCCGCGACTTGAGTTCTAGCCTATAAAGTCAAATCTTGTGTGATTCCTCCATGGTAACATAGCTGCCCGAGGCCGCAAAGTTAGCAAGTACAAGAAATTTGAAAATTGTACGTAATTGCACAGTAGTGCTTATGGTCGATGCCGTTTCTCGGTTTCAGAGCTATTTCTTGACTGTATTTTGAGTTAAGCAGTTGGCGCGACTTCAGTTCTAGCCTATAAAGTCAAATCTTGTGTGGTTCCTCCATGCTAACATAGCTGCCCGAGGTCGCAAAATTAGCAAGTACAAGAAATTTGAAAATTGTACTAATTTCACGGTAGTGCTTATGGTCGATGCCGTTTCTTGGCTTCAGAGCTACTTCTTGACTGTATTTTGAGTTAAGTAGTTGGCGCGACTTCGGTTCTAGCCTCTAAAGTCAAATCTTGTGTAATTCCTCCATGGTAACATAGCTGCCCGAGGCCGCAAAATTAGCAAGTACAAGAAATTTGAAAATTGTACGTAATTTCACATTAGTGCTTATGGTCGATCCCGTTTCTCGGCCTCAGAGCTACTTTCTTGACTGTATTTTGAGTTAAGAAGTTTCCGCGACTTGAGTTCTAGCCTATAAAGTCAAATCTTGTGTGATTCCTCCATGGTAACATAGCTGCCCGAGGCCGCAAAGTTAGCAAGTACAAGAAATTTGAAAATAGTACGTAATTGCACAGTAGTGCTTATGGTCGATGCCGTTTCTCGGTTTCAGAGCTATTTCTTGACTGTATTTTGAGTTAAGCAGTTGGCGCGACTTCAGTTCTAGCCTATAAAGTCAAATCTTGTGTGGTTCCTCCATGGTAACATAGCTGCCCGAGGCCGCAAAGTTAGCAAGTACAAGAAATTTGAAAATTGTACTAATTTCACGGTAGTGCTTATGGTCGATGCCGTTTCTCGGCTTCAGAGCTACTTCTTGACTGTATTTTGAGTTAAGCAGTTGGCGCGACTTCAGTTCTAGCCTATAAAGACAAATCTTGTGTGATTCCTCCATGGTAACATAGCTGCCCGAGGCCGCAAAATTAGCAAGTACAAGAAATTTGAAAATTGTAAGTAATTGCACAGTAGTGCTTATGGTCGATTCCGTTTCTCGGCTTCAGAGCTACTTCTTGACTGTATTTTGAGTTAAGCAGTTGGCGCGACTTCAGTTCTAGCCTATAAAGTCAAATCTTGTGTGGTTCCTCCATGGTAACATAGCTGCCCGAGGCCGCAAAGTTAGCAAGTACAAGAAATTTGAAAATTGTACTAATTTCACGGTAGTGCTTATGGTCGATGCCGTTTCTTGGCTTCAGAGCTACTTCTTGACTGTATTTTGAGTTAAGTAGTTGGCGCGACTTCGGTTCTAGCCTCTAAAGTCAAATCTTGTGTAATTCCTCCATGGTAACATAGCTGCCCGAGGCCGCAAAATTAGCAAGTACAAGAAATTTGAAAATTGTACGTAATTTCACATTAGTGCTTATGGTCGATCCCGTTTCTCGGCCTCAGAGCTACTTTCTTGACTGTATTTTGAGTTAAGAAGTTTCCGCGACTTGAGTTCTAGCCTATAAAGTCAAATCTTGTGTGATTCCTCCATGGTAACATAGCTGCCCGAGGCCGCAAAGTTAGCAAGTACAAGAAATTTGAAAATAGTACGTAATTGCACAGTAGTGCTTATGGTCGATGCCGTTTCTCGGTTTCAGAGCTATTTCTTGACTGTATTTTGAGTTAAGCAGTTGGCGCGACTTCAGTTCTAGCCTATAAAGTCAAATCTTGTGTGGTTCCTCCATGGTAACATAGCTGCCCGAGGCCGCAAAGTTAGCAAGTACAAGAAATTTGAAAATTGTACTAATTTCACGGTAGTGCTTATGGTCGATGCCGTTTCTCGGCTTCAGAGCTACTTCTTGACTGTATTTTGAGTTAAGCAGTTGGCGCGACTTCAGTTCTAGCCTATAAAGACAAATCTTGTGTGATTCCTCCATGGTAACATAGCTGCCCGAGGCCGCAAAATTAGCAAGTACAAGAAATTTGAAAATTGTACTAATTTCAAGGTAGTGCTTATGGTCGATGCCGTTTCTCGGCTTCAGAGCTACTTCTTGACTGTATTTTGAGTTAAGCAGTTGGCGCGACTTCAGTTCTAGCCTATAAAGTCAAATCTTGTGTGGTTCCTCCATGGTAACATAGCTGCCCGAGGTCGCAAACTTAGCAAGTACAAGAAATTTGAAAATTGTACTAATTTCACGGTAGTGCTTATGGTCGATGCCGTTTCTCGGCTTCAGAGCTACTTCTTGACTGTATTTTGAGTTAAGCAGTTGGCGCGACTTCGGTTCTAGCCTATAAAGTCAAATCTTGTGTAATTCCTCCATGGTAACATAGCTGCCCGAGGCCGCAAAATTAGCAAGTACAAGAAATTTGAAAATTGTACGTAATTTCACATTAGTGCTTATGGTCGATCCCGTTTCTCGGCTTCAGAGCTACTTTCTTGACTTTATTTTGAGTTAAGAAGTTTCCGCGACTTGAGTTCTAGCCTATAAAGTCAAATCTTGTGTGATTCCTCCATGGTAACATAGCTGCCCGAGGCCGCAAAGTTAGCAAGTACAAGAAATTTGAAAATTGTACGTAATTGCACAGTAGTGCTTATGGTCGATGCCGTTTCTCGGTTTCAGAGCTATTTCTTGACTGTATTTTGAGTTAAGCAGTTGGCGCGACTTCAGTTCTAGCCTATAAAGTCAAATCTTGTGTGGTTCCTCCATGGTAACATAGCTGCCCGAGGCCGCAAAATTAGCAAGTACAAGAAATTTGAAAATTGTAAGTAATTGCACAGTAGTGCTTATGGTCGATTCCGTTTCTCGGCTTCAGAGCTACTTTCTTGACTGTATTTTGAGTTAAACAGTTGTCGCGACTTCAGTTCTAGCCTATAAAGTCAAATCTTGTGTGGTTCCTCCATGGTAACATAGCTGCCCGAGGCCGCAAAGTTAGCAAGTACAAGAAATTTGAAAATTGTACTAATTTCAAGGTAGTGCTTATGGTCGATGCCGTTTCTCGGCTTCAGAGCTACTTCTTGACTGTATTTTGAGTTAAGCAGTTGGCGCGACTTCAGTTCTAGCCTATAAAGACAAATCTTGTGTGATTCCTCCATGGTAACATAGCTGCCCGAGGCCGCAAAGTTAGCAAGTACAAGAAATTTGAAAATTGTACGTAATTGCACAGTAGTGCTTATGGTCGATTCCGTTTCTCGGTTTCAGAGTTATTTCTTGACCGTATTTTGAGTTAAGCAGTTGGCGCGACTTCAGTTCTAGCCTATAAAGTCAAATCTTGTGTGATTCCTCCATGGTAACATAGCTGCCCGAGGCCGCAAAGTTAGCAAGTACAAGAAATTTGAAAATTGTACGTAATTGCACAGTAGTGCTTATGGTCGATGCCGTTTCTCGGTTTCAGAGCTATTTCTTGACTGTATTTTGAGTTAAGCAGTTGGCGCGACTTCAGTTCTAGCCTATAAAGTCAAATCTTGTGTGGTTCCTCCATGCTAACATAGCTGCCCGAGGTCGCAAAATTAGCAAGTACAAGAAATTTGAAAATTGTACTAATTTCACGGTAGTGCTTATGGTCGATGCCGTTTCTTGGCTTCAGAGCTACTTCTTGACTGTATTTTGAGTTAAGTAGTTGGCGCGACTTCGGTTCTAGCCTCTAAAGTCAAATCTTGTGTAATTCCTCCATGGTAACATAGCTGCCCGAGGCCGCAAAATTAGCAAGTACAAGAAATTTGAAAATTGTACGTAATTTCACATTAGTGCTTATGGTCGATCCCGTTTCTCGGCCTCAGAGCTACTTTCTTGACTGTATTTTGAGTTAAGAAGTTTCCGCGACTTGAGTTCTAGCCTATAAAGTCAAATCTTGTGTGATTCCTACATGGTAACATAGCTGCCCGAGGCCGCAAAGTTAGCAAGTACAAGAAATTTGAAAATTGTACGTAATTGCACAGTAGTGCTTATGGTCGATGCCGTTTCTCGGTTTCAGAGCTATTTCTTGACTGTATTTTGAGTTAAGCAGTTGGCGCGACTTCAGTTCTAGCCTATAAAGTCAAATCTTGTGTGGTTCCTCCATGGTAACATAGCTGCCCGAGGCCGCAAAGTTAGCAAGTACAAGAAATTTGAAAATTGTACGTAATTGCACAGTAGTGCTTATGGTCGATTCCGTTTCTCGGCTTCAGAGCTACTTTCTTGACTGTATTTTGAGTTAAACAGTTGTCGCGACTTCAGTTCTAGTCTATAAAGTCAAATCTTGTGTGATTCCTCCATGGTAACATAGCTGCCCGAGGTCGCAAAGTTAGCAAGTACAAGAAATTTGAAAATTGTACTAATTTCACGGTAGTGCTTATGGTCGATGCCGTTTCTCGGCTTCAGAGCTACTTCTTGACTGTATTTTGAGTTAAGCAGTTGGCGCGACTTCAGTTCTAGCCTATAAAGACAAATCTTGTGTGTTTCCTCCATGGTAACATAGCTGCCCGAGGCCGCAAAGTTAGCAAGTACAAGAAATTTGAAAATTGTACGTAATTGCACAGTAGTGCTTATGGTCGATTCCGTTTCTCGGTTTCAGAGCTATTTCTTGACCGTATTTTGAGTTAAGCAGTTGGCGCGACTTCAGTTCTAGCCTATAAAGTCAAATCTTGTGTGGTTCCTCCATGGTAACATAGCTGCCCGAGGTCGCAAACTTAGCAAGTACAAGAAATTTGAAAATTGTACGTAATTTCACGGTAGTGCTTATGGTCGATGCCGTTTCTCGGCTTCAGAGCTACTTCTTGGCTGTATTTTGAGTTAAGCAGTTGGCGCGACTTCAGTTCTAGCCTATAAAGTCAAATCTTGTGTGGTTCCTCCATGGTAAAATAGCTGCCCGAGGCCGCAAAGTTAGCAAGTACAAGAAATTTGAAAATTGTACGTAATTTCACATTAGTGCTTATGGTCGATCCCGTTTCTCGGCTTCAGAGCTACTTTCTTGACTGTATTTTGAGTTAAGAAGTTTCCGCGACTTGAGTTCTAGCCTATAAAGTCAAATCTTGTGTGATTCCTCCATGGTAACATAGCTGCCCGAGGCCGCAAAGTTAGCAAGTACAAGAAATTTGAAAATTGTACGTAATTGCACAGTAGTGCTTATGGTCGATGCCGTTTCTCGGTTTCAGAGCTATTTCTTGACTGTATTTTGAGTTAAGCAGTTGGCGCGACTTCAGTTCTAGCCTACAAAGTCAAATCTTGTGTGGTTCCTCCATGGTAACATAGCTGCCCGAGGCCGCAAAGTTAGCAAGTACAAGAAATTTGAAAATTGTACGTAATTGCACAGTAGTGCTTATGGTCGATCCCGTTTCTCGGCTTCAGAGCTACTTTCTTGACTGTATTTTGAGTTAAACAGTTGTCGCGACTTCAGTTCTAGCCTATAAAGTCAAATCTTGTGTGATTCCTCCATGGTAACATAGCTGCCCGAGGTCGCAAAGTTAGCAAGTACAAGAAATTTGAAAATTGTACTAATTTCACGGTAGTGCTTATGGTCGATGCCGTTTCTCGGCTTCAGAGCTACTTCTTGACTGTATTTTGAGTTAAGCAGTTGGCGCGACTTCAGTTCTAGCCTATAAAGACAAATCTTGTGTGATTCCTCCATGGTAACATAGCTGCCCGAGGCCGCAAAGTTAGCAAGTACAAGAAATTTGAAAATTGTACGTAATTGCACAGTAGTGCTTATGGTCGATTCCGTTTCTCGGTTTCAGAGCTATTTCTTGACCGTATTTTGAGTTAAGCAGTTGGCGCGACTTCAGTTCTAGCCTATAAAGTCAAATCTTGTGTGGTTCCTCCATGGTAACATAGCTGCCCGAGGTCGCAAAGTTAGCAAGTACAAGAAATTTGAAAATTGTACGTAATTTCACGGTAGTGCTTATGGTCGATGCCGTTTCTCGGCTTCAGAGCTACTTCTTGGCTGTATTTTGAGTTAAGCAGTTGGCGCGACTTCAGTTCTAGCCTATAAAGTCAAATCTTGTGTGGTTCCTCCATGGTAACATAGCTGCCCGAGGCCGCAAAGTTAGCAAGTACAAGAAATTTGAAAATTGTACGTAATTTCACATTAGTGCTTATGGTCGATCCCGTTTCTCGGCTTCAGAGCTACTTTCTTGACTGTATTTTGAGTTAAGAAGTTTCCGCGACTTGAGTTCTAGCCTATAAAGTCAAATCTTGTGTGATTCCTCCATGGTAACATAGCTGCCCGAGGCCGCAAAGTTAGCAAGTACAAGAAATTTGAAAATTGTACGTAATTGCACAGTAGTGCTTATGGTCGATGCCGTTTCTCGGTTTCAGAGCTATTTCTTGACTGTATTTTGAGTTAAGCAGTTGGCGCGACTTCAGTTCTAGCCTATAAAGTCAAATCTTGTGTGGTTCCTCCATGGTAACATAGCTGCCCGAGGCCGCAAAGTTAGCAAGTACAAGAAATTTGAAAATTGTACGTAATTGCACAGTAGTGCTTATGGTCGATCCCGTTTCTCGGCTTCAGAGCTACTTTCTTGACTGTATTTTGAGTTAAACAGTTGTCGCGACTTCAGTTCTAGCCTATAAAGTCAAATCTTGTGTGATTCCTCCATGGTAACATAGCTGCCCGAGGTCGCAAAATTAGCAAGTACAAGAAATTTGAAAATTGTACTAATTTCACGGTAGTGCTTATGGTCGATGCCGTTTCTCGGCTTCAGAGCTACTTCTTGACTGTATTTTGAGTTAAGCAGTTGGCGCGACTTCAGTTCTAGCCTATAAAGACAAATCTTGTGTGATTCCTCCATGGTAACATAGCTGCCCGAGGCCGCAAAATTAGCAAGTACAAGAAATTTGAAAATTGTATGTAATTGCACAGTAGTGCTTATGGTCGATTCCGTTTCTCGGTTTCAGAGCTATTTCTTGACTGTATTTTGAGTTAAGCAGTTGGCGTGACTTCAGTTCTAGCCTATAAAGTCAAATCTTGTGTGATTCCTCCATGGTAACATAGCTGCCCGAGGCCGCAAAGTTAGCAAGTACAAGAAATTTGAAAATTGTACGTAATTGCACAGTAGTGCTTATGGTCGATCCCGTTTCTCGGCTTCAGAGCTACTTTCTTGACTGTATTTTGAGTTAAACAGTTGCCGCGACTTCAGTTCTAGCCTATAAAGTCAAATCTTGTGTGATTCCTCCATGGTAACATAGCTGCCCGAGGCCGCAAAGTTAGCAAGTACAAGAAATTTCAAAATTGTACGTAATTTCACGGTAGTGCATATGGTCGATGCCGTTTCTCGGCTTCAGAGCTATTTCTTGACTGTATTTTGAGTTAAGCAGTTGGCGCGACTTCAGTTCTAGCCTATAAAGTCAAATCTTGTGTGATTCCTCCATGGTAACATAGCTGCCCGAGGCCGCAAAGTTAGCAAGTACAAGAAATTTGAAAATTGTACGTAATTTCACGGTAGTGCATATGGTCGATGCCGTTTCTCGGCTTCAGAGCTATTTCTTGACTGTATTTTGAGTTAAGCAGTTGGCGCGACTTCAGTTCTAGCCTATAAAGTCAAATCTTGTGTGGTTCCTCCATGGTAACATAGCTGCCCGAGGTCGCAAAATTAGCAAGTACAAGAAATTTGAAAATTGTACTAATTTCACGGTAGTGCTTATGGTCGATGCCGTTTCTCGGCTTCAGAGCTACTTCTGGACTGTATTTTGAGTTAAGCAGTTGGCGCGACTTCGGTTCTAGCCTATAAAGTCAAATCTTGTGTAATTCCTCCATGGTAACATAGCTGCCCGAGGCCGCAAAATTAGCAAGTACAAGAAAATTGAAAATTGTACGTAATTTCACATTAGTGCTTATGGTCGATCCCGTTTCTCGGCTTCAGAGCTACTTTCTTGACTGTATTTTGAGTTAAACAGTTGGCGCGACTTCAGTTCTAGCCTATAAAGTCAAATCTTGTGTGATTCCTTCATGGTAACATAGCTGCCCGAGGTCGCAAAGTTAGCAAGTATAAGAAATTTGAAAATTGTACGTAATTTCACATTAGTGCTTATGATCGATCCCGATTCTCGGCTTCAGAGCTACTTTCTTGACTGTATTTTGAGTTAAGCCGTTGGCGCGACTTCGGTTCTAGCCTATAAAGTCAAATCTTGTGTGATTCCTCCATGGTAACATAACTGCCCGAGGCCGCAAAGTTAGCAAGTACAAGAAATTTGAAAATTGTACGTAATTTCACATTAGTGCCTATGGTCGATCCCGTTTCTCGGCTTCAGAGCTACTTTCTTGACTGTATTTTGAGTTAAGAAGTTTCCGCGACTTGAGTTCTAGCCTATAAAGTCAAATCTTGTGTGATTCCTCCATGGTAACATAGCTGCCCGAGGC
This sequence comes from Merodon equestris, assembly GCA_958301585.1. Lineage (NCBI taxonomy): Eukaryota > Metazoa > Arthropoda > Insecta > Diptera > Syrphidae > Merodon > Merodon equestris. Next base: position 209,228,588 of record OY284413.1, on the reverse strand, counting down.
CGCAAAGTTAGCAAGTACAAGAAATTTGAAAATTGTACGTAATTGCACAGTAGTGCTTATGGTCGATCCCGTTTCTCGGCTTCAGAGCTACTTTCTTGACTGTATTTTGAGTTAAGCAGTTGGCGCGACTTCAGTTCTAGCCTATAAAGACAAATCTTGTGTGATTCCTCCATGGTAACATAGCTGCCCGAGGCCGCAAAGTTAGCAAGTACAAGAAATTTGAAAATTGTACGTAATTGCACAGTAGTGCTTATGGTCGATGCCGTTTCTCGGTTTCAGAGCTATTTCTTGACTGTATTTTGAGTTAAGCAGTTTGCGCGACTTCAGTTCTAGCCTATAAAGTCAAATCTTGTGTGGTTCCTCCATGGTAACATAGCTGCCCGAAGCCGCAAAGTTAGCAAGTACAAGAAATTTGAAAATTGTACGTAATTGCACAGTAGTGCTTATGGTCGATGCCGTTTCTCGGCTTCAGAGCTACTTTCTTGACTGTATTTTGAGTTAAACAGTTGGCGCGACTTCAGTTCTAGCCTATAAAGTCAAATCTTGTGTGGTTCCTCCATGGTAACATAGCTGCCCGAGGTCGCAAAGTTAGCAAGTACAAGAAATTTGAAAATTGCACGTAATTTCACGGTAGTGCTTTTGGTCGATGCCGTTTCTCGGCTTCAGAGCTACTTCTTGACTGTATTTTGAGTTAAGCAGTTGGCGCGACTTCAGTTCTAGCCTATAAAGTCAAATCTTGTGTGGTTCCTCCATGGTAACATAGCTGCCCGAGGCCGCAAAATTAGCAAGTACAAGAAATTTGAAAATTGTACGTAATTTCACATTAGTGCTTATGGTCGATCCCGTTTCTCGGCTTCAGAGCTACTTTCTTGACTGTATTTTAAGTTAAGAAGTTGGCGCGACTTCAGTTCTAGCCTATAAAGTCAAATCTTGTGTGATTCCCCCATGGTAACATAGCTGCCCGAGGCCGCAAAGTTAGCAAGTACAAGAAATTTGAAAATTGTACGTAATTGCACAGTAGTGCTTATGGTCGATGCCGTTTCTCGGTTTCAGAGCTATTTCTTGACTGTATTTTGAGTTAAGCAGTTGGCGCGACTTCAATTCTAGCCTATAAAGTCAAATCTTGTGTGGTTCCTCCATGGTAACATAGCTGCCCGAGGCCGCAAAGTTAGCAAGTACAAGAAATTTCAAAATTGTACGTAATTTAACGGTAGTGCATATGGTAGATGCCGTTTCTCGGCTTCAGAGCTACTTCTTGACTGTATTTTGAGTTAAGCAGTTGGCGCGACTTCAGTTCTAGCCTATAAAGTCAAATCTTGTGTGGTTCCTCCGAGGCCGCAAAGTTAGCAAGTACAAGAAATTTGAAAATTGTACGTAATTTCACATTAGTGCTTATGGTCGATCCCGTTTCTCGGCTTCAGAGCTACTTTCTTGACTGTATTTTGAGTTAAGAAGTTTCCGCGACTTGAGTTCTAGCCTATAAAGTCAAATCTTGTGTAATTCCTCCATGGTAACATAGCTGCCCGAGGCCGCAAAGTTAGCAAGTACAAGAAATTTGAAAATTGTACGTAATTGCACAGCAGTGCTTATGGTCGATGCCGTTTCTCGGTTTCTGAGCTATTTCTTGACTGTATTTTGAGTTAAGCAGTTGGCGCGACTTCAGTTCTAGCCTATAAAGTCAGATCTTGTGTGGTTCCTCCATGGTAACATAGCTGCCCGAGGCCGCAAAGTTAGCAAGTACAAGAAATTTTGAGAATTGTACGTAATTGCACAGTAGTGCTTATGGTCGATCCCGTTTCTCGGCTTCAGAGCTACTTTCTTGACTGTATTTTGAGTTAAACAGTTGTCGCGACTTCAGTTCTAGCCTATAAAGTCAAATCTTGTGTGATTCCTCCATGGTAACATAGCTGCCCGAGGTCGCAAAGTTAGCAAGTACAAGAAATTTGAAAATTGTACTAATTTCACGGTAGTGCTTATGGTCGATGCCGTTTCTCGGCTTCAGAGCTATTTCTTGACTGTATTTTGAGTTAAGCAGTTGGCGCGACTTCAGTTCTAGCCTATAAAGTCAAATCTTGTGTGGTTCCTCCATGGTAACATAGCTGCCCGAGGCCGCAAAGTTAGCAAGTACAAGAAATTTTGAAAATTGTACGTAATTGCACAGTAGTGCTTATGGTCGATCCCGTTTCTCGGCTTCAGAGCTACTTTCTTGACTGTATTTTGAGTTAAGCAGTTGGCGCGACTTCAATTCTAGCCTATAAAGTCAAATCTTGTGTGGTTCCTCCATGGTAACATAGCTGCCCGAGGCCGCAAAGTTAGCAAGTACAAGAAATTTGAAAATTGTACGTAATTGCACAGTAGTGCTTATGGTCGATCCCGTTTCTCGGCTTCAGAGCTACTTTCTTGACTGTATTTTGAGTTAAACAGTTGTCGCGACTTCAGTTCTAGCCTATAAAGTCAAATCTTGTGTGATTCCTCCATGGTAACATAGCTGCCCGAGGCCGCAAAGTTAGCAAGTACAAGAAATTTCAAAATTGTACGTAATTTAACGGTAGTGCATATGGTAGATGCCGTTTCTCGGCTTCAGAGCTACTTCTTGACTGTATTTTGAGTTAAGCAGTTGGCGCGACTTCAGTTCTAGCCTATAAAGTCAAATCTTGTGTGGTTCCTCCATGGTAACATAGCTGCCCGAGGCCGCAAAGTTAGCAAGTACAAGAAATTTGAAAATTGTACGTAATTTCACATTAGTGCTTATGGTCGATCCCGTTTCTCGGCTTCAGAGCTACTTTCTTGACTGTATTTTGAGTTAAGAAGTTTCCGCGACTTGAGTTCTAGCCTATAAAGTCAAATCTTGTGTAATTCCTCCATGGTAACATAGCTGCCCGAGGCCGCAAAGTTAGCAAGTACAAGAAATTTGAAAATTGTACGTAATTGCACAGCAGTGCTTATGGTCGATGCCGTTTCTCGGTTTCTGAGCTATTTCTTGACTGTATTTTGAGTTAAGCAGTTGGCGCGACTTCAGTTCTAGCCTATAAAGTCAGATCTTGTGTGGTTCCTCCATGGTAACATAGCTGCCCGAGGCCGCAAAGTTAGCAAGTACAAGAAATTTTGAGAATTGTACGTAATTGCACAGTAGTGCTTATGGTCGATCCCGTTTCTCGGCTTCAGAGCTACTTTCTTGACTGTATTTTGAGTTAAACAGTTGTCGCGACTTCAGTTCTAGCCTATAAAGTCAAATCTTGTGTGATTCCTCCATGGTAACATAGCTGCCCGAGGTCGCAAAGTTAGCAAGTACAAGAAATTTGAAAATTGTACTAATTTCACGGTAGTGCTTATGGTCGATGCCGTTTCTCGGCTTCAGAGCTATTTCTTGACTGTATTTTGAGTTAAGCAGTTGGCGCGACTTCAGTTCTAGCCTATAAAGTCAAATCTTGTGTGGTTCCTCCATGGTAACATAGCTGCCCGAGGCCGCAAAGTTAGCAAGTACAAGAAATTTTGAAAATTGTACGTAATTGCACAGTAGTGCTTATGGTCGATCCCGTTTCTCGGCTTCAGAGCTACTTTCTTGACTGTATTTTGAGTTAAACAGTTGTCGCGACTTCAGTTCTAGCCTATAAAGTCAAATCTTGTGTGATTCCTCCATGGTAACATAGCTGCCCGAGGTCGCAAAGTTAGCAAGTACAAGAAATTTGAAAATTGTACTAATTTCACGGTAGTGCTTATGGTCGATGCCGTTTCTCGGCTTCAGAGCTACTTCTTGACTGTATTTTGAGTTAAGCAGTTGGCGCGACTTCAGTTCTAGCCTATAAAGTCAAATCTTGTGTGGTTCCTCCATGGTAACATAGCTGCCCGAGGCCGCAAAGTTAGCAAGTACAAGAAATTTTGAAAATTGTACGTAATTGCACAGTAGTGCTTATGGTCGATCCCGTTTCTAGGCTTCAGAGCTACTTTCTTGACTGTATTTTGAGTTAAGAAGTTGGCGCGACTTCAGTTCTAGCCTATAAAGTCAAATCTTGTGTGATTCCTCCATGGTAACATAGCTGCCCGAGGCCGCAAAGTTAGCAAGTACAAGAAATTTGAAAATTGTACGTAATTGCACAGTAGTGCTTATGGTCGATGCCGTTTCTCGGTTTCAGAGCTATATCTTGACTGTATTTTGAGTTAAGCAGTTTGCGCCGACTTCAGTTCTAGCCTATAAAGTCAAATCTTGTGTGGTTCCTCCATGGTAACATAGCTGCCCGAGGTCGCAAAGTTAGCAAGTACAAGAAATTTGAAAATTGCACGTAATTTCACGGTAGTGCTTTTGGTCGATGCCGTTTCTCGGCTTCAGAGCTACTTCTTGACTGTATTTTGAGTTAAGCAGTTGGCGCGACTTCAGTTCTAGCCTATAAAGTCAAATCTTGTGTCGTTCCTCCATAGTAACATAGCTGCCCGAGGCCGCAAAATTAGCAAGTACAAGAAATTTGAAAATTGTACGTAATTTCACATTAGTGCTTATGGTCGATCCCGTTTCTCGGCTTCAGAGCTACTTTCTTGACTGTATTTTAAGTTAAGAAGTTGGCGCGACTTCAGTTCTAGCCTATAAAGTCAAATCTTGTGTGATTCCTCCATGGTAACATAGCTGCCCGAGGCCGCAAAGTTAGCAAGTACAAGAAATTTGAAAATTGTACGTAATTGCACAGTAGTGCTTATGGTCGATGCCGTTTCTCGGTTTCAGAGCTATTTCTTGACTGTATTTTGAGTTAAGCAGTTTGCGCGACTTCAGTTCTAGCCTATAAAGTCAAATCTTGTGTGGTTCCTCCATGGTAACATAGCTGCCCGAGGCCGCAAAGTTAGCAAGTACAAGAAATTTGAAAATTGTACGTAATTGCACAGTAGTGCTTATGGTCGATGCCGTTTCTCGGCTTCAGAGCTACTTTCTTGACTGTATTTTGAGTTAAACAGTTGGCGCGACTTCAGTTCTAGCCTATAAAGTCAAATCTTGTGTCCTTCCTCCATGGTAACATAGCTGCCCGAGGCCGCAAAATTAGCAAGTACAAGAAATTTGAAAATTGTACGTAATTTCACATTAGTGCTTATGGTCGATCCCGTTTCTCGGCTTCAGAGCTACTTTCTTGACTGTATTTTAAGTTGAGAAGTTGGCGCGACTTCAGTTCTAGCCTATAAAGACAAATCTTGTGTGATTCCTCCATGGTAACATAGCTGCCCGAGGCCGCAAAATTAGCAAGTACAAGAAATTTGAAAATTGTATGTAATTGCACAGTAGTGCTTATGGTCGATTCCGTTTCTCGGTTTCAGAGCTATTTCTTGACTGTATTTTGAGTTAAGCAGTTGGCGTGACTTCAGTTCTAGCCTATAAAGTCAAATCTTGTGTGATTCCTCCATGGTAACATAGCTGCCCGAGGCCGCAAAGTTAGCAAGTACAAGAAATTTGAAAATTGTACGTAATTGCACAGTAGTGCTTATGGTCGATCCCGTTTCTCGGCTTCAGAGCTACTTTCTTGACTGTATTTTGAGTTAAACAGTTGCCGCGACTTCAGTTCTAGCCTATAAAGTCAAATCTTGTGTGATTCCTCCATGGTAACATAGCTGCCCGAGGCCGCAAAGTTAGCAAGTACAAGAAATTTCAAAATTGTACGTAATTTCACGGTAGTGCATATGGTCGATGCCGTTTCTCGGCTTCAGAGCTATTTCTTGACTGTATTTTGAGTTAAGCAGTTGTCGCGACTTCAGTTCTAGCCTATAAAGTCAAATCTTGTGTGATTCCTCCATGGTAACATAGCTGCCCGAGGCCGCAAAGTTAGCAAGTACAAGAAATTTCAAAATTGTACGTAATTTAACGGTAGTGCATATGGTAGATGCCGTTTCTCGGCTTCAGAGCTACTTCTTGACTGTATTTTGAGTTAAGCAGTTGGCGCGACTTCAGTTCTAGCCTATAAAGTCAAATCTTGTGTGGTTCCTCCATGGTAACATAGCTGCCCGAGGCCGCAAAGTTAGCAAGTACAAGAAATTTGAAAATTGTACGTAATTTCACATTAGTGCTTATGGTCGATCCCGTTTCTCGGCTTCAGAGCTACTTTCTTGACTGTATTTTGAGTTAAGAAGTTTCCGCGACTTGAGTTCTAGCCTATAAAGTCAAATCTTGTGTAATTCCTCCATGGTAACATAGCTGCCCGAGGCCGCAAAGTTAGCAAGTACAAGAAATTTGAAAATTGTACGTAATTGCACAGCAGTGCTTATGGTCGATGCCGTTTCTCGGTTTCTGAGCTATTTCTTGACTGTATTTTGAGTTAAGCAGTTGGCGCGACTTCAGTTCTAGCCTATAAAGTCAGATCTTGTGTGGTTCCTCCATGGTAACATAGCTGCCCGAGGCCGCAAAGTTAGCAAGTACAAGAAATTTTGAGAATTGTACGTAATTGCACAGTAGTGCTTATGGTCGATCCCGTTTCTCGGCTTCAGAGCTACTTTCTTGACTGTATTTTGAGTTAAACAGTTGTCGCGACTTCAGTTCTAGCCTATAAAGTCAAATCTTGTGTGATTCCTCCATGGTAACATAGCTGCCCGAGGTCGCAAAGTTAGCAAGTACAAGAAATTTGAAAATTGTACTAATTTCACGGTAGTGCTTATGGTCGATGCCGTTTCTCGGCTTCAGAGCTATTTCTTGACTGTATTTTGAGTTAAGCAGTTGGCGCGACTTCAGTTCTAGCCTATAAAGTCAAATCTTGTGTGGTTCCTCCATGGTAACATAGCTGCCCGAGGCCGCAAAGTTAGCAAGTACAAGAAATTTTGAAAATTGTACGTAATTGCACAGTAGTGCTTATGGTCGATCCCTTTTCTCGGCTTCAGAGCTACTTTCTTGACTGTATTTTGAGTTAAACAGTTGTCGCGACTTCAGTTCTAGCCTATAAAGTCAAATCTTGTGTGATTCCTCCATGGTAACATAGCTGCCCGAGGTCGCAAAGTTAGCAAGTACAAGAAATTTGAAAATTGTACTAATTTCACGGTAGTGCTTATGGTCGATGCCGTTTCTCGGCTTCAGAGCTACTTCTTGACTGTATTTTGAGTTAAGCAGTTGGCGCGACTTCAGTTCTAGCCTATAAAGTCAAATCTTGTGTGGTTCCTCCATGGTAACATAGCTGCCCGAGGCCGCAAAGTTAGCAAGTACAAGAAATTTTGAAAATTGTACGTAATTGCACAGTAGTGCTTATGGTCGATCCCGTTTCTCGGCTTCAGAGCTACTTTCTTGACTGTATTTTGAGTTAAGAAGTTGGCGCGACTTCAGTTCTAGCCTATAAAGTCAAATCTTGTGTGATTCCTCCATGGTAACATAGCTGCCCGAGGCCGCAAAGTTAGCAAGTACAAGAAATTTGAAAATTGTACGTAATTGCACAGTAGTGCTTATGGTCGATGCCGTTTCTCGGTTTCAGAGCTATTTCTTGACTGTATTTTGAGTTAAGCAGTTTGCGCCGACTTCAGTTCTAGCCTATAAAGTCAAATCTTGTGTGGTTCCTCCATGGTAACATAGCTGCCCGAGGCCGCAAAGTTAGCAAGTACAAGAAATTTGAAAATTGTACGTAATTGCACAGTAGTGCTTATGGTCGATGCCGTTTCTCGGCTTCAGAGCTACTTTCTTGACTGTATTTTGAGTTAAACAGTTGGCGCGACTTCAGTTCTAGCCTATAAAGTCAAATCTTGTGTGGTTCCTCCATGGTAACATAGCTGCCCGAGGTCGCAAAGTTAGCAAGTACAAGAAATTTGAAAATTGCACGTAATTTCACGGTAGTGCTTTTGGTCGATGCCGTTTCTCGGCTTCAGAGCTACTTCTTGACTGTATTTTGAGTTAAGCAGTTGGCGCGACTTCAGTTCTAGCCTATAAAGTCAAATCTTGTGTCGTTCCTCCATGGTAACATAGCTGCCCGAGGCCGCAAAATTAGCAAGTACAAGAAATTTGAAAATTGTACGTAATTTCACATTAGTGCTTATGGTCGATCCCGTTTCTCGGCTTCAGAGCTACTTTCTTGACTGTATTTTAAGTTAAGAAGTTGGCGCGACTTCAGTTCTAGCCTATAAAGTCAAATCTTGTGTGATTCCTCCATGGTAACATAGCTGCCCGAGGCCGCAAAGTTAGCAAGTACAAGAAATTTGAAAATTGTACGTAATTGCACAGTACTGCTTATGGTCGATGCCGTTTCTCGGTTTCAGAGCTATTTCTTGACTGTATTTTGAGTTAAGCAGTTGGCGCGACTTCAGTTCTAGCCTATAAAGTCAAATCTTGTGTGGTTCCTCCATGGTAACATAGCTGCCCGAGGCCGCAAAGTTAGCAAGTACAAGAAATTTGAAAATTGTACGTAATTGCACAGTAGTGCTTATGGTCGATCCCGTTTCTCGGCTTCAGAGCTACTTTCTTGACTGTATTTTGAGTTAAACAGTTGTCGCGACTTCAGTTCTAGCCTATAAAGTCAAATCTTGTGTGATTCCTCCATGGTAACATAGCTGCCCGAGGCCGCAAAGTTAGCAAGTACAAGAAATTTCAAAATTGTACGTAATTTAACGGTAGTGCATATGGTAGATGCCGTTTCTCGGCTTCAGAGCTACTTCTTGACTGTATTTTGAGTTAAGCAGTTGGCGCGACTTCAGTTCTAGCCTATAAAGTCAAATCTTGTGTGGTTCCTCCATGGTAACATAGCTGCCCGAGGCCGCAAAGTTAGCAAGTACAAGAAATTTGAAAATTGTACGTAATTTCACATTAGTGCTTATGGTCGATCCCGTTTCTCGGCTTCAGAGCTACTTTCTTGACTGTATTTTGAGTTAAGAAGTTTCCGCGACTTGAGTTCTAGCCTATAAAGTCAAATCTTGTGTAATTCCTCCATGGTAACATAGCTGCCCGAGGCCGCAAAGTTAGCAAGTACAAGAAATTTGAAAATTGTACGTAATTGCACAGCAGTGCTTATGGTCGATGCCGTTTCTCGGTTTCTGAGCTATTTCTTGACTGTATTTTGAGTTAAGCAGTTGGCGCGACTTCAGTTCTAGCCTATAAAGTCAGATCTTGTGTGGTTCCTCCATGGTAACATAGCTGCCCGAGGCCGCAAAGTTAGCAAGTACAAGAAATTTTGAGAATTGTACGTAATTGCACAGTAGTGCTTATGGTCGATCCCGTTTCTCGGCTTCAGAGCTACTTTCTTGACTGTATTTTGAGTTAAACAGTTGTCGCGACTTCAGTTCTAGCCTATAAAGTCAAATCTTGTGTGATTCCTCCATGGTAACATAGCTGCCCGAGGTCGCAAAGTTAGCAAGTACAAGAAATTTGAAAATTGTACTAATTTCACGGTAGTGCTTATGGTCGATGCCGTTTCTCGGCTTCAGAGCTATTTCTTGACTGTATTTTGAGTTAAGCAGTTGGCGCGACTTCAGTTCTAGCCTATAAAGTCAAATCTTGTGTGGTTCCTCCATGGTAACATAGCTGCCCGAGGCCGCAAAGTTAGCAAGTACAAGAAATTTTGAAAATTGTACGTAATTGCACAGTAGTGCTTATGGTCGATCCCGTTTCTCGGCTTCAGAGCTACTTTCTTGACTGTATTTTGAGTTAAACAGTTGTCGCGACTTCAGTTCTAGCCTATAAAGTCAAATCTTGTGTGATTCCTCCATGGTAACATAGCTGCCCGAGGTCGCAAAATTAGCAAGTACAAGAAATTTGAAAATTGTACTAATTTCACGGTAGTGCTTATGGTCGATGCCGTTTCTCGGCTTCAGAGCTACTTCTTGACTGTATTTTGAGTTAAGCAGTTGGCGCGACTTCAGTTCTAGCCTATAAAGTCAAATCTTGTGTGATTCCTCCATGGTAACATAGCTGCCCGAGGTCGCAAAGTTAGCAAGTACAAGAAATTTGAAAATTGCACGTAATTTCACGGTAGTGCTTATGGTCGATGCCGTTTCTCGGCTTCAGAACTACTTCTTGACTGTATTTTGAGTTAAGCAGTTGGCGCGACTTCTGTTCTAGCCTATAAAGTCAAATCTTGTGTGGTTCCTCCATGGTAACATAGCTGCCCGAGGCCGCAAAATTAGCAAGTACAAGAAATTTGAAAATTGTACGTAATTTCACATTAGTGCTTATGGCCGATCCCGTTTCTCGGCTTCAGAGCTATTTCTTGACTGTATTTTGAGTTAAGCAGTTGGCGCGACTTCAGTTCTAGCCTATAAAGTCAAATCTTGTGTGATTCCTCCATGGTAACATAGCTGCCCGAGGCCGCAAAGTTAGCAAGTACAAGAAATTTGAAAATTGTACGTAATTGCACAGTAGTGCTTATGGTCGATGCCGTTTCTCGGTTTCAGAGCTATTTCTTGACTGTATTTTGAGTTAAGCAGTTGGCGCGACTTCAGTTCTAGCCTATAAAGTCAAATCTTGTGTGGTTCCTCCATGGTAACATAGCTGCCCGAGGTCGCAAAGTTAGCAAGTACAAGAAATTTGAAAATTGTACGTAATTGCACAGTAGTGCTTATGGTCGATCCCGTTTCTCGGCTTCAGAGCTACTTTCTTGACTGTATTTTGAGTTAAACAGTTGTCGCGACTTCAGTTCTAGCCTATAAAGTCAAATCTTGTGTGATTCCTCCATGGTAACATAGCTGCCCGAGGCCGCAAAGTTAGCAAGTACAAGAAATTTCAAAATTGTACGTAATTTAACGGTAGTGCTTATGGTCGATGCCGTTTCTCGGCTTCAGAGCTACTTCTTGACTGTATTTTGAGTTAAGCAGTTGGCGCGACTTCAGTTCTAGCCTATAAAGTCAAATCTTGTGTGGTTCATCCATGGTAACATAGCTGCCCGAGGCCGCAAAGTTAGCAAGTACAAGAAATTTGAAAATTGTACGTAATTTCACATTAGTGCTTATGGTCGATCCCGTTTCTCGGCTTCAGAGCTACTTTCTTGACTGTATTTTGAGTTAAGAAGTTTCCGCGACTTGAGTTCTAGCCTATAAAGTCAAATCTTGTGTGATTCCTCCATGGTAACATAGCTACCCGAGGTCGCAAAGTTAGCAAGTACAAGAAATTTGAAAATTGTACTAATTTCACGGTAGTGCTTATGGTCGATGCCGTTTCTCGGCTTCAGAGCTACTTCTTGACTGTATTTTGAGTTAAGCAGTTGGCGCGACTTCAGTTCTAGCCTATAAAGTCAAATCTTGTGTGATTCCTCCATGGTAACATAGCTGCCCGAGGCCGCAAAGTTAGCAAGTACAAGAAATTTGAAAATTGTACGTAATTGCGCAGTAGTGCTTATGGTCGATTCCGTTTCTCGGTTTCAGAGCTATTTCTTGACCGTATTTTGAGTTAAGCAGTTGGCGCGACTTCAGTTCTAGCCTATAAAGTCAAATCTTGTGTGGTTCCTCCATGGTAACATAGCTGCCCGAGGCCGCAAAGTTAGCAAGTACAAGAAATTTGAAAATTGTACGTAATTGCACAGTAGTGCTTATGGTCGATTCCGTTTCTCGGTTTCAGAGCTATTTCTTGACTGTATTTTGAGCTAAGCAGTTGGCGCGACTTCAGTTCTAGCCTATAAAGTCAAATCTTGTGTGGTTCCTCCATGGTAACATAGCTGCCCGAGGCCGCAAAGTTAGCAAGTACAAGAAATTTGAAAATTGTACGTAATTGCACAGTAGTGCTTATGTTCGATCCCGTTTCTCGGCTTCAGAGCTACTTTCTTGACTGTATTTTGAGTTAAACAGTTGTCGCGACTTCAGTTCTAGCCTATAAAGTCAAATCTTGTGTGATTCCTCCATGGTAACATAGCTGCCCGAGGCCGCAAATTTAGCAAGTACAAGAAATTTCAAAATTGTACGTAATTTCACGGTAGTGCATATGGTCGATGCCGTTTCTCGGCTTCAGAGCTATTTCTTGACTGTATTTTGAGTTAAGCAGTTGGCGCGACTTCAGTTCTAGCCTATAAAGTCAAATCTTGTGTGATTCCTCCATGGTAACATAGCTGCCCGAGGTCGCAAAGTTAGCAAGTACAAGAAATTTGAAAATTGTACTAATTTCACGGTAGTGCTTATGGTCGATGCCGTTTCTCGGCTTCAGAGCTACTTCTTGACTGTATTTTGAGTTAAGCAGTTGGCGCGACTTCAGTTCTAGCCTATAAAGTCCAATCTTGTGTGATTCCTCCATGGTAACATAGCTGCCCGAGGTCGCAAAGTTAGCAAGTACAAGAAATTTGAAAATTGCACGTAATTTCACGGTAGTGCTTATGGTCGATGCCGTTTCTCGGCTTCAGAGCTACTTCTTGACTGTATTTTGAGTTAAGCAGTTGGCGCGACTTCAGTTCTAGCCTATAAAGTCAAATCTTGTGTGGTTCCTCCATGGTAACATAGCTGCCCGAGGCCGCAAAATTAGCAAGTACAAGAAATTTGAAAATTGTACGTAATTTCACATTAGTGCTTATGGCCGATCCCGTTTCTCGGCTTCAGAGCTATTTCTTTACTGTATTTTGAGTTAAGCAGTTGGCGCGACTTCAGTTCTAGCCTATAAAGTCAAATCTTGTGTGATTCCTCCATGGTAACATAGCTGCCCGAGGCCGCAAAGTTAGCAAGTACAAGAAATTTGAAAATTGTACGTAATTGCACAGTAGTGCTTATGGTCGATGCCGTTTCTCGGTTTCAGAGCTATTTCTTGACTGTATTTTGAGTTAAGCAGTTGGCGCGACTTCAGTTCTAGCCTATAAAGTCAAATCTTGTGTGATTCCTCCATGGTAACATAGCTGCCCGAGGCCGCAAAGTTAGCAAGTACAAGAAATTTGAAAATTGTACGTAATTTCACGGTAGTGCATATGGTCGATGCCGTTTCTCGGCTTCAGAGCTATTTCTTGACTGTATTTTGAGTTAAGCAGTTGGCGCGACTTCAGTTCTAGCCTATAAAGTCAAATCTTGTGTGGTTCCTCCATGGTAACATAGCTGCCCGAGGCCGCAAAGTTAGCAAGTACAAGAAATTTTGAAAATTGTACGTAATTGCACAGTAGTGCTTATGGTCGATCCCGTTTCTCGGCTTCAGAGCTACTTTCTTGACTGTATTTTGAGTTAAACAGTTGTCGCGACTTCAGTTCTAGCCTATAAAGTCAAATCTTGTGTGATTCCTCCATGGTAACATAGCTGCCCGAGGTCGCAAAGTTAGCAAGTACAAGAAATTTGAAAATTGTACTAATTTCACGGTAGTGCTTATGGTCGATGCCGTTTCTCGGCTTCAGAGCTACTTCTTGACTGTATTTTGAGTTAAGCAGTTGGCGCGACTTAAGTTCTAGCCTATAAAGTCAAATCTTGTGTGGTTCCTCCATGGTAACATAGCTGCCCGAGGTCGCAAAGTTAGCAAGTACAAGAAATTTGAAAATTGTACGTAATTTCACGGGAGTGCTTATGGCCGATCCCGTTTCTCGGCTTCAGAGCTACTTTCTTGACTGTATTTTGAGTTAAGCAGTTGGCGCGACTTCTGTTCTAGCCTATAAAGTCAAATCTTGTGTGGTTCCTCCATGGTAACATAGCTGCCCGAGGTCGCAAAGTCAGCAAGTACAAGAAATTTGAAAATTGTACGTAATTTCAGGGTAGTGCTTATGGTCGATCCCGTTTCTCGGCTTCAGAGCTACTTTCTTGACTGTATTTTGAATTAAGCAGTTGGCGCGACTTCTGTTCTAGCCTATAAAGTCAAATCTTGTGTGGTTCCTCCATGGTAACATAGCTGCCCGAGGCCGCAAAGTTAGCAAGTACAAGAAATTTGAAAATTGTACGTAATTTCACATTAGTGCTTATGGTCGATCCCGTTTCTCGGCTTCAGAGCTACTTTCTTGACTGTATTTTGAGTTAAGAAGTTTCCGCGACTTGAGTTCTAGCCTATAAAGTCAAATCTTGTGTGATTCCTCCATGGTAACATAGCTGCCCGAGGTCGCAAAGTTAGCAAGTACAAGAAATTTGAAAATTGTACTAATTTCACGGTAGTGCTTATGGTCGATGCCGTTTCTCGGCTTCAGAGCTACTTCTTGACTGTATTTTGAGTTAAGCAGTTGGCGCGACTTCAGTTCTAGCCTATAAAGTCCAATCTTGTGTGATTCCTCCATGGTAACATAGCTGCCCGAGGTCGCAAAGTTAGCAAGTACAAGAAATTTGAAAATTGCACGTAATTTCACGGTAGTGCTTATGGCCGATCCCGTTTCTCGGCTTCAGAGCTATTTCTTGACTGTATTTTGAGTTAGGCAGTTGGCGCGACTTCTGTTCTAGCCTATAAAGTCAAATCTTGTGTGGTTCCTCCATGGTAACATAGCTGCCCGAGGTCGCAAAGTTAGCAAGTACAAGAAATTTGAAAATTGCACGTAATTTCACGGTAGTGCTTATGGCCGATCCCGTTTCTCGGCTTCAGAGCTATTTCTTGACTGTATTTTGAGTTAGGCAGTTGGCGCGACTTCTGTTCTAGCCTATAAAGTCAAATCTTGTGTGGTTCCTCCATGGTAACATAGCTGCCCGAGGTCGCAAATTTAGCAAGTACAAGAAATTTGAAAATTGTACGTAATTTCACGGTAGTGCTTATGGTCGATCCCGTTTCTCGGCTTCAGAGCTACTTTCTTGACTGTATTTTGAGTTAAGCAGTTGGCGCGACTTCTGTTCTAGCCTATAAAGTCAAATCTTGTGTGGTTCCTCCATGGTAACATAGCTGCCCGAGGTCGCAAAGTTAGCAAGTACAAGAAATTTGAAAATTGTACGTAATTTCAGGGTAGTGCTTATGGTCGATCCCGTTTCTCGGCTTCAGAGCTACTTTCTTGACTGTATTTTGAATTAAGCAGTTGGCGCGACTTCAGTTCTAGCCTATAAAGTCAAATCTTGTGTGGTTCCTCCATGGTAACATAGCTGCCCGAGGTCGCAAAGTTAGCAAGTACAAGAAATTTGAAAATTGTACGTAATTTCACGGTAGTGCTTATGGCCGATCCCGTTTCTCGGCTTCAGAGCTATTTCTTGACTGTATTTTGAGTTAGGCAGTTGGCGCGACTTCTGTTCTAGCCTATAAAGTCAAATCTTGTGTGGTTCCTCCATGGTAACATAGCTGCCCGAGGTCGCAAAGTTAGCAAGTACAAGAAATTTGAAAATTGCACGTAATTTCACGGTAGTGCTTATGGCCGATCCCGTTTCTCGGCTTCAGAGCTATTTCTTGACTGTATTTTGAGTTAGGCAGTTGGCGCGACTTCTGTTCTAGCCTATAAAGTCAAATCTTGTGTGGTTCCTCCATGGTAACATAGCTGCCCGAGGTCGCAAAGTTAGCAAGTACAAGAAATTTGAAAATTGCACGTAATTTCACGGTAGTGCTTATGGCCGATCCCGTTTCTCGGCTTCAGAGCTACTTCTTGACTGTATTTTGAGTTAAGCAGTTGGCGCGACTTCAGTTCTAGCCTATAAAGTCAAATCTTGTGTGGTTCCTCCATGGTAACATAGCTGCCCGAGGCCGCAAAATTAGCAAGTACAAGAAATTTGAAAATTGTACGTAATTTCACATTAGTGCTTATGGCCGATCCCGTTTCTCGGTTTCAGAGCTATTTCTTGACTGTATTTTGAGTTAAGCAGTTGGCGCGACTTCTGTTCTAGCCTATAAAGTCAAATCTTGTGTGGTTCCTCTATGGTAACATAGCTGCCCGAGGTCGCAAAGTTAGCAAGTACAAGAAATTTGAAAATTGTACGTAATTTCAGGGTAGTGCTTATGGTCGATCCCGTTTCTCGGCTTCAGAGCTATTTCTTGACTGTATTTTGAGTTAGGCAGTTGGCGCGACTTCTGTTCTAGCCTATAAAGTCAAATCTTGTGTGGTTCCTCCATGGTAACATAGCTGCCCGAGGTCGCAAAGTTAGCAAGTACAAGAAATTTGAAAATTGTACGTAATTTCACATTAGTGCTTATGGTCGATGCCGTTTCTCGGTTTCAGAGCTATTTCTTGACTGTATTTTGAGTTAAGCAGTTGGCGCGACTTCAGTTCTAGCCTATAAAGTCAAATCTTGTGTGGTTCCTCCATGGTAACATAGCTGCCCGAGGCCGCAAAGTTAGCAAGTACAAGAAATTTTGAAAATTGTACGTAATTGCACAGTAGTGCTTATGGTCGATGCCGTTTCTCGGCTTCAGAGCTACTTCTTGACTGTATTTTGAGTTAAGCAGTTGGCGCGACTTCAGTTCTAGCCTATAAAGTCAAATCTTGTGTGGTTCCTCCATGGTAACATAGCTGCCCGAGGCCGCAAAGTTAGCAAGTACAAGAAATTTGAAAATTGTACGTAATTTCAGGGTAGTGCTTATGGTCGATCCCGTTTCTCGGCTTCAGAGCTACTTTCTTGACTGTATTTTGAATTAAGCAGTTGGCGCGACTTCAGTTCTAGCCTATAAAGTCAAATCTTGTGTGGTTCCTCCATGGTAACATAGCTGCCCGAGGTCGCAAAGTTAGCAAGTACAAGAAATTTGAAAATTGTACGTAATTTCACGGTAGTGCTTATGGCCGATCCCGTTTCTCGGCTTCAGAGCTATTTCTTGACTGTATTTTGAGTTAGGCAGTTGGCGCGACTTCTGTTCTAGCCTATAAAGTCCAATCTTGTGTGATTCCTCCATGGTAACATAGCTGCCCGAGGTCGCAAAGTTAGCAAGTACAAGAAATTTGAAAATTGCACGTAATTTCACGGTAGTGCTTATGGCCGATCCCGTTTCTCGGCTTCAGAGCTATTTCTTGACTGTATTTTGAGTTAGGCAGTTGGCGCGACTTCTGTTCTAGCCTATAAAGTCAAATCTTGTGTGGTTCCTCCATGGTAACATAGCTGCCCGAGGCCGCAAAGTTAGCAAGTACAAGAAATTTGAAAATTGTACGTAATTGCACAGTAGTGCTTATGGTCGATCCCGTTTCTCGGCTTCAGAGCTACTTTCTTGACTGTATTTTGAGTTAAACAGTTGTCGCGACTTCAGTTCTGCCTATAAAGTCAAATCTTGTGTGATTCCTCCATGGTAACATAGCTGCCCGAGGCCGCAAAGTTAGCAAGTACAAGAAATTTCAAAATTGTACGTAATTTAACGGTAGTGCTTATGGTCGATGCCGTTTCTCGGCTTCAGAGCTACTTCAGTTCTAGCCTATAAAGTCAAATCTTGTGTGGTTCCTCCATGGTAACATAGCTGCCCGAGGCCGCAAAGTTAGCAAGTACAAGAAATTTGAAAATTGTACGTAATTGCACAGTAGTGCTTATGGTCGATGCCGTTTCTCGGTTTCAGAGCTATTTCTTGACTGTATTTTGAGTTAAGCAGTTGGCGCGACTTCAGTTCTAGCCTATAAAGTCAAATCTTGTGTGGTTCCTCCATGGTAACATAGCTGCCCGAGGCCGCAAAGTTAGCAAGTACAAGAAATTTCAAAATTGTACGTAATTTCACGGTAGTGCATATGGTCGATGCCGTTTCTCGGCTTCAGAGCTATTTCTTGACTGTATTTTGAGTTAAGCAGTTGGCGCGACTTCAGTTCTAGCCTATAAAGTCAAATCTTGTGTGGTTCCTCCATGGTAACATAGCTGCCCGAGGCCGCAAAGTTAGCAAGTACAAGAAATTTGAAAATTGTACGTAATTGCACAGTAGTGCTTATGGTCGATCCCGTTTCTCGGCTTCAGAGCTACTTTCTTGACTGTATTTTGAGTTAAACAGTTGTCGCGACTTCAGTTCTGCCTATAAAGTCAAATCTTGTGTGATTCCTCCATGGTAACATAGCTGCCCGAGGCCGCAAAGTTAGCAAGTACAAGAAATTTCAAAATTGTACGTAATTTAACGGTAGTGCTTATGGTCGATGCCGTTTCTCGGCTTCAGAGCTACTTCAGTTCTAGCCTATAAAGTCAAATCTTGTGTGGTTCCTCCATGGTAACATAGCTGCCCGAGGCCGCAAAGTTAGCAAGTACAAGAAATTTGAAAATTGCACGTAATTTCACGGTAGTGCTTATGGCCGATCCCGTTTCTCGGCTTCAGAGCTATTTCTTGACTGTATTTTGAGTTAGGCAGTTGGCGCGACTTCTGTTCTAGCCTATAAAGTCAAATCTTGTGTGGTTCCTCCATGGTAACATAGCTGCCCGAGGTCGCAAAGTTAGCAAGTACAAGAAATTTGAAAATTGTACTAATTTCACGGTAGTGCTTATGGTCGATGCCGTTTCTCGGCTTCAGAGCTACTTCTTGACTGTATTTTGAGTTAAGCAGTTGGCGCGACTTCAGTTCTAGCCTATAAAGTCAAATCTTGTGTGATTCCTCC
The DNA here is from genome assembly GCA_958301585.1 of Merodon equestris. Classification (NCBI taxonomy): domain Eukaryota; kingdom Metazoa; phylum Arthropoda; class Insecta; order Diptera; family Syrphidae; genus Merodon; species Merodon equestris. Next base: position 209,210,331 of record OY284413.1, on the reverse strand, counting down.
ATGGTAACATAGCTGCCCGAGGCCGCAAAGTTAGCAAGTACAAGAAATTTCAAAATTGTACGTAATTTCACGGTAGTGCATATGGTCGATGCCGTTTCTCGGCTTCAGAGCTATTTCTTGACTGTATTTTGAGTTAAGCAGTTGGCGCGACTTCAGTTCTAGCCTATAAAGTCAAATCTTGTGTGGTTCCTCCATGGTAACATAGCTGCCCGAGGCCGCAAAGTTAGCAAGTACAAGAAATTTTGAAAATTGTACGTAATTGCACAGTAGTGCTTATGGTCGATCCCGTTTCTCGGCTTCAGAGCTACTTTCTTGACTGTATTTTGAGTTAAACAGTTGTCGCGACTTCAGTTCTAGCCTATAAAGTCAAATCTTGTGTGATTCCTCCATGGTAACATAGCTGCCCGAGGTCGCAAAGTTAGCAAGTACAAGAAATTTGAAAATTGTACTAATTTCACGGTAGTGCTTATGGTCGATGCCGTTTCTCGGCTTCAGAGCTACTTCTTGACTGTATTTTGAGTTGAGAAGTTTCCGCGACTTGAGTTCTAGCCTATAAAGTCAAATCTTGTGTGATTCCTCCATGGTAACATAGCTGCCCGAGGCCGCAAAGTTAGCAAGTACAAGAAATTTGAAAATTGTACGTAATTGCACAGTAGTGCTTATGGTCGATGCCGTTTCTCGGTTTCAGAGCTATTTCTTGACTGTATTTTGAGTTAAGCAGTTGGCGCGACTTCAGTTCTAGCCTATAAAGTCAAATCTTGTGTGGTTCCTCCATGGTAACATAGCTGCCCGAGGCCGCAAAGTTAGCAAGTACAAGAAATTTCAAAATTGTACGTAATTTCACGGTAGTGCATATGGTCGATGCCGTTTCTCGGCTTCAGAGCTATTTCTTGACTGTATTTTGAGTTAAGCAGTTGGCGCGACTTCAGTTCTAGCCTATAAAGTCAAATCTTGTGTGGTTCCTCCATGGTAACATAGCTGCCCGAGGCCGCAAAGTTAGCAAGTACAAGAAATTTTGAAAATTGTACGTAATTGCACAGTAGTGCTTATGGTCGATCCCGTTTCTCGGCTTCAGAGCTACTTTCTTGACTGTATTTTGAGTTAAGCAGTTGGCGCGACTTCAGTTCTAGCCTATAAAGTCAAATCTTGTGTGGTTCCTCCATGGTAACATAGCTGCCCGAGGCCGCAAAGTTAGCAAGTACAAGAAATTTGAAAATTGTACGTAATTGCACAGTAGTACTTATGGTCGATGCCGTTTCTCGGCTTCAGAGCTACTTTCTTGACTGTATTTTGAGTTAAACAGTTGTCGCGACTTCAGTTCTAGCCTATAAAGTCAAATCTTGTGTGATTCCTCCATGGTAACATAGCTGCCCGAGGCCGCAAAGTTAGCAAGTACAAGAAATTTCAAAATTGTACGTAATTTCACGGTAGTGCATATGGTCGATGCCGTTTCTCGGCTTCAGAGCTATTTCTTGACTGTATTTTGAGTTAAGCAGTTGGCGCGACTTCAGTTCTAGCCTATAAAGTCAAATCTTGTGTGGTTCCTCCATGGTAACATAGCTGCCCGAGGCCGCAAAGTTAGCAAGTACAAGAAATTTTGAAAATTGTACGTAATTGCACAGTAGTGCTTATGGTCGATCCCGTTTCTCGGCTTCAGAGCTACTTTCTTGACTGTATTTTGAGTTAAACAGTTGTCGCGACTTCAGTTCTAGCCTATAAAGTCAAATCTTGTGTGATTCCTCCATGGTAACATAGCTGCCCGAGGTCGCAAAGTTAGCAAGTACAAGAAATTTGAAAATTGTACTAATTTCACGGTAGTGCTTATGGTCGATGCCGTTTCTCGGCTTCAGAGCTACTTCTTGACTGTATTTTGAGTTAAGCAGTTGGCGCGACTTCAGTTCTAGCCTATAAAGTCAAATCTTGTGTGATTCCTCCATGGTAACATAGCTGCCCGAGGTCGCAAAGTTAGCAAGTACAAGAAATTTGAAAATTGCACGTAATTTCACGGTAGTGCTTATGGTCGATGCCGTTTCTCGGCTTCAGAGCTACTTCTTGACTGTATTTTGAGTTAAGCAGTTGGCGCGACTTCAGTTCTAGCCTATAAAGTCAAATCTTGTGTGATTCCTCCATGGTAACATAGCTGCCCGAGGTCGCAAAGTTAGCAAGTACAAGAAATTTGAAAATTGTACGTAATTGCACAGTAGTGCTTATGGTCGATGCCGTTTCTCGGTTTCAGAGCTATTTCTTGACTGTATTTTGAGTTAAGCAGTTGGCGCGACTTCAGTTCTAGCCTATAAAGTCAAATCTTGTGTGATTCCTCCATGGTAACATAGCTGCCCGAGGCCGCAAAGTTAGCAAGTACAAGAAATTTGAAAATTGTACGTAATTTCACGGTAGTGCATATGGTCGATGCCGTTTCTCGGCTTCAGAGCTATTTCTTGACTGTATTTTGAGTTAAGCAGTTGGCGCGACTTCAGTTCTAGCCTATAAAGTCAAATCTTGTGTGGTTCCTCCATGGTAACATAGCTGCCCGAGGCCGCAAAGTTAGCAAGTACAAGAAATTTTGAAAATTGTACGTAATTGCACAGTAGTGCTTATGGTCGATCCCGTTTCTCGGCTTCAGAGCTACTTTCTTGACTGTATTTTGGGTTAAACAGTTGTCGCGACTTCAGTTCTAGCCTATAAAGTCAAATCTTGTGTGATTCCTCCATGGTAACATAGCTGCCCGAGGTCGCAAAGTTAGCAAGTACAAGAAATTTGAAAATTGTACTAATTTCACGGTAGTGCTTATGGTCGATGCCGTTTCTCGGCTTCAGAGCTACTTCTTGACTGTATTTTGAGTTAAGCAGTTATCGCGACTTCAGTTCTAGCATATAAAGTCAAATCTTGTGTGATTCCTCCATGGTAACATAGCTGCCCGAGGCCGCAAAGTTAGCAAGTACAAGAAATTTGCAAATTGTACGTAATTTCACGGTAGTGCTTATGGTCGATCCCGCTTCTCGGCTTCAGAGCTACTTTCTTGACTGTATTTTGATTTAAGCAGTTGGCGCGACTTAAGTTCTAGCCTATAAAGTCAAATCTTGTGTGGTTCCTCCATGGTAACATAGCTGCCCGAGGTCGCAAAGTTAGCAAGTACAAGAAATTTGAAAATTGTACGTAATTTCACGGTAGGGCTTATGGTCGATCCCGTTTCTCGGCTTCAGAGCTACTTTCTTGACTGTATTTTGAGTTAAGCAGTTGGCGCGACTTCTGTTCTAGCCTATAAAGTCAAATCTTGTGTGGTTCCTCCATGGTAACATAGCTGAACGAGGTCGCAAAGTTAGCAAGTACAAGAAATTTGAAAATTGTACGTAATTTCAGGGTAGTGCTTATGGTCGATCCTGTTTCTCGGCTTCAGAGCTACTTTCTTGACTGTATTTTGAATTAAGCAGTTGGCGCGACTTCTGTTCTAGCCTATAAAGTCAAATCTTGTGTGGTTCCTCCATGGTAACATAGCTGCCCGAGGTCGCAAAGTTAGCAAGTACAAGAAATTTGAAAATTGTACGTAATTTCACGGTAGTGCTTATGGTCGATGCCGTTTCTCGGCTTCAGAGCTACTTCTTGACTGTATTTTGAGTTAAGCAGTTGGCGCGACTTCAGTTCTAGCCTATAAAGTCAAATCTTGTGTGGTTCCTCCATGGTAACATAGCTGCCCGAGGCCGCAAAGTTAGCAAGTACAAGAAATTTGAAAATTGTACGTAATTTCACATTAGTGCTTATGGTCGATCCCGTTTCTCGGCTTCAGAGCTACTTTCTTGACTGTATTTTGAGTTAAGAAGTTTCCGCGACTTGAGTTCTAGCCTATAAAGTCAAATCTTGTGTGATTCCTCCATGGTAACATAGCTGCCCGAGGCCGCAAAGTTAGCAAGTACAAGAAATTTGAAAATTGTACGTAATTGCACAGTAGTGCTTATGGTCGATGCCGTTTCTCGGTTTCAGAGCTATTTCTTGACTGTATTTTGAGTTAAGCAGTTGGCGCGACTTCAGTTCTAGCCTATAAAGTCAAATCTTGTGTGGTTCCTCCATGGTAACATAGCTGCCCGAGGCCGCAAAGTTAGCAAGTACAAGAAATTTTGAAAATTGTACGTAATTGCACAGTAGTGCTTATGGTCGATGCCGTTTCTCGGCTTCAGAGCTACTTCTTGACTGTATTTTGAGTTAAGCAGTTGGCGCGACTTCAGTTCTAGCCTATAAAGTCAAATCTTGTGTGGTTCCTCCATGGTAACATAGCTGCCCGAGGCCGCAAAATTAGCAAGTACAAGAAATTTGAAAATTGTACGTAATTTCGCATTACTGCTTATGGCCGATCCCGTTTCTCGGCTTCAGAGCTATTTCTTGACTGTATTTTGAGTTAAGCAGTTGGCGCGACTTCAGTTCTAGCCTATAAAGTCAAATCTTGTGTGATTCCTCCATGGTAACATAGCTGCCCGAGGCCGCAAAGTTAGCAAGTACAAGAAATTTGAAAATTGTACGTAATTGCACAGTAGTGCTTATGGTCGATGCCGTTTCTCGGTTTCAGAGCTATTTCTTGACTGTATTTTGAGTTAAGCAGTTGGCGCGACTTCAGTTCTAGCCTATAAAGTCAAATCTTGTGTGGTTCCTCCATGGTAACATAGCTGCCCGAGGCCGCAAAGTTAGCAAGTACAAGAAATTTGAAAATTGTACGTAATTTCAGGGTAGTGCTTATGGTCGATCCCGTTTCTCGGCTTCAGAGCTACTTTCTTGACTGTATTTTGAATTAAGCAGTTGGCGCGACTTCTGTTTTAGCCTATAAAGTCAAATCTTGTGTGGTTCCTCCATGGTAACATAGCTGCCCGAGGCCGCAAAGTTAGCAAGCACAATTTGAAAATTGTACGTAATTTCACATTAGTGCTTATGGTCGATCCCGTTTCTCGGCTTCAGAGCTACTTTCTTGACTGTATTTTGAGTTAAGAAGTTTCCGCGACTTGAGTTCTAGCCTATAAAGTCAAATCTTGTGTAATTCCTCCATGGTAACATAGCTGCCCGAGGCCGCAAAGTTAGCAAGTACAAGAAATTTGAAAATTGTACGTAATTGCACAGCAGTGCTTATGGTCGATGCCGTTTCTCGGTTTCTGAGCTATTTCTTGACTGTATTTTGAGTTAAGCAGTTGGCGCGACTTCAGTTCTAGCCTATAAAGTCAAATCTTGTGTGGTTCCTCCATGGTAACATAGCTGCCCGAGGCCGCAAAGTTAGCAAGTACAAGAAATTTTGAAAATTGTACGTAATTGCACAGTAGTGCTTATGGTCGATCCCGTTTCTCGGCTTCAGAGCTACTTTCTTGACTGTATTTTGAGTTAAACAGTTGTCGCGACTTCAGTTCTAGCCTATAAAGTCAAATCTTGTGTGATTCCTCCATGGTAACATAGCTGCCCGAGGTCGCAAAGTTAGCAAGTACAAGAAAGAAAAAAAAAACAAGAAATCGGCTTCAGAGCTACTTCTTGACTGTATTTTGAGTTAAGCAGTTGGCGCGACTTCAGTTCTAGCCTATAAAGTCAAATCTTGTGTGATTCCTCCATGGTAACATAACTGCCCGAGGCCGCAAAGTTAGCAAGTACAAGAAATTTGAAAATTGTACGTAATTTCACGGTAGTGCTTATGGTCGATCCCGTTTCTCGGCTTCAGAGCTACTTTCTTGACTGTGTTTTGAGTTAACCAGTTGGCGCGACTTCAGTTCTAGCCTATAAAGTCAAATCTTGTGTGGTTCCTCCATGGTAACATAGCTGCCCGAGGCCGCAAAGTTAGCAAGTACAAGAAATTTGAAAATTGTACGTAATTTCACATTAGTGCTTATGGTCGATCCCGTTTCTCGGCTTCAGAGCTACTTTCTTGACTGTATTTTGAGTTAAGAAGTTTCCGCGACTTGAGTTCTAGCCTATATAGTCAAATCTTGTGTGATTCCTCCATGGTAACATAGCTGCCCGAGGCCGCAAAGTTAGCAAGTACAAGAAATTTGAAAATTGTACGTAATTGCACAGTAGTGCTTATGGTCGATGCCGTTTCTCGGTTTCAGAGCTATTTCTTGACTGTATTTTGAGTTAAGCAGTTGGCGCGACTTCAGTTCTAGCCTATAAAGTCAAATCTTGTGTGGTTCCTCCATGGTAACATAGCTGCCCGGGGCCGCAAAGTTAGCAAGTACAAGAAATTTTGAAAATTGTACGTAATTGCACAGTAGTGCTTATGGTCGATCCCGTTTCTCGGCTTCAGAGCTACTTTCTTGACTGTATTTTGAGTTAAACAGTTGTCGCGACTTCAGTTCTAGCCTATAAAGTCAAATCTTGTGTGATTCCTCCATGGTAACATAGCTGCCCGAGGTCGCAAAATTAGCAAGTACAAGAAATTTGAAAATTGTACTAATTTCACGGTAGTGCTTATGGTCGATGCCGTTTCTCGGCTTCAGAGCTACTTCTTGACTGTATTTTGAGTTAAGCAGTTGGCGCGACTTCAGTTCTAGCCTATAAAGTCAAATCTTGTGTGATTCCTCCATGGTAACATAGCTGCCCGAGGTCGCAAAGTTAGCAAGTACAAGAAATTTGAAAATTGCACGTAATTTCACGGTAGTGCTTATGGTCGATGCCGTTTCTCGGCTTCAGAACTACTTCTTGACTGTATTTTGAGTTAAGCAGTTGGCGCGACTTCAGTTCTGGCCTATAAAGTCAAATCTTGTGTGGTTCCTCCATGGTAACATAGCTGCCCGAGGCCGCAAAATTAGCAAGTACAAGAAATTTGAAAATTGTACGTAATTTCACATTAGTGCTTATGGCCGATCCCGTTTCTCGGCTTCAGAGCTATTTCTTGACTGTATTTTGAGTTAAGCAGTTGACGCGACTTCAGTTCTAGCCTATAAAGTCAAATCTTGTGTGATTCCTCCATGGTAACATAGCTGCCCGAGGCCGCAAAGTTAGCAAGTACAAGAAATTTCAAAATTGTACGTAATTGGACAGTAGTGCTTATGGTCGATGCCGTTTCTCGGTTTCAGAGCTATTTCTTGACTGTATTTTGAGTTAAGCAGTTGGCGCGACTTCAGTTCTAGCCTATAAAGTCAAATCTTGTGTGGTTCCTCCATGGTAACATAGCTGCCCGAGGTCGCAAAGTTAGCAAGTACAAGAAATTTGAAAATTGTACGTAATTGCACAGTAGTGCTTATGGTCGATCCCGTTTCTCGGCTTCAGAGCTACTTTCTTGACTGTATTTTGAGTTAAACAGTTGTCGCGACTTCAGTTCTAGCCTATAAAGTCAAATCTTGTGTGATTCCTCCATGGTAACATAGCTGCCCGAGGCCGCAAAGTTAGCAAGTACAAGAAATTTCAAAATTGTACGTAATTTAACGGTAGTGCTTATGGTCGATGCCGTTTCTCGGCTTCAGAGCTACTTCTTGACTGTATTTTGAGTTAAGCAGTTGGCGCGACTTCAGTTCTAGCCTATAAAGTCAAATCTTGTGTGGTTCATCCATGGTAACATAGCTGCCCGAGGCCGCAAAGTTAGCAAGTACAAGAAATTTGAAAATTGTACGTAATTTCACATTAGTGCTTATGGTCGATCCCGTTTCTCGGCTTCAGAGCTACTTTCTTGACTGTATTTTGAGTTAAGAAGTTTCCGCGACTTGAGTTCTAGCCTATAAAGTCAAATCTTGTGTGATTCCTCCATGGTAACATAGCTGCCCGAGGCCGCAAAGTTAGCAAGTACAAGAAATTTGAAAATTGTACGTAATTGCACAGTAGTGCTTATGGTCGATGCCGTTTCTCGGTTTCAGAGCTATTTCTTGACTGTATTTTGAGTTAAGCAGTTGGCGCGACTTCAGTTCTAGCCTATAAAGTCAAATCTTGTGTGATTCCTCCATGGTAACATAGCTGCCCGAGGCCGCAAAGTTAGCAAGTACAAGAAATTTGAAAATTGTACGTAATTGCGCAGTAGTGCTTATGGTCGATCCCGTTTCTCGGCTTCAGAGCTACTTTCTTGACTGTATTTTGAGTTAAACAGTTGTCGCGACTTCAGTTCTAGCCTATAAAGTCAAATCTTGTGTGATTCCTCCATGGTAACATAGCTACCCGAGGTCGCAAAGTTAGCAAGTACAAGAAATTTGAAAATTGTACTAATTTCACGGTAGTGCTTATGGTCGATGCCGTTTCTCGGCTTCAGAGCTACTTCTTGACTTTATTTTGAGTTAAGCAGTTGGCGCGACTTCAGTTCTAGCCTATAAAGTCAAATCTTGTGTGATTCCTCCATGGTAACATAGCTGCCCGAGGCCGCAAAGTTAGCAAGTACAAGAAATTTGAAAATTGTACGTAATTGCGCAGTAGTGCTTATGGTCGATTCCGTTTCTCGGTTTCAGAGCTATTTCTTGACCGTATTTTGAGTTAAGCAGTTGGCGCGACTTCAGTTCTAGCCTATAAAGTCAAATCTTGTGTGGTTCCTCCATGGTAACATAGCTGCCCGAGGCCGCAAAGTTAGCAAGTACAAGAAATTTGAAAATTGTACGTAATTGCACAGTAGTGCTTATGGTCGATTCCGTTTCTCGGTTTCAGAGCTATTTCTTTACTGTATTTTGAGCTAAGCAGTTGGCGCGACTTCAGTTCTAGCCTATAAAGTCAAATCTTGTGTGGTTCCTCCATGGTAACATAGCTGCCCGAGGCCGCAAAGTTAGCAAGTATAAGAAATTTGAAAATTGTACGTAATTGCACAGTAGTGCTTATGTTCGATCCCGTTTCTCGGCTTCAGAGCTACTTTCTTGACTGTATTTTGAGTTAAACAGTTGTCGCGACTTCAGTTCTAGCCTATAAAGTCAAATCTTGTGTGATTCCTCCATGGTAACATAGCTGCCCGAGGCCGCAAAGTTAGCAAGTACAAGAAATTTCAAAATTGTACGTAATTTCACGGTAGTGCATATGGTCGATGCCGTTTCTCGGCTTCAGAGCTATTTCTTGACTGTATTTTGAGTTAAGCAGTTGGCGCGACTTCAGTTCTAGCCTATAAAGTCAAATCTTGTGTGGTTCCTCCATGGTAACATAGCTGCCCGAGGCCGCAAAGTTAGCAAGTACAAGAAATTTTGAAAATTGTACGTAATTGCACAGTAGTGCTTATGGTCGATCCCGTTTCTCGGCTTCAGAGCTACTTTCTTGACTGTATTTTGAGTTAAACAGTTGTCGCGACTTCAGTTCTAGCCTATAAAGTCAAATCTTGTGTGATTCCTCCATGGTAACATAGCTGCCCGAGGTCGCAAAGTTAGCAAGTACAAGAAATTTGAAAATTGTACTAATTTCACGGTAGTGCTTATGGTCGATGCCGTTTCTCGGCTTCAGAGCTACTTCTTGACTGTATTTTGAGTTAAGCAGTTGGCGCGACTTCAGTTCTAGCCTATAAAGTCCAATCTTGTGTGATTCCTCCATGGTAACATAGCTGCCCGAGGTCGCAAAGTTAGCAAGTACAAGAAATTTGAAAATTGCACGTAATTTCACGGTAGTGCTTATGGTCGATGCCGTTTCTCGGCTTCAGAGCTACTTCTTGACTGTATTTTGAGTTAAGCAGTTGGCGCGACTTCAGTTCTAGCCTATAAAGTCAAATCTTGTGTGGTTCCTCCATGGTAACATAGCTGCCCGAGGCCGCAAAATTAGCAAGTACAAGAAATTTGAAAATTGTACGTAATTTCACATTAGTGCTTATGGCCGATCCCGTTTCTCGGCTTCAGAGCTATTTCTTGACTGTATTTTGAGTTAAGCAGTTGGCGCGACTTCAGTTCTAGCCTATAAAGTCAAATCTTGTGTGATTCCTCCATGGTAACATAGCTGCCCGAGGCCGCAAAGTTAGCAAGTACAAGAAATTTGAAAATTGTACGTAATTGCACAGTAGTGCTTATGGTCGATGCCGTTTCTCGGTTTCAGAGCTATTTCTTGACTGTATTTTGAGTTAAGCAGTTGGCGCGACTTCAGTTCTAGCCTATAAAGTCAAATCTTGTGTGATTCCTCCATGGTAACATAGCTGCCCGAGGCCGCAAAGTTAGCAAGTACAAGAAATTTGAAAATTGTACGTAATTTCACGGTAGTGCATATGGTCGATGCCGTTTCTCGGCTTCAGAGCTATTTCTTGACTGTATTTTGAGTTAAGCAGTTGGCGCGACTTCAGTTCTAGCCTATAAAGTCAAATCTTGTGTGGTTCCTCCATGGTAACATAGCTGCCCGAGGCCGCAAAGTTAGCAAGTACAAGAAATTTTGAAAATTGTACGTAATTGCACAGTAGTGCTTATGGTCGATCCCGTTTCTCGGCTTCAGAGCTACTTTCTTGACTGTATTTTGAGTTAAACAGTTGTCGCGACTTCAGTTCTAGCCTATAAAGTCAAATCTTGTGTGATTCCTCCATGGTAACATAGCTGCCCGAGGTCGCAAAGTTAGCAAGTACAAGAAATTTGAAAATTGTACTAATTTCACGGTAGTGCTTATGGTCGATGCCGTTTCTCGGCTTCAGAGCTACTTCTTGACTGTATTTTGAGTTAAGCAGTTGGCGCGACTTAAGTTCTAGCCTATAAAGTCAAATCTTGTGTGGTTCCTCCATGGTAACATAGCTGCCCGAGGTCGCAAAGTTAGCAAGTACAAGAAATTTGAAAATTGTACGTAATTTCACGGGAGTGCTTATGGCCGATCCCGTTTCTCGGCTTCAGAGCTACTTTCTTGACTGTATTTTGAGTTAAGCAGTTGGCGCGACTTCTGTTCTAGCCTATAAAGTCAAATCTTGTGTGGTTCCTCCATGGTAACATAGCTGCCCGAGGTCGCAAAGTTAGCAAGTACAAGAAATTTGAAAATTGTACGTAATTTCAGGGTAGTGCTTATGGTCGATCCCGTTTCTCGGCTTCAGAGCTACTTTCTTGACTGTATTTTGAATTAAGCAGTTGGCGCGACTTCTGTTCTAGCCTATAAAGTCAAATCTTGTGTGGTTCCTCCATGGTAACATAGCTGCCCGAGGCCGCAAAGTTAGCAAGTACAAGAAATTTGAAAATTGTACGTAATTTCACATTAGTGCTTATGGTCGATCCCGTTTCTCGGCTTCAGAGCTACTTTCTTGACTGTATTTTGAGTTAAGAAGTTTCCGCGACTTGAGTTCTAGCCTATAAAGTCAAATCTTGTGTGATTCCTCCATGGTAACATAGCTGCCCGAGGTCGCAAAGTTAGCAAGTACAAGAAATTTGAAAATTGTACTAATTTCACGGTAGTGCTTATGGTCGATGCCGTTTCTCGGCTTCAGAGCTACTTCTTGACTGTATTTTGAGTTAAGCAGTTGGCGCGACTTCAGTTCTAGCCTATAAAGTCCAATCTTGTGTGATTCCTCCATGGTAACATAGCTGCCCGAGGTCGCAAAGTTAGCAAGTACAAGAAATTTGAAAATTGCACGTAATTTCACGGTAGTGCTTATGGTCGATGCCGTTTCTCGGCTTCAGAGCTACTTCTTGACTGTATTTTGAGTTAAGCAGTTGGCGCGACTTCAGTTCTAACCTATAAAGTCAAATCTTGTGTGGTTCCTCCATGGTAACATAGCTGCCCGAGGCCGCAAAATTAGCAAGTACAAGAAATTTGAAAATTGTACGTAATTTCACATTAGTGCTTATGGCCGATCCCGTTTCTCGGCTTCAGAGCTATTTCTTGACTGTATTTTGAGTTAAGCAGTTGGCACGACTTCAGTTCTAGCCTATAAAGTCAAATCTTGTGTGATTCCTCCATGGTAACATAGCTGCCCGAGGCCGCAAAGTTAGCAAGTACAAGAAATTTGAAAATTGTACGTAATTGCACAGTAGTGCTTATGGTCGATGCCGTTTCTCGGTTTCAGAGCTATTTCTTGACTGTATTTTGAGTTAAGCAGTTGGCGCGACTTCAGTTCTAGCCTATAAAGTCAAATCTTGTGTGATTCCTCCATGGTAACATAGCTGCCCGAGGCCGCAAAGTTAGCAAGTACAAGAAATTTGAAAATTGTACGTAATTTCACGGTAGTGCATATGGTCGATGCCGTTTCTCGGCTTCAGAGCTATTTCTTGATTGTATTTTGAGTTAAGCAGTTGGCGCGACTTCAGTTCTAGCCTATAAAGTCAAATCTTGTGTGGTTCCTCCATGGTAACATAGCTGCCCGAGGCCGCAAAGTTAGCAAGTACAAGAAATTTTGAAAATTGTACGTAATTGCACAGTAGTGCTTATGGTCGATCCCGTTTCTCGGCTTCAGAGCTACTTTCTTGACTGTATTTTGAGTTAAGCAGTTGGCGCGACTTCTGTTCTAGCCTATAAAGTCAAATCTTGTGTGGTTCCTCCATGGTAACATAGCTGCCCGAGGTCGCAAAGTTAGCAAGTACAAGAAATTTGAAAATTGTACGTAATTTCAGGGTAGTGCTTATGGTCGATCCCGTTTCTCGGCTTCAGAGCTACTTTCTTGACTGTATTTTGAATTAAGCAGTTGGCGCGACTTCTGTTCTAGCCTATAAAGTCAAATCTTGTGTGGTTCCTCCATGGTAACATAGCTGCCCGAGGCCGCAAAGTTAGCAAGTACAAGAAATTTGAAAATTGTACGTAATTTCACATTAGTGCTTATGGTCGATCCCGTTTCTCGGCTTCAGAGCTACTTTCTTGACTGTATTTTGAGTTAAGAAGTTTCCGCGACTTCAGTTCTAGCCTATAAAGTCAAATCTTGTGTGGTTCCTCCATGGTAACATAGCTGCCCGAGGCCGCAAAGTTAGCAAGTACAAGAAATTTTGAAAATTGTACGTAATTGCACAGTAGTGCTTATGGTCGATGCCGTTTCTCGGCTTCAGAGCTACTTCTTGACTGTATTTTGAGTTAAGCAGTTGGCGCGACTTCAGTTCTAGCCTATAAAGTCAAATCTTGTGTGGTTCCTCCATGGTAACATAGCTGCCCGAGGCCGCAAAATTAGCAAGTACAAGAAATTTGAAAATTGTACGTAATTTCACATTAGTGCTTATGGCCGATCCCGTTTCTCGGCTTCAGAGCTATTTCTTGACTGTATTTTGAGTTAAGCAGTTGGCGCGACTTCAGTTCTAGCCTATAAAGTCAAATCTTGTGTGATTCCTCCATGGTAACATAGCTGCCCGAGGCCGCAAAGTTAGCAAGTACAAGAAATTTGAAAACTGTACGTAATTTCACGGTAGTGCATATGGTCGATGCCGTTTCTCGGCTTCAGAGCTATTTCTTGACTGTATTTTGAGTTAAGCAGTTGGCGCGACTTCAGTTCTAGCCTATAAAGTCAAATCTTGTGTGGTTCCTCCATGGTAACATAGCTGCCCGAGGCCGCAAAGTTAGCAAGTACAAGAAATTTTGAAAATTGTACGTAATTGCACAGTAGTGCTTATGGTCGATCCCGTTTCTCGGCTTCAGAGCTACTTTCTTGACTGTATTTTGAGTTAAACAGTTGTCGCGACTTCAGTTCTAGCCTATAAAGTCAAATCTTGTGTGATTCCTCCATGGTAACATAGCTGCCCGAGGTCGCAAAGTTAGCAAGTACAAGAAATTTGAAAATTGTACTAATTTCACGGTAGTGCTTATGGTCGATGCCGTTTCTCGGCTTCAGAGCTACTTCTTGACTGTATTTTGAGTTAAGCAGTTGGCGCGACTTCAGTTCTAGCATATAAAGTCAAATCTTGTGTGATTCCTCCATGGTAACATAGCTGCCCGAGGCCGCAAAGTTAGCAAGTACAAGAAATTTGCAAATTGTACGTAATTTCACGGTAGTGCTTATGGTCGATCCCGCTTCTCGGCTTCAGAGCTACTTTCTTGACTGTAATTTGATTTAAGCAGTTGGCGCGACTTAAGTTCTAGCCTATAAAGTCAAATCTTGTGTAGTTCCTCCATGGTAACATAGCTGCCCGAGGTCGCAAATTTAGCAAGTACAAGAAATTTGAAAATTGTACGTAATTTCACGGTAGTGCTTATGGTCGATCCCGTTTCTCGGCTTCAGAGCTACTTTCTTGACTGTATTTTGAGTTAAGCAGTTGGCGCGACTTCTGTTCTAGCCTATAAATTCAAATCTTGTGTGGTTCCTCCATGGTAACATAGCTGCCCGAGGTCGCAAAGTTAGCAAGTACAAGAAATTTGAAAATTGTACGTAATTTCAGGGTAGTGCTTATGGTCGATCCCGTTTCTCGGCTTCAGAGCTACTTTCTTGACTGTATTTTGAATTAAGCAGTTGGCGCGACTTCTGTTCTAGCCTATAAAGTCAAATCTTGTGTGGTTCCTCCATGGTAACATAGCTGCCCGAGGCCGCAAAGTTAGCAAGTACAAGAAATTTGAAAATTGTACGTAATTTCACATTAGTGCTTATGGTCGATCCCGCTTCTCGGCTTCAGAGCTACTTTCTTGACTGTATTTTGAGTTAAGAAGTTTCCGCGACTTGAGTTCTAGCCTATAAAGTCAAATCTTGTGTGATTCCTCCATGGTAACATAGCTGCCCGAGGCCGCAAAGTTAGCAAGTACAAGAAATTTGAAAATTGTACGTAATTGCACAGTAGTGCTTATGGTCGATGCCGTTTCTCGGTTTCAGAGCTATTTCTTGACTGTATTTTGAGTTAAGCAGTTGGCGCGACTTCAGTTCTAGCCTATAAAGTCAAATCTTGTGTGGTTCCTCCATGGTAACATAGCTGCCCGAGGCCGCAAAGTTAGCAAGTACAAGAAATTTTGAAAATTGTACGTAATTGCACAGTAGTGCTTATGGTCGATGCCGTTTCTCGGCTTCAGAGCTATTTCTTGACTGTATTTTGAGTTAAGCAGTTGGCGCGACTTCAGTTCTAGCCTATAAAGTCAAATCTTGTGTGATTCCTCCATGGTAACATAGCTGCCCGAGGCCGCAAAGTTAGCAAGTACAAGAAATTTGAAAATTGTACGTAATTGCACAGTAGTGCTTATGGTCGATGCCGTTTCTCGGTTTCAGAGCTATTTCTTGACTGTATTTTGAGTTAAGCAGTTGGCGCGACTTCAGTTCTAGCCTATAAAGTCAAATCTTGTGTGGTTCCTCCATGGTAACATAGCTGCCCGAGGCCGCAAAGTTAGCAAGTACAAGAAATTTGAAAATTGTGCGTAATTGCACAGTAGTGCTTATGGTCGATCCCGTTTCTCGGCTTCAGAGCTACTTTCTTGACTGTATTTTGAGTTAAACAGTTGTCGCGACTTCAGTTCTGCCTATAAAGTCAAATCTTGTGTGATTCCTCCATGGTAACATAGCTGCCCGAGGCCGCAAAGTTAGCAAGTACAAGAAATTTCAAAATTGTACGTAATTTAACGGTAGTGCTTATGGTCGATGCCGTTTCTCGGCTTCAGAGCTACTTCTTGACTGTATTTTGAGTTAAGCAGTTGGCGCGACTTCAGTTCTAGCCTATAAAGTCAAATCTTGTGTGGTTCCTCCATGGTAACATAGCTGCCCGAGGCCGCAAAGTTAGCAAGTACAAGAAATTTGAAAATTGTACGTAATTTCACATTAGTGCTTATGGTCGATCCCGTTTCTCGGCTTCAGAGCTACTTTCTTGACTGTATTTTGAGTTAAGAAGTTTCCGCGACTTGAGTTCTAGCCTATAAAGTCAAATCTTGTGTGATTCCTCCATGGTAACATAGCTGCCCGAGGCCGCAAAGTTAGCAAGTACAAGAAATTTGAAAATTGTACGTAATTGCACAGTAGTGCTTATGGTCGATGCCGTTTCTCGGTTTCAGAGCTATTTCTTGACTGTATTTTGAGTTAAGCAGTTGGCGCGACTTCAGTTCTAGCCTATAAAGTCAAATCTTGTGTGATTCCTCCATGGTAACATAGCTGCCCGAGGCCGCAAAATTAGCAAATACAAAAAATTTGAAAATTGTACGTAATTGCGCAGTAGTGCTTATGGTCGATCCCGTTTCTCGGCTTCAGAGCTACTTTCTTGACTGTATTTTGAGTTAAACAGTTGTCGCGACTTCAGTTCTAGCCTATAAAGTCAAATCTTGTGTGATTCCTCCATGGTAACATAGCTGCCCGAGGTCGCAAAGTTAGCAAGTACAAGAAATTTGAAAATTGTACTAATTTCACGGTAGTGCTTATGGTCGATGCCGTTTCTCGGCTTCAGAGCTACTTCTTGACTGTATTTTGAGTTAAGCAGTTGGCGCGACTTCAGTTCTAGCCTATAAAGTCAAATCTTGTGTGGTTCCTCCATGGTAACATAGCTGCCCGAGGCCGCAAAGTTAGCAAGTACAAGAAATTTGAAAATTGTACGTAATTGCACAGTAGTGCTTATGGTCGATTCCGTTTCTCGGTTTCAGAGCTATTTCTTGACTGTATTTTGAGCTAAGCAGTTGGCGCGACTTCAGTTCTAGCCTATAAAGTCAAATCTTGTGTGGTTCCTCCATGGTAACATAGCTGCCCGAGGCCGCAAAGTTAGCAAGTACAAGAAATTTGAAAATTGTACGTAATTGCACAGTAGTGCTTATGTTCGATCCCGTTTCTCGGCTTCAGAGCTACTTTCTTGACTGTATTTTGAGTTAAACAGTTGTCGCGACTTCAGTTCTAGCCTATAAAGTCAAATCTTGTGTGATTCCTCCATGGTAACATAGCTGCCCGAGGCCGCAAAGTTAGCAAGTACAAGAAATTTCAAAATTGTACGTAATTTCACGGTAGTGCATATGGTCGATGCCGTTTCTCGGCTTCAGAGCTATTTCTTGACTGTATTTTGAGTTAAGCAGTTGGCGCGACTTCAGTTCTAGCCTATAAAGTCAAATCTTGTGTGGTTCCTCCATGGTAACATAGCTGCCCGAGGCCGCAAAGTTAGCAAGTACAAGAAATTTTGAAAATTGTACGTAATTGCACAGTAGTGCTTATGGTCGATCCCGTTTCTCGGCTTCAGAGCTACTTTCTTGACTGTATTTTGAGTTAAACAGTTGTCGCGACTTCAGTTCTAGCCTATAAAGTCAAATCTTGTGTGATTCCTCCATGGTAACATAGCTGCCCGAGGTCGCAAAGTTAGCAAGTACAAGAAATTTGAAAATTGTACTAATTTCACGGTAGTGCTTATGGTCGATGCCGTTTCTCGGCTTCAGAGCTACTTCTTGACTGTATTTTGAGTTAAGAAGTTTCCGCGACTTGAGTTCTAGCCTATAAAGTCAAATCTTGTGTGATTCCTCCATGGTAACATAGCTGCCCGAGGCCGCAAAGTTAGCAAGTACAAGAAATTTGAAAATTGTACGTAATTGCACAGTAGTGCTTATGGTCGATGCCGTTTCTCGGTTTCAGAGCTATTTCTTGACTGTATTTTGAGTTAAGCAGTTGGCGCGACTTCAGTTCTAGCCTATAAAGTCAAATCTTGTGTGGTTCCTCCATGGTAACATAGCTGCCCGAGGCCGCAAAGTTAGCAAGTACAAGAAATTTTGAAAATTGTACGTAATTGCACAGTAGTGCTTATGGTCGATCCCGTTTCTCGGCTTCAGAGCTACTTTCTTGACTGTATTTTGAGTTAAGCAGTTGGCGCGACTTCAGTTCTAGCCTATAAAGTCAAATCTTGTGTGGTTCCTCCATGGTAACATAGCTGCCCGAGGCCGCAAATTTAGCAAGTACAAGAAATTTGAAAATTGTACGTAATTGCACAGTAGTACTTATGGTCGATGCCGTTTCTCGGCTTCAGAGCTACTTTCTTGACTGTATTTTGAGTTAAACAGTTGTCGCGACTTCAGTTCTAGCCTATAAAGTCAAATCTTGTGTGATTCCTCCATGGTAACATAGCTGCCCGAGGCCGCAAAGTTAGCAAGTACAAGAAATTTCAAAATTGTACGTAATTTCACGGTAGTGCATATGGTCGATGCCGTTTCTCGGCTTCAGAGCTATTTCTTGACTGTATTTTGAGTTAAGCAGTTGGCGCGACTTCAGTTCTAGCCTATAAAGTCAAATCTTGTGTGGTTCCTCCATGGTAACATAGCTGCCCGAGGCCGCAAAGTTAGCAAGTACAAGAAATTTTGAAAATTGTACGTAATTGCACAGTAGTGCTTATGGTCGATCCCGTTTCTCGGCTTCAGAGCTATTTCTTGACTGTATTTTGAGTTAAGCAGTTGGCGCGACTTCAGTTCTAGCCTATAAAGTCAAATCTTGTGTGATTCCTCCATGGTAACATAGCTGCCCGAGGCCGCAAAGTTAGCAAGTACAAGAAATTTGAAAATTGTACGTAATTTCACGGTAGTGCATATGGTCGATGCCGTTTCTCGGCTTCAGAGCTATTTCTTGACTGTATTTTGAGTTAAGCAGTTGGCGCGACTTCAGTTCTAGCCTATAAAGTCAAATCTTGTGTGGTTCCTCCATGGTAACATAGCTGCCCGAGGCCGCAAAGTTAGCAAGTACAAGAAATTTTGAAAATTGTACGTAATTGCACAGTAGTGCTTATGGTCGATCCCGTTTCTCGGCTTCAGAGCTACTTTCTTGACTGTATTTTGAGTTAAGCAGTTGGCGCGACTTCTGTTCTAGCCTATAAAGTCAAATCTTGTGTGGTTCCTCCATGGTAACATAGCTGCCCGAGGTCGCAAAGTTAGCAAGTACAAGAAATTTGAAAATTGTACGTAATTTCAGGGTAGTGCTTATGGTCGATCCCGTTTCTCGGCTTCAGAGCTACTTTCTTGACTGTATTTTGAATTAAGCAGTTGGCGCGACTTCTGTTCTAGCCTATAAAGTCAAATCTTGTGTGGTTCCTCCATGGTAACATAGCTGCCCGAGGCCGCAAAGTTAGCAAGTACAAGAAATTTCAAAATTGTACGTAATTTCACATTAGTGCTTATGGTCGATCCCGTTTCTCGGCTTCAGAGCTACTTTCTTGACTGTATTTTGAGTTAAGAAGTTTCCGCGACTTCAGTTCTAGCCTATAAAGTCAAATCTTGTGTGGTTCCTCCATGGTAACATAGCTGCCCGAGGCCGCAAAGTTAGCAAGTACAAGAAATTTTGAAAATTGTACGTAATTGCACAGTAGTGCTTATGGTCGATGCCGTTTCTCGGCTTCAGAGCTACTTTCTTGACTGTATTTTGAGTTAAACAGTTGGCGCGACTTCAGTTCTAGCCTATAAAGTCAAATCTTGTGTGATTCCTCCATGGTAACATAGCTGCCCGAGGCCGCAAAGTTAGCAAGTACAAGAAATTTCAAAATTGTACGTAATTTCACATTAGTGCTTATGGTCGATCCCGTTTCTCGGCTTCAGAGCTACTTTCTTGACTGTATTTTGAGTTAAGAAGTTTCCGCGACTTGAGTTCTAGCCTATAAAGTCAAATCTTGTGTGATTCCTCCATGGTAACATAGCTGCCCGAGGCCGCAAAGTTAGCAAGTACAAGAAATTTGAAAATTGTACGTAATTGCACAGTAGTACTTATGGTCGATGCCGTTTCTCGGCTTCAGAGCTACTTTCTTGACTGTATTTTGAGTTAAACAGTTGGCGCGACTTCAGTTCTAGCCTATAAAGTCAAATCTTGTGTGATTCCTCCATGGTAACATAGCTGCCCGAGGCCGCAAAGTTAGCAAGTACAAGAAATTTCAAAATTGTACGTAATTTCACGGTAGTGCATATGGTCGATGCCGTTTCTCGGCTTCAGAGCTATTTCTTGACTGTATTTTGAGTTAAGCAGTTGGCGCGACTTCAGTTCTAGCCTATAAAGTCAAATCTTGTGTGGTTCCTCCATGGTAACATAGCTGCCCGAGGCCGCAAAGTTAGCAAGTACAAGAAATTTTGAAAATTGTACGTAATTGCACAGTAGTGCTTATGGTCGATCCCGTTTCTCGGCTTCAGAGCTACTTTCTTGACTGTATTTTGAGTTAAACAGTTGTCGCGACTTCAGTTCTAGCCTATAAAGTCAAATCTTGTGTGATTCCTCCATGGTAACATAGCTGCCCGAGGTCGCAAAGTTAGCAAGTACAAGAAATTTGAAAATTGTACTAATTTCACGGTAGTGCTTATGGTCGATGCCGTTTCTCGGCTTCAGAGCTACTTCTTGACTGTATTTTGAGTTAAGCAGTTGGCGCGACTTCAGTGCTAGCCTATAAAGTCAAATCTTGTGTGATTCCTCCATGGTAACATAGCTGCCCGAGGTCGCAAAGTTAGCAAGTACAAGAAATTTGAAAATTGCACGTAATTTCACGGTAGTGCTTATGGTCGATGCCGTTTCTCGGCTTCAGAGCTACTTCTTGACTGTATTTTGAGTTAAGCAGTTGGCGCGACTTCAGTTCTAGCCTATAAAGTCAAATCTTGTGTGGTTCCTCCATGGTAACATAGCTGCCCGAGGCCGCAAAATTAGCAAGTACAAGAAATTTGAAAATTGTACGTAATTTCACATTAGTGCTTATGGCCGATCCCGTTTCTCGGCTTCAGAGCTATTTCTTGACTGTATTTTGAGTTAAGCAGTTGGCGCGACTTCAGTTCTAGCCTATAAAGTCAAATCTTGTGTGATTCCTCCATGGTAACATAGCTGCCCGAGGCCGCAAAGTTAGCAAGTACAAGAAATTTGAAAATTGTACGTAATTGCACAGTAGTGCTTATGGTCGATGCCGTTTCTCGGTTTCAGAGCTATTTCTTGACTGTATTTTGAGTTAAGCAGTTGGCGCGACTTCAGTTCTAGCCTATAAAGTCAAATCTTGTGTGATTCCTCCATGGTAACATAGCTGCCCGAGGCCGCAAAGTTAGCAAGTACAAGAAATTTGAAAATTGTACGTAATTTCACGGTAGTGCATATGGTCGATGCCGTTTCTCGGCTTCAGAGCTATTTCTTGACTGTATTTTGAGTTAAGCAGTTGGCGCGACTTCAGTTCTAGCCTATAAAGTCAAATCTTGTGTGGTTCCTCCATGGTAACATAGCTGCCCGAGGCCGCAAAGTTAGCAAGTACAAGAAATTTTGAAAATTGTACGTAATTGCACAGTAGTGCTTATGGTCGATCCCGTTTCTCGGCTTCAGAGCTACTTTCTTGACTGTATTTTGGGTTGAACAGTTGTCGCGACTTCAGTTCTAGCCTATAAAGTCAAATCTTGTGTGATTCCTCCATGGTAACATAGCTGCCCGAGGTCGCAAAGTTAGCAAGTACAAGAAATTTGAAAATTGTACTAATTTCACGGTAGTGCTTATGGTCGATGCCGTTTCTCGGCTTCAGAGCTACTTCTTGACTGTATTTTGAGTTAAGCAGTTATCGCGACTTCAGTTCTAGCATATAAAGTCAAATCTTGTGTGATTCCTCCATGGTAACATAGCTGCCCGAGGCCGCAAAATTAGCAAGTACAAGAAATTTGCAAATTGTACGTAATTTCACGGTAGTGCTTATGGTCGATCCCGCTTCTCGGCTTCAGAGCTACTTTCTTGACTGTATTTTGATTTAAGCAGTTGGCGCGACTTAAGTTCTAGCCTATAAAGTCAAATCTTGTGTGATTCCTCCATGGTAACATAGCTGCCCGAGGTCGCAAAGTTAGCAAGTACAAGAAATTTGAAAATTGTACGTAATTTCACGGTAGGGCTTATGGTCGATCCCGTTTCTCGGCTTCAGAGCTACTTTCTTGACTGTATTTTGAGTTAAGCAGTTGGCGCGACTTCTGTTCTAGCCTACAAAGTCAAATCTTGTGTGGTTCCTCCATGGTAACATAGCTGAACGAGGTCGCAAAGTTAGCAAGTACAAGAAATTTGAAAATTGTACGTAATTTCAGGGTAGTGCTTATGGTCGATCCCGTTTCTCGGCTTCAGAGCTACTTTCTTGACTGTATTTTGAATTAAGCAGTTGGCGCGACTTCTGTTCTAGCCTATAAAGTCAAATCTTGTGTGGTTCCTCCATGGTAACATAGCTGCCCGAGGTCGCAAAGTTAGCAAGTACAAGAAATTTGAAAATTGTACGTAATTTCACGGTAGTGCTTATGGTCGATGCCGTTTCTCGGCTTCAGAGCTACTTCTTGACTGTATTTTGAGTTAAGCAGTTGGCGCGACTTCAGTTCTAGCCTATAAAGTCAAATCTTGTGTGGTTCCTCCATGGTAACATAGCTGCCCGAGGCCGCAAAGTTAGCAAGTACAAGAAATTTGAAAATTGTACGTAATTTCACATTAGTGCTTATGGTCGATCCCGTTTCTCGGCTTCAGAGCTACTTTCTTGACTGTATTTTGAGTTAAGAAGTTTCCGCGACTTGAGTTCTAGCCTATAAAGTCAAATCTTGTGTGATTCCTCCATGGTAACATAGCTGCCCGAGGCCGCAAAGTTAGCAAGTACAAGAAATTTGAAAATTGTACGTAATTGCACAGTAGTGCTTATGGTCGATGCCGTTTCTCGGTTTCAGAGCTATTTCTTGACTGTATTTTGAGTTAAGCAGTTGGCGCGACTTCAGTTCTAGCCTATAAAGTCAAATCTTGTGTGGTTCCTCCATGGTAACATAGCTGCCCGAGGCCGCAAAGTTAGCAAGTACAAGAAATTTTGAAAATTGTACGTAATTGCACAGTAGTGCTTATGGTCGATGCCGTTTCTCGGCTTCAGAGCTACTTCTTGACTGTATTTTGAGTTAAGCAGTTGGCGCGACTTCAGTTCTAGCCTATAAAGTCAAATCTTGTGTGGTTTCTCCATGGTAACATAGCTGCCCGAGGCCGCAAAATTAGCAAGTACAAGAAATTTGAAAATTGTACGTAATTTCGCATTACTGCTTATGGCCGATCCCGTTTCTCGGCTTCAGAGCTATTTCTTGACTGTATTTTGAGTTAAGCAGTTGGCGCGACTTCAGTTCTAGCCTATAAAGTCAAATCTTGTGTGATTCCTCCATGGTAACATAGCTGCCCGAGGCCGCAAAGTTAGCAAGTACAAGAAATTTGAAAATTGTACGTAATTGCACAGTAGTGCTTATGGTCGATGCCGTTTCTCGGTTTCAGAGCTATTTCTTGACTGTATTTTGAGTTAAGCAGTTGGCGCGACTTCAGTTCTAGCCTATAAAGTCAAATCTTGTGTGATTCCTCCATGGTAACATAGCTGCCCGAGGCCGCAAAGTTAGCAAGTACAAGAAATTTCAAAATTGTACGTAATTTCACGGTAGTGCTTATGGTCGATGCCGTTTCTCGGCTTCAGAGCTACTTCTTGACTGTATTTTGAGTTAAGCAGTTGGCGCGACTTCAGTTCTAGCCTATAAAGTCAAATCTTGTGTGATTCCTCCATGGTAACATAGCTGCCCGAGGTCGCAAAGTTAGCAAGTACAAGAAATTTGAAAATTGTACTAATTTCACGGTAGTGCTTATGGTCGATGCCGTTTCTCGGCTTCAGAGCTACTTCTTGACTGTATTTTGAGTTAAGCAGTTGGCGCGACTTCAGTTCTAGCCTATAAAGTCAAATCTTGTGTGATTCCTCCATGGTAACATAGCTGCCCGAGGTCGCAAAGTTAGCAAGTACAAGAAATTTGAAAATTGTACGTAATTGCACAGTAGTGCTTATGGTCGATTCCGTTTCTCGGTTTCAGAGCTATTTCTTGACCGTATTTTGAGTTAAGCAGTTGGCGCGACTTCAGTTCTAGCCTATAAAGTCAAATCTTGTGTGGTTCCTCCATGGTAACATAGCTGCCCGAGGCCGCAAAGTTAGCAAGTACAAGAAATTTGAAAATTGTACGTAATTGCACAGTAGTGCTTATGGTCGATTCCGTTTCTCGGTTTCAGAGCTATTTCTTGACTGTATTTTGAGCTAAGCAGTTGGCGCGACTTCAGTTCTAGCCTATAAAGTCAAATCTTGTGTGGTTCCTCCATGGTAACATAGCTGCCCGAGGCCGCAAAGTTAGCAAGTACAAGAAATTTGAAAATTGTACGTAATTGCACAGTAGTGCTTATGTTCGATCCCGTTTCTCGGCTTCAGAGCTACTTTCTTGACTGTATTTTGAGTTAAACAGTTGTCGCGACTTCAGTTCTAACCTATAAAGTCAAATCTTGTGTGATTCCTCCATGGTAACATAGCTGCCCGAGGTCGCAAAGTTAGCAAGTACAAGAAATTTGAAAATTGTACTAATTTCACGGTAGTGCTTATGGTCGATGCCGTTTCTCGGCTTCAGAGCTACTTCTTGACTGTATTTTGAGTTAAGCAGTTGGCGCGACTTCAGTTCTAGCCTATAAAGTCAAATCTTGTGTGATTCCTCCATGGTAACATAGCTGCCCGAGGCCGCAAAGTTAGCAAGTACAAGAAATTTGAAAATTGTACGTAATTGCACAGTAGTGCTTATGGTCGATTCCGTTTCTCGGTTTCAGAGCTATTTCTTGACCGTATTTTGAGTTAAACAGTTGGCGCGACTTCAGTTCTAGCCTATAAAGTCAAATCTTGTGTGGTTCCTCCATGGTAACATAGCTGCCCGAGGCCGCTAAGTTAGCAAGTACAAGAAATTTGAAAATTGTACGTAATTTCACGGTAGTGCTTATGGTCGATTCCGTTTCTCGGTTTCAGAGCTATTTCTTGACTGTATTTTGAGCTAAGCAGTTGGCGCGACTTCAGTTCTAGCCTATAAAGTCAAATCTTGTGTGGTTCCTCCATGGTAACATAGCTGCCCGAGGCCGCAAAGTTAGCAAGTACAAGAAATTTGAAAATTGTACGTAATTGCACAGTAGTGCTTATGTTCGATCCCGTTTCTCGGCTTCAGAGCTACTTTCTTGACTGTATTTTGAGTTAAACAGTTGTCGCGACTTCAGTTCTAGCCTATAAAGTCAAATCTTGTGTGATTCCTCCATGGTAACATAGCTGCCCGAGGCCGCAAAGTTAGCAAGTACAAGAAATTTCAAAATTGTACGTAATTTCACGGTAGTGCATATGGTCGATGCCGTTTCTCGGCTTCAGAGCTATTTCTTGACTGTATTTTGAGTTAAGCAGTTGGCGCGACTTCAGTTCTAGCCTATAAAGTCAAATCTTGTGTGGTTCCTCCATGGTAACATAGCTGCCCGAGGCCGCAAAGTTAGCAAGTACAAGAAATTTTGAAAATTGTACGTAATTGCACAGTAGTGCTTATGGTCGATCCCGTTTCTCGGCTTCAGAGCTACTTTCTTGACTGTATTTTGAGTTAAACAGTTATCGCGACTTCAGTTCTAGCCTATAAAGTCAAATCTTGTGTGATTCCTCCATGGTAACATAGCTGCCCGAGGTCGCAAAGTTAGCAAGTACAAGAAATTTGAAAATTGTACTAATTTCACGGTAGTGCTTATGGTCGATGCCGTTTCTCGGCTTCAGAGCTACTTCTTGACTGTATTTTGAGTTAAGCAGTTGGCGCGACTTCAGTTCTAGCCTATAAAGTCAAATCTTGTGTGATTCCTCCATGGTAACATAGCTGCCCGAGGCCGCAAAGTTAGCAAGTACAAGAAATTTCAAAATTGTACGTAATTTCACGGTAGTGCTTATGGTCGATGCCGTTTCTCGGCTTCAGAGCTACTTCTTGACTGTATTTTGAGTTAAGCAGTTGGCGCGACTTCAGTTCTAGCCTATAAAGTCAAATCTTGTGTGATTCCTCCATGGTAACATAGCTGCCCGAGGTCGCAAAGTTAGCAAGTACAAGAAATTTGAAAATTGTACGTAATTGCACAGTAGTGCTTATGGTCGATCCCGTTTCTCGGCTTCAGAGCTACTTTCTTGACTGTATTTTGAGTTAAACAGTTATCGCGACTTCAGTTCTAGCCTATAAAGTCAAATCTTGTGTGATTCCTCCATGGTAACATAGCTGCCCGAGGCCGCAAAGTTAGCAAGTACAAGAAATTTGAAAATTGTACGTAATTGCACAGTAGTGCTTATGGTCGATGCCGTTTCTCGGTTTCAGAGCTATTTCTTGACTGTATTTTGAGTTAAGCAGTTGGCGCGACTTCAGTTCTAGCCTATAAAGTCAAATCTTGTGTGATTCCTCCATGGTAACATAGCTGCCCGAGGCCGCAAAGTTAGCAAGTACAAGAAATTTGAAAATTGTACGTAATTTCACGGTAGTGCATATGGTCGATGCCGTTTCTCGGCTTCAGAGCTATTTCTTGACTGTATTTTGAGTTGAGCAGTTGGCGCGACTTCAGTTCTAGCCTATAAAGTCAAATCTTGTGTGGTTCCTCCATGGTAACATAGCTGCCCGAGGCCGCAAAGTTAGCAAGTACAAGAAATTTTGAAAATTGTACGTAATTGCACAGTAGTGCTTATGGTCGATCCCGTTTCTCGGCTTCAGAGCTACTTTCTTGACTGTATTTTGGGTTAAACAGTTGTCGCGACTTCAGTTCTAGCCTATAAAGTCAAATCTTGTGTGATTCCTCCATGGTAACATAGCTGCCCGAGGTCGCAAAGTTAGCAAGTACAAGAAATTTGAAAATTGTACTAATTTCACGGTAGTGCTTATGGTCGATGCCGTTTCTCGGCTTCAGAGCTACTTCTTGACTGTATTTTGAGTTAAGCAGTTATCGCGACTTCAGTTCTAGCATATAAAGTCAAATCTTGTGTGATTCCTCCATGGTAACATAGCTGCCCGAGGCCGCAAAATTAGCAAGTACAAGAAATTTGCAAATTGTACGTAATTTCACGGTAGTGCTTATGGTCGATCCCGCTTCTCGGCTTCAGAGCTACTTTCTTGACTGTATTTTGATTTAAGCAGTTGGCGCGACTTAAGTTCTAGCCTATAAAGTCAAATCTTGTGTGATTCCTCCATGGTAACATAGCTGCCCGAGGCCGCAAAGTTAGCAAGTACAAGAAATTTCAAAATTGTACGTAATTTCACGGTAGTGCATATGGTCGATGCCGTTTCTCGGCTTCAGAGCTATTTCTTGACTGTATTTTGAGTTAAGCAGTTGGCGCGACTTCAGTTCTAGCCTATAAAGTCAAATCTTGTGTGGTTCCTCCATGGTAACATAGCTGCCCGAGGCCGCAAAGTTAGCAAGTACAAGAAATTTTGAAAATTGTACGTAATTGCACAGTAGTGCTTATGGTCGATCCCGTTTCTCGGCTTCAGAGCTACTTTCTTGACTGTATTTTGAGTTAAACAGTTATCGCGACTTCAGTTCTAGCCTATAAAGTCAAATCTTGTGTGATTCCTCCATGGTAACATAGCTGCCCGAGGTCGCAAAGTTAGCAAGTACAAGAAATTTGAAAATTGTACGTAATTGCACAGTAGTGCTTATGGTCGATGCCGTTTCTCGGTTTCAGAGCTATTTCTTGACTGTATTTTGAGTTAAGCAGTTGGCGCGACTTCAGTTCTAGCCTATAAAGTCAAATCTTGTGTGATTCCTCCATGGTAACATAGCTGCCCGAGGCCGCAAAGTTAGCAAGTACAAGAAATTTCAAAATTGTACGTAATTTCACGGTAGTGCTTATGGTCGATGCCGTTTCTCGGCTTCAGAGCTACTTCTTGACTGTATTTTGAGTTAAGCAGTTGGCGCGACTTCAGTTCTAGCCTATAAAGTCAAATCTTGTGTGATTCCTCCATGGTAACATAGCTGCCCGAGGTCGCAAAGTTAGCAAGTACAAGAAATTTGAAAATTGTACTAATTTCACGGTAGTGCTTATGGTCGATGCCGTTTCTCGGCTTCAGAGCTACTTCTTGACTGTATTTTGAGTTAAGCAGTTGGCGCGACTTCAGTTCTAGCCTATAAAGTCAAATCTTGTGTGATTCCTCCATGGTAACATAGCTGCCCGAGGTCGCAAAGTTAGCAAGTACAAGAAATTTGAAAATTGTACTAATTTCACGGTAGTGCTTATGGTCGATGCCGTTTCTCGGTTTCAGAGCTATTTCTTGACTGTATTTTGAGTTAAGCAGTTGGCGCGACTTCAGTTCTAGCCTATAAAGTCAAATCTTGTGTGGTTCCTCCATGGTAACATAGCTGCCCGAGGCCGCAAAGTTAGCAAGTACAAGAAATTTTGAAAATTGTACGTAATTGCACAGTAGTGCTTATGGTCGATCCCGTTTCTCGGCTTCAGAGCTACTTTCTTGACTGTATTTTGAGTTAAGCAGTTGGCGCGACTTCTGTTCTAGCCTATAAAGTCAAATCTTGTGTGGTTCCTCCATGGTAACATAGCTGCCCGAGGTCGCAAAGTTAGCAAGTACAAGAAATTTGAAAATTGTACGTAATTTCAGGGTAGTGCTTATGGTCGATCCCGTTTCTCGGCTTCAGAGCAACTTTCTTGACTGTATTTTGAATTAAGCAGTTGGCGCGACTTCTGTTCTAGCCTATAAAGTCAAATCTTGTGTGGTTCCTCCATGGTAACATAGCTGCCCGAGGCCGCAAAGTTAGCAAGTACAAGAAATTTGAAAATTGTACGTAATTTCACATTAGTGCTTATGGTCGATCCCGTTTCTCGGCTTCAGAGCTACTTTCTTGACTGTATTTTGAGTTAAGAAGTTTCCGCGACTTCAGTTCTAGCCTATAAAGTCAAATCTTGTGTGGTTCCTCCATGGTAACATAGCTGCCCGAGGCCGCAAAGTTAGCAAGTACAAGAAATTTTGAAAATTGTACGTAATTGCACAGTAGTGCTTATGGTCGATGCCGTTTCTCGGCTTCAGAGCTACTTCTTGACTCTATTTTGAGT
Organism: Merodon equestris; assembly: GCA_958301585.1. Classification (NCBI taxonomy): domain Eukaryota; kingdom Metazoa; phylum Arthropoda; class Insecta; order Diptera; family Syrphidae; genus Merodon; species Merodon equestris. The sequence continues at coordinate 209,181,796 of OY284413.1, read as the reverse complement.
TAAGCAGTTGGCGCGACTTCAGTTCTAGCCTATAAAGTCAAATCTTGTGTGGTTCCTCCATGGTAACATAGCTGCCCGAGGCCGCAAAATTAGCAAGTACAAGAAATTTGAAAATTGTACGTAATTTCACATTAGTGCTTATGGCCGATCCCGTTTCTCGGCTTCAGAGCTATTTCTTGACTGTATTTTGAGTTAAGCAGTTGGCGCGACTTCAGTTCTAGCCTATAAAGTCAAATCTTGTGTGATTCCTCCATGGTAACATAGCTGCCCGAGGCCGCAAAGTTAGCAAGTACAAGAAATTTGAAAACTGTACGTAATTTCACGGTAGTGCATATGGTCGATGCCGTTTCTCGGCTTCAGAGCTATTTCTTGACTGTATTTTGAGTTAAGCAGTTGGCGCGACTTCAGTTCTAGCCTATAAAGTCAAATCTTGTGTGGTTCCTCCATGGTAACATAGCTGCCCGAGGCCGCAAAGTTAGCAAGTACAAGAAATTTTGAAAATTGTACGTAATTGCACAGTAGTGCTTATGGTCGATCCCGTTTCTCGGCTTCAGAGCTACTTTCTTGACTGTATTTTGAGTTAAACAGTTGTCGCGACTTCAGTTCTAGCCTATAAAGTCAAATCTTGTGTGATTCCTCCATGGTAACATAGCTGCCCGAGGTCGCAAAGTTAGCAAGTACAAGAAATTTGAAAATTGTACTAATTTCACGGTAGTGCTTATGGTCGATGCCGTTTCTCGGCTTCAGAGCTACTTCTTGACTGTATTTTGAGTTAAGCAGTTGGCGCGACTTCAGTTCTAGCATATAAAGTCAAATCTTGTGTGATTCCTCCATGGTAACATAGCTGCCCGAGGCCGCAAAGTTAGCAAGTACAAGAAATTTGCAAATTGTACGTAATTTCACGGTAGTGCTTATGGTCGATCCCGCTTCTCGGCTTCAGAGCTACTTTCTTGACTGTAATTTGATTTAAGCAGTTGGCGCGACTTAAGTTCTAGCCTATAAAGTCAAATCTTGTGTGGTTCCTCCATGGTAACATAGCTGCCCGAGGTCGCAAATTTAGCAAGTACAAGAAATTTGAAAATTGTACGTAATTTCACGGTAGTGCTTATGGTCGATCCCGTTTCTCGGCTTCAGAGCTACTTTCTTGACTGTATTTTGAGTTAAGCAGTTGGCGCGACTTCTGTTCTAGCCTATAAATTCAAATCTTGTGTGGTTCCTCCATGGTAACATAGCTGCCCGAGGTCGCAAAGTTAGCAAGTACAAGAAATTTGAAAATTGTACGTAATTTCAGGGTAGTGCTTATGGTCGATCCCGTTTCTCGGCTTCAGAGCTACTTTCTTGACTGTATTTTGAATTAAGCAGTTGGCGCGACTTCTGTTCTAGCCTATAAAGTCAAATCTTGTGTGGTTCCTCCATGGTAACATAGCTGCCCGAGGCCGCAAAGTTAGCAAGTACAAGAAATTTGAAAATTGTACGTAATTTCACATTAGTGCTTATGGTCGATCCCGCTTCTCGGCTTCAGAGCTACTTTCTTGACTGTATTTTGAGTTAAGAAGTTTCCGCGACTTGAGTTCTAGCCTATAAAGTCAAATCTTGTGTGATTCCTCCATGGTAACATAGCTGCCCGAGGCCGCAAAGTTAGCAAGTACAAGAAATTTGAAAATTGTACGTAATTGCACAGTAGTGCTTATGGTCGATGCCGTTTCTCGGTTTTAGAGCTATTTCTTGACTGTATTTTGAGTTAAGCAGTTGGCGCGACTTCAGTTCTAGCCTATAAAGTCAAATCTTGTGTGGTTCCTCCATGGTAACATAGCTGCCCGAGGCCGCAAAGTTAGCAAGTACAAGAAATTTTGAAAATTGTACGTAATTGCACAGTAGTGCTTATGGTCGATGCCGTTTCTCGGCTTCAGAGCTATTTCTTGACTGTATTTTGAGTTAAGCAGTTGGCGCGACTTCAGTTCTAGCCTATAAAGTCAAATCTTGTGTGATTCCTCCATGGTAACATAGCTGCCCGAGGCCGCAAAGTTAGCAAGTACAAGAAATTTGAAAATTGTACGTAATTGCACAGTAGTGCTTATGGTCGATGCCGTTTCTCGGTTTCAGAGCTATTTCTTGACTGTATTTTGAGTTAAGCAGTTGGCGCGACTTCAGTTCTAGCCTATAAAGTCAAATCTTGTGTGGTTCCTCCATGGTAACATAGCTGCCCGAGGCCGCAAAGTTAGCAAGTACAAGAAATTTGAAAATTGTGCGTAATTGCACAGTAGTGCTTATGGTCGATCCCGTTTCTCGGCTTCAGAGCTACTTTCTTGACTGTATTTTGAGTTAAACAGTTGTCGCGACTTCAGTTCTGCCTATAAAGTCAAATCTTGTGTGATTCCTCCATGGTAACATAGCTGCCCGAGGCCGCAAAGTTAGCAAGTACAAGAAATTTCAAAATTGTACGTAATTTAACGGTAGTGCTTATGGTCGATGCCGTTTCTCGGCTTCAGAGCTACTTCTTGACTGTATTTTGAGTTAAGCAGTTGGCGCGACTTCAGTTCTAGCCTATAAAGTCAAATCTTGTGTGGTTCCTCCATGGTAACATAGCTGCCCGAGGCCGCAAAGTTAGCAAGTACAAGAAATTTGAAAATTGTACGTAATTTCACATTAGTGCTTATGGTCGATCCCGTTTCTCGGCTTCAGAGCTACTTTCTTGACTGTATTTTGAGTTAAGAAGTTTCCGCGACTTGAGTTCTAGCCTATAAAGTCAAATCTTGTGTGATTCCTCCATGGTAACATAGCTGCCCGAGGCCGCAAAGTTAGCAAGTACAAGAAATTTGAAAATTGTACGTAATTGCACAGTAGTGCTTATGGTCGATGCCGTTTCTCGGTTTCAGAGCTATTTCTTGACTGTATTTTGAGTTAAGCAGTTGGCGCGACTTCAGTTCTAGCCTATAAAGTCAAATCTTGTGTGATTCCTCCATGGTAACATAGCTGCCCGAGGCCGCAAAATTAGCAAATACAAAAAATTTGAAAATTGTACGTAATTGCGCAGTAGTGCTTATGGTCGATCCCGTTTCTCGGCTTCAGAGCTACTTTCTTGACTGTATTTTGAGTTAAACAGTTGTCGCGACTTCAGTTCTAGCCTATAAAGTCAAATCTTGTGTGATTCCTCCATGGTAACATAGCTGCCCGAGGTCGCAAAGTTAGCAAGTACAAGAAATTTGAAAATTGTACTAATTTCACGGTAGTGCTTATGGTCGATGCCGTTTCTCGGCTTCAGAGCTACTTCTTGACTGTATTTTGAGTTAAGCAGTTGGCGCGACTTCAGTTCTAGCCTATAAAGTCAAATCTTGTGTGGTTCCTCCATGGTAACATAGCTGCCCGAGGCCGCAAAGTTAGCAAGTACAAGAAATTTGAAAATTGTACGTAATTGCACAGTAGTGCTTATGGTCGATTCCGTTTCTCGGTTTCAGAGCTATTTCTTGACTGTATTTTGAGCTAAGCAGTTGGCGCGACTTCAGTTCTAGCCTATAAAGTCAAATCTTGTGTGGTTCCTCCATGGTAACATAGCTGCCCGAGGCCGCAAAGTTAGCAAGTACAAGAAATTTGAAAATTGTACGTAATTGCACAGTAGTGCTTATGTTCGATCCCGTTTCTCGGCTTCAGAGCTACTTTCTTGACTGTATTTTGAGTTAAACAGTTGTCGCGACTTCAGTTCTAGCCTATAAAGTCAAATCTTGTGTGATTCCTCCATGGTAACATAGCTGCCCGAGGCCGCAAAGTTAGCAAGTACAAGAAATTTCAAAATTGTACGTAATTTCACGGTAGTGCATATGGTCGATGCCGTTTCTCGGCTTCAGAGCTATTTCTTGACTGTATTTTGAGTTAAGCAGTTGGCGCGACTTCAGTTCTAGCCTATAAAGTCAAATCTTGTGTGGTTCCTCCATGGTAACATAGCTGCCCGAGGCCGCAAAGTTAGCAAGTACAAGAAATTTTGAAAATTGTACGTAATTGCACAGTAGTGCTTATGGTCGATCCCGTTTCTCGGCTTCAGAGCTACTTTCTTGACTGTATTTTGAGTTAAACAGTTGTCGCGACTTCAGTTCTAGCCTATAAAGTCAAATCTTGTGTGATTCCTCCATGGTAACATAGCTGCCCGAGGTCGCAAAGTTAGCAAGTACAAGAAATTTGAAAATTGTACTAATTTCACGGTAGTGCTTATGGTCGATGCCGTTTCTCGGCTTCAGAGCTACTTCTTGACTGTATTTTGAGTTAAGAAGTTTCCGCGACTTGAGTTCTAGCCTATAAAGTCAAATCTTGTGTGATTCCTCCATGGTAACATAGCTGCCCGAGGCCGCAAAGTTAGCAAGTACAAGAAATTTGAAAATTGTACGTAATTGCACAGTAGTGCTTATGGTCGATGCCGTTTCTCGGTTTCAGAGCTATTTCTTGACTGTATTTTGAGTTAAGCAGTTGGCGCGACTTCAGTTCTAGCCTATAAAGTCAAATCTTGTGTGGTTCCTCCATGGTAACATAGCTGCCCGAGGCCGCAAAGTTAGCAAGTACAAGAAATTTTGAAAATTGTACGTAATTGCACAGTAGTGCTTATGGTCGATCCCGTTTCTCGGCTTCAGAGCTACTTTCTTGACTGTATTTTGAGTTAAGCAGTTGGCGCGACTTCAGTTCTAGCCTATAAAGTCAAATCTTGTGTGGTTCCTCCATGGTAACATAGCTGCCCGAGGCCGCAAATTTAGCAAGTACAAGAAATTTGAAAATTGTACGTAATTGCACAGTAGTACTTATGGTCGATGCCGTTTCTCGGCTTCAGAGCTACTTTCTTGACTGTATTTTGAGTTAAACAGTTGTCGCGACTTCAGTTCTAGCCTATAAAGTCAAATCTTGTGTGATTCCTCCATGGTAACATAGCTGCCCGAGGCCGCAAAGTTAGCAAGTACAAGAAATTTCAAAATTGTACGTAATTTCACGGTAGTGCATATGGTCGATGCCGTTTCTCGGCTTCAGAGCTATTTCTTGACTGTATTTTGAGTTAAGCAGTTGGCGCGACTTCAGTTCTAGCCTATAAAGTCAAATCTTGTGTGGTTCCTCCATGGTAACATAGCTGCCCGAGGCCGCAAAGTTAGCAAGTACAAGAAATTTTGAAAATTGTACGTAATTGCACAGTAGTGCTTATGGTCGATCCCGTTTCTCGGCTTCAGAGCTATTTCTTGACTGTATTTTGAGTTAAGCAGTTGGCGCGACTTCAGTTCTAGCCTATAAAGTCAAATCTTGTGTGATTCCTCCATGGTAACATAGCTGCCCGAGGCCGCAAAGTTAGCAAGTACAAGAAATTTGAAAATTGTACGTAATTTCACGGTAGTGCATATGGTCGATGCCGTTTCTCGGCTTCAGAGCTATTTCTTGACTGTATTTTGAGTTAAGCAGTTGGCGCGACTTCAGTTCTAGCCTATAAAGTCAAATCTTGTGTGGTTCCTCCATGGTAACATAGCTGCCCGAGGCCGCAAAGTTAGCAAGTACAAGAAATTTTGAAAATTGTACGTAATTGCACAGTAGTGCTTATGGTCGATCCCGTTTCTCGGCTTCAGAGCTACTTTCTTGACTGTATTTTGAGTTAAGCAGTTGGCGCGACTTCTGTTCTAGCCTATAAAGTCAAATCTTGTGTGGTTCCTCCATGGTAACATAGCTGCCCGAGGTCGCAAAGTTAGCAAGTACAAGAAATTTGAAAATTGTACGTAATTTCAGGGTAGTGCTTATGGTCGATCCCGTTTCTCGGCTTCAGAGCTACTTTCTTGACTGTATTTTGAATTAAGCAGTTGGCGCGACTTCTGTTCTAGCCTATAAAGTCAAATCTTGTGTGGTTCCTCCATGGTAACATAGCTGCCCGAGGCCGCAAAGTTAGCAAGTACAAGAAATTTCAAAATTGTACGTAATTTCACATTAGTGCTTATGGTCGATCCCGTTTCTCGGCTTCAGAGCTACTTTCTTGACTGTATTTTGAGTTAAGAAGTTTCCGCGACTTCAGTTCTAGCCTATAAAGTCAAATCTTGTGTGGTTCCTCCATGGTAACATAGCTGCCCGAGGCCGCAAAGTTAGCAAGTACAAGAAATTTTGAAAATTGTACGTAATTGCACAGTAGTGCTTATGGTCGATGCCGTTTCTCGGCTTCAGAGCTACTTCTTGACTGTATTTTGAGTTAAGCAGTTGGCGCGACTTCAGTTCTAGCCTATAAAGTCAAATCTTGTGTGGTTCCTCCATGGTAACATAGCTGCCCGAGGCCGCAAAATTAGCAAGTACAAGAAATTTGAAAATTGTACGTAATTTCACATTAGTGCTTATGGCCGATCCCGTTTCTCGGCTTCAGAGCTATTTCTTGACTGTATTTTGAGTTAAGCAGTTGGCGCGACTTCAGTTCTAGCCTATAAAGTCAAATCTTGTGTGATTCCTCCATGGTAACATAGCTGCCCGAGGCCGCAAAGTTAGCAAGTACAAGAAATTTGAAAACTGTACGTAATTTCACGGTAGTGCATATGGTCGATGCGGTTTCTCGGCTTCAGAGCTATTTCTTGACTGTATTTTGAGTTAAGCAGTTGGCGCGACTTCAGTTCTAGCCTATAAAGTCAAATCTTGTGTGGTTCCTCCATGGTAACATAGCTGCCCGAGGCCGCAAAGTTAGCAAGTACAAGAAATTTTGAAAATTGTACGTAATTGCACAGTAGTGCTTATGGTCGATCCCGTTTCTCGGCTTCAGAGCTACTTTCTTGACTGTATTTTGAGTTAAACAGTTGTCGCGACTTCAGTTCTAGCCTATAAAGTCAAATCTTGTGTGATTCCTCCATGGTAACATAGCTGCCCGAGGTCGCAAAGTTAGCAAGTACAAGAAATTTGAAAATTGTACTAATTTCACGGTAGTGCTTATGGTCGATGCCGTTTCTCGGCTTCAGAGCTACTTCTTGACTGTATTTTGAGTTAAGCAGTTGGCGCGACTTCAGTTCTAGCATATAAAGTCAAATCTTGTGTGATTCCTCCATGGTAACATAGCTGCCCGAGGCCGCAAAGTTAGCAAGTACAAGAAATTTGCAAATTGTACGTAATTTCACGGTAGTGCTTATGGTCGATCCCGCTTCTCGGCTTCAGAGCTACTTTCTTGACTGTAATTTGATTTAAGCAGTTGGCGCGACTTAAGTTCTAGCCTATAAAGTCAAATCTTGTGTGGTTCCTCCATGGTAACATAGCTGCCCGAGGTCGCAAATTTAGCAAGTACAAGAAATTTGAAAATTGTACGTAATTTCACGGTAGTGCTTATGGTCGATCCCGTTTCTCGGCTTCAGAGCTACTTTCTTGACTGTATTTTGAGTTAAGCAGTTGGCGCGACTTCTGTTCTAGGCTATAAAGTCAAATCTTGTGTGGTTCCTCCATGGTAACATAGCTGCCCGAGGTCGCAAAGTTAGCAAGTACAAGAAATTTGAAAATTGTACGTAATTTCAGGGTAGTGCTTATGGTCGATCCCGTTTCTCGGCTTCAGAGCTACTTTCTTGACTGTATTTTGAATTAAGCAGTTGGCGCGACTTCTGTTCTAGCCTATAAAGTCAAATCTTGTGTGGTTCCTCCATGGTAACATAGCTGCCCGAGGCCGCAAAGTTAGCAAGTACAAGAAATTTGAAAATTGTACGTAATTTCACATTAGTGCTTATGGTCGATCCCGTTTCTCGGCTTCAGAGCTACTTTCTTGACTGTATTTTGAGTTAAGAAGTTTCCGCGACTTGAGTTCTAGCCTATAAAGTCAAATCTTGTGTGATTCCTTCATGGTAACATAGCTGCCCGAGGCCGCAAAGTTAGCAAGTACAAGAAATTTGAAAATTGTACGTAATTGCACAGTAGTGCTTATGGTCGATGCCGTTTCTCGGTTTCAGAGCTATTTCTTGACTGTATTTTGAGTTAAGCAGTTGGCGCGACTTCAGTTCTAGCCTATAAAGTCAAATCTTGTGTGGTTCCTCCATGGTAACATAGCTGCCCGAGGCCGCAAAGTTAGCAAGTACAAGAAATTTTGAAAATTGTACGTAATTGCACAGTAGTGCTTATGGTCGATGCCGTTTCTCGGCTTCAGAGCTATTTCTTGACTGTATTTTGAGTTAAGCAGTTGGCGCGACTTCAGTTCTAGCCTATAAAGTCAAATCTTGTGTGATTCCTCCATGGTAACATAGCTGCCCGAGGCCGCAAAGTTAGCAAGTACAAGAAATTTGAAAATTGTACGTAATTGCACAGTAGTGCTTATGGTCGATGCCGTTTCTCGGTTTCAGAGCTATTTCTTGACTGTATTTTGAGTTAAGCAGTTGGCGCGACTTCAGTTCTAGCCTATAAAGTCAAATCTTGTGTGGTTCCTCCATGGTAACATAGCTGCCCGAGGCCGCAAAGTTAGCAAGTACAAGAAATTTGAAAATTGTACGTAATTGCACAGTAGTGCTTATGGTCGATCCCGTTTCTCGGCTTCAGAGCTACTTTCTTGACTGTATTTTGAGTTAAACAGTTGTCGCGACTTCAGTTCTGCCTATAAAGTCAAATCTTGTGTGATTCCTCCATGGTAACATAGCTGCCCGAGGCCGCAAAGTTAGCAAGTACAAGAAATTTCAAAATTGTACGTAATTTAACGGTAGTGCTTATGGTCGATGCCGTTTCTCGGCTTCAGAGCTACTTCTTGACTGTATTTTGAGTTAAGCAGTTGGCGCGACTTCAGTTCTAGCCTATAAAGTCAAATCTTGTGTGGTTCCTCCATGGTAACATAGCTGCCCGAGGCCGCAAAGTTAGCAAGTACAAGAAATTTGAAAATTGTACGTAATTTCACATTAGTGCTTATGGTCGATCCCGTTTCTCGGCTTCAGAGCTACTTTCTTGACTGTATTTTGAGTTAAGAAGTTTCCGCGACTTGAGTTCTAGCCTATAAAGTCAAATCTTGTGTGATTCCTCCATGGTAACATAGCTGCCCGAGGCCGCAAAGTTAGCAAGTACAAGAAATTTGAAAATTGTACGTAATTGCACAGTAGTGCTTATGGTCGATGCCGTTTCTCGGTTTCAGAGCTATTTCTTGACTGTATTTTGAGTTAAGCAGTTGGCGCGACTTCAGTTCTAGCCTATAAAGTCAAATCTTGTATGATTCCTCCATGGTAACATAGCTGCCCGAGGCCGCAAAGTTAGCAAATACAAGAAATTTGAAAATTGTACGTAATTGCGCAGTAGTGCTTATGGTCGATCCCGTTTCTCGGCTTCAGAGCTACTTTCTTGACTGTATTTTGAGTTAAACAGTTGTCGCGACTTCAGTTCTAGCCTATAAAGTCAAATCTTGTGTGATTCCTCCATGGTAACATAGCTGCCCGAGGTCGCAAAGTTAGCAAGTACAAGAAATTTGAAAATTGTACTAATTTCACGGTAGTGCTTATGGTCGATGCCGTTTCTCGGCTTCAGAGCTACTTCTTGACTGTATTTTGAGTTAAGCAGTTGGCGCGACTTCAGTTCTAGCCTATAAAGTCAAATCTTGTGTGGTTCCTCCATGGTAACATGGCTGCCCGAGGCCGCAAAGTTAGCAAGTACAAGAAATTTGAAAATTGTACGTAATTGCACAGTAGTGCTTATGGTCGATTCCGTTTCTCGGTTTCAGAGCTATTTCTTGACTGTATTTTGAGCTAAGCAGTTGGCGCGACTTCAGTTCTAGCCTATAAAGTCAAATCTTGTGTGGTTCCTCCATGGTAACATAGCTGCCCGAGGCCGCAAAGTTAGCAAGTACAAGAAATTTGAAAATTGTACGTAATTGCACAGTAGTGCTTATGTTCGATCCCGTTTCTCGGCTTCAGAGCTACTTTCTTGACTGTATTTTGAGTTAAACAGTTGTCGCGACTTCAGTTCTAGCCTATAAAGTCAAATCTTGTGTGATTCCTCCATGGTAACATAGCTGCCCGAGGCCGCAAAGTTAGCAAGTACAAGAAATTTCAAAATTGTACGTAATTTCACGGTAGTGCATATGGTCGATGCCGTTTCTCGGCTTCAGAGCTATTTCTTGACTGTATTTTGAGTTAAGCAGTTGGCGCGACTTCAGTTCTAGCCTATAAAGTCAAATCTTGTGTGGTTCCTCCATGGTAACATAGCTGCCCGAGGCCGCAAAGTTAGCAAGTACAAGAAATTTTGAAAATTGTACGTAATTGCACAGTAGTGCTTATGGTCGATCCCGTTTCTCGGCTTCAGAGCTACTTTCTTGACTGTATTTTGAGTTAAACAGTTGTCGCGACTTCAGTTCTAGCCTATAAAGTCAAATCTTGTGTGATTCCTCCATGGTAACATAGCTGCCCGAGGTCGCAAAGTTAGCAAGTACAAGAAATTTGAAAATTGTACTAATTTCACGGTAGTGCTTATGGTCGATGCCGTTTCTCGGCTTCAGAGCTACTTCTTGACTGTATTTTGAGTTAAGAAGTTTCCGCGACTTGAGTTCTAGCCTATAAAGTCAAATCTTGTGTGGTTCCTCCATGGTAACATAGCTGCCCGAGGCCGCAAAGTTAGCAAGTACAAGAAATTTTGAAAATTGTACGTAATTGCACAGTAGTGCTTATGGTCGATCCCGTTTCTCGGCTTCAGAGCTACTTTCTTGACTGTATTTTGAGTTAAGCAGTTGGCGCGACTTCAGTTCTAGCCTATAAAGTCAAATCTTGTGTGGTTCCTCCATGGTAACATAGCTGCCCGAGGCCGCAAAGTTAGCAAGTACAAGAAATTTGAAAATTGTACGTAATTGCACAGTAGTACTTATGGTCGATGCCGTTTCTCGGCTTCAGAGCTACTTTCTTGACTGTATTTTGAGTTAAACAGTTGGCGCGACTTCAGTTCTAGCCTATAAAGTCAAATCTTGTGTGATTCCTCCATGGTAACATAGCTGCCCGAGGCCGCAAAGTTAGCAAGTACAAGAAATTTCAAAATTGTACGTAATTTCACGGTAGTGCATATGGTCGATGCCGTTTCTCGGCTTCAGAGCTATTTCTTGACTGTATTTTGAGTTAAGCAGTTGGCGCGACTTCAGTTCTAGCCTATAAAGTCGAATCTTGTGTGGTTCCTCCATGGTAACATAGCTGCCCGAGGCCGCAAAGTTAGCAAGTACAAGAAATTTTGAAAATTGTACGTAATTGCACAGTAGTGCTTATGGTCGATCCCGTTTCTCGGCTTCAGAGCTACTTTCTTGACTGTATTTTGAGTTAAACAGTTGTCGCGACTTCAGTTCTAGCCTATAAAGTCAAATCTTGTGTGATTCCTCCATGGTAACATAGCTGCCCGAGGTCGCAAAGTTAGCAAGTACAAGAAATTTGAAAATTGTACTAATTTCACGGTAGTGCTTATGGTCGATGCCGTTTCTCGGCTTCAGAGCTACTTCTTGACTGTATTTTGAGTTAAGCAGTTGGCGCGACTTCAGTGCTAGCCTATAAAGTCAAATCTTGTGTGATTCCTCCATGGTAACATAGCTGCCCGAGGTCGCAAAGTTAGCAAGTACAAGAAATTTGAAAATTGCACGTAATTTCACGGTAGTGCTTATGGTCGATGCCGTTTCTCGGCTTCAGAGCTACTTCTTGACTGTATTTTGAGTTAAGCAGTTGGCGCGACTTCAGTTCTAGCCTATAAAGTCAAATCTTGTGTGGTTCCTCCATGGTAACATAGCTGCCCGAGGCCGCAAAATTAGCAAGTACAAGAAATTTGAAAATTGTACGTAATTTCACATTAGTGCTTATGGCCGATCCCGTTTCTCGGCTTCAGAGCTATTTCTTGACTGTATTTTGAGTTAAGCAGTTGGCGCGACTTCAGTTCTAGCCTATAAAGTCAAATCTTGTGTGATTCCTCCATGGTAACATAGCTGCCCGAGGCCGCAAAGTTAGCAAGTACAAGAAATTTGAAAATTGTACGTAATTGCACAGTAGTGCTTATGGTCGATGCCGTTTCTCGGTTTCAGAGCTATTTCTTGACTGTATTTTGAGTTAAGCAGTTGGCGCGACTTCAGTTCTAGCCTATAAAGTCAAATCTTGTGTGATTCCTCCATGGTAACATAGCTGCCCGAGGCCGCAAAGTTAGCAAGTACAAGAAATTTGAAAATTGTACGTAATTTCACGGTAGTGCATATGGTCGATGCCGTTTCTCGGCTTCAGAGCTATTTCTTGACTGTATTTTGAGTTAAGCAGTTGGCGCGACTTCAGTTCTAGCCTATAAAGTCAAATCTTGTGTGGTTCCTCCATGGTAACATAGCTGCCCGAGGCCGCAAAGTTAGCAAGTACAAGAAATTTTGAAAATTGTACGTAATTGCACAGTAGTGCTTATGGTCGATCCCGTTTCTCGGCTTCAGAGCTACTTTCTTGACTGTATTTTGGGTTAAACAGTTGTCGCGACTTCAGTTCTAGCCTATAAAGTCAAATCTTGTGTGATTCCTCCATGGTAACATAGCTGCCCGAGGTCGCAAAGTTAGCAAGTACAAGAAATTTGAAAATTGTACTAATTTCACGGTAGTGCTTATGGTCGATGCCGTTTCTCGGCTTCAGAGCTACTTCTTGACTGTATTTTGAGTTAAGCAGTTATCGCGACTTCAGTTCTAGCATATAAAGTCAAATCTTGTGTGATTCCTCCATGGTAACATAGCTGCCCGAGGCCGCAAAATTAGCAAGTACAAGAAATTTGCAAATTGTACGTAATTTCACGGTAGTGCTTATGGTCGATCCCGCTTCTCGGCTTCAGAGCTACTTTCTTGACTGTATTTTGATTTAAGCAGTTGGCGCGACTTAAGTTCTAGCCTATAAAGTCAAATCTTGTGTGATTCCTCCATGGTAACATAGCTGCCCGAGGTCGCAAAGTTAGCAAGTACAAGAAATTTGAAAATTGTACGTAATTTCACGGTAGGGCTTATGGTCGATCCCGTTTCTCGGCTTCAGAGCTACTTTCTTGACTGTATTTTGAGTTAAGCAGTTGGCGCGACTTCTGTTCTAGCCTACAAAGTCAAATCTTGTGTGGTTCCTCCATGGTAACATAGCTGAACGAGGTCGCAAAGTTAGCAAGTACAAGAAATTTGAAAATTGTACGTAATTTCAGGGTAGTGCTTATGGTCGATCCCGTTTCTCGGCTTCAGAGCTACTTTCTTGACTGTATTTTGAATTAAGCAGTTGGCGCGACTTCTGTTCTAGCCTATAAAGTCAAATCTTGTGTGGTTCCTCCATGGTAACATAGCTGCCCGAGGTCGCAAAGTTAGCAAGTACAAGAAATTTGAAAATTGTACGTAATTTCACGGTAGTGCTTATGGTCGATGCCGTTTCTCGGCTTCAGAGCTACTTCTTGACTGTATTTTGAGTTAAGCAGTTGGCGCGACTTCAGTTCTAGCCTATAAAGTCAAATCTTGTGTGGTTCCTCCATGGTAACATAGCTGCCCGAGGCCGCAAAGTTAGCAAGTACAAGAAATTTGAAAATTGTACGTAATTTCACATTAGTGCTTATGGTCGATCCCGTTTCTCGGCTTCAGAGCTACTTTCTTGACTGTATTTTGAGTTAAGAAGTTTCCGCGACTTGAGTTCTAGCCTATAAAGTCAAATCTTGTGTGATTCCTCCATGGTAACATAGCTGCCCGAGGCCGCAAAGTTAGCAAGTACAAGAAATTTGAAAATTGTACGTAATTGCACAGTAGTGCTTATGGTCGATGCCGTTTCTCGGTTTCAGAGCTATTTCTTGACTGTATTTTGAGTTAAGCAGTTGGCGCGACTTCAGTTCTAGCCTATAAAGTCAAATCTTGTGTGGTTCCTCCATGGTAACATAGCTGCCCGAGGCCGCAAAGTTAGCAAGTACAAGAAATTTTGAAAATTGTACGTAATTGCACAGTAGTGCTTATGGTCGATGCCGTTTCTCGGCTTCAGAGCTACTTCTTGACTGTATTTTGAGTTAAGCAGTTGGCGCGACTTCAGTTCTAGCCTATAAAGTCAAATCTTGTGTGGTTTCTCCATGGTAACATAGCTGCCCGAGGCCGCAAAATTAGCAAGTACAAGAAATTTGAAAATTGTACGTAATTTCGCATTACTGCTTATGGCCGATCCCGTTTCTCGGCTTCAGAGCTATTTCTTGACTGTATTTTGAGTTAAGCAGTTGGCGCGACTTCAGTTCTAGCCTATAAAGTCAAATCTTGTGTGATTCCTCCATGGTAACATAGCTGCCCGAGGCCGCAAAGTTAGCAAGTACAAGAAATTTGAAAATTGTACGTAATTGCACAGTAGTGCTTATGGTCGATGCCGTTTCTCGGTTTCAGAGCTATTTCTTGACTGTATTTTGAGTTAAGCAGTTGGCGCGACTTCAGTTCTAGCCTATAAAGTCAAATCTTGTGTGATTCCTCCATGGTAACATAGCCGCCCGAGGCCGCAAAGTTAGCAAGTACAAGAAATTTCAAAATTGTACGTAATTTCACGGTAGTGCTTATGGTCGATGCCGTTTCTCGGCTTCAGAGCTACTTCTTGACTGTATTTTGAGTTAAGCAGTTGGCGCGACTTCAGTTCTAGCCTATAAAGTCAAATCTTGTGTGATTCCTCCATGGTAACATAGCTGCCCGAGGTCGCAAAGTTAGCAAGTACAAGAAATTTGAAAATTGTACTAATTTCACGGTAGTGCTTATGGTCGATGCCGTTTCTCGGCTTCAGAGCTACTTCTTGACTGTATTTTGAGTTAAGCAGTTGGCGCGACTTCAGTTCTAGCCTATAAAGTCAAATCTTGTGTGATTCCTCCATGGTAACATAGCTGCCCGAGGTCGCAAAGTTAGCAAGTACAAGAAATTTGAAAATTGTACGTAATTGCACAGTAGTGCTTATGGTCGATTCCGTTTCTCGGTTTCAGAGCTATTTCTTGACCGTATTTTGAGTTAAGCAGTTGGCGCGACTTCAGTTCTAGCCTATAAAGTCAAATCTTGTGTGGTTCCTCCATGGTAACATAGCTGCCCGAGGCCGCAAAGTTAGCAAGTACAAGAAATTTGAAAATTGTACGTAATTGCACAGTAGTACTTATGGTCGATGCCGTTTCTCGGCTTCAGAGCTACTTTCTTGACTGTATTTTGAGTTAAACAGTTGGAGCGACTTCAGTTCTAGCCTATAAAGTCAAATCTTGTGTGATTCCTCCATGGTAACATAGCTGCCCGAGGCCGCAAAGTTAGCAAGTACAAGAAATTTGAAAATTGTACGTAATTGCACAGTAGTGCTTATGGTCGATTCCGTTTCTCGGTTTCAGAGCTATTTCTTGACTGTATTTTGAGCTAAGCAGTTGGCGCGACTTCAGTTCTAGCCTATAAAGTCAAATCTTGTGTGGTTCCTCCATGGTAACATAGCTGCCCGAGGCCGCAAAGTTAGCAAGTACAAGAAATTTGAAAATTGTACGTAATTGCACAGTAGTGCTTATGTTCGATCCCGTTTCTCGGCTTCAGAGCTACTTTCTTGACTGTATTTTGAGTTAAACAGTTGTCGCGACTTCAGTTCTAACCTATAAAGTCAAATCTTGTGTGATTCCTCCATGGTAACATAGCTGCCCGAGGTCGCAAAGTTAGCAAGTACAAGAAATTTGAAAATTGTACTAATTTCACGGTAGTGCTTATGGTCGATGCCGTTTCTCGGCTTCAGAGCTACTTCTTGACTGTATTTTGAGTTAAGCAGTTGGCGCGACTTCAGTTCTAGCCTATAAAGTCAAATCTTGTGTGATTCCTCCATGGTAACATAGCTGCCCGAGGCCGCAAAGTTAGCAAGTACAAGAAATTTGAAAATTGTACGTAATTGCACAGTAGTGCTTATGGTCGATTCCGTTTCTCGGTTTCAGAGCTATTTCTTGACCGTATTTTGAGTTAAACAGTTGGCGCGACTTCAGTTCTAGCCTATAAAGTCAAATCTTGTGTGGTTCCTCCATGGTAACATAGCTGCCCGAGGCCGCTAAGTTAGCAAGTACAAGAAATTTGAAAATTGTACGTAATTTCACGGTAGTGCTTATGGTCGATTCCGTTTCTCGGTTTCAGAGCTATTTCTTGACTGTATTTTGAGCTAAGCAGTTGGCGCGACTTCAGTTCTAGCCTATAAAGTCAAATCTTGTGTGGTTCCTCCATGGTAACATAGCTGCCCGAGGCCGCAAAGTTAGCAAGTACAAGAAATTTGAAAATTGTACGTAATTGCACAGTAGTGCTTATGTTCGATCCCGTTTCTCGGCTTCAGAGCTACTTTCTTGACTGTATTTTGAGTTAAACAGTTGTCGCGACTTCAGTTCTAGCCTATAAAGTCAAATCTTGTGTGATTCCTCCATGGTAACATAGCTGCCCGAGGCCGCAAAGTTAGCAAGTACAAGAAATTTCAAAATTGTACGTAATTTCACGGTAGTGCATATGGTCGATGCCGTTTCTCGGCTTCAGAGCTATTTCTTGACTGTATTTTGAGTTAAGCAGTTGGCGCGACTTCAGTTCTAGCCTATAAAGTCAAATCTTGTGTGGTTCCTCCATGGTAACATAGCTGCCCGAGGCCGCAAAGTTAGCAAGTACAAGAAATTTTGAAAATTGTACGTAATTGCACAGTAGTGCTTATGGTCGATCCCGTTTCTCGGCTTCAGAGCTACTTTCTTGACTGTATTTTGAGTTAAACAGTTATCGCGACTTCAGTTCTAGCCTATAAAGTCAAATCTTGTGTGATTCCTCCATGGTAACATAGCTGCCCGAGGTCGCAAAGTTAGCAAGTACAAGAAATTTGAAAATTGTACTAATTTCACGGTAGTGCTTATGGTCGATGCCGTTTCTCGGCTTCAGAGCTACTTCTTGACTGTATTTTGAGTTAAGCAGTTGGCGCGACTTCAGTTCTAGCCTATAAAGTCAAATCTTGTGTGATTCCTCCATGGTAACATAGCTGCCCGAGGTCGCAAAGTTAGCAAGTACAAGAAATTTGAAAATTGCACGTAATTTCACGGTAGTGCTTATGGTCGATGCCGTTTCTCGGCTTCAGAGCTACTTCTTGACTGTATTTTGAGTTAAGCAGTTGGCGCGACTTCAGTTCTAGCCTATAAAGACAAATCTTGTGTGGTTCCTCCATGGTAACATAGCTGCCCGAGGCCGCAAAATTAGCAAGTACAAGAAATTTGAAAATTGTACGTAATTTCACATTAGTGCTTATGGCCGATCCCGTTTCTCGGCTTCAGAGCTATTTCTTGACTGTATTTTGAGTTAAGCAGTTGGCGCGACTTCAGTTCTAGCCTATAAAGTCAAATCTTGTGTGATTCCTCCATGGTAACATAGCTGCCCGAGGCCGCAAAGTTAGCAAGTACAAGAAATTTGAAAATTGTACGTAATTTCACGGTAGTGCATATGGTCGATGCCGTTTCTCGGCTTCAGAGCTATTTCTTGACTGTATTTTGAGTTAAGCAGTTGGCGCGACTTCAGTTCTAGCCTATAAAGTCAAATCTTGTGTGGTTCCTCCATGGTAACATAGCTGCCCGAGGCCGCAAAGTTAGCAAGTACAAGAAATTTTGAAAATTGTACGTAATTGCACAGTAGTGCTTATGGTCGATCCCGTTTCTCGGCTTCAGAGCTACTTTCTTGACTGTATTTTGAGTTAAACAGTTGTCGCGACTTCAGTTCTAGCCTATAAAGTCAAATCTTGTGTGATTCCTCCATGGTAACATAGCTGCCCGAGGCCGCAAAGTTAGCAAGTACAAGAAATTTTGAAAATTGTACGTAATTGCACAGTAGTGCTTATGGTCGATCCCGTTTCTCGGCTTCAGAGCTACTTTCTTGACTGTATTTTGAGTTAAACAGTTGTCGCGACTTCAGTTCTAGCCTATAAAGTCAAATCTTGTGTGATTCCTCCATGGTAACATAGCTGCCCGAGGTCGCAAAGTTAGCAAGTACAAGAAATTTGAAAATTGTACTAATTTCACGGTAGTGCTTATGGTCGATGCCGTTTCTCGGCTTCAGAGCTACTTCTTGACTGTATTTTGAGTTAAGCAGTTGGCGCGACTTCAGTTCTAGCCTATAAAGTCAAATCTTGTGTGGTTCCTCCATGGTAACATAGCTGCCCGAGGCCGCAAAGTTAGCAAGCACAAGAAATTTGAAAATTGTACGTAATTTCACGGTAGTGCTTATGGTCGATTCCGTTTCTCGGTTTCAGAGCTATTTCTTGACCGTATTTTGAGTTAAGCAGTTGGCGCGACTTCAGTTCTAGCCTATAAAGTCAAATCTTGTGTGGTTCCTCCATGGTAACATAGCTGCCCGAGGCCGCTAAGTTAGCAAGTACAAGAAATTTGAAACTTGTACGTAATTTCACGGTAGTGCTTATGGTCGATTCCGTTTCTCGGTTTCAGAGCTATTTCTTGACTGTATTTTGAGCTAAGCAGTTGGCGCGACTTCAGTTCTAGCCTATAAAGTCAAATCTTGTGTGGTTCCTCCATGGTAACATAGCTGCCCGAGGCCGCAAAGTTAGCAAGTACAAGAAATTTGAAAATTGTACGTAATTGCACAGTAGTGCTTATGTTCGATCCCGTTTCTCGGCTTCAGAGCTACTTTCTTGACTGTATTTTGAGTTAAACAGTTGTCGCGACTTCAGTTCTAGCCTATAAAGTCAAATCTTGTGTGATTCCTCCATGGTAACATAGCTGCCCGAGGCCGCAAAGTTAGCAAGTACAAGAAATTTCAAAATTGTACGTAATTTCACGGTAGTGCATATGGTCGATGCCGTTTCTCGGCTTCAGAGCTATTTCTTGACTGTATTTTGAGTTAAGCAGTTGGCGCGACTTCAGTTCTAGCCTATAAAGTCAAATCTTGTGTGGTTCCTCCATGGTAACATAGCTGCCCGAGGCCGCAAAGTTAGCAAGTACAAGAAATTTTGAAAATTGTACGTAATTGCACAGTAGTGCTTATGGTCGATCCCGTTTCTCGGCTTCAGAGCTACTTTCTTGACTGTATTTTGAGTTAAACAGTTATCGCGACTTCAGTTCTAGCCTATAAAGTCAAATCTTGTGTGATTCCTCCATGGTAACATAGCTGCCCGAGGTCGCAAAGTTAGCAAGTACAAGAAATTTGAAAATTGTACGTAATTTCACGGTAGTGCTTATGGTCGATGCCGTTTCTCGGCTTCAAAGCTACTTACTTGACTGTATTTTGAGTTAAGCAGTTGGCGCGACTTCGGTTCTAGCCTATAAAGTCAAATCTTGTGTGGTTCCTCCATGGTAACATAGCTGCCCGAGGCCGCAAAGTTAGCAAGTACAAGAAATTTGAAAATTGTACGTAATTTAACGGTAGTGCATATGGTCGATGCCGTTTCTCGGCTTCAGAGCTATTTCTTGACTGTATTTTGAGTTAAGCAGTTGGCGCGACTTCAGTTCTAGCCTATAAAGTCAAATCTTGTGTGATTCCTCCATGGTAACATAGCTGCCCGAGGTCGCAAAGTTAGCAAGTACAAGAAATTTGAAAATTGTACTAATTTCACGGTAGTGCTTATGGTCGATGCCGTTTCTCGGCTTCAGAGCTACTTCTTGACTGTATTTTAAGTTAAGCAGTTGGCGCGACTTCAGTTCTAGCCTATAAAGTCAAATCTTGTGTGGTTCCTCCATGGTAACATAGCTGCCCGAGGCCGCAAAGTTAGCAAGTACAAGAAATTTGAAAATTGTACGTAATTGCACAGTAGTGCTTATGGTCGATCCCGTTTCTCGGCTTCAGAGCTACTTTCTTGACTGTATTTTGAGTTAGACAGTTGTCGCGACTTCAGTTCCGCCTATAAAGTCAAATCTTGTGTGATTCCTCCATGGTAACATAGCTGCCCGAGGCCGCAAAATTAGCAAGTACAAGAAATTTCAAAATTGTACGTAATTTAACGGTAGTGCTTATGGTCGATGCCGTTTCTAGGCTTCAGAGCTACTTCTTGACTGTATTTTGAGTTAAGCAGTTGGCGCGACTTCAGTTCTAGCCTATAAAGTCAAATCTTGTGTGGTTCCTCCATGGTAACATAGCTGCCCGAGGCCGCAAAGTTAGCAAGTACAAGAAATTTGAAAATTGTACGTAATTTCACATTAGTGCTTATGGTCGATCCCGTTTCTCGGCTTCAGAGCTACTTTCTTGACTGTATTTTGAGTTAAGAAGTTTCCGCGACTTGAGTTCTAGCCTATAAAGTCAAATCTTGTGTGATTCCTCCATGGTAACATACCTGCCCGAGGCCGCAAAGTTAGCAAGTACAAGAAATTTGAAAATTATACGTAATTGCACAGTAGTGCTTATGTTCGATCCCGTTTCTCGGCTTCAGAGCTACTTTCTTGACTGTATTTTGAGTTAAACAGTTGTCGCGACTTCAGTTCTAGCCTATAAAGACAAATCTTGTGTGATTCCTCCATGGTAACATAGCTGCCCGAGGCCGCAAAGTTAGCAAGTACAAGAAATTTCAAAATTGTACGTAATTTCACGGTAGTGCATATGGTCGATGCCGTTTCTCGGCTTCAGAGCTATTTCTTGACTGTATTTTGAGTTAAGCAGTTGGTGCGACTTCAGTTCTAGCCTATAAAGTCAAATCTTGTGTGGTTCCTCCATGGTAACATAGCTGCCCGAGGCCGCAAAGTTAGCAAGTAGAAGAAATTTGAAAATTGTACTAATTTCACGGTAGTGCTTATGGTCGATGCCGTTTCTCGGCTTCAGAGCTACTTCTTGACTGTATTTTGAGTTAAGCAGTTGGCGCGACTTCAGTTCTAGCCTATAAAGTCAAATCTTGTGTGGTTCCTCCATGGTAACATAGCTGCCCGAGGCCGCAAAATTAGCAAGTACAAGAAATTTGAAAATTGTACGTAATTTCACATTAGTGCTTATGGACGATCCCGTTTCTCGGCTTCAGAGCTATTTCTTGACTGTATTTTGAGTTAAGCAGTTGGCGCGACTTCAGTTCTAGCCTATAAAGTCAAATCTTGTGTGATTCCTCCATGGTAACATAGCTGCCCGAGGCCGCAAAGTTAGCAAGTACAAGAAATTTGAAAATTGTACGTAATTGCACAGTAGTGCTTATGGTCGATGCCGTTTCTCGGTTTCAGAGCTATTTCTTGACTGTATTTTGAGTTAAGCAGTTGGCGCGACTTCAGTTCTGGCCTATAAAGTCAAATCTTGTGTGATTCATCCATGGTAACATAGCTGCCCGAGGCCGCAAAGTTAGCAAGTACAAGAAATTTGAAAATTGTACGTAATTTCACGGTAGTGCATATGGTCGATGCCGTTTCTCGGCTTCAGAGCTATTTCTTGACTTTATTTTGAGTTAAGCAGTTGGCGCGACTTCAGTTCTAGCCTATAAAGTCAAATCTTGTGTGGTTCCTCCATGGTAACATAGCTGCCCGAGGCCGCAAAGTTAGCAAGTACAAGAAATTTTGAAAATTGTACGTAATTGCACAGTAGTGCTTATGGTCGATCCCGTTTCTCGGCTTCAGAGCTACTTTCTTGACTGTATTTTGAGTTAAACAGTTGTCGCGACTTCAGTTCTAGCCTATAAAGTCAAATCTTGTGTGATTCCTCCATGGTAACATAGCTGCCCGAGGCCGCAAAGTTAGCAAGTACAAGAAATTTCAAAATTGTACGTAATTTCACGGTAGTGCATATGGTCGATGCCGTTTCTCGGCTTCAGAGCTATTTCTTGACTGTATTTTGAGTTAAGCAGTTGGCGCGACTTCAGTTCTAGCCTATAAAAGCAAATCTTGTGTGGTTCCTCCATGGTAACATAGCTGCCCGAGGCCGCAAAGTTAGCAAGTACAAGAAATTTTGAAAATTGTACGTAATTGCACAGTAGTGCTTATGGTCGATCCCGTTTCTCGGCTTCAGAGCTACTTTCTTGACTGTATTTTGAGTTAAACAGTTGTCGCGATTTCAGTTCTAGCCTATAAAGTCAAATCTTGTGTGATTCCTCCATGGTAACATAGCTGCCCGAGGTCGCAAAGTTAGCAAGTACAAGAAATTTGAAAATTGTACTAATTTCACGGTAGTGCTTATGGTCGATGCCGTTTCTCGGCTTCAGAGCTACTTCTTGACTGTATTTTGAGTTAAGCAGTTGGCGCGACTTCAGTTCTAGCCTATAAAGTCAAATCTTGTGTGATTCCTCCATGGTAACATAGCTGCCCGAGGCCGCAAAGTTAGCAAGTACAAGAAATTTGAAAATTGTACGTAATTGCACAGTAGTGCTTATGGTCGATGCCGTTTCTCGGTTTCAGAGCTATTTCTTGACTGTATTTTGAGTTAAGCAGTTGGCGCGACTTCAGTTCTAGCCTATAAAGTCAAATCTTGTGTGGTTCCTCCATGGTAACATAGCTGCCCGAGGCCGCAAAGTTAGCAAGTATAAGAAATTTGAAAATTGTACGTAATTGCACAGTAGTGCTTATGGTCGATCCCGTTTCTCGGCTTCAGAGCTACTTTCTTGACTGTATTTTGAGTTAAACAGTTGTCGCGACTTCAGTTCTAGCCTATAAAGTCAAATCTTGTGTGATTCCTCCATGGTAACATAGCTGCCCGAGGCCGCAAAGTTAGCAAGTACAAGAAATTTCAAAATTGTACGTAATTTAACGGTAGTGCTTATGGTCGATGCCGTTTCTCGGCTTCAGAGCTAGTTCTTGACTGTATTTTGAGTTAAGCCGTTGGCGCGACTTGAGTTCTAGCCTATAAAGTCAAATCTTGTGTGATTCCTCCATGGTAACATAGCTGCCCGAGGCCGCAAAGTTAGCAAGTACAAGAAATTTGAAAATTGTACGTAATTGCACAGTAGTGCTTATGGTCGATGCCGTTTCTCGGTTTCAGAGCTATTTCTTGACTGTATTTTGAGTTAAGCAGTTGGCGCGACTTCAGTTCTAGCCTATAAAGTCAAATCTTGTGTGATTCCTCCATGGTAACATAGCTGCCCGAGGCCGCAAAGTTAGCAAGTACAAGAAATTTGAAAATTGTACGTAATTGTACAGTAGTGCTTATGGTCGATCCCGTTTCTCGGCTTCAGAGCTACTTTCTTGACTGTATTTTGAGTTAAACAGTTGTCGCGACTTCAGTTCTAGCCTATAAAGTCAAATCTTGTGTGATTCCTCCATGGTAACATAGCTGCCCGAGGTCGCAAAGTTAGCAAGTACAAGAAATTTGAAAATTGTACTAATTTCACGGTAGTGCTTATGGTCGATGCCGTTTCTCGGCTTCAGAGCTACTTCTTGACTGTATTTTGAGTTAAGCAGTTGGCGCGACTTCAGTTCTAGCCTATAAAGTCAAATCTTGTGTGATTCCTCCATGGTAACATAGCTGCCCGAGGCCGCAAATTTAGCAAGTACAAGAAATTTGAAAATTGTACGTAATTGCACAGTAGTGCTTATGGTCGATTCCGTTTCTCGGTTTCAGAGCTATTTCTTGACCGTATTTTGAGTTAAGCAGTTGGCGCGACTTCAGTTCTAGCCTATAAAGTCAAATCGTGTGTGGTTCCTCCATGGTAACATAGCTGCCCGAGGCCGCAAAGTTAGCAAGTACAAGAAATTTGAAAATTGTACGTAATTGCACAGTAGTGCTTATGGTCGATTCCGTTTCTCGGTTTCAGAGCTATTTCTTGACTGTATTTTGAGCTAAGCAGTTGGCGCGACTTCAGTTCTAGCCTATAAAGTCAAATCTTGTGTGGTTCCTCCATGGTAACATAGCTGCCCGAGGCCGCAAAGTTAGCAAGTACAAGAAATTTGAAAATTGTACGTAATTGCACAGTAGTGCTTATGGTCGATCCCGTTTCTCGGCTTCAGAGCTACTTTCTTGACTGTGTTTTGAGTTAAACAGTTGTCGCGACTTCAGTTCTAGCCTATAAAGTCAAATCTTGTGTGATTCCTCCATGGTAACATAGCTGCCCGAGGCCGCAAAGTTAGCAAGTACAAGAAATTTCAAAATTGTACGTAATTTCACGGTAGTGCATATGGTCGATGCCGTTTCTCGGCTTCAGAGCTATTTCTTGACTGTATTTTGAGTTAAGCAGTTGGCGCGACTTCAGTTCTAGCCTATAAAGTCAAATCTTGTGTGGTTCCTCCATGGTAACATAGCTGCCCGAGGCCGCAAAGTTAGCAAGTACAAGAAATTTGAAAATTGTACGTAATTTCACGGTAGTGCATATGGTCGATGCCGTTTCTCGGCTTCAGAGCTATTTCTTGACTGTATTTTGAGTTAAGCAGTTGGCGCGACTTCAGTTCTAGCCTATAAAGACAAATCTTGTGTGGTTCCCCCATGGTAACATAGCTGCCCGAGGTCGCAAAATTAGCAAGTACAAGAAATTTGAAAATTGTACTAATTTCACGGTAGTGCTTATGGTCGATGCCGTTTCTCGGCTTCAGAGCTACTTCTTGACTGTATTTTGAGTTAAGCAGTTGGCGCGACTTCGGTTCTAGCCTATAAAGTCAAATCTTGTGTAATTCCTCCATGGTAACATAGCTGCCCGAGACCGCAAAGTTAGCAAGTACAAGAAATTTGAAAATTGTACGTAATTGCACAGTAGTGCTTATGGTCGATGCCGTTTCTCGGTTTCAGAGCTATTTCTTGACTGTATTTTGAGTTAAGCAGTTGGCGCGACTTCAGTTCTAGCCTATAAAGTCAAATCTTGTGTGATTCCTCCATGGTAACATAGCTGCCCGAGGCCGCAAAGTTAGCAAGTACAAGAAATTTGAAAATTGTACGTAATTGCGCAGTAGTGCTTATGGTCGATCCCGTTTCTCGGCTTCAGAGCTACTTTCTTGACTGTATTTTGAGTTAAACAGTTGTCGCGACTTCAGTTCTAGCCTATAAAGTCAAATCTTGTGTGATTCCTCCATGGTAACATAGCTGCCCGAGGTCGCAAAGTTAGCAAGTACAAGAAATTTGAAAATTGTACTAATTTCACGGTAGTGCTTATGGTCGATGCCGTTTCTCGGCTTCAGAGCTACTTCTTGACTGTATTTTGAGTTAAGCAGTTGGCGCGACTTCAGTTCTAGCCTATAAAGTCAAATCTTGTGTGATTCCTCCATGGTAACATAGCTGCCCGAGGCCGCAAAGTTAGCAAGTACAAGAAATTTGAAAATTGTACGTAATTGCACAGTAGTGCTTATGGTCGATTCCGTTTCTCGGTTTCAGAGCTATTTCTTGACCGTATTTTGAGTTAAGCAGTTGGCGCGACTTCAGTTCTAGCCTATAAAGTCAAATCGTGTGTGGTTCCTCCATGGTAACATAGCTGCCCGAGGCCGCAAAGTTAGCAAGTACAAGAAATTTGAAAATTGTACGTAATTGCACAGTAGTGCTTATGGTCGATTCCGTTTCTCGGTTTCAGAGCTATTTCTTGACTGTATTTTGAGCTAAGCAGTTGGCGCGACTTCAGTTCTAGCCTATAAAGTCAAATCTTGTGTGGTTCCTCCATGGTAACATAGCTGCCCGAGGCCGCAAAGTTAGCAAGTACAAGAAATTTGAAAATTGTACGTAATTGCACAGTAGTGCTTATGGTCGATCCCGTTTCTCGGCTTCAGAGCTACTTTCTTGACTGTGTTTTGAGTTAAACAGTTGTCGCGACTTCAGTTCTAGCCTATAAAGTCAAATCTTGTGTGATTCCTCCATGGTAACATAGCTGCCCGAGGCCGCAAAGTTAGCAAGTACAAGAAATTTCAAAATTGTACGTAATTTCACGGTAGTGCATATGGTCGATGCCGTTTCTCGGCTTCAGAGCTATTTCTTGACTGTATTTTGAGTTAAGCAGTTGGCGCGACTTCAGTTCTAGCCTATAAAGTCAAATCTTGTGTGGTTCCTCCATGGTAACATAGCTGCCCGAGGCCGCAAAGTTAGCAAGTACAAGAAATTTGAAAATTGTACGTAATTTCACGGTAGTGCATATGGTCGATGCCGTTTCTCGGCTTCAGAGCTATTTCTTGACTGTATTTTGAGTTAAGCAGTTGGCGCGACTTCAGTTCTAGCCTATAAAGACAAATCTTGTGTGGTTCCCCCATGGTAACATAGCTGCCCGAGGTCGCAAAATTAGCAAGTACAAGAAATTTGAAAATTGTACTAATTTCACGGTAGTGCTTATGGTCGATGCCGTTTCTCGGCTTCAGAGCTACTTCTTGACTGTATTTTGAGTTAAGCAGTTGGCGCGACTTCGGTTCTAGCCTATAAAGTCAAATCTTGTGTAATTCGTCCATGGTAACATAGCTGCCCGAGGCCGCAAAATTAGCAAGTACAAGAAATTTGAAAATTGTACGTAATTTCACATTAGTGCTTATGGTCGATCCCGTTTCTCGGCTTCAGAGCTACTTTCTTGACTGTATTTTGAGTTAAACAGTTGGCGCGACTTCAGTTCTAGCCTATAAAGTCAAATCTTGTGTGATTCCTTCATGGTAACATAGCTGCCCGAGGTCGCAAAGTTAGCAAGTATAAGAAATTTGAAAATTGTATGTAATTTCACATTATTGCTTATGATCGATCCCGATTCTCGGCTTCAGAGCTACTTTCTTGACTGTATTTTGAGTTAAGCAGTTGGCGCGACTTCGGTTCTAGCCTATAAAGTCAAATCTTGTGTGATTCCTCCATGGTAACATAGCTGCCCGAGGCCGCAAAGTTAGCAAGTACAAGAAATTTGAAAATTGTACGTAATTTCACATTAGTGCTTATGGTCGATCCCGTTTCTCGGCTTCAGAGCTACTTTCTTGACTGTATTTTGAGTTAGGCAGTTGGCGCGACTTCAGTTCTAGCCTATAAAGTCAAATCTTGTGTGGTTCCTCCATGGTAACAGAGCTGCCCGAGGCCGCAAAGTTAGCAAGTAGAAGAAATTTGCAAATTGTACGTAATTTCACGGTAGTGCTTATGGTCGATGCCGTTTCTCGGCTTCAGAGCTACTTTCTTGATTGTATTTTGAGTTAGGCAGTTGGCGCGACTTCAGTTCTAGCCTATAAAGTCAAATCTTGTGTGGTTCCTCCATGGTAACATAGCTGCCCGAGGCCGCAAAGTTAGCAAGTACAAGAAATTTGAAAATTGTACGTAATTTAACGGTAGTGCATATGGTCGATGCCGTTTCTCGGCTTCAGAGCTATTTCTTGACTGTATTTTGAGTTAAGCAGTTGGCGCGACTTCAGTTCTAGCCTATAAAGTCAAATCTTGTGTGATTCCTCCATGGTAACATAGCTGCCCGAGGTCGCAAAGTTAGCAAGTACAAGAAATTTGAAAATTGTACGTAATTTCACGGTAGTGCTTATGGTCGATGCCGTTTCTCGGCTTCAAAGCTATTTCTTGACTGTATTTTGAGTTAAGCAGTTGGCGCGACTTCAGTTCTACCCTATAAAGTCAAATCTTGTGTGGTTCCTCCATGGTAACATAGCTGCCCGAGGCCGCAAAGTTAGCAAGTACAAGAAATTTGAAAATTGTACGTAATTTCACATTAGTGCTTATCGTCGATCCCGTTTCTCGGCTTCAGAGCTACTTTCTTGACTGTATTTTGAGTTGAACAGTTGTCGCGACTTCAGTTCTAGCCTATAAAGTCAAATCTTGTGTGATTCCTCCATGGTAACATAGCTGCCCGAGGTCGCAAAGTTAGCAAGTACAAGAAATTTGAAAATTGTACTAATTTCACGGTAGTGCTTATGGTCGATGCCGTTTCTCGGCTTCAGAGCTACTTCTTGACTGTATTTTGAGTTAAGCAGTTGGCGCGACTTCAGTTCTAGCCTATAAAGTCAAATCTTGTGTGATTCCTCCATGGTAACATAGCTGCCCGAGGCCGCAAAGTTAGCAAGTACAAGAAATTTGAAAATTGTACGTAATTGCACAGTAGTGCTTATGGTCGATTCCGTTTCTCGGTTTCAGAGCTATTTCTTGACCGTATTTTGAGTTAAGCAGTTGGCGCGACTTCAGTTCTAGCCTATAAAGTCAAATCGTGTGTGGTTCCTCCATGGTAACATAGCTGCCCGAGGCCGCAAAGTTAGCAAGTACAAGAAATTTGAAAATTGTACGTAATTGCACAGTAGTGCTTATGGTCGATTCCGTTTCTCGGTTTCAGAGCTATTTCTTGACTGTATTTTGAGCTAAGCAGTTGACGCGACTTCAGTTCTAGCCTATAAAGTCAAATCTTGTGTGGTTCCTCCATGGTAACATAGCTGCCCGAGGCCGCAAAGTTAGCAAGTACAAGAAATTTGAAAATTGTACGTAATTGCACAGTAGTGCTTATGGTGGTCGATCCCGTTTCTCGGCTTCAGAGCTACTTTCTTGACTGTGTTTTGAGTTAAACAGTTGTCGCGACTTCAGTTCTAGCCTATAAAGTCAAATCTTGTGTGATTCCTCCATGGTAACATAGCTGCCCGAGGCCGCAAAGTTAGCAAGTACAAGAAATTTCAAAATTGTACGTAATTTCACGGTAGTGCATATGGTCGATGCCGTTTCTCGGCTTCAGAGCTATTTCTTGACTGTATTTTGAGTTAAGCAGTTGGCGCGACTTCAGTTCTAGCCTATAAAGTCAAATCTTGTGTGGTTCCTCCATGGTACCATAGCTGCCCGAGGCCGCAAAGTTAGCAAGTACAAGAAATTTGAAAATTGTACGTAATTTCACGGTAGTGCATATGGTCGATGCCGTTTCTCGGCTTCAGAGCTATTTCTTGACTGTATTTTGAGTTAAGCAGTTGGCGCGACTTCAGTTCTAGCCTATAAAGACAAATCTTGTGTGGTTCCCCCATGGTAACATAGCTGCCCGAGGTCGCAAAATTAGCAAGTACAAGAAATTTGAAAATTGTACTAATTTCACGGTAGTGCTTATGGTCGATGCCGTTTCTCGGCTTCAGAGCTACTTCTTGACTGTATTTTGAGTTAAGCAGTTGGCGCGACTTCGGTTCTAGCCTATAAAGTCAAATCTTGTGTAATTCCTCCATGGTAACATAGCTGCCCGAGGCCGCAAAGTTAGCAAGTACAAGAAATTTGAAAATTGTACGTAATTGCACAGTAGTGCTTATGGTCGATGCCGTTTCTCGGTTTCAGAGCTATTTCTTGACTGTATTTTGAGTTAAGCAGTTGGCGCGACTTCAGTTCTAGCCTATAAAGTCAAATCTTGTGTGATTCCTCCATGGTAACATAGCTGCCCGAGGCCGCAAAGTTAGCAAGTACAAGAAATTTGAAAATTGTACGTAATTGCGCAGTAGTGCTTATGGTCGATCCCGTTTCTCGGCTTCAGAGCTACTTTCTTGACTGTATTTTGAGTTAAACAGTTGTCGCGACTTCAGTTCTAGCCTATAAAGTCAAATCTTGTGTGATTCCTCCATGGTAACATAGCTGCCCGAGGCCGCAAAGTTAGCAAGTACAAGAAATTTGAAAATTGTACGTAATTGCACAGTAGTGCTTATGGTCGATCCCGTTTCTCGGCTTCAGAGCTACTTTCTTGACTGTATTTTGAGTTAAACAGTTGTCGCGACTTCAGTTCTAGCCTATAAAGTCAAATCTTGTGTGATTCCTCCATGGTAACATAGCTGCCCGAGGCCGCAAAGTTAGCAAGTACAAGAAATTTCAAAATTGTACGTAATTTCACGGTAGTGCATATGGTCGATGCCGTTTCTCGGCTTCAGAGCTATTTCTTGACTGTATTTTGAGTTAAGCAGTTGGCGCGACTTCAGTTCTAGCCTATAAAGTCAAATCTTGTGTGGTTCCTCCATGGTAACATAGCTGCCCAAGGCCGCAAAGTTAGCAAGTACAAGAAATTTTGAAAATTGTACGTAATTGCACAGTAGTGCTTATGGTCGATCCCGTTTCTCGGCTTCAGAGCTACTTTCTTGACTGTATTTTGAGTTAAACAGTTGTCGCGATTTCAGTTCTAGCCTATAAAGTCAAATCTTGTGTGATTCCTCCATGGTAACATAGCTGCCCGAGGTCGCAAAGTTAGCAAGTACAAGAAATTTGAAAATTGTACTAATTTCACGGTAGTGCTTATGGTCGATGCCGTTTCTCGGCTTCAGAGCTACTTCTTGACTGTATTTTGAGTTAAGCAGTTGGCGCGACTTCAGTTCTAGCCTATAAAGTCAAATCTTGTGTGATTCCTCCATGGTAACATAGCTGCCCGAGGCCGCAAAGTTAGCAAGTACAAGAAATTTGAAAATTGTACGTAATTGCACAGTAGTGCTTATGGTCGATGCCGTTTCTCGGTTTCAGAGCTATTTCTTGACTGTATTTTGAGTTAAGCAGTTGGCGCGACTTCAGTTCTAGCCTATAAAGTCAAATCTTGTGTGGTTCCTCCATGGTAACATAGCTGCCCGAGGCCGCAAAGTTAGCAAGTACAAGAAATTTGAAAATTGTACGTAATTGCACAGTAGTGCTTATGGTCGATCCCGTTTCTCGGCTTCAGAGCTACTTTCTTGACTGTATTTTGAGTTAAACAGTTGTCGCGACTTCAGTTCTAGCCTATAAAGTCAAATCTTGTGTGATTCCTCCATGGTAACATAGCTGCCCGAGGCCGCAAAGTTAGCAAGTACAAGAAATTTCAAAATTGTACGTAATTTAACGGTAGTGCTTATGGTCGATGCCGTTTCTCGGCTTCAGAGCTACTTCTTGACTGTATTTTGAGTTAAGCAGTTGGCACGACTTGAGTTCTAGCCTATAAAGTCAAATCTTGTGTGATTCCTCCATGGCAACATAGCTGCCCGAGGCCGCAAAGTTAGCAAGTACAAGAAATTTGAAAATTGTACGTAATTGCACAGTAGTGCTTATGGTCGATGCCGTTTCTCGGTTTCAGAGCTATTTCTTGACTGTATTTTGAGTTAAGCAGTTGGCGCGACTTCAGTCTAGCCTATAAAGTCAAATCTTGTGTGATTCCTCCATGGTAACATAGCTGCCCGAGGCCGCAAAGTTAGCAAGTACAAGAAATTTGAAAATTGTACGTAATTGCGCAGTAGTGCTTATGGTCGATCCCGTTTCTCGGCTTCAGAGCTACTTTCTTGACTGTATTTTGAGTTAAACAGTTGTCGCGACTTCAGTTCTAGCCTATAAAGTCAAATCTTGTGTGATTCCTCCATGGTAACATAGCTGCCCGAGGTCGCAAAGTTAGCAAGTACAAGAAATTTGAAAATTGTACTAATTTCACGGTAGTGCTTATGGTCGATGCCGTTTCTCGGCTTCAGAGCTACTTCTTGACTGTATTTTGAGTTATGCAGTTGGCGCGACTTCAGTTCTAGCCTATAAAGTCAAATCTTGTGTGATTCCTCCATGGTAACATAACTGCCCGAGGCCGCAAAGTTAGCAAGTACAAGAAATTTGAAAATTGTACGTAATTGCACAGTAGTGCTTATGGTCGATTCCGTTTCTCGGTTTCAGAGCTATTTCTTGACTGTATTTTGAGCTAAGCAGTTGGCGCGACTTCAGTTCTAGCTTATAAAGTCAAATCTTGTGTGGTTCCTCCATGGTAACATAGCTGCCCGAGGCCGCAAAGTTAGCAAGTACAAGAAATTTGAAAATTGTACGTAATTGCACAGTAGTGCTTATGGTCGATCCCGTTTCTCGGCTTCAGAGCTACTTTCTTGACTGTGTTTTGAGTTAAACAGTTGTCGCGACTTCAGTTCTAGCCTATAAAGTCAAATCTTGTGTGATTCCTCCATGGTAACATAGCTGCCCGAGGCCGCAAAATTAGCAAGTACAAGAAATTTCAAAATTGTACGTAATTTCACGGTAGTGCATATGGTCGATGCCGTTTCTCGGCTTCAGAGCTATTTCTTGACTGTATTTTGAGTTAAGCAGTTGGCGCGACTTCAGTTCTAGCCTATAAAGTCAAATCTTGTGTGGTTCCTCCATGGTAACATAGCTGCCCGAGGCCGCAAAGTTAGCAAGTACAAGAAATTTGAAAATTGTACGTAATTTGACGGTAGTGCATATGGTCGATCCCGTTTCTCGGCTTCAGAGCTACTTTCTTGACTGTATTTTGAGTTAAACAGTTGTCGCGACTTCAGTTCTAGCCTATAAAGTCAAATCTTGTGTGATTCCTCCATGGTAACATAGCTGCCCGAGGTCGCAAAGTTAGCAAGTACAAGAAATTTGAAAATTGTACTAATTTCACGGTAGTGCTTATGGTCGATGCCGTTTCTCGGCTTCAGAGCTACTTCTTGACTGTATTTTGAGTTATGCAGTTGGCGCGACTTCAGTTCTAGCCTATAAAGTCAAATCTTGTGTGATTCCTCCATGGTAACATAGCTGCCCGAGGCCGCAAAGTTAGCAAGTACAAGAAATTTGAAAATTGTACGTAATTGCACAGTAGTGCTTATGGTCGATTCCGTTTCTCGGTTTCAGAGCTATTTCGTGACCGTATTTTGAGTTAAGCAGTTGGCGCGACTTCAGTTCTAGCCTATAAAGTCAAATCTTGTGTGGTTCCTCCATGGTAACATAGCTGCCCGAGGCCGCAAAGTTAGCAAGTACAAGAAATTTGAAAATTGTACGTAATTGCACAGTAGTGCTTATGGTCGATCCCGTTTCTCGGCTTCAGAGCTACTTTCTTGACTGTGTTTTGAGTTAAACAGTTGTCGCGACTTCAGTTCTAGCCTATAAAGTCAAATCTTGTGTGATTCCTCCATGGTAACATAGCTGCCCGAGGCCGCAAAATTAGCAAGTACAAGAAATTTCAAAATTGTACGTAATTTCACGGTAGTGCATATGGTCGATGCCGTTTCTCGGCTTCAGAGCTATTTCTTGACTGTATTTTGAGTTAAGCAGTTGGCGCGACTTCAGTTCTAGCCTATAAAGTCAAATCTTGTGTGGTTCCTCCATGGTAACATAGCTGCCCGAGGCCGCAAAGTTAGCAAGTACAAGAAATTTGAAAATTGTACGTAATTTGACGGTAGTGCATATGGTCGATGCCGTTTCTCGGCTTCAGAGCTATTTCTTGACTGTATTTTGAGTTAAGCAGTTGGCGCGACTTCAGTTCTAGCCTATAAAGTCAAATCTTGTGTGGTTCCCCCATGGTAACATAGCTGCCCGAGGTCGCAAAATTAGCAAGTACAAGAAATTTGAAAATTGTACTAATTTCACGGTAGTGCTTATGGTCGATGCCGTTTCTCGGCTTCAGAGCTACTTCTTGACTGTATTTTGAGTTAAGCAGTTGGCGCGACTTCGGTTCTAGCCTATAAAGTTAAATCTTGTGTAATTCCTCCATGGTAACATAGCTGCCCGAGGCCGCAAAATTAGCAAGTACAAGAAATTTGAAAATTGTACGTAATTTCACATTAGTGCTTATGGTCGATCCCGTTTCTCGGCTTCAGAGCTACTTTCTTGACTGTATTTTGAGTTAAACAGTTGGCGCGACTTCAGTTCTAGCCTATAAAGTCAAATCTTGTGTGATTCCTTCATGGTAACATAGCTGCCCGAGGTCGCAAAGTTAGCAAGTATAAGAAATTTGAAAATTGTATGTAATTTCACATTATTGCTTATGATCGATCCCGATTCTCGGCTTCAGAGCTACTTTCTTGACTGTATTTTGAGTTAAGCAGTTGGCGCGACTTCGGTTCTAGCCTATAAAGTCAAATCTTGTGTGATTCCTCCATGGTAACATAGCTGCCCGAGGCCGCAAAGTTAGCAAGTACAAGAAATTTGAAAATTGTACGTAATTTCACATTAGTGCTTATGGTCGATCCCGTTTCTCGGCTTCAGAGCTACTTTCTTGACTGTATTTTGAGTTAGGCAGTTGGCGCGACTTCAGTTCTAGCCTATAAAGTCAAATCTTGTGTGGTTCCTCCATGGTAACAGAGCTGCCCGAGGCCGCAAAGTTAGCAAGTAGAAGAAATTTGCAAATTGTACGTAATTTCACGGTAGTGCTTATGGTCGATGCCGTTTCTCGGCTTCAGAGCTACTTTCTTGATTGTATTTTGAGTTAGGCAGTTGGCGCGACTTCAGTTCTAGCCTATAAAGTCAAATCTTGTGTGGTTCCTCCATGGTAACATAGCTGCCCGAGGCCGCAAAGTTAGCAAGTACAAGAAATTTGAAAATTGTACGTAATATAACGGTAGTGCATATGGTCGATGCCGTTTCTCGGCTTCAGAGCTATTTCTTGACTGTATTTTGAGTTAAGCAGTTGGCGCGACTTCAGTTCTAGCCTATAAAGTCAAATCTTGTGTGGTTCCTCCATGGTAACATAGCTGCCCGAGGCCGCAAAGTTAGCAAGTACAAGAAATTTGAAAATTGTACGTAATTTCACGGTAGTGCTTATGGTCGATGCCGTTTCTCGGCTTCAGAGCTACTTCTTGACTGTATTTTGAGTTAAGCAGTTGGCGCGACTTCAGTTCTAGCCTATAATGTCAAATCTTGTGTGGTTCCTCCATGGTAACATAGCTGCCCGAGGCCGCAAAGTTAGCAAGTACAAGAAATTTGAAAATTGTACGTAATTTCACATTAGTGCTTATGGTCGATCCCGTTTCTCGGCTTCAGAGCTACTTTCTTGACTGTATTTTGAGTTAAACAGTTGTCGCGACTTCAGTTCTAGCCTATAAAGTCAAATCTTGTGTGATTCTTCCATGGTAACATAGCTGCCCGAGGTCGCAAAGTTAGCAAGTACAAGAAATTTGAAAATTGTACTAATTTCACGGTAGTGCTTATGGTCGATGCCGTTTCTCGGTTTCAGAGCTATTTCTTGACTGTATTTTGAGTTAAGCAGTTGGCGCGACTTCAGTTCTAGCCTATAAAGTCAAATCTTGTGTGGTTCCTCCATGGTAGCATAGTTGCCCGAGGCCGCAAAGCTAGCAAGTACAAGAAATTTGAAAATTGTACGTAATTGCACAGTAGTGCATATGGTCGATGCCGTTTCTCGGCTTCAGAGCTATTTCTTGACTGTATTTTGAGTTAAGCAGTTGGCGCGACTTCAGTTCTAGCCTATAAAGTCAATTCTTGTGTGGTTCCTCCATGGTAACATAGCTGCCCGAGGTCGCAAAATTAGCAAGTACAAGAAATTTGCAAATTGTACGTAATTTCACGGTAGTGCTTATGGTCGATCCCGTTCCTCGGCTTCAGAGCTACTTTCTTGACTGTATTTTGAGTTAAGCAGTTGGCGCGACTTCAGTTCTAGCCTATAAAGTGCAATCTTGTGTGATTCCTCCATGGTAACATAGCTGCCCGAGGTCGCAAAGTTAGCAAGTACAAGAAATTTGAAAATTGTACGTAATTTCACGGTAGTGCTTATGGTCGATGCTGTTTCTCGGCTTCAGAGCTATTTCCTGACTGTATTTTGGGTTAAGCAGTTGGTTCGACTTCAGTTCTAGCCTATAAAGTCAAATCTTGTGTGATTCCTCCATAGTAAGATAGCTGCCCGAGGTCGAAAGTTAGCAAGTACAAGAAATTTGAAAATTGTACGTAATCTCTCGGTAGTGCTTATGGTCGATGCCGTTTCTCGGCTTCAGAGCTACTTACTTGACTGTATTTTGAGTTAAGCAGTTGGCGCGACTTTAGTTCTAGCCTATAAAGTCCAATCTTGTGTGATTCCTCCATGGTAACATAGCTGCCCGAGGTCGCAAAATTAGCAAGTACAAGAAATTTGAAAATTGTACGTAATTTCACGGTAGTGCTTATGGTCGATCCCGTTCCTCGGTTTCAGAGCTACTTTCTTGACTGTATTTTGAGTTAAACAGTTGGCGCGACTTCTGTTCTAGCCTATAAAGTCAAATCTTGTGTGGTTCCTCCATGGTAACATAGCTGCCCGAGGCCGCAAAGTTAGCAAGTACAAGAAATTTGAAAATTGTACGTAATATAACGGTAGTGCATATGGTCGATGCCGTTTCTCGGCTTCAGAGCTATTTCTTGACTGTATTTTGAGTTAAGCAGTTGGTGCGACTTCAGTTCTAGCCTATAAAGTCAAATCTTGTGTGGTTCCTCCATGGTAACATAGCTGCCCGAGGCCGCAAAGTTAGCAAGTACAAGAAATTTGAAAATTGTACGTAATTTCACGGTAGTGCTTATGGTCGATGCCGTTTCTCGGCTTCAGAGCTACTTCTTGACTGTATTTTGAGTTAAGCAGTTGGCGCGACTTCAGTTCTAGCCTATAATGTCAAATCTTGTGTGGTTCCTCCATGGTAACATAGCTGCCCGAGGCCGCAAAGTTAGCAAGTACAAGAAATTTGAAAATTGTACGTAATTGCGCAGTAGTGCTTATGGTCGATCCCGTTTCTCGGCTTCAGAGCTACTTTCTTGACTGTATTTTGAGTTAAACAGTTGTCGCGACTTCAGTTCTAGCCTATAAAGTCAAATCTTGTGTGATTCCTCCATGGTAACATAGCTGCCCGAGGTCGCAAAGTTAGCAAGTACAAGAAATTTGAAAATTGTACTAATTTCACGGTAGTGCTTATGGTCGATGCCGTTTCTCGGCTTCAGAGCTACTTCTTGACTGTATTTTGAGTTATGCAGTTGGCGCGACTTCAGTTCTAGCCTATAAAGTCAAATCTTGTGTGATTCCTCCATGGTAACATAACTGCCCGAGGCCGCAAAGTTAGCAAGTACAAGAAATTTGAAAATTGTACGTAATTGCACAGTAGTGCTTATGGTCGATTCCGTTTCTCGGTTTCAGAGCTATTTCTTGACTGTATTTTGAGCTAAGCAGTTGGCGCGACTTCAGTTCTAGCTTATAAAGTCAAATCTTGTGTGGTTCCTCCATGGTAACATAGCTGCCCGAGGCCGCAAAGTTAGCAAGTACAAGAAATTTGAAAATTGTACGTAATTGCACAGTAGTGCTTATGGTCGATCCCGTTTCTCGGCTTCAGAGCTACTTTCTTGACTGTGTTTTGAGTTAAACAGTTGTCGCGACTTCAGTTCTAGCCTATAAAGTCAAATCTTGTGTGATTCCTCCATGGTAACATAGCTGCCCGAGGCCGCAAAATTAGCAAGTACAAGAAATTTCAAAATTGTACGTAATTTCACGGTAGTGCATATGGTCGATGCCGTTTCTCGGCTTCAGAGCTATTTCTTGACTGTATTTTGAGTTAAGCAGTTGGCGCGACTTCAGTTCTAGCCTATAAAGTCAAATCTTGTGTGGTTCCTCCATGGTAACATAGCTGCCCGAGGCCGCAAAGTTAGCAAGTACAAGAAATTTGAAAATTGTACGTAATTTGACGGTAGTGCATATGGTCGATCCCGTTTCTCGGCTTCAGAGCTACTTTCTTGACTGTATTTTGAGTTAAACAGTTGTCGCGACTTCAGTTCTAGCCTATAAAGTCAAATCTTGTGTGATTCCTCCATGGTAACATAGCTGCCCGAGGTCGCAAAGTTAGCAAGTACAAGAAATTTGAAAATTGTACTAATTTCACGGTAGTGCTTATGGTCGATGCCGTTTCTCGGCTTCAGAGCTACTTCTTGACTGTATTTTGAGTTATGCAGTTGGCGCGACTTCAGTTCTAGCCTATAAAGTCAAATCTTGTGTGATTCCTCCATGGTAACATAGCTGCCCGAGGCCGCAAAGTTAGCAAGTACAAGAAATTTGAAAATTGTACGTAATTGCACAGTAGTGCTTATGGTCGATTCCGTTTCTCGGTTTCAGAGCTATTTCGTGACCGTATTTTGAGTTAAGCAGTTGGCGCGACTTCAGTTCTAGCCTATAAAGTCAAATCTTGTGTGGTTCCTCCATGGTAACATAGCTGCCCGAGGCCGCAAAGTTAGCAAGTACAAGAAATTTGAAAATTGTACGTAATTGCACAGTAGTGCTTATGGTCGATCCCGTTTCTCGGCTTCAGAACTACTTTCTTGACTGTGTTTTGAGTTAAACAGTTGTCGCGACTTCAGTTCTAGCCTATAAAGTCAAATCTTGTGTGATTCCTCCATGGTAACATAGCTGCCCGAGGCCGCAAAATTAGCAAGTACAAGAAATTTCAAAATTGTACGTAATTTCACGGTAGTGCATATGGTCGATGCCGTTTCTCGGCTTCAGAGCTATTTCTTGACTGTATTTTGAGTTAAGCAGTTGGCGCGACTTCAGTTCTAGCCTATAAAGTCAAATCTTGTGTGGTTCCTCCATGGTAACATAGCTGCCCGAGGCCGCAAAGTTAGCAAGTACAAGAAATTTGAAAATTGTACGTAATTTGACGGTAGTGCATATGGTCGATGCCGTTTCTCGGCTTCAGAGCTATTTCTTGACTGTATTTTGAGTTAAGCAGTTGGCGCGACTTCAGTTCTAGCCTATAAAGTCAAATCTTGTGTGGTTCCCCCATGGTAACATAGCTGCCCGAGGTCGCAAAATTAGCAAGTACAAGAAATTTGAAAATTGTACTAATTTCACGGTAGTGCTTATGGTCGATGCCGTTTCTCGGCTTCAGAGCTACTTCTTGACTGTATTTTGAGTTAAGCAGTTGGCGCGACTTCGGTTCTAGCCTATAAAGTTAAATCTTGTGTAATTCCTCCATGGTAACATAGCTGCCCGAGGCCGCAAAATTAGCAAGTACAAGAAATTTGAAAATTGTACGTAATTTCACATTAGTGCTTATGGTCGATCCCGTTTCTCGGCTTCAGAGCTACTTTCTTGACTGTATTTTGAGTTAAACAGTTGGCGCGACTTCAGTTCTAGCCTATAAAGTCAAATCTTGTGTGATTCCTTCATGGTAACATAGCTGCCCGAGGTCGCAAAGTTAGCAAGTATAAGAAATTTGAAAATTGTATGTAATTTCACATTATTGCTTATGATCGATCCCGATTCTCGGCTTCAGAGCTACTTTCTTGACTGTATTTTGAGTTAAGCAGTTGGCGCGACTTCGGTTCTAGCCTATAAAGTCAAATCTTGTGTGATTCCTCCATGGTAACATAGCTGCCCGAGGCCGCAAAGTTAGCAAGTACAAGAAATTTGAAAATTGTACGTAATTTCACATTAGTGCTTATGGTCGATCCCGTTTCTCGGCTTCAGAGCTACTTTCTTGACTGTATTTTGAGTTAGGCAGTTGGCGCGACTTCAGTTCTAGCCTATAAAGTCAAATCTTGTGTGGTTCCTCCATGGTAACAGAGCTGCCCGGGGCCGCAAAGTTAGCAAGTAGAAGAAATTTGCAAATTGTACGTAATTTCACGGTAGTGCTTATGGTCGATGCCGTTTCTCGGCTTCAGAGCTACTTTCTTGATTGTATTTTGAGTTAGGCAGTTGGCGCGACTTCAGTTCTAGCCTATAAAGT
Source organism: Merodon equestris (assembly GCA_958301585.1). Lineage (NCBI taxonomy): Eukaryota > Metazoa > Arthropoda > Insecta > Diptera > Syrphidae > Merodon > Merodon equestris. The sequence continues at coordinate 209,142,700 of OY284413.1, read as the reverse complement.
CAAATCTTGTGTGGTTCCTCCATGGTAACATAGCTGCCCGAGGCCGCAAAGTTAGCAAGTACAAGAAATTTGAAAATTGTACGTAATTTCACGGTAGTGCTTATGGTCGATGCCGTTTCTCGGCTTCAGAGCTACTTCTTGACTGTATTTTGAGTTAAGCAGTTGGCGCGACTTCAGTTCTAGCCTATAATGTCAAATCTTGTGTGGTTCCTCCATGGTAACATAGCTGCCCGAGGCCGCAAAGTTAGCAAGTACAAGAAATTTGAAAATTGTACGTAATTTCACATTAGTGCTTATGGTCGATCCCGTTTCTCGGCTTCAGAGCTACTTTCTTGACTGTATTTTGAGTTAAACAGTTGTCGCGACTTCAGTTCTAGCCTATAAAGTCAAATCTTGTGTGATTCTTCCATGGTAACATAGCTGCCCGAGGTCGCAAAGTTAGCAAGTACAAGAAATTTGAAAATTGTACTAATTTCACGGTAGTGCTTATGGTCGATGCCGTTTCTCGGTTTCAGAGCTATTTCTTGACTGTATTTTGAGTTAAGCAGTTGGCGCGACTTCAGTTCTAGCCTATAAAGTCAAATCTTGTGTGGTTCCTCCATGGTAGCATAGTTGCCCGAGGCCGCAAAGCTAGCAAGTACAAGAAATTTGAAAATTGTACGTAATTGCACAGTAGTGCATATGGTCGATGCCGTTTCTCGGCTTCAGAGCTATTTCTTGACTGTATTTTGAGTTAAGCAGTTGGCGCGACTTCAGTTCTAGCCTATAAAGTCAATTCTTGTGTGGTTCCTCCATGGTAACATAGCTGCCCGAGGTCGCAAAATTAGCAAGTACAAGAAATTTGCAAATTGTACGTAATTTCACGGTAGTGCTTATGGTCGATCCCGTTCCTCGGCTTCAGAGCTACTTTCTTGACTGTATTTTGAGTTAAGCAGTTGGCGCGACTTCAGTTCTAGCCAATAAAGTCCAATCTTGTGTGATTCCTCCATGGTAACATAGCTGCCCGAGGTCGCAAAGTTAGCAAGTACAAGAAATTTGAAAATTGTACGTAATTTCACGGTAGTGCTTATGGTCGATGCTGTTTCTCGGCTTCAGAGCTACTTCCTGACTGTATTTTGGGTTAAGCAGTTGGTTCGACTTCAGTTCTAGCCTATAAAGTCAAATCTTGTGTGATTCCTCCATAGTAAGATAGCTGCCCGAGGTCGAAAGTTAGCAAGTACAAGAAATTTGAAAATTGTACGTAATCTCTCGGTAGTGCTTATGGTCGATGCCGTTTCTCGGCTTCAGAGCTACTTACTTGACTGTATTTTGAGTTAAGCAGTTGGCGCGACTTTAGTTCTAGCCTATAAAGTCCAATCTTGTGTGATTCCTCCATGGTAACATAGCTGCCCGAGGTCGCAAAATTAGCAAGTACAAGAAATTTGAAAATTGTACGTAATTTCACGGTAGTGCTTATGGTCGATCCCGTTCCTCGGTTTCAGAGCTACTTTCTTGACTGTATTTTGAGTTAAACAGTTGGCGCGACTTCTGTTCTAGCCTATAAAGTCAAATCTTGTGTGGTTCCTCCATGGTAACATAGCTGCCCGAGGCCGCAAAGTTAGCAAGTACAAGAAATTTCAAAATTGTACGTAATTTCACATTAGTGCTTATGGTCGATCCCGTTTCTCGGCTTCAGAGCTATTTCTTGACTGTATTTTGAGTTAAGCAGTTGGCGCGACTTCAGTTCTAGCCTATAAAGTCAAATCTTGTGTGGTTCCTCCATGGTAGCATAGTTGCCCGAGGCCGCAAAGCTAGCAAGTACAAGAAATTTGAAAATTGTATGTAATTTCACATTATTGCTTATGGTCGATACCGTTTCTCGGCTTCAGAGCTACTTTCTTGACTGTATTTTGAGTTAAGCTGTTGGCGCGACTTCAGTTCTAGCCTATAAAGTCAAATCTTGTGTGATTCCTCCATGGTAACATAGCTACCCGAGGTCGCAAAGTTAGCAAGTATAAGAAATTTGAATATTGTACGTAATTTCACGGTAGTGCATATGGTCGATGCCGTTTCTCGGCTTCAGAGCTACTTACTTGACTGTATTTTGAGTTAAGCAGTTGGCGCGACTTCAGTTCTAGCCTATAAAGTCAAATCTTGTGTGATTCCTCCATGGTAACATAGCTGCCCGAGGCCGCAAAGTTAGCAAGTACAAGAAATTTGAAAATTGTACGTAATTTTACATTAGTGCTTATGGTCGATCCCGTTTCTCGGCTTCAGAGCTACTTTCTTGACTGTATTTTGAGTTAGGCAGTTGGCGCGACTTCAGTTCTAGCCTATAAAGTCAAATCTTGTGTGGTTCCTCCATGGTAACAGAGCTGCCCGAGGCCGCAAAGTTAGCAAGTAGAAGAAATTTGCAAATTGTACGTAATTTCACGGTAGTGCTTATGGTCGATGCCGTTTCTCGGCTTCAGAGCTACTTTCTTGATTGTATTTTGAGTTAGGCAGTTGGCGCGACTTCAGTTCTAGCCTATAAAGTCAAATCTTGTGTGGTTCCTCCATGGTAACATAGCTGCCCGAGGCCGCAAAGTTAGCAAGTACAAGAAATTTGAAAATTGTACGTAATATAACGGTAGTGCATATGGTCGATGCCGTTTCTCGGCTTCAGAGCTATTTCTTGACTGTATTTTGAGTTAAGCAGTTGGCGCGACTTCAGTTCTAGCCTATAAAGTCAAATCTTGTGTGGTTCCTCCATGGTAACATAGCTGCCCGAGGCCGCAAAGTTAGCAAGTACAAGAAATTTGAAAATTGTACGTAATTTCACGGTAGTGCTTATGGTCGATGCCGTTTCTCGGCTTCAGAGCTACTTCTTGACTGTATTTTGAGTTAAGCAGTTGTCGCGACTCCAGTTCTAGCCTATAAAGTCAAATCTTGTGTGATTCCTCCATGGTAACATAGCTGCCCGAGGTCGCAAAGTTAGCAAGTACAAGAAATTTGAAAATTGTACTAATTTCACGGTAGTGCTTATGGTCGATGCCGTTTCTCGGTTTCAGAGCTATTTCTTGACTGTATTTTGAGTTAAGCAGTTGGCGCGACTTCAGTTCTAGCCTATAAAGTCAAATCTTGTGTGGTTCCTCCATGGTAGCATAGTTGCCCGAGGCCGCAAAGCTAGCAAGTACAAGAAATTTGAAAATTGTACGTAATTGCACAGTAGTGCATATGGTCGATGCCGTTTCTCGGCTTCAGAGCTATTTCTTGACTGTATTTTGAGTTAAGCAGTTGGCGCGACTTCAGTTCTAGCCTATAAAGTCAAATCTTGTGTGGTTCCTCCATGGTAACATAGCTGCCCGAGGTCGCAAAATTAGCAAGTACAAGAAATTTGAAAATTGTACTAATTTCACGGTAGTGCTTATGGTCGATGCCGTTTCTCGGCTTCAGAGCTACTTCTTGACTGTATTTTGAGTTAAGCAGTTGGCGCGACTTCGGTTCTAGCCTATAAAGTCAAATCTTGTGTAATTCCTCCATGGTAACATAGCTGCCCGAGGCCGCAAAATTAGCAAGTACAAGAAATTTGAAAATTGTACGTAATTTCACATTAGTGCTTATGGTCGATCCCGTTTCTCGGCTTCAGAGCTACTTTCTTGACTGTATTTTGAGTTACACAGTTGGCGCGACTTCAGTTCTAGCCTATAAAGTCAAATCTTGTGTGATTCCTTCATGGTAACATAGCTGCCCAAGGTCGCAAAGTTAGCAAGTATAAGAAATTTGAAAATTGTACGTAATTTCACATTAGTGCTTATGATCGATCCCGATTCTCGGCTTCAGAGCTACTTTCTTGACTGTATTTTGAGTTAAGCAGTTGGCGCGACTTCGGTTCTAGCCTATAAAGTCAAATCTTGTGTGATTCCTCCATGGTAACATAGCTGCCCGAGGCCGCAAAGTTAGCAAGTACAAGAAATTTGAAAATTGTACGTAATTTCACATTAGTGCTTATGGTCGATCCCGTTTCTCGGCTTCAGAGCTACTTTCTTGACTGTATTTTGAGTTAGGCAGTTGGCGCGACTTCAGTTCTAGCCTATAAAGTCAAATCTTGTGTGGTTCCTCCATGGTAACATAGCTGCCCGAGGCCGCAAAGTTAGCAAGTACAAGAAATTTGCAAATTGTACGAAATTTCACGGTAGTGCTTATGGTCGATGCCGTTTCTCGGCTTCAGAGCTACTTTCTTGATTGTATTTTGAGTTAGGCAGTTGGCGCGACTTCAGTTCTAGCCTATAAAGTCAAATCTTGTGTGATTCCTCCATGGTAACATAGCTGCCCGAGGCCGCAAAGTTAGCAAGTACAAGAAATTTGCAAATTGTACGTAATTTGACGGTAGTGCTTATGGTCGATCCCGCTTCTCGGCTTCAGAGCTACTTTCTTGACTGTATTTTGATTTAAGCAGTTGGCGCGACTTCAGTTCTAGCCTATAAAGTCAAATCTTGTGTGGTTCCTCCATGGTAACATAGCTGCCCGAGGTCGCAAAGTTAGCAAGTACAAGAAATTTGAAAATTGTACGTAATTTCACGGTAGTGCTTATGGTCGATCCCGTTCCTCGGCTTCAGAGCTACTTTCTTGACTGTATTTTGAGTTAAGCAGTTGGCGCGACTTCAGTTCTAGCCTATAAAGTCCAATCTTGTGTGATTCCTCCATGGTAACATAGCTGCCCGAGGTCGCAAAGTTAGCAAGTACAAGAAATTTGAAAATTGTACGTAATTTCACGGTAGTGCTTATGGTCGATGCTGTTTCTCGGCTTCAGAGCCATTTCCTGACTGTATTTTGGGTTAAGCAGTTGGTTCGACTTCAGTTCTAGCCTATAAAGTCAAATCTTGTGTGATTCCTCCATAGTGAGATAGCTGCCCGAGGTCGAAAGTTAGCAAGTACAAGAAATTTGAAAATTGTACGTAATCTCTCGGTAGTGCTTATGGTCGATGCCGTTTCTCGGCTTCAGAGCTACTTACTTGACTGTATTTTGAGTTAAGCAGTTGGCGCGACTTTAGTTCTAGCCTATAAAGTCCAATCTTGTGTGATTCCTCCATGGTAACATAGCTGCCCGAGGTCGCAAAATTAGCAAGTACAAGAAATTTGAAAATTGTACGTAAATTCACGGTAGTGCTTATGGTCGATCCCGTTCCTCGGTTTCAGAGCTACTTTCTTGACTGTATTTTGAGTTAAACAGTTGGCGCGACTTCTGTTCTAGCCTATAAAGTCAAATCTTGTGTGGTTCCTCCATGGTAACATAGCTGCCCGAGGCCGCAAAGTTAGCAAGTACAAGAAATTTCAAAATTGTACGTAATTTCACATTAGTGCTTATGGTCGATCCCGTTTCTCGGCTTCAGAGCTATTTCTTGACTGTATTTTGAGTTAAGCAGTTGGCGCGACTTCAGTTCTAGCCTATAAAGTCAAATCTTGTGTGATTCCTCCATGGTAACATAGCTGCCCGAGGCCGCAAAGTTAGCAAGTACAAGAAATTTGAAAATTGTACGTAATTTCACGGTAGTGCTTATGGTCGATGCCGTTTCTCGGCTTCAGAGCTACTTACTTGACTGTATTTTGAGTTAAGCAGTTGGCGCGATTTCAGTTCTAGCCTATAAAGTCAAATCTTGTGTGATTCCTCCATGGTAACATAGCCGCCCGAGGTCGCAAAGTTAGCAAGTACAAGAAATTTGAAAATTGTACGTAATTTCACGGTAGTGCTTATGGTCGATCCCGTACCTCGGCTTCAGAGCTATTTTCTTGACTGTATTTTGAGTTAAACGGTTGGCGCGACTTCAGTTCTAGCCTATAAAGTCAAATCCTGTGTGGTTCCTCCATGGTAACATAGCTGCCCGAGGTCGCAAAATTAGCAAGTACAAGAAATTTGAAAATTGTACGTAATTTCACGGTAGTGCTTATGGTCGATACCGTTCCTCGGCTTCAGAGCTACTTTCTTGACTGTATTTTGAGTTAAGCAGTTGCCGCGACTTCTAGGTTCTAGGGTATAAAGTCAAATCTTGTGTGATTCCTCCATGGTAACATAGCTGCCCGAGGTCCCAAAGTTAGCAAGTACAAGAAATTTGAAAATTGCACGTAATTTCACGGTAGTGCTTATGGTCGATGCCGTTTCTCGGCTTCAGAGCTACTTTCTTGACTATATTTTGAGTTAAGCAGTTGGCTCGACTTCAGTTCTAGCCTATAAAGTCAAATCTTGTGTGGTTCCTCCATGGCAACATAGCTGCCCGAACCCGCAAAGTTAGCAAGTACAAGAAATTTGAAAATTGTACGTAATTTCACATTAGTGCTTATGATCGATCCCGATTCTCGGCTTCAGAGCTACTTTCTTGACTGTATTTTGAGTTAAGCAGTTGGCGCGACTTCGGTTCTAGCCTATAAAGTCAAATCTTGTGTGATTCCTCCATGGTAACATAGCTGTCCGAGGCCACAAAGTTAGCAAGTACAAGAAATTTGAAAATTGTACGTAATTTCACATTAGTGCTTATGGTCGATCCCGTTTCTCGGCTTCAGAGCTACTTTCTTGACTGTATTTTGAGTTAAGCAGTTGGCGCGACTTCAGTTCTAGCCTATAAAGTCAAATCTTGTTTGATTCCTTCATGGTAACATAGCTGCCCGAGGTCGCAAAGTTAGCAAGTATAAGAAATTTGAAAATTGTACGTAATTTCACATTAGTGCTTATGATCGGTCCCGATTCTCGGCTTCAGAGCTACTTTCTTGACTGTGTTTTGAGTTAAGCAGTTGGCGCGACTTCGGTTCTAGCCTATAAAGTCAAATCTTGTGTGATTCCTCCATGGTAACATAGCTGCCCGAGGCCGCAAAGTTAGCAAGTACAAGAAATTTGAAAATTGTATGTAATTGCACGGTAGTGCTTATGGTCGATCCCGTTCCTCGGCTTCAGAGCTACTTTCTTGACTGTCTTTTGAGTTAAACAGTTGGCGCGACTTCAGTTCTAGCCTATAAAGTCAAATCTTGTGTGGTTCCTCCATGGTAACATAGCTGCCCGAGGTCGCAAAGTTAGCAAGTACAAGAAATTTGAAAATTGTACGTAATTTCACGGTAGTGCTTATGGTCGATACCGTTTCTCGGCTTCAAAGCTACTTTCTTGACTGTATTTTGAGTTAAGCTGTTGGCGCGACTTCAGTTCTAGCCTATAAAGTCAAATCTTGTGTGATTCCTCCATGGTAACATAGCTACCCGAGGTCGCAAAGTTAGCAAGTATAAGAAATTTGAATATTGTACGTAATTTCACATTAGTGCTTATGATCGATCCCGCTTCTCGGCTTCAGAGCTACTTTCTTGACTGCATTTTGAGTTAAGCAGTTGGCGCGACTTCAGTTCTAGCCTATAAAGTCCAATCTTGTGTGACTCCTCCATGGTAACATAGCTTCCCGAGGTCGCAAAATTAGCAAGTACAAGAAATTTGAAAATTGTACGTAATTTCACGGTAGTGCTTATGGTCGATCCCGCTTCTCGGCTTCAGAGCTACTTTCTTCACTGTATTTTGATTTAAGCAGTTGGCGCGACTTCAGTTCTAGCCTATAAAGTCAAATCTTGTGTGGTTCCTCCATGGTAACATAGCTGCCCGAGGTCGCAAAGTTAGCAAGTACAAGAAATTTGAAAATGGTACGTAATTTCACGGTAGTGCTTATGGTCGATGCCGTTTCTCGGCTTCAGAGCTACTTCTTGACTGTATTTTGAGTTAAGCAGTTGGCGCGACTTCAGTTCTAGCCTACAAAGTTCAATCTTGTGTGATTCCTCCATGGTAAGATAGCTGCCCGAGGTCGCAAAGTTAGCAAGTACAAGAAATTTGAAAATTGTACGTAATTTCACGGTAGTGCATATGGTCGATGCCGTTTCTCGGCTTCAGAGCTACTTACTTGACTGTATTTTGAGTTAAGCAGTTGGCGCGACTTCAGTTCTAGCCTATAAAGTAAAATCTTGTGTGATTCCTCCATGGTAACATAGCTGCCCGAGGTCGCAAATTTAGCAAGTACCAGAAATTTGAAAATTGTACGTAATTGCACGGTAGTGCTTATGGTCGATGCCGTTTCTCGGCTTCAGAGCTACTTTCTTGACTGTATTTTGAGTTAAACAGTTGGCGCGACTTCAGTTCTAGCCTATAAAGTCAAATCTTGTGTGGTTCCTCCATGGTAACATAGCTGCCCGAGGTCGCAAAGTTAGCAAGTATAAGAAATTTGAAAATTGTACGTAATTTCACATTAGTGCTTATGATCGATCCCGCTTCTCGGCTTCAGAGCTACTTTCTTGACTGTATTTTGGGTTAAGCAGTTGGCGCGACTTCAGTTCTAGCCTATAAAGTCAAATCTTGTGTGATTCCTCCATGGTAACATAGCTGCCCGAGGTCGCAAATTTAGCAAGTACAAGAAATTTGAAAATTGTACGTAATTTCACGGTAGTGCTTATGGTCGATGCCGTTTCTCGGCTTCAGAGCTACTTTCTTGACTGTATTTTGAGTTAAACAGTTGGCGCGACTTCAGTTCTAGCCTATAAAGTCCAATCTTGTGTGATTCCTCCATGGTAACATAGCTTCCCGAGGTCGCAAAATTAGCAAGTACAAGAAATTTGAAAATTGTGCGTAATTCCACGGTAGTGCTTATGGTCGATGCCGTTTCTCGGCTTCAGAGCTACTTTCTTGACTGTATTTTGAGTTAAGCAGTTGTCGCGACTTCAGTTCTAGCCTATAAAGTCAAATCTTGTGTGGTTCCTCCATGGTAACATAGCTGCCCGAGGTCGCAAAGTTAGCAAGTATAAGAAATTTGAAAATTGTACGTAATTTCACATTAGTGCTTATGATCGATCCCGCTTCTCGGCTTCAGAGCTACTTCCTTGACTGTATTTTGAGTTAAGCTGTTGGCGCGACTTCAGTTCTAGCCTATAAAGTCAAATCTTGTGTGATTCCTGCATGGTAACATAGCAGCCCCAGGTCGCAAAGTTAGCAAGTATAAGAAATTTGAAAATTGTACGTAATTTCACATTAGTGCTTATGATCGATCCCGCTTCTCGGCTTCAGAGCTACTTTCTTGACTGTATTTTGAGTTAAACAGTTGTCGCGACTTCAGTTCTAGCCTATAAAGTCAAATCTTGTGTGATTCCTCCATGGTAACATAGCTGCCCGAGGCCGCAAAGTTAGCAAGTACAAGAAATTTGAAAATTGTACGTAATTTCACATTAGTGCTTATGGACGATCCCGTTTCTCGGCTTCAGAGCTATTTCTTGACTGTATTTTGAGTTAAGCAGTTGGCGCGACTTCAGTTCTAGCCTATAAAGTCAAATCTTGTGTGATTCCTCCATGGTAACATAGCTGCCCGAGGCCGCAAAGTTAGCAAGTACAAGAAATTTGAAAATTGTACGTAATTTCACGGTAGTGCATATGGTCGATGCCGTTTCTCGGCTTCAGAGCTATTTCTTGACTGTATTTTGAGTTAAGCAGTTGGCCCGACTTCAGTTCTAGCCTATAAAGTCAAATCTTGTGTGGTTCCTCCATGGTAACATAGCTGCCCGAGGCCGCAAAGTTAGCAAGTACAAGAAATTTTGAAAATTGTACGTAATTGCACAGTAGTGCTTATGGTCGATCCCGTTTCTCGGCTTCAGAGCTACTTTCTTGACTGTATTTTGAGTTAAACAGTTGTCGCGACTTCAGTTCTAGCCTATAAAGTCAAATCTTGTGTGATTCCTCCATGGTAACATAGCTGCCCGAGGCCGCAAAGTTAGCAAGTACAAGAAATTTCAAAATTGTACGTAATTTCACGGTAGTGCATATGGTCGATGCCGTTTCTCGGCTTCAGAGCTATTTCTTGACTGTATTTTGAGTTAAGCAGTTGGCGCGACTTCAGTTCTAGCCTATAAAGTCAAATCTTGTGTGGTTCCTCCATGGTAACATAGCTGCCCGAGGTCGCAAAGTTAGCAAGTACAAGAAATTTGAAAATTGTACTAATTTCACGGTAGTGCTTATGGTCGATGCCGTTTCTCGGCTTCAGAGCTACTTCTTGACTGTATTTTGAGTTAAGCAGTTGGCGCGACTTCAGTTCTAGCCTATAAAGTCAAATCTTGTGTGATTCCTCCATGGTAACATAGCTGCCCGAGGTCGCAAAGTTAGCAAGTACAAGAAATTTGAAAATTGCACGTAATTTCACGGTAGTGCTTATGGTCGATGCCGTTTCTCGTCTTCAGAGCTACTTCTTGACTGTATTTTGAGTTAAGCAGTTGGCGCGACTTCAGTTCTAGCCTATAAAGTCAAATCTTGTGTGGTTCCTCCATGGTAACATAGCTGCCCGAGGCCGCAAAATTAGCAAGTACAAGAAATTTGAAAATTGTACGTAATTTCACATTAGTGCTTATGGCCGATCCCGTTTCTCGGCTTCAGAGCTATTTCTTGACTGTATTTTGAGTTAAGCAGTTGGCGCGACTTCAGTTCTAGCCTATAAAGTCAAATCTTGTGTGATTCCTCCATGGTAACATAGCTGCCCGAGGCCGCAAAGTTAGCAAGTACAAGAAATTTGAAAATTGTACGTAATTGCACAGTAGTGCTTATGGTCGATGCCGTTTCTCGGTTTCAGAGCTATTTCTTGACTGTATTTTGAGTTAAGCAGTTGGCGCGACTTCAGTTCTAGCCTATAAAGTCAAATCTTGTGTGGTTCCTCCATGGTAACATAGCTGCCCGAGGCCGCAAAGTTAGCAAGTACAAGAAATTTGAAAATTGTACGTAATTGCACAGTAGTGCTTATAGTCGATCTAGTTTCTCGGCTTCAGAGCTACTTTCTTGACTGTATTTTGAGTTAAACCGTTGTCGCGACTTCAGTTCTAGCCTATAAAGTCAAATCTTGTGTGATTCCTCCATGGTAACATAGCTGCCCGAGGCCGCAAAGTTAGCAAGTACAAGAAATTTCAAAATTGTACGTAATTTAACGGTAGTGCTTATGGTCGATGCCGTTTCTCGGCTTCAGGGCTACTTCTTGACTGTATTTTGAGTTAAGCAGTTGGCGCGACTTGAGTTCTAGCCTATAAAGTCAAATCTTGTGTGATTCCTCCATGGTAACATAGCTGCCCGAGGCCGCAAAGTTAGCAAGTACAAGAAATTTGAAAATTGTACGTAATTGCACAGTAGTGCTTATGGTCGATGCCGTTTCTCGGTTTCAGAGCTATTTCTTGACTGTATTTTGAGTTAAGCAGTTGGCGCGACTTCAGTTCTAGCCTATAAAGTCAAATCTTGTGTGATTCCTCCATGGTAACATAGCTGCCCGAGGCCGCAAGGTTAGCAAGTACAAGAAATTTGAAAATTGTACGTAATTGCGCAGTAGTGCTTATGGTCGATCCCGTTTCTCGGCTTCAGAGCTACTTTCTTGACTGTATTTTGAGTTAAACAGTTGTCGCGACTTCAGTTCTAGCCTATAAAGTCAAATCTTGTGTGATTCCTCCATGGTAACATAGCTGCCCGAGGTCGCAACGTTAGCAAGTACAAGAAATTTGAAAATTGTACTAATTTCACGGTAGTGCTTATGGTCGATGCCGTTTCTCGGCTTCAGAGCTACTTCTTGACTGTATTTTGAGTTAAGCAGTTGGCGCGACTTCAGTTCTAGCCTATAAAGTCAAATCTTGTGTGATTCCTCCATGGTAACATAGCTGCCCGAGGCCGCAAAGTTAGCAAGTACAAGAAATTTGAAAATTGTACGTAATTGCACAGTAGTGTTTATGGTCGATTCCGTTTCTCGGTTTCAGAGCTATTTCTTGACCGTATTTTGAGTTAAGCAGTTGGCGCGACTTCAGTTCTAGCCTATAAAGTCAAATCGTGTGTGGTTCCTCCATGGTAACATAGCTGCCCGAGGCCGCAAAGTTAGCAAGTACAAGAAATTTGAAAATTGTACGTAATTGCACAGTAGTGCTTATGGTCGATTCCGTTTCTCGGTTTCAGAGCTATTTCTTGACTGTATTTTGAGCTAAGCAGTTGGCGCGACTTCAGTTCTAGCCTATAAAGTCAAATCTTGTGTGGTTCCTCCATGGTAACATAGCTGCCCGAGGCCGCAAAGTTAGCAAGTACAAGAAATTTGAAAATTGTACGTAATTGCACAGTAGTGCTTATGGTCGATCCCGTTTCTCGGCTTCAGAGCTACTTTCTTGACTGTGTTTTGAGTTAAACAGTTGTCGCGACTTCAGTTCTAGCCTATAAAGTCAAATCTTGTGTGATTCCTCCATGGTAACATAGCTGCCCGAGGCCGCAAAATTAGCAAGTACAAGAAATTTCAAAATTGTACGTAATTTCACGGTAGTGCATATGGTCGATGCCGTTTCTCGGCTTCAGAGCTATTTCTTGACTGTATTTTGAGTTAAGCAGTTGGCGCGACTTCAGTTCTAGCCTATAAAGTCAAATCTTGTGTGGTTCCTCCATGGTAACATAGCTTCCCGAGGCCGCAAAATTAGCAAGTACAAGAAATTTGAAAATTGTACTAATTTCACGGTAGTGCTTATGGTCGATGCCGTTTCTCGGCTTCAGAGCTACTTCTTGACTGTATTTTGAGTTAAGCAGTTGGCGCGACTTCGGTTCTAGCCTATAAAGTCAAATCTTGTGTAATTCCTCCATGGTAACATAGCTGCCCGAGGCCGCAAAATTAGCAAGTACAAGAAATTTGAAAATTGTACGTAATTTCACATTAGTGCTTATGGTCGATCCCGTTTCTCGGCTTCAGAGCTACTTTCTTGACTGTATTTTGAGTTAAACAGTTGGCGCGACTTCAGTTCTAGCCTATAAAGTCAAATCTTGTGTGATTCCTTCATGGTAACATAGCTGCCCGAGGTCGCAAAGTTAGCAAGTATAAGAAATTTGAAAATTGTATGTAATTTCACATTATTGCTTATGATCGATCCCGATTCTCGGCTTCAGAGCTACTTTCTTGACTGTATTTTGAGTTAAGCAGTTGGCGCGACTTCGGTTCTAGCCTATAAAGTCAAATCTTGTGTGATTCCTCCATGGTAACATAGCTGCCCGAGGCCGCAAAATTAGCAAGTACAAGAAATTTGAAAATTGTACGTAATTTCACATTAGTGCTTATGGTCGATCCCGTTTCTCGGCTTCAGAGCTACTTTCTTGACAGTATTTTGAGTTAGGCAGTTGGCGCGACTTCAGTTCTAGCCTATAAAGTCAAATCTTGTGTGGTTCCTCCATGGTAACAGAGCTGCCCGAGGCCGCAAAGTTAGCAAGTAGAAGAAATTTGCAAATTGTACGTAATTTCACGGTAGTGCTTATGGTCGATGCCGTTTCTCGGCTTCAGAGCTACTTTCTTGATTGTATTTTGAGTTAGGCAGTTGGCGCGACTTCAGTTCTAGCCTATAAAGCAAATCTTGTGTGGTTCCTCCATGGTAACATAGCTGCCCGAGGCCGCAAAGTTAGCAAGTACAAGAAATTTGAAAATTGTACGTAATTTAACGGTAGTGCATATGGTCGATGCCGTTTCTCGGCTTCAGAGCTATTTCTTGACTGTATTTTGAGTTAAGCAGTTGGCGCGACTTCAGTTCTAGCCTATAAAGTCAAATCTTGTGTGATTCCTCCATGGTAACATAGCTGCCCGAGGTCGCAAAGTTAGCAAGTACAAGAAATTTGAAAATTGTACGTAATTTCACGGTAGTGCTTATGGTCGATGCCGTTTCTCGGCTTCAGAGCTACTTCTTGACTGAAATTTGAGTTAAGCAGTTGGCGCGACTTCAGTTCTACCCTATAAAGTCAAATCTTGTGTGGTTCCTCCATGGTAACATAGCTGCCCGAGGCCGCGAAGTTAGCAAGTACAAGAAATTTGAAAATTGTACGTAATTTCACATTAGTGCTTATGGTCGATGCCGTTTCTCGGCTTCAGAGCTACTTCTTGACTGTATTTTGAGTTAAGCAGTTGGCGCGACTTCAGTTCTACCCTATAAAGTCAAATCTTGTGTGGTTCCTCCATGGTAACATAGCTGCCCTAGGCCGCAAAGTTAGCAAGTACAAGAAATTTGAAAATTGTACTAATTTCACGGTAGTGCTTATGGTCGATGCCGTTTCTCGGTTTCAGAGCTATTTCTTGACTGTATTTTGAGTTAAGCAGTTGGCGCGACTTCAGTTCAAGCCTATGAAGTCAAATCTTGTGTGGTTCCTCCATGGTAACATAGTTGCCCGAGGCCGCAAAGCTAGCAAGTACAAGAAATTTGAAAATTGTACGTAATTGCACAGTAGTGCTTATGGTCGATCCCTTTTCTCGGCTTCAGAGCTACTTTCTTGACTGTATTTTGAGTTAAACAGTTGCCGCGACTTCAGTTCTAGCCTATAAAGTCAAATCTTGTGTGATTCCTCCATGGTAACATAGCTGCCCGAGGCCGCAAAGTTAGCAAGTACAAGAAATTTCAAAATTGTACGTAATTTCACGGTAGTGCATATGGTCGATGCCGTTTCTCGGCTTCAGAGCTATTTCTTGACTGCATTTTGAGTTAAGCAGTTGGCGCGACTTCAGTTCTAGCCTATAAAGTCAAATCTTGTGTGGTTCCTCCATGGTAACATAGCTGCCCGAGGCCGCAAAGTTAGCAAGTACAAGAAATTTGAAAATTGTACGTAATTTCACGGTAGTGCATATGGTCGATGCCGTTTCTCGGCTTCAGAGCTATTTCTTGACTGTATTTTGAGTTAAGCAGTTGGCGCGACTTCAGTTCTAGCCTATAAAGTCAAATCTTGTGTGATTCCTCCATGGTAACATAGCTGCCCGAGGCCGCAAAGTTAGCAAGTACAAGAAATTTGAAAATTGTACGTAATTTCACGGTAGTGCTTATGGTCGATGCCGTTTCTCGGCTTCAGAGCTACTTCTTGACTGTATTTTGAGTTAAGCAGTTGGCGCGACTTCAGTTCTAGCCTATAAAGTCAAATCTTGTGTGATTCCTCCATGGTAACATAGCTGCCCGAGGCCGCAAAGTTAGCAAGTACAAGAAATTTGAAAATTGTACGTAATTGCACAGTAGTGCTTATGGTCGATGCCGTTTCTCGGTTTCAGAGCTATTTCTTGACTGTATTTTGAGTTAAGCAGTTGGCGCGACTTCAGTTCTAGCCTATAAAGTCAAATCTTGTGTGGTTCCTCCATGGTAACATAGCTGCCCGAGGCCGCAAAGTTAGCAAGTACAAGAAATTTGAAAATTGTACGTAATTTCACGGTAGTGCATATGGTCGATGCCGTTTCTCGGCTTCAGAGCTATTTCTTGACTGTATTTTGAGTTAAGCGGTTGGCGCGACTTCAGTTCTAGCCTATAAAGTCAAATCTTGTGTGATTCCGCCATGGTAACACAGCTGCCCGAGGCCGCAAAGTTAGCAAGTACAAGAAATTTGAAAATTGTACGTAATTTCACATTAGTGCTTATGGTCGATCCCGTTTCTCGGCTTCAGAGCTACTTTCTTGACTGTATTTTGAGTTAGGCAGTTGGCGCGACTTCAGTTCTAGCCTATAAAGTCAAATCTTGTGTGGTTCCTCCATGGTAACATAGCTGCCCGAGGCCGCAAAGTTAGCAAGTAGAAGAAATTTGCAAATTGTACGTAATTTCACGGTAGTGCTTATGGTCGATGCCGTTTCTCGGCTTCAGAGCTACTTTCTTGATTGTATTTTGAGTTAGGCAGTTGGCGCGACTTCAGTTCTAGCCTATAAAGTCAAATCTTGTGTGGTTCCTCCATGGTAACATAGCTGCCCGAGGTCGCAAAGTTAGCAAGTACAAGAAATTTGAAAATTGTACGTAATTTCAGGGTAGTGCTTATGGTCGATCCCGTTTCTCGGCTTCAGAGCTACTTTCTTGACTGTATTTTGAATTAAGCAGTTGGCGCGACTTCCGTTCTAGCCTATAAAGTCAAATCTTGTGTGGTTCCTCCATGGTAACATAGCTGCCCGAGGTCGCAAAGTTAGCAAGTACAAGAAATTTGAAAATTGTACGTAATTTCACGGTAGTGCTTATGGTCGATGCCGTTTCTCGGCTTCAGAGCTACTTCTTGACTGTATTTTGAGTTAGGCAGTTGGCGCGACTTCAGTTCTAGCCTATAAAGTCAAATCTTGTGTGGTTCCTCCATGGTAACATAGCTGCCCGAGGCCGCAAAGTTAGCAAGTACAAGAAATTTGAAAATTGTACGTAATTTCACATTAGTGCTTATGGTCGATCCCGTTTCTCGGCTTCAGAGCTACTTTCTTGACTGTATTTTGAGTTAAGAAGTTTCCCCGACTTGAGTTCTAGCCTATAAAGTCAAATCTTGTGTGATTCCTCCATGGTAACATAGCTGCCCGAGGCCGCAAAGTTAGCAAGTACAAGAAATTTGAAAATTGTACGTAATTGCACAGTAGTGCTTATGGTCGATGCCGTTTCTCGGTTTCAGAGCTATTTCTTGACTGTATTTTGAGTTAAGCAGTTGGCGCGACTTCAGTTCTAGCCTATAAAGTCAAATCTTGTGTGGTTCCTCCATGGTAACATAGCTGCCCGAGGCCGCAAAGTTAGCAAGTACAAGAAATTTTGAAAATTGTACGTAATTGCACAGTAGTGCTTATGGTCGATCCCGTTTCTCGGCTTCAGAGCTACTTTCTTGACTGTATTTTGAGTTAAACAGTTGTCGCGACTTCAGTTCTAGCCTATAAAGTCAAATCTTGTGTGATTCCTCCATGGTAACATAGCTGCCCGAGGTCGCAAAGTTAGCAAGTACAAGAAATTTGAAAATTGCACGTAATTTCACGGTAGTGCTTATGGTCGATGCCGTTTCTCGGCTTCAGAGCTACTTCTTGACTGTATTTTGAGTTAAGCAGTTGGCGCGACTTCAGTTCTAGCCTATAAAGTCAAATCTTGTGTGGTTCCTCCATGGTAACATAGCTGCCCGAGGCCGCAAAATTAGCAAGTACAAGAAATTTGAAAATTGTACGTAATTTCACATTAGTGCTTATGGCCTATCCCGTTTCTCGGCTTCAGAGCTATTTCTTGACTGTATTTTGAGTTAAGCAGTTGGCGCGACTTCAGTTCTAGCCTATAAAGTCAAATCTTGTGTGATTCCTCCATGGTAACATAGCTGCCCGAGGCCGCAAAGTTAGCAAGTACAAGAAATTTGAAAATTGTACGTAATTGCACAGTAGTGCTTATGGTCGATGCCGTTTCTCGGTTTCAGAGCTATTTCTTGACTGTATTTTGAGTTAAGCAGTTGGCGCGACTTCAGTTCTAGCCTATAAAGTCAAATCTTGTGTGGTTCCTCCATGGTAACATAGCTGCCCGAGGCCGCAAAGTTAGCAAGTACAAGAAATTTGAAAATTGTACGTAATTTCACGGTAGTGCATATGGTCGATGCCGTTTCTCGGCTTCAGAGCTACTTCTTGACTGTATTTTGAGTTAAGCAGTTGGCGCGACTTCAGTTCTAGCCTATAAAGTCAAATCTTGTGTGGTTCCTCCATGGTAACATAGCTGCCCGAGGCCGCAAAGTTAGCAAGTACAAGAAATTTGAAAATTGTACGTAATTTCACGGTAGTGCATATGGTCGATGCCGTTTCTCGGCTTCAGACCTATTTCTTGACTGTATTTTGAGTTAAGCAGTTGGCGCGACTTCAGTTCTAGCCTATAAAGTCAAATCTTGTGTGATTCCTCCATGGTAACATAGCTGCCCGAGGCCGCAAAGTTAGCAAGTACAAGAAATTTGAAAATTGTACGTAATTTCACGGTAGTGCTTATGGTCGATGCCGTTTCTCGGCTTCAGAGCTACTTCTTGACTGTATTTTGAGTTAAGCAGTTGGCGCGACTTCAGTTCTAGCCTATAAAGTCAAATCTTGTGTGATTCCTCCATGGTAACATAGCTGCCCGAGGCCGCAAAGTTAGCAAGTACAAGAAATTTGAAAATTGTACGTAATTGCACAGTAGTGCTTATGGTCGATGCCGTTTCTCGGTTTCAGAGCTATTTCTTGACTGTATTTTGAGTTAAGCAGTTGGCGCGACTTCAGTTCTAGCCTATAAAGTCAAATCTTGTGTGGTTCCTCCATGGTAACATAGCTGCCCGAGGCCGCAAAGTTAGCAAGTACAAGAAATTTTGAAAATTGTACGTAATTGCACAGTAGTGCTTATGGTCGATCCCGTTTCTCGGCTTCAGAGCTACTTTCTTGACTGTATTTTGAGTTAAACAGTTGTCGCGACTTCAGTTCTAGCCTATAAAGTCAAATCTTGTGTGATTCCTCCATGGTAACATAGCTGCCCGAGGTCGCAAAGTTAGCAAGTACAAGAAATTTGAAAATTGCACGTAATTTCACGGTAGTGCTTATGGTCGATGCCGTTTCTCGGCTTCAGAGCTACTTCTTGACTGTATTTTGAGTTAAGCAGTTGGCGCGACTTCAGTTCTAGCCTATAAAGTCAAATCTTGTGTGGTTCCTCCATGGTAACATAGCTGCCCGAGGCCGCAAAATTAGCAAGTACAAGAAATTTGAAAATTGTACGTAATTTCACATTAGTGCTTATGGCCGATCCCGTTTCTCGGCTTCAGAGCTATTTCTTGACTGTATTTTGAGTTAAGCAGTTGGCGCGACTTCAGTTCTAGCCTATAAAGTCAAATCTTGTGTGATTCCTCCATGGTAACATAGCTGCCCGAGGCCGCAAAGTTAGCAAGTACAAGAAATTTGAAAATTGCACGTAATTGCACAGTAGTGCTTATGGTCGATGCCGTTTCTCGGTTTCAGAGCTATTTCTTGACTGTATTTTGAGTTAAGCAGTTGGCGCGACTTCAGTTCTAGCCTATAAAGTCAAATCTTGTGTGGTTCCTCCATGGTAACATAGCTGCCCGAGGCCGCAAAGTTAGCAAGTACAAGAAATTTGAAAATTGTACGTAATTTCACGGTAGTGCATATGGTCGATGCCGTTTCTCGGCTTCAGCGCTATTTCTTGACTGTATTTTGAGTTAAGCAGTTGGCGCGACTTCAGTTCTAGCCTATAAAGTCAAATCTTGTGTGATTCCTCCATGGTAACACAGCTGCCCGAGGCCGCAAAGTTAGCAAGTACAAGAAATTTGAAAATTGTACGTAATTTCACATTAGTGCTTATGGTCGATCCCGTTTCTCGGCTTCAGAGCTACTTTCTTGACTGTATTTTGAGTTAGGCAGTTGGCGCGACTTCAGTTCTAGCCTATAAAGTCAAATCTTGTGTGGTTCCTCCATGGTAACAGAGCTGCCCGAGGCCGCAAAGTTAGCAAGTAGAAGAAATTTGCAAATTGTACGTAATTTCACGGTAGTGCTTATGGTCGATGCCGTTGCTCGGCTTCAGAGCTACTTTCTTGATTGTATTTTGAGTTAGGCAGTTGGCGCGACTTCAGTTCTAGCCTATAAAGTCAAATCTTGTGTGGTTCCTCCATGGTAACATAGCTGCCCGAGGTCGCAAAGTTAGCAAGTACAAGAAATTTGAAAATTGTACGTAATTTCAGGGTAGTGCTTATGGTCGATCCCGTTTCTCGGCTTCAGAGCTACTTTCTTGACTGTATTTTGAATTAAGCAGTTGGCGCGACTTCCGTTCTAGCCTATAAAGTCAAATCTTGTGTGGTTCCTCCATGGTAACATAGCTGCCCGAGGTCGCAAAGTTAGCAAGTACAAGAAATTTGAAAATTGTACGTAATTTCACGGTAGTGCTTATGGTCGATGCCGTTTCTCGGCTTCAGAGCTACTTCTTGACTGTATTTTGAGTTAAGCAGTTGGCGTGACTTCAGTTCTAGCCTATAAAGTCAAATCTTGTGTGGTTCCTCCATGGTAACATAGCTGCCCGAGGCCGCAAAGTTAGCAAGTACAAGAAATTTGAAAATTGTACGTAATTTCACATTAGTGCTTATGGTCGATCCCGTTTCTCGGCTTCAGAGCTACTTTCTTGACTGTATTTTGAGTTAAGAAGTTTCCCCGACTTGAGTTCTAGCCTATAAAGTCAAATCTTGTGTGATTCCTCCATGGTAACATAGCTGCCCGAGGCCGCAAAGTTAGCAAGTACAAGAAATTTGAAAATTGTACGTAATTGCACAGTAGTGCTTATGGTCGATGCCGTTTCTCGGTTTCAGAGCTATTTCTTGACTGTATTTTGAGTTAAGCAGTTGGCGCGACTTCAGTTCTAGCCTATAAAGTCAAATCTTGTGTGGTTCCTCCATGGTAACATAGCTGCCCGAGGCCGCAAAGTTAGCAAGTACAAGAAATTTTGAAAATTGTACGTAATTGCACAGTAGTGCTTATGGTCGATGCCGTTTCTCGGCTTCAGAGCTACTTCTTGACTGTATTTTGAGTTAAGCAGTTGGCGCGACTTCAGTTCTAGCCTATAAAGTCAAATCTTGTGTGGTTTCTCCATGGTAACATAGCTGCCCGAGGCCGCAAAATTAGCAAGTACAAGAAATTTGAAAATTGTACGTAATTTCACATTAGTGCTTATGGCCGATCCCGTTTCTCGGCTTCAGAGCTATTTCTTGACTGTATTTTGAGTTAAGCAGTTGGCGCGACTTCAGTTCTAGCCTATAAAGTCAAATCTTGTGTGATTCCTCCATGGTAACATAGCTGCCCGAGGCCGCAAAGTTAGCAAGTACAAGAAATTTGAAAATTGTACGTAATTGCACAGTAGTGCTTATGGTCGATGCCGTTTCTCGGTTTCAGAGCTATTTCTTGACTGTATTTTGAGTTAAGCAGTTGGCGCGACTTCAGTTCTAGCCTATAAAGTCAAATCTTGTGTGGTTCCTCCATGGTAACATAGCTGCCCGAGGCCGCAAAGTTAGCAAGTACAAGAAATTTCAAAATTGTACGTAATTTAACGGTAGTGCTTATGGTCGATGCCGTTTCTCGGCTTCAGAGCTACTTCTTGACTGTATTTTGAGTTAAGCAGTTGGCGCGACTTCAGTTCTAGCCTATAAAGTCAAATCTTGTGTGGTTCCTCCATGGTAACATAGCTGCCCGAGGCCGCAAAGTTAGCAAGTGCAAGAAATTTGAAAATTGTACGTAATTTCACATTAGTGCTTATGGTCGATCCCGTTTCTCGGCTTCAGAGCTACTTTCGTGACTGTATTTTGAGTTAAGAAGTTTCCGCGACTTGAGTTCTAGCCTATAAAGTCAAATCTTGTGTGATTCCTCCATGGTAACATAGCTGCCCGAGGCCGCAAAGTTAGCAAGTACAAGAAATTTGAAAATTGTACGTAATTGCACAGTAGTGCTTATGGTCGATGCCGTTTCTCGGTTTCAGAGCTATTTCTTGACTGTATTTTGAGTTAAGCAGTTGGCGCGACTTCAGATCTAGCCTATAAAGTCAAATCTTGTGTGATTCCTCCATGGTAACATAGCTGCCCGAGGCCGCAAAGTTAGCAAGTACAAGAAATTTGAAAATTGTACGTAATTGCGCAGTAGTGCTTGTGGTCGATCCCGTTTCTCGGCTTCAGAGCTACTTTCTTGACTGTATTTTGAGTTAAACAGTTGTCGCGACTTCAGTTCTAGCCTACAAAGTCAAATCTTGTGTGATTCCTCCATGGTAACATAGCTGCCCGAGGTCGCAAAGTTAGCAAGTACAAGAAATTTGAAAATTGTACTAATTTCACGGTAGTGCTTATGGTCGATGCCGTTTCTCGGCTTCAGACCTACTTCTTGACTGTATTTTGAGTTAAGCAGTTGGCGCGACTTCAGTTCTAGCCTATAAAGTCAAATCTTGTGTGATTCCTCCATGGTAACATAGCTGCCCGAGGCCGCAAAGTTAGCAAGTACAAGAAATTTGAAAATTGTACGTAATTGCACAGTAGTGCTTATGGTCGATTCCGTTTCTCGGTTTCAGAGCTATTTCTTGACCGTATTTTGAGTTAAAAAGTTGTCGCGACTTCAGTTCTAGCCTATAAAGTCAAATCTTGTGTGATTCCTCCATGGTAACATAGCTGCCCGAGGCCGCAAAGTTAGCAAGTACAAGAAATTTCAAAATTGTACTAATTTCACGGTAGTGCTTATGGTCGATGCCGTTTCTCGGCTTCAGACCTACTTCTTGACTGTATTTTGAGTTAAGCAGTTGGCGCGACTTTAGTTCTAGCCTATAAAGTCAAATCTTGTGTGATTCCTCCATGGTAACATAGCTGCCCGAGGCCGCAAAGTTAGCAAGTACAAGAAATTTGAAAATTGTACGTAATTGCGCAGTAGTGCTTGTGGTCGATCCCGTTTCTCGGCTTCAGAGCTACTTTCTTGACTGTATTTTGAGTTAAACAGTTGTCGCGACTTCAGTTCTAGCCTACAAAGTCAAATCTTGTGTGATTCCTCCATGGTAACATAGCTGCCCGAGGTCGCAAAGTTAGCAAGTACAAGAAATTTGAAAATTGTACTAATTTCACGGTAGTGCTTATGGTCGATGCCGTTTCTCGGCTTCAGACCTACTTCTTGACTGTATTTTGAGTTAAGCAGTTGGCGCGACTTCAGTTCTAGCCTATAAAGTCAAATCTTGTGTGGTTCCTCCATGGTAACATAGCTGCCCGAGGCCGCAAAGTTAGCAAGTACAAGAAATTTGAAAATTGTACGTAATTGCACAGTAGTGCTTATGGTCGATCCCGTTTCTCGGCTTCAGAGCTACTTTCTTGACTGTATTTTGAGTTAAACAGTTGTCGCGACTTCAGTTCTAGCCTATAAAGTCAAATCTTGTGTGATTCCTCCATGGTAACATAGCTGCCCGAGGCCGCAAAGTTAGCAAGTACAAGAAATTTCAAAATTGTACGTAATTTCACGGTAGTGCATATGGTCGATGCCGTTTCTCGGCTTCAGAGCTATTTCTTGACTGTATTTTGAGTTAAGCAGTTGGCGCGACTTCAGTTCTAGCCTATAAAGTCAAATCTTGTGTGGTTCCTCCATGGTAACATAGCTGCCCAAGGCCGCAAAATTAGCAAGTACAAGAAATTTTGAAAATTGTACGTAATTGCACAGTAGTGCTTATGGTCGATCCCGTTTCTCGGCTTCAGAGCTACTTTCTTGACTGTATTTTGAGTTAAACAGTTGTCGCGATTTCAGTTCTAGCCTATAAAGTCAAATCTTGTGTGATTCCTCCATGGTAACATAGCTGCCCGAGGTCGCAAAGTTAGCAAGTACAAGAAATTTGAAAATTGTACTAATTTCACGGTAGTGCTTATGGTCGATGCCGTTTCTCGGCTTCAGAGCTACTTCTTGACTGTATTTTGAGTTAAGCAGTTGGCGCGACTTCAGTTCTAGCCTATAAAGTCAAATCTTGTGTGATTCCTCCATGGTAACATAGCTGCCCGAGGTCGCAAAGTTAGCAAGTACAAGAAATTTGAAAATTGCACGTAATTTCACGGTAGTGTTTATGGTCGATGCCGTTTCTCGGCTTCAGAGCTACTTCTTGACTGTATTTTGAGTTAAGCAGTTGGCGCGACTTCAGTTCTAGCCTATAAAGTCAAATCTTGTGTGGTTCCTCCATGGTAACATAGCTGCCCGAGGCCGCAAAATTAGCAAGTACAAGAAATTTGAAAATTGTACGTAATTTCACATTAGTGCTTATGGCCGATCCCGTTTCTCGGATTCAGAGCTATTTCTTGACTGTATTTTGAGTTAAGCAGTTGGCGCGACTTCAGTTCTAGCCTATAAAGTCAAATCTTGTGTGATTCCTCCATGGTAACAAAGCTGCCCGAGGCCGCAAAGTTAGCAAGTACAAGAAATTTGAAAATTGTACGTAATTGCACAGTAGTGCTTATGGTCGATGCCGTTTCTCGGTTTCAGAGCTATTTCTTGACTGTATTTTGAGTTAAGCGGTTGGCGCGACTTCAGTTCTAGCCTATAAAGTCAAATCTTGTGTGATTCCTCCATGGTAACATAGCTGCCCGAGGCCGCAAAGTTAGCAAGTACAAGAAATTTGAAAATTGTACGTAATTGCACAGTAGTGCTTATGGTCGATTCCGTTTCTCGGTTTCAGAGCTATTTCTTGACCGTGTTTTGAGTTAAGCAGTTGGCGCGACTTCAGTTCTAGCCTATAAAGTCAAATCTTGTGTGGTTCCTCCATGGTAACATAGCTGCCCGAGGCCGCAAAGTTAGCAAGTACAAGAAATTTGAAAATTGTACGTAATTGCACAGTAGTGCTTATGGTCGATTCCGTTTCACGGTTTCAGAGCTATATCTTGACTGTATTTTGAGCTAAGCAGTTGGCGCGACTTCAGTTCTAGCCTATAAAGTCAAATCTTGTGTGGTTCCTCCATGGTAACATAGCTGCCCGAGGCCGCAAAGTTAGCAAGTACAAGAAATTTGAAAATTGTACGTAATTGCACAGTAGTGCTTATGGTCGATCCCGTTTCTCGGCTTCAGAGCTACTTTCTTGACTGTGTTTTGAGTTAAACAGTTGTCGCGACTTCAGTTCTAGCCTATAAAGTCAAATCTTGTGTGATTCCTCCATGGTAACATAGCTGCCCGAGGCCGCAAAGTTAGCAAGTACAAGAAATTTCAAAATTGTACGTAATTTCACGGTAGTGCATATGGTCGATGCCGTTTCTCGGCTTCAGAGCTATTTCTTGACTGTATTTTGAGTTAAGCAGTTGGCGCGACTTCAGTTCTAGCCTATAAAGTCAAATCTTGTGTGATTCCTTCATGGTAACATAGCTGCCCGAGGTCGCAAAGTTAGCAAGTATAAGAAATTTGAAAATTGTATGTAATTTCACATTATTGCTTATGATCGATCCCGATTCTCGGCTTCAGAGCTACTTTCTTGACTGTATTTTGAGTTAAGCAGTTGGCGCGACTTCGGTTCTAGCCTATAAAGTCAAATCTTGTCTGATTCCTCCATGGTAACATAGCTGCCCGAGGCCGCAAAGTTAGCAAGTACAAGAAATTTGAAAATTGTACGTAATTTCACATTAGTGCTTATGGTCGATCCCGTTTCTCGGCTTCAGAGCTACTTTCTTGACTGTATTTTGAGTTAGGCAGTTGGCGCGACTTCAGTTCTAGCCTATAAAGTCAAATCTTGTGTGGTTCCTCCATGGTAACAGAGCTGCCCGAGGCCGCAAAGTTAGCAAGTAGAAGAAATTTGCAAATTGTACGTAATTTCACGGTAGTGCTTATGGTCGATGCCGTTTCTCGGCTTCAGAGCTACTTTCTTGATTGTATTTTGAGTTAGGCAGTTGGCGCGACTTCAGTTCTAGCCTATAAAGTCAAATCTTGTGTGGTTCCTCCATGGTAACATAGCTGCCCGAGGCCGCAAAATTAGCAAGTACAAGAAATTTGAAAATTGTACGTAATTTAACGGTAGTGCATATGGTCGATGCCGTTTCTCGGCTTCAGAGCTATTTCTTGACTTTATTTTGAGTTAAGCAGTTGGCGCGACTTCAGTTCTAGCCTATAAAGTCAAATCTTGTGTGATTCCTCCATGGTAACATAGCTGCCCGAGGTCGCAAAGTTAGCAAGTACAAGAAATTTGAAAATTGTACGTAATTTCACGGTAGTGCTTATGGTCGATGCCGTTTCTCGGCTTCAGAGCTACTTCTTGACTGTATTTTGAGTTAAGCAGTTGGCGCGACTTCAGTTCTAGCCTATAAAGTCAAATCTTGTGTGGTTCCTCCATGGTAACATAGCTGCCCGAGGCCGCAAAGTTAGCAAGTACAAGAAATTTGAAAATTGTACGTAATTTCACATTAGTGCTTATGGTCGATCCCGTTTCTCGGCTTCAGAGCTACTTTCTTGACTGTATTTTGAGTTAAACAGTTGTCGCGACTTCAGTTCTAGCCTATAAAGTCAAATCTTGTGTGATTCCTCCATGGTAACATAGCTGCCCGAGGTCGCAAAGTTAGCAAGTACAAGAAATTTGAAAATTGTACTAATTTCACGGTAGTGCTTATGGTCGATGCCGTTTCTCGGTTTCAGAGCTATTTCTTGACTGTATTTTGAGTTAAGCAGTTGGCGCGACTTCAGTTCTAGCCTATAAAGTCAAATCTTGTGTGGTTCCTCCATGGTAACATAGCTGCCCGAGGCCGCAAAGTTAGCAAGTACAAGAAATTTGAAAATTGTACGTAATTGCACAGTAGTGCTTATGGTCGATTCCGTTTCACGGTTTCAGAGCTATATCTTGACTGTATTTTGAGCTAAGCAGTTGGCGCGACTTCAGTTCTAGCCTATAAAGTCAAATCTTGTGTGGTTCCTCCATGGTAACATAGCTGCCCGAGGCCGCAAAGTTAGCAAGTACAAGAAATTTGAAAATTGTACGTAATTGCACAGTAGTGCTTATGGTCGATCCCGTTTCTCGGCTTCAGAGCTACTTTCTTGACTGTGTTTTGAGTTAAACAGTTGTCGCGACTTCAGTTCTAGCCTATAAAGTCAAATCTTGTGTGATTCCTCCATGGTAACATAGCTGCCCGAGGCCGCAAAGTTAGCAAGTACAAGAAATTTGAAAATTGTACGTAATTTCACGGTAGTGCATATGGTCGATGCCGTTTCTCGGCTTCAGAGCTACTTCTTGACTGTATTTTGAGTTAAACAGTTGTCGCGACTTCAGTTCTAGCCTATAAAGTCAAATCTTGTGTGAT
Organism: Merodon equestris; assembly: GCA_958301585.1. NCBI lineage: Eukaryota > Metazoa > Arthropoda > Insecta > Diptera > Syrphidae > Merodon > Merodon equestris. The sequence continues at coordinate 209,116,188 of OY284413.1, read as the reverse complement.
TCCTCCATGGTAACATAGCTGCCCGAGGTCGCAAAGTTAGCAAGTACAAGAAATTTGAAAATTGTACTAATTTCACGGTAGTGCTTATGGTCGATGCCGTTTCTCGGTTTCAGAGCTATTTCTTGACTGTATTTTGAGTTAAGCAGTTGGCGCGACTTCAGTTCTAGCCTATAAAGTCAAATCTTGTGTGGTTCCTCCATGGTAGCGTAGTTGCCCGAGGCCGCAAAGCTAGCAAGTACAAGAAATTTGAAAATTGTACGTAATTGCACAGTAGTGCTTATGGTCGATCCCTTTTCTCGGCTTCAGAGCTACTTTCTTGACTGTATTTTGAGTTAAGCAATTGCCGCGACTTCAGTTCTAGCCTATAAAGTCAAATCTTGTGTGATTCCTCCATGGTAACATAGCTGCCCGAGGCCGCAAAGTTAGCAAGTACAAGAAATTTCAAAATTGTACGTAATTTCACGGTAGTGCATATGGTCGATGCCGTTTCTCGGCTTCAGAGCTATTTCTTGACTGTATTTTGAGTTAAGCAGTTGGCGCGACTTCAGTTCTAGCCTATAAAGTCAAATCTTGTGTGGTTCCTCCATGGTAGCGTAGTTGCCCGAGGCCGCAAAGCTAGCAAGTACAAGAAATTTGAAAATTGTACGTAATTGCACAGTAGTGCTTATGGTCGATCCCTTTTCTCGGCTTCAGAGCTACTTTCTTGACTGTATTTTGAGTTAGGCAGTTGGCGCGACTTCAGTTCTAGCCTATAAAGTCAAATCTTGTGTGGTTCCTCCATGGTAACAGAGCTGCCCGAGGCCGCAAAGTTAGCAAGTAGAAGAAATTTGCAAATTGTACGTAATTTCACGGTAGTGCTAATGGTCGATGCCGTTTCTCGGCTTCAGAGCTACTTCTTGACTGTATTTTGAGTTAAGCAGTTGGCGCGACTTCAGTTCTAGCCTATAAAGTCAAATCTTGTGTGGTTCCTCCATGGTAACATAGCTGCCCGAGGCCGCAAAATTAGCAAGTACAAGAAATTTGAAAATTGTACGTAATTTCACATTAGTGCTTATGGCCGATCCCGTTTCTCGGCTTCAGAGCTATTTCTTGACTGTATTTTGAGTTAAGCAGTTGGCGCGACTTCAGTTCTAGCCTATAAAGTCAAATCTTGTGTGATTCCTCCATGGTAACAAAGCTGCCCGAGGTCGCAAAGTTAGCAAGTACAAGAAATTTGAAAATTGTACGTAATTGCACAGTAGTGCTTATGGTCGATGCCGTTTCTCGGTTTCAGAGCTATTTCTTGACTGTATTTTGAGTTAAGCAGTTGGCGCGACTTCAGTTCTAGCCTATAAAGTCAAATCTTGTGTGATTCCTCCATGGTAGCATAGCTGCCCGAGGCCGCAAAGTTAGCAAGTACAAGAAATTTGAAAATTGTACGTAATTGCACAGTAGTGCTTATGGTCGATTCCGTTTCTCGGTTTCAGAGCTATTTCTTGACCGTATTTTGAGTTAAGCAGTTGGCGCGACTTCAGTTCTAGCCTATAAAGTCAAATCTTGTGTGGTTCCTCCATGGTAACATAGCTGCCCGAGGCCGCAAAGTTAGCAAGTACAAGAAATTTGAAAATTGTACGTAATTGCACAGTAGTGCTTATGGTCGATTCCGTTTCTCGGTTTCAGAGCTATATCTTGACTGTATTTTGAGCTAAGCAGTTGGCGCGACTTCAGTTCTAGCCTATAAAGTCAAATCTTGTGTGGTTCCTCCATGGTAACATAGCTGCCCGAGGCCGCAAAGTTAGCAAGTACAAGAAATTTGAAAATTGTACGTAATTGCACAGTAGTGCTTATGGTCGATCCCGTTTCTCGGCTTCAGAGCTACTTTCTTGACTGTGTTTTGAGTTAAACAGTTGTCGCGACTTCAGTTCTAGCCTATAAAGTCAAATCTTGTGTGATTCCTCCATGGTAACATAGCTGCCCGAGGCCGCAAAGTTAGCAAGTACAAGAAATTTCAAAATTGTACGTAATTTCACGGTAGTGCATATGGTCGATGCCGTTTCTCGGCTTCAGAGCTATTTCTTGACTGTATTTTGAGTTAAGCAGTTGGCGCGACTTCAGTTCTAGCCTATAAAGTCAAATCTTGTGTGATTCCTTCATGGTAACATAGCTGCCCGAGGTCGCAAAGTTAGCAAGTATAAGAAATTTGAAAATTGTATGTAATTTCACATTATTGCTTATGATCGATCCCGATTCTCGGCTTCAGAGCTACTTTCTTGACTGTATTTTGAGTTAAGCAGTTGGCGCGACTTCGGTTCTAGCCTATAAAGTCAAATCTTGTGTGATTCCTCCATGGTAACATAGCTGCCCGAGGCCGCAAAGTTAGCAAGTACAAGAAATTTGAAAATTGTACGTAATTTCACATTAGTGCTTATGGTCGATCCCGTTTCTCGGCTTCAGAGCTACTTTCTTGACTGTATTTTGAGTTAGGCAGTTGGCGCGACTTCAGTTCTAGCCTATAAAGTCAAATCTTGTGTGGTTCCTCCATGGTAACAGAGCTGCCCGAGGCCGCAAAGTTAGCAAGTAGAAGAAATTTGCAAATTGTACGTAATTTCACGGTAGTGCTTATGGTCGATGCCGTTTCTCGGCTTCAGAGCTACTTTCTTGATTGTATTTTGAGTTAGGCAGTTGGCGCGACTTCAGTTCTAGCCTATAAAGTCAAATCTTGTGTGGTTCCTCCATGGTAACATAGCTGCCCGAGGCCGCAAAGTTAGCAAGTACAAGAAATTTGAAAATTGTACGTAATTTAACGGTAGTGCATATGGTCGATGCCGTTTCTCGGCTTCAGAGCTATTTCTTGACTTTATTTTGAGTTAAGCAGTTGGCGCGACTTCAGTTCTAGCCTATAAAGTCAAATCTTGTGTGATTCCTCCATGGTAACATAGCTGCCCGAGGTCGCAAAGTTAGCAAGTACAAGAAATTTGAAAATTGTACGTAATTTCACGGTAGTGCTTATGGTCGATGCCGTTTCTCGGCTTCAGAGCTACTTCTTGACTGTATTTTGAGTTAAGCAGTTGGCGCGACTTCAGTTCTAGCCTATAAAGTCAAATCTTGTGTGGTTCCTCCATGGTAACATAGCTGCCCGAGGCCGCAAAGTTAGCAAGTACAAGAAATTTGAAAATTGTACGTAATTTCACATTAGTGCTTATGGTCGATCCCGTTTCTCGGCTTCAGAGCTACTTTCTTGACTGTATTTTGAGTTAAACAGTTGTCGCGACTTCAGTTCTAGCCTATAAAGTCAAATCTTGTGTGATTCCTCCATGGTAACATAGCTGCCCGAGGTCGCAAAGTTAGCAAGTACAAGAAATTTGAAAATTGTACTAATTTCACGGTAGTGCTTATGGTCGATGCCGTTTCTCGGTTTCAGAGCTATTTCTTGACTGTATTTTGAGTTAAGCAGTTGGCGCGACTTCAGTTCTAGCCTATAAAGTCAAATCTTGTGTGGTTCCTCCATGGTAGCGTAGTTGCCCGAGGCCGCAAAGCTAGCAAGTACAAGAAATTTGAAAATTGTACGTAATTGCACAGTAGTGCTTATGGTCGATCCCTTTTCTCGGCTTCAGAGCTACTTTCTTGACTGTGTTTTGAGTTAAGCAATTGCCGCGACTTCAGTTCTAGCCTATAAAGTCAAATCTTGTGTGATTCCTCCATGGTAACATAGCTGCCCGAGGCCGCAAAGTTAGCAAGTACAAGAAATTTCAAAATTGTACGTAATTTCACGGTAGTGCATATGGTCGATGCCGTTTCTCGGCTTCAGAGCTATTTCTTGACTGTATTTTGAGTTAAGCAGTTGGCGCGACTTCAGTTCTAGCCTATAAAGTCACATCTTGTGTGGTTCCTCCATGGTAACATAGCTGCCCGAGGCCGCAAAGTTAGCAAGTACAAGAAATTTGAAAATTGTACGTAATTTCACATTATTGCTTATGATCGATCCCGATTCTCGGCTTCAGAGCTACTTTCTTGACTGTATTTTGAGTTAAGCAGTTGGCGCGACTTCAGTTCTAGCCTATAAAGTCAAATCTTGTGTGGTTCCTCCATGGTAACATAGCTGCCCGAGGCCGCAAAGTTAGCAAGTACAAGAAATTTGAAAATTGTACGTAATTTCACATTAGTGCTTATGGTCGATCCCGTTTCTCGGCTTCAGAGCTACTTTCTTGACTGTATTTTGAGTTAAACAGTTGTCGCGACTTCAGTTCTAGCCTATAAAGTCAAATCTTGTGTGATTCCTCCATGGTAACATAGCTGCCCGAGGTCGCAAAGTTAGCAAGTACAAGAAATTTGAAAATTGTACTAATTTCACGGTAGTGCTTATGGTCGATGCCGTTTCTCGGTTTCAGAGCTATTTCTTGACTGTATTTTGAGTTAAGCAGTTGGCGCGACTTCAGTTCTAGCCTATAAAGTCAAATCTTGTGTGGTTCCTCCATGGTAGCGTAGTTGCCCGAGGCCGCAAAGCTAGCAAGTACAAGAAATTTGAAAATTGTACGTAATTGCACAGTAGTGCTTATGGTCGATCCCTTTTCTCGGCTTCAGAGCTACTTTCTTGACTGTGTTTTGAGTTAAGCAATTGCCGCGACTTCAGTTCTAGCCTATAAAGTCACATCTTGTGTGGTTCCTCCATGGTAACATAGCTGCCCGAGGCCGCAAAGTTAGCAAGTACAAGAAATTTGAAAATTGTACGTAATTTCACATTATTGCTTATGATCGATCCCGATTCTCGGCTTCAGAGCTACTTTCTTGACTGTATTTTGAGTTAAGCAGTTGGCGCGACTTCGGTTCTAGCCTATAAAGTCAAATCTTGTGTGATTCCTCCATGGTAACATAGCTGCCCGAGGCCGCAAAGTTAGCAAGTAGAAGAAATTTGCAAATTGTACGTAATTTCACATTATTGCTTATGATCGATCCCGATTCTCGGCTTCAGAGCTACTTTCTTGACTGTATTTTGAGTTAAGCAGTTGGCGCGACTTCGGTTCTAGCCTATAAAGTCAAATCTTGTGTGATTCCTCCATGGTAACATAGCTGCCCGAGGCCGCAAAGTTAGCAAGTACAAGAAATTTGAAAATTGTACGTAATTTCACATTAGTGCTTATGGTCGATCCCGTTTCTCGGCTTCAGAGCTACTTTCTTGACTGTATTTTGAGTTAGGTAGTTGGCGCGACTTCAGTTCTAGCCTATAAAGTCAAATCTTGTGTGGTTCCTCCATGGTAACAGAGCTGCCCGAGGCCGCAAAGTTAGCAAGTAGAAGAAATTTGCAAATTGTACGTAATTTCACGGTAGTGCTTATGGTCGATGCCGTTTCTCGGCTTCAGAGCTACTTTCTTGATTGTATTTTGAGTTAGGCAGTTGGCGCGACTTCAGTTCTAGCCTATAAAGTCAAATCTTGTGTGGTTCCTCCATGGTAACATAGCTGCCCGAGGCCGCAAAGTTAGCAAGTACAAGAAATTTGAAAATTGTACGTAATTTAACGGTAGTGCATATGGTCGATGCCGTTTCTCGGCTTCAGAGCTATTTCTTGACTTTATTTTGAGTTAAGCAGTTGGCGCGACTTCAGTTCTAGCCTATAAAGTCAAATCTTGTGTGATTCCTCCATGGTAACATAGCTGCCCGAGGTCGCAAAGTTAGCAAGTACAAGAAATTTGAAAATTGTACGTAATTTCACGGTAGTGCTTATGGTCGATGCCGTTTCTCGGCTTCAGAGCTACTTCTTGACTGTATTTTGAGTTAAGCAGTTGGCGCGACTTCAGTTCTAGCCTATAAAGTCAAATCTTGTGTGGTTCCTCCATGGTAACATAGCTGCCCGAGGCCGCAAAGTTAGCAAGTACAAGAAATTTGAAAATTGTACGTAATTTCACATTAGTGCTTATGGTCGATCCCGTTTCTCGGCTTCAGAGCTACTTTCTTGACTGTATTTTGAGTTAAACAGTTGTCGCGACTTCAGTTCTAGCCTATAAAGTCAAATCTTGTGTGATTCCTCCATGGTAACATAGCTGCCCGAGGTCGCAAAGTTAGCAAGTACAAGAAATTTGAAAATTGTACTAATTTCACGGTAGTGCTTATGGTCGATGCCGTTTCTCGGTTTCAGAGCTATTTCTTGACTGTATTTTGAGTTAAGCAGTTGGCGCGACTTCAGTTCTAGCCTATAAAGTCAAATCTTGTGTGGTTCCTCCATGGTAGCATAGTTGCCCGAGGCCGCAAAGCTAGCAAGTACAAGAAATTTGAAAATTGTACGTAATTGCACAGTAGTGCATAAGGTCGATGCCGTTTCTCGGCTTCAGAGCCATTTCTTGACTGTATTTTGAGTTAAGCAGTTGGCGCGACTTCAGTTCTAGCCTATAAAGTCAAATCTTGTGTGGTTCCTCCATGGTAACATAGCTGCCCGAGGCCGCAAAGTTAGCAAGTACAAGAAATTTGAAAATTGTACGTAATTTCACGGTAGTGCATATGGTCGATGCCGTTTCTCGGCTTCAGAGCTATTTCTTGACTGTATTTTGAGTTAAGCAGTTGGCGCGACTTCAGTTCTAGCCTATAAAGTCAAATCTTGTGTGGTTCCTCCATGGTAACATAGCTGCCCGAGGTCGCAAAATTAGCAAGTACAAGAAATTTGAAAATTGTACTAATTTCACGGTAGTGCTTATGGTCGATGCCGTTTCTCGGCTTCAGAGCTACTTCTTGACTGTATTTTGAGTTAAGCAGTTGGCGCGACTTCGGTTCTAGCCTATAAAGTCAAATCTTGTGTAATTCCTCCATGGTAACATAGCTGCCCGAGGCCGCAAAATTAGCAAGTACAAGAAATTTGAAAATTGTACGTAATTGCACAGTAGTGCTTAAGATCGATCCCGATTCTCGGCTTCAGAGCTACTTTCTTGACTGTATTTTGAGTTAAGCAGTTGGCGCGACTTCGGTTCTAGCCTATAAAGTCAAATCTTGTGTGATTCCTCCATGGTAACATAGCTGCCCGAGGCCGCAAAGTTAGCAAGTACAAGAAATTTGAAAATTGTACGTAATTTCACATTAGTGCTTATGGTCGATCCCGTTTCTCGGCTTCAGAGCTACTTTCTTGACTGTATTTTGAGTTAAACAGTTGTCGCGACTTCAGTTCTAGCCTATAAAGTCAAATCTTGTGTGATTCCTCCATGGTAACATAGCTGCCCGAGGTCGCAAAGTTAGCAAGTACAAGAAATGTGAAAATTGTACTAATTTCACGGTAGTGCTTATGGTCGATGCCGTTTCTCGGTTTCAGAGCTATTTCTTGACTGTATTTTGAGTTAAGCAGTTGGCGCGACTTCAGTTCTAGCCTATAAAGTCAAATCTTGTGTGGTTCCTCCATGGTAACATAGCTGCCCGAGGCCGCAAAGCTAGCAAGTACAAGAAATTTGAAAATTGTACGTAATTTCACATTAGTGCTTACGGTCGATCCCGTTTCTCGGCTTCAGAGCTACTTTCTTGACTGTATTTTGAGTTAAACAGTTGTCGCGACTTCAGTTCTAGCCTATAAAGTCAAATCTTGTGTGATTCCTCCATGGTAACATAGCTGCCCGAGGTCGCAAAGTTAGCAATTACAAGAAATTTGAAAATTGTACTAATTTCACGGTAGTGCTTATGGTCGATGCCGTTTCTCGGTTTCAGAGCTATTTCTTGACTGTATTTTGAGTTAAGCAGTTGGCGCGACTTCAGTTCTAGCCTATAAAGTCAAATCTTGTGTGGTTCCTCCATGGTAACATAGCTGCCCGAGGCCGCAAAGTTAGCAAGTACAAGAAATTTGAAAATTGTACGTAATTTAACGGTAGTGCATATGGTCGATGCCGTTTCTCGGCTTCAGAGCTACTTTCTTGACTGTATTTTGAGTTAAGCAGTTGGCGCGACTTCAGTTCTAGCCTATAGAGTCAAATCTTGTGTGGTTCCTCCATGGTAACATAGCTGCCCGAGGTCGCAAAGTTAGCAAGTACAAGAAATTTGAAAATTGTACGTAATTTCACGGTAGTGCTTATGGTCGATGCCGTTTCTCGGCTTCAGAGCTACTTCTTGACTGTATTTTGAGTTAAGCAGTTGGCGCGACTTCAGTTCTAGCCTATAAAGTCAAATCTTGTGTGGTTCCTCCATGGTAACATAGCTGCCCGAGGCCGCAAAGTTAGCAAGTACAAGAAATTTGAAAATTGTACGTAATTTCACATTAGTGCTTATGGTCGATCCCGTTTCTCGGCTTCAGAGCTACTTTCTTGACTGTATTTTGAGTTAAACAGTTGTCGCGACTTCAGTTCTAGCCTATAAAGTCAAATCTTGTGTGATTCCTCCATGGTAACATAGCTGCCCGAGGTCGCAAAGTTAGCAAGTACAAGAAATTTGAAAATTGTACTAATTTCACGGTAGTGCTTATGGTCGATGCCGTTTCTCGGTTTCAGAGCTATTTCTTGACTGTATTTTGAGTTAAGCAGTTGGCGCGACTTCAGTTCTAGCCTATAAAGTCAAATCTTGTGTGGTTCCTCCATGGTAACATAGCTGCCCGAGGCCGCAAAGCTAGCAAGTACAAGAAATTTGAAAATTGTACGTAATTTCACATTAGTGCTTATGGTCGATCCCGTTTCTCGGCTTCAGAGCTACTTTCTTGACTGTATTTTGAGTTAAACAGTTGTCGCGACTTCAGTTCTAGCCTATAAAGTCAAATCTTGTGTGATTCCTCCATGGTAACATAGCTGCCCGAGGTCGCAAAGTTAGCAATTACAAGAAATTTGAAAATTGTACTAATTTCACGGTAGTGCTTATGGTCGATGCCGTTTCTCGGTTTCAGAGGTATTTCTTGACTGTATTTTGAGTTAAGCAGTTGGCGCGACTTCAGTTCTAGCCTATAAAGTCAAATCTTGTGTGGTTCCTCCATGGTAACATAGCTGCCCGAGGCCGCAAAGTTAGCAAGTACAAGAAATTTGAAAATTGTACGTAATTTAACGGTAGTGCATATGGTCGATGCCGTTTCTCGGCTTCAGAGCTATTTCTTGACTTTATTTTGAGTTAAGCAGTTGGCGCGACTTCAGTTCTAGCCTATAAAGTCAAATCTTGTGTGATTCCTCCATGGTAACATAGCTGCCCGAGGTCGCAAAGTTAGCAAGTACAAGAAATTTGAAAATTGTACGTAATTTCACGGTAGTGCTTATGGTCGATGCCGTTTCTCGGCTTCAGAGCTACTTCTTGACTGTATTTTGAGTTAAGCAGTTGGCGCGACTTCAGTTCTAGCCTATAAAGTCAAATCTTGTGTGGTTCCTCCATGGTAACATAGCTGCCCGAGGCCGCAAAGTTAGCAAGTACAAGAAATTTGAAAATTGTACGTAATTTCACATTAGTGCTTATGGTCGATCCCGTTTCTCGGCTTCAGAGCTACTTTCTTGACTGTATTTTGAGTTAAACGGTTGTCGCGACTTCAGTTCTAGCCTATAAAGTCAAATCTTGTGTGATTCCTCCATGGTAACATAGCTGCCCGAGGTCGCAAAGTTAGCAAGTACAAGAAATTTGAAAATTGTACTAATTTCACGGTAGTGCTTATGGTCGATGCCGTTTCTCGGTTTCAGAGCTATTTCTTAACTGTATGTTGAGTTAAGCAGTTGGCGCGACTTCAGTTCTAGCCTATAAAGTCAAATCTTGTGTGGTTCCTCCATGGTAGCATAGTTGCCCGAGGCCGCAAAGCTAGCAAGTACAAGAAATTTGAAAATTGTACGTAATTGCACAGTAGTGCATAAGGTCGATGCCGTTTCTCGGCTTCAGAGCCATTTCTTGACTGTATTTTGAGTTAAGCAGTTGGCGCGACTTCAGTTCTAGCCTATAAAGTCAAATCTTGTGTGGTTCCTCCATGGTAACATAGCTGCCCGAGGCCGCAAAGTTAGCAAGTACAAGAAATTTGAAAATTGTACGTAATTTCACGGTAGTGCATATGGTCGATGCCGTTTCTCGGCTTCAGAGCTATTTCTTGACTGTATTTTGAGTTAAGCAGTTGGCGCGACTTCAGTTCTAGCCTATAAAGTCAAATCTTGTGTGGTTCCTCCATGGTAACATAGCTGCCCGAGGTCGCAAAATTAGCAAGTACAAGAAATTTGAAAATTGTACTAATTTCACGGTAGTGCTTATGGTCGATGCCGTTTCTCGGCTTCAGAGCTACTTCTTGACTGTATTTTGAGTTAAGCAGTTGGCGCGACTTCGGTTCTAGCCTATAAAGTCAAATCTTGTGTAATTCCTCCATGGTAACATAGCTGCCCGAGGCCGCAAAATTAGCAAGTACAAGAAATTTGAAAATTGTACGTAATTGCACAGTAGTGCTTATGATCGATCCCGATTCTCGGCTTCAGAGCTACTTTCTTGACTGTATTTTGAGTTAAGCAGTTGGCGCGACTTCGGTTCTAGCCTATAAAGTCAAATCTTGTGTGATTCCTCCATGGTAACATAGCTGCCCGAGGCCGCAAAGTTAGCAAGTACAAGAAATTTGAAAATTGTACGTAATTTCACATTAGTGCTTATGGTCGATCCCGTTTCTCGGCTTCAGAGCTACTTTCTTGACTGTATTTTGAGTTAAACAGTTGTCGCGACTTCAGTTCTAGCCTATAAAGTCAAATCTTGTGTGATTCCTCCATGGTAACATAGCTGCCCGAGGTCGCAAAGTTAGCAAGTACAAGAAATTTGAAAATTGTACTAATTTCACGGTAGTGCTTATGGTCGATGCCGTTTCTCGGTTTCAGAGCTATTTCTTGACTGTATTTTGAGTTAAGCAGTTGGCGCGACTTCAGTTCTAGCCTATAAAGTCAAATCTTGTGTGGTTCCTCCATGGTAACATAGCTGCCCGAGGCCGCAAAGCTAGCAAGTACAAGAAATTTGAAAATTATACGTAATTGCACAGTAGTGCTTATGGTCGATCCCTTTTCTCGGCTTCAGAGCTACTTTCTTGACTGTATTTTGAGTTAAACAGTTGCCGCGACTTCAGTTCTAGCCTATAAAGTCAAATCTTGTGTGATTCCTCCATGGTAACATAGCTGCCCGAGGCCGCAAAGTTAGCAAGTACAAGAAATTTCAAAATTGTACGTAATTTCACGGTAGTGCATATGGTCGATGCCGTTTCTCGGCTTCAGAGCTATTTCTTGACTGTATTTTGAGTTAAGCAGTTGGCGCGACTTCGGTTCTAGCCTATAAAGTCAAATCTTGTGTGATTCCTCCATGGTAACATAGCTGCCCGAGGCCGCAAAGTTAGCAAGTACAAGAAATTTGAAAATTGTACGTAATTTCACATTAGTGCTTATGGTCGATCCCGTTTCTCGGCTTCAGAGCTACTTTCTTGACTGTATTTTGAGTTAGGTAGTTGGCGCGACTTCAGTTCTAGCCTATAAAGTCAAATCTTGTGTGGTTCCTCCATGGTAACAGAGTTGCCCGAGGCCGCAAAGCTAGCAAGTACAAGAAATTTGAAAATTGTACGTAATTGCACAGTAGTGCATAAGGTCGATGCCGTTTCTCGGCTTTAGAGCCATTTCTTGACTGTATTTTGAGTTAAGCAGTTGGCGCGACTTCAGTTCTAGCCTATAAAGTCAAATCTTGTGTGGTTCCTCCATGGTAACATAGCTGCCCGAGGCCGCAAAGTTAGCAAGTACAAGAAATTTGAAAATTGTACGTAATTTCACGGTAGTGCATATGGTCGATGCCGTTTCTCGGCTTCAGAGCTATTTCTTGACTGTATTTTGAGTTAAGCAGTTGGCGCGACTTCAGTTCTAGCCTATAAAGTCACATCTTGTGTGGTTCCTCCATGGTAACATAGCTGCCCGAGGCCGCAAAGTTAGCAAGTACAAGAAATTTGAAAATTGTACGTAATTTCACATTATTGCTTATGATCGATCCCGATTCTCGGCTTCAGAGCTACTTTCTTGACTGTATTTTGAGTTAAGCAGTTGGCGCGACTTCGGTTCTAGCCTATAAAGTCAAATCTTGTGTGATTCCTCCATGGTAACATAGCTGCCCGAGGCCGCAAAGTTAGCAAGTAGAAGAAATTTGCAAATTGTACGTAATTTCACGGTAGTGCTTATGGTCGATCCCGTTTCTCGGCTTCAGAGCTACTTTCTTGACTGTATTTTGAGTTAAACAGTTGGCGCGACTTCAGTTCTAGCCTATAAAGTCAAATCTTGTGTGATTCCTTCATGGTAACATAGCTGCCCGAGGTCGCAAAGTTAGCAAGTATAAGAAATTTGAAAATTGTATGTAATTTCACATTATTGCTTATGATCGATCCCGATTCTCGGCTTCAGAGCTACTTTCTTGACTGTATTTTGAGTTAAGCAGTTGGCGCGACTTCGGTTCTAGCCTATAAAGTCAAATCTTGTGTGATTCCTCCATGGTAACATAGCTGCCCGAGGCCGCAAAGTTAGCAAGTACAAGAAATTTGAAAATTGTACGTAATTTCACATTAGTGCTTATGGTCGATCCCGTTTCTCGGCTTCAGAGCTACTTTCTTGACTGTATTTTGAGTTAGGTAGTTGGCGCGACTTCAGTTCTAGCCTATAAAGTCAAATCTTGTGTGGTTCCTCCATGGTAACAGAGCTGCCCGAGGCCGCAAAGTTAGCAAGTAGAAGAAATTTGCAAATTGTACGTAATTTCACGGTAGTGCTTATGGTCGATGCCGTTTCTCGGCTTCAGAGCTACTTTCTTGATTGTATTTTGAGTTAGGCAGTTGGCGCGACTTCAGTTCTAGCCTATAAAGTCAAATCTTGTGTGGTTCCTCCATGGTAACATAGCTGCCCGAGGCCGCAAAGTTAGCAAGTACAAGAAATTTGAAAATTGTACGTAATTTAACGGTAGTGCATATGGTCGATGCCGTTTCTCGGCTTCAGAGCTATTTCTTGACTTTATTTTGAGTTAAGCAGTTGGCGCGACTTCAGTTCTAGCCTATAAAGTCAAATCTTGTGTGATTCCTCCATGGTAAGATAGCTGCCCGAGGTCGCAAAGTTAGCAAGTACAAGAAATTTGAAAATTGTACGTAATTTCACGGTAGTGCTTATGGTCGATGCCGTTTCTCGGCTTCAGAGCTACTTACTTGACTGTGTTTTGAGTTAAGCAGTTGGCGCGACTTCAGTTCTAGCCTATAAAGTCAAATCTTGTGTGGTTCCTCCATGGTAACATAGCTGCCCGAGGCCGCAAAGTTAGCAAGTACAAGAAATTTGAAAATTGTACGTAATTTCACATTAGTGCTTATGGTCGATCCCGTTTCTCGGCTTCAGAGCTACTTTCTTGACTGTATTTTGAGTTAAACAGTTGTCGCGACTTCAGTTCTAGCCTATAAAGTCAAATCTTGTGTGATTCCTCCATGGTAACATAGCTGCCCGAGGCCGCAAAGTTAGCAAGTACAAGAAATTTGAAAATTGTACGTAATTTCACATTAGTGCTTATGGTCGATCCCGTTTCTCGGCTTCAGAGCTACTTTCTTGACTGTATTTTGAGTTAGGTAGTTGGCGCGACTTCAGTTCTAGCCTATAAAGTCAAATCTTGTGTGGTTCCTCCATGGTAACAGAGTTGCCCGAGGCCGCAAAGCTAGCAAGTACAAGAAATTTGAAAATTGTACGTAATTGCACAGTAGTGCATAAGGTCGATGCCGTTTCTCGGCTTTAGAGCCATTTCTTGACTGTATTTTGAGTTAAGCAGTTGGCGCGACTTCAGTTCTAGCCTATAAAGTCAAATCTTGTGTGGTTCCTCCATGGTAACATAGCTGCCCGAGGCCGCAAAGTTAGCAAGTACAAGAAATTTGAAAATTGTACGTAATTTCACGGTAGTGCATATGGTCGATGCCGTTTCTCGGCTTCAGAGCTATTTCTTGACTGTATTTTGAGTTAAGCAGTTGGCGCGACTTCAGTTCTAGCCTATAAAGTCACATCTTGTGTGGTTCCTCCATGGTAACATAGCTGCCCGAGGCCGCAAAGTTAGCAAGTACAAGAAATTTGAAAATTGTACGTAATTTCACATTATTGCTTATGATCGATCCCGATTCTCGGCTTCAGAGCTACTTTCTTGACTGTATTTTGAGTTAAGCAGTTGGCGCGACTTCGGTTCTAGCCTATAAAGTCAAATCTTGTGTGATTCCTCCATGGTAACATAGCTGCCCGAGGCCGCAAAGTTAGCAAGTAGAAGAAATTTGCAAATTGTACGTAATTTCACGGTAGTGCTTATGGTCGATCCCGTTTCTCGGCTTCAGAGCTACTTTCTTGACTGTATTTTGAGTTAAACAGTTGGCGCGACTTCAGTTCTAGCCTATAAAGTCAAATCTTGTGTGATTCCTTCATGGTAACATAGCTGCCCGAGGTCGCAAAGTTAGCAAGTATAAGAAATTTGAAAATTGTATGTAATTTCACATTATTGCTTATGATCGATCCCGATTCTCGGCTTCAGAGCTACTTTCTTGACTGTATTTTGAGTTAAGCAGTTGGCGCGACTTCGGTTCTAGCCTATAAAGTCAAATCTTGTGTGATTCCTCCATGGTAACATAGCTGCCCGAGGCCGCAAAGTTAGCAAGTACAAGAAATTTGAAAATTGTACGTAATTTCACATTAGTGCTTATGGTCGATCCCGTTTCTCGGCTTCAGAGCTACTTTCTTGACTGTATTTTGAGTTAGGTAGTTGGCGCGACTTCAGTTCTAGCCTATAAAGTCAAATCTTGTGTGGTTCCTCCATGGTAACAGAGCTGCCCGAGGCCGCAAAGTTAGCAAGTAGAAGAAATTTGCAAATTGTACGTAATTTCACGGTAGTGCTTATGGTCGATGCCGTTTCTCGGCTTCAGAGCTACTTTCTTGATTGTATTTTGAGTTAGGCAGTTGGCGCGACTTCAGTTCTAGCCTATAAAGTCAAATCTTGTGTGGTTCCTCCATGGTAACATAGCTGCCCGAGGCCGCAAAGTTAGCAAGTACAAGAAATTTGAAAATTGTACGTAATTTAACGGTAGTGCATATGGTCGATGCCGTTTCTCGGCTTCAGAGCTATTTCTTGACTTTATTTTGAGTTAAGCAGTTGGCGCGACTTCAGTTCTAGCCTATAAAGTCAAATCTTGTGTGATTCCTCCATGGTAAGATAGCTGCCCGAGGTCGCAAAGTTAGCAAGTACAAGAAATTTGAAAATTGTACGTAATTTCACGGTAGTGCTTATGGTCGATGCCGTTTCTCGGCTTCAGAGCTACTTACTTGACTGTGTTTTGAGTTAAGCAGTTGGCGCGACTTCAGTTCTAGCCTATAAAGTCAAATCTTGTGTGGTTCCTCCATGGTAACATAGCTGCCCGAGGCCGCAAAGTTAGCAAGTACAAGAAATTTGAAAATTGTACGTAATTTCACATTAGTGCTTATGGTCGATCCCGTTTCTCGGCTTCAGAGCTACTTTCTTGACTGTATTTTGAGTTAAACAGTTGTCGCGACTTCAGTTCTAGCCTATAAAGTCAAATCTTGTGTGATTCCTCCATGGTAACATAGCTGCCCGAGGTCGCAAAGTTAGCAAGTACAAGAAATTTGAAAATTGTACTAATTTCACGGTAGTGCTTATGGTCGATGCCGTTTCTCGGTTTCAGAGCTATTTCTTGACTGTATTTTGAGTTAAGCAGTTGGCGCGACTTCAGTTCTAGCCTATAAAGTCAAATCTTGTGTGGTTCCTCCATGGTAGCATAGTTGCCCGAGGCCGCAAAGCTAGCAAGTACAAGAAATTTGAAAATTGTACGTAATTGCACAGTAGTGCATATGGTCGATGCCGTTTCTCGGCTTCAGAGCTATTTCTTGACTGTATTTTGAGTTAAGCAGTTGGCGCGACTTCAGTTCTAGCCTATAAAGTCAAATCTTGTGTGGTTCCTCCATGGTAACATAGCTGCCCGAGGTCGCAAAATTAGCAAGTACAAGAAATTTGAAAATTGTACTAATTTCACGGTAGTGCTTATGGTCGATGCCGTTTCTCGGCTTCAGAGCTACTTCTTGACTGTATTTTGAGTTAAGCAGTTGGCGCGACTTCGGTTCTAGCCTATAAAGTCAAATCTTGTGTAATTCCTCCATGGTAACATAGCTGCCCGAGGCCGCAAAATTAGCAAGTACAAGAAATTTGAAAATTGTACGTAATTGCACAGTAGTGCTTAAGATCGATCCCGATTCTCGGCTTCAGAGCTACTTTCTTGACTGTATTTTGAGTTAAGCAGTTGGCGCGACTTCGGTTCTAGCCTATAAAGTCAAATCTTGTGTGATTCCTCCATGGTAACATAGCTGCCCGAGGCCGCAAAGTTAGCAAGTACAAGAAATTTGAAAATTGTACGTAATTTCACATTAGTGCTTATGATCGATCCCGTTTCTCGGCTTCAGAGCTACTTTCTTGACTGTATTTTGAGTTAAACAGTTGTCGCGACTTCAGTTCTAGCCTATAAAGTCAAATCTTGTGTGATTCCTCCATGGTAACATAGCTGCCCGAGGTCGCAAAGTTAGCAAGTACAAGAAATGTGAAAATTGTACTAATTTCACGGTAGTGCTTATGGTCGATGCCGTTTCTCGGTTTCAGAGCTATTTCTTGACTGTATTTTGAGTTAAGCAGTTGGCGCGACTTCAGTTCTAGCCTATAAAGTCAAATCTTGTGTGGTTCCTCCATGGTAACATAGCTGCCCGAGGCCGCAAAGCTAGCAAGTACAAGAAATTTGAAAATTGTACGTAATTTCACATTAGTGCTTATGGTCGATCCCGTTTCTCGGCTTCAGAGCTACTTTCTTGACTGTATTTTGAGTTAAACAGTTGTCGCGACTTCAGTTCTAGCCTATAAAGTCAAATCTTGTGTGATTCCTCCATGGTAACATAGCTGCCCGAGGTCGCAAAGTTAGCAATTACAAGAAATTTGAAAATTGTACTAATTTCACGGTAGTGCTTATGGTCGATGCCGTTTCTCGGTTTCAGAGCTATTTCTTGACTGTATTTTGAGTTAAGCAGTTGGCGCGACTTCAGTTCTAGCCTATAAAGTCAAATCTTGTGTGGTTCCTCCATGGTAACATAGCTGCCCGAGGCCGCAAAGTTAGCAAGTACAAGAAATTTGAAAATTGTACGTAATTTAACGGTAGTGCATATGGTCGATGCCGTTTCTCGGCTTCAGAGCTACTTTCTTGACTGTATTTTGAGTTAAGCAGTTGGCGCGACTTCAGTTCTAGCCTATAGAGTCAAATCTTGTGTGGTTCCTCCATGGTAACATAGCTGCCCGAGGTCGCAAAGTTAGCAAGTACAAGAAATTTGAAAATTGTACGTAATTTCACGGTAGTGCTTATGGTCGATGCCGTTTCTCGGCTTCAGAGCTACTTCTTGACTGTATTTTGAGTTAAGCAGTTGGCGCGACTTCAGTTCTAGCCTATAAAGTCAAATCTTGTGTGGTTCCTCCATGGTAACATAGCTGCCCGAGGCCGCAAAGTTAGCAAGTACAAGAAATTTGAAAATTGTACGTAATTTCACATTAGTGCTTATGGTCGATCCCGTTTCTCGGCTTCAGAGCTACTTTCTTGACTGTATTTTGAGTTAAACAGTTGTCGCGACTTCAGTTCTAGCCTATAAAGTCAAATCTTGTGTGATTCCTCCATGGTAACATAGCTGCCCGAGGTCGCAAAGTTAGCAAGTACAAGAAATTTGAAAATTGTACTAATTTCACGGTAGTGCTTATGGTCGATGCCGTTTCTCGGTTTCAGAGCTACTTACTTGACTGTATTTTGAGTTAAGCAGTTGGCGCGACTTCAGTTCTAGCCTATAAAGTCAAATCTTGTGTGGTTCCTCCATGGTAACATAGCTGCCCGAGGCCGCAAAGCTAGCAAGTACAAGAAATTTGAAAATTGTACGTAATTTCACATTAGTGCTTATGGTCGATCCCGTTTCTCGGCTTCAGAGCTACTTTCTTGACTGTATTTTGAGTTAAACAGTTGTCGCGACTTCAGTTCTAGCCTATAAAGTCAAATCTTGTGTGATTCCTCCATGGTAACATAGCTGCCCGAGGTCGCAAAGTTAGCAATTACAAGAAATTTGAAAATTGTACTAATTTCACGGTAGTGCTTATGGTCGATGCCGTTTCTCGGTTTCAGAGGTATTTCTTGACTGTATTTTGAGTTAAGCAGTTGGCGCGACTTCAGTTCTAGCCTATAAAGTCAAATCTTGTGTGGTTCCTCCATGGTAACATAGCTGCCCGAGGCCGCAAAATTAGCAAGTACAAGAAATTTGAAAATTGTACGTAATTTAACGGTAGTGCATATGGTCGATGCCGTTTCTCGGCTTCAGAGCTATTTCTTGACTTTATTTTGAGTTAAGCAGTTGGCGCGACTTCAGTTCTAGCCTATAAAGTCAAATCTTGTGTGATTCCTCCATGGTAACATAGCTGCCCGAGGTCGCAAAGTTAGCAAGTACAAGAAATTTGAAAATTGTACGTAATTTCACGGTAGTGCTTATGGTCGATGCCGTTTCTCGGCTTCAGAGCTACTTCTTGACTGTATTTTGAGTTAAGCAGTTGGCGCGACTTCAGTTCTAGCCTATAAAGTCAAATCTTGTGTGGTTCCTCCATGGTAACATAGCTGCCCGAGGCCGCAAAGTTAGCAAGTACAAGAAATTTGAAAATTGTACGTAATTTCACATTAGTGCTTATGGTCGATCCCGTTTCTCGGCTTCAGAGCTACTTTCTTGACTGTATTTTGAGTTAAACGGTTGTCGCGACTTCAGTTCTAGCCTATAAAGTCAAATCTTGTGTGATTCCTCCATGGTAACATAGCTGCCCGAGGTCGCAAAGTTAGCAAGTACAAGAAATTTGAAAATTGTACTAATTTCACGGTAGTGCTTATGGTCGATGCCGTTTCTCGGTTTCAGAGCTATTTCTTGACTGTATGTTGAGTTAAGCAGTTGGCGCGACTTCAGTTCTAGCCTATAAAGTCAAATCTTGTGTGGTTCCTCCATGGTAGCATAGTTGCCCGAGGCCGCAAAGCTAGCAAGTACAAGAAATTTGAAAATTGTACGTAATTGCACAGTAGTGCATAAGGTCGATGCCGTTTCTCGGCTTCAGAGCCATTTCTTGACTGTATTTTGAGTTAAGCAGTTGGCGCGACTTCAGTTCTAGCCTATAAAGTCAAATCTTGTGTGGTTCCTCCATGGTAACATAGCTGCCCGAGGCCGCAAAGTTAGCAAGTACAAGAAATTTGAAAATTGTACGTAATTTCACGGTAGTGCATATGGTCGATGCCGTTTCTCGGCTTCAGAGCTATTTCTTGACTGTATTTTGAGTTAAGCAGTTGGCGCGACTTCAGTTCTAGCCTATAAAGTCAAATCTTGTGTGGTTCCTCCATGGTAACATAGCTGCCCGAGGTCGCAAAATTAGCAAGTACAAGAAATTTGAAAATTGTACTAATTTCACGGTAGTGCTTATGGTCGATGCCGTTTCTCGGCTTCAGAGCTACTTCTTGACTGTATTTTGAGTTAAGCAGTTGGCGCGACTTCGGTTCTAGCCTATAAAGTCAAATCTTGTGTAATTCCTCCATGGTAACATAGCTGCCCGAGGCCGCAAAATTAGCAAGTACAAGAAATTTGAAAATTGTACGTAATTGCACAGTAGTGCTTATGATCGATCCCGATTCTCGGCTTCAGAGCTACTTTCTTGACTGTATTTTGAGTTAAGCAGTTGGCGCGACTTCGGTTCTAGCCTATAAAGTCAAATCTTGTGTGATTCCTCCATGGTAACATAGCTGCCCGAGGCCGCAAAGTTAGCAAGTACAAGAAATTTGAAAATTGTACGTAATTTCACATTAGTGCTTATGGTCGATCCCGTTTCTCGGCTTCAGAGCTACTTTCTTGACTGTATTTTGAGTTAAACAGTTGTCGCGACTTCAGTTCTAGCCTATAAAGTCAAATCTTGTGTGATTCCTCCATGGTAACATAGCTGCCCGAGGTCGCAAAGTTAGCAAGTACAAGAAATTTGAAAATTGTACTAATTTCACGGTAGTGCTTATGGTCGATGCCGTTTCTCGGTTTCAGAGCTATTTCTTGACTGTATTTTGAGTTAAGCAGTTGGCGCGACTTCAGTTCTAGCCTATAAAGTCAAATCTTGTGTGGTTCCTCCATGGTAACATAGCTGCCCGAGGCCGCAAAGCTAGCAAGTACAAGAAATTTGAAAATTGTACGTAATTGCACAGTAGTGCTTATGGTCGATCCCTTTTCTCGGCTTCAGAGCTACTTTCTTGACTGTATTTTGAGTTAAACAGTTGCCGCGACTTCAGTTCTAGCCTATAAAGTCAAATCTTGTGTGATTCCTCCATGGTAACATAGCTGCCCGAGGCCGCAAAGTTAGCAAGTACAAGAAATTTCAAAATTGTACGTAATTTCACGGTAGTGCATATGGTCGATGCCGTTTCTCGGCTTCAGAGCTATTTCTTGACTGTATTTTGAGTTAAGCAGTTGGCGCGACTTCAGTTCTAGCCTATAAAGTCAAATCTTGTGTGGTTCCTCCATGGTAACATAGCTGCCCGAGGCCGCAAAGTTAGCAAGTACAAGAAATTTGAAAATTGTACGTAATTTCACGGTAGTGCATATGGTCGATGCCGTTTCTCGGCTTCAGAGCTATTTCTTGACTGTATTTTGAGTTAAGCAGTTGGCGCGACTTCAGTTCTAGCCTATAAAGTCGAATCTTGTGTGGTTCCTCCATGGTAACATAGCTGCCCGAGGTCGCAAAATTAGCAAGTACAAGAAATTTGAAAATTGTACTAATTTCACGGTAGTGCTTATGGTCGATGCCGTTTCTCGGCTTCAGAGCTACTTCTTGACTGTATTTTGAGTTAAGCAGTTGGCGCGACTTCGGTTCTAGCCTATAAAGTCAAATCTTGTGTAATTCCTCCATGGTAACATAGCTGCCCGAGGCCGCAAAATTAGCAAGTACAAGAAATTTGAAAATTGTACGTAATTTCACATTAGTGCTTATGGTCGATCCCGTTTCTCGGCTTCAGAGCTACTTTCTTGACTGTATTTTGAGTTAAACAGTTGGCGCGACTTCAGTTCTAGCCTATAAAGTCAAATCTTGTGTGATTCCTTCATGGTAACATAGCTGCCCAAGGTCGCAAAGTTAGCAAGTATAAGAAATTTGAAAATTGTACGTAATTTCACATTAGTGCTTATGATCGATCCCGATTCTCGGCTTCAGAGCTACTTTCTTGACTGTATTTTGAGTTAAGCAGTTGGCGCGACTTCGGTTCTAGCCTATAAAGTCAAATCTTGTGTGATTCCTCCATGGTAACATAGCTGCCCGAGGCCGCAAAGTTAGCAAGTACAAGACATTTGAAAATTGTACGTAATTTCACATTAGTGCTTATGGTCGATCCCGTTTCTCGGCTTCAGAGCTACTTTCTTGACTGTATTTTGAGTTAGGCAGTTGGCGCGACTTCAGTTCTAGCCTATAAAGTCAAATCTTGTGTGGTTCCTCCATGGTAACATAGCTGCCCGAGGCCGCAAAGTTAGCAAGTACAAGAAATTTGCAAATTGTACGTAATTTCACGGTAGTGCTTAGGGTCGATGCCGTTTCTCGGCTTCAGAGCTACTTTCTTGATTGTATTTTGAGTTAGGCAGTTGGCGCGACTTCAGTTCTAGCCTATAAAGTCAAATCTTGTGTGGTTCCTCCATGGTAACATAGCTGCCCGAGGCCGCAAATTTAGCAAGTACAAGAAATTTGCAAATTGTACGTAATTTGACGGTAGTGCTTATGGTCGATCCCGCTTCTCGGCTTCAGAGCTACTTTCTTGTCTGTATTTTGATTTAAGCAGTTGGCGCGACTTCAGTTCTAGCCTATAAAGTCAAATCTTGTGTGGTTCCTCCATGGTAACATAGCTGCCCGAGGTCGCAAAGTTAGCAAGTACAAGACATTTGAAAATTGTACGTAATTTCACGGTAGTGCTTATGGTCGATCCCGTTCCTCGGCTTCAGAGCTACTTTCTTGACTGTATTTTGAGTTAAGCAGTTGGCGCGACTTCAGTTCTAGCCTATAAAGTCCAATCTTGTGTGATTCCTCCATGGTAACATAGCTGCCCGAGGTCGCAAAGTTAGCAAGTACAAGAAATTTGAAAATTGTACGTAATTTCACGGTAGTGCTTATGGTCGATGCTGTATCTCGGCTTCAGAGCTATTTCCTGACTGTATTTTGGGTTAAGCAGTTGGTTCGACTTCAGTTCTAGCCTATAAAGTCAAATCTTGTGTGATTCCTCCATAGTAAGATAGCTGCCCGAGGTCGAAAGTTAGCAAGTACAAGAAATTTGAAAATTGTACGTAATCTCTCGGTAGTGCTTATGGTCGATGCCGTTTCTCGGTTTCAGAGCTACTTTCTTGACTGTATTTTGAGTTAAACAGTTGGCGCGACTTCTGTTCTAGCCTATAAAGTCAAATCTTGTGTGGTTCCTCCATGGTAACATAGCTGCCCGAGGCCGCAAAGTTAGCAAGTACAAGAAATTTCAAAATTGTACGTAATTTCACATTAGTGCTTATGGTCGATCCCGTTTCTCGGCTTCAGAGCTATTTCTTGACTGTATTTTGAGTTAAGCAGTTGGCGCGACTTCAGTTCTAGCCTATAAAGTCAAATCTTGTGTGATTCCTCCATGGTAACATAGCTGCCCGAGGCCGCAAAGTTAGCAAGTACAAGAAATTTGAAAATTGTACGTAATTTCACGGTAGTGCTTATGGTCGATGCCGTTTCTCGGCTTCAGAGCTACTTACTTGACTGTATTTTGAGTTAAGCAGTTGGCGCGATTTCAGTTCTAGCCTATAAAGTCAAATCTTGTGTGATTCCTCCATGGTAACATAGCCGCCCGAGGTCGCAATGTTAGCAAGTACAAGAAATTTGAAAATTGTACGTAATTTCACGGTAGTGCTTATGGTCGATCCCGTACCTCGGCTTCAGAGCTATTTTCTTGACTGTATTTTGAGTTAAACGGTTGGCGCGACTTCAGTTCTAGCCTATAAAGTCAAATCCTGTGTGGTTCCTCCATGGTAACATAGCTGCCCGAGGTCGCAAAATTAGCAAGTACAAGAAATTTGAAAATTGTACGTAATTTCACGGTAGTGCTTATGGTCGATACCGTTCCTCGGCTTCAGAGCTACTTTCTTGACTGTATTTTGAGTTAAGCAGTTGCCGCGACTTCAGTTCTAGCCTATAAAGTCAAATCTTGTGTGATTCCTCCATGGTAACATAGCTGCCCGAGGTCCCAAAGTTAGCAAGTACAAGAAATTTGAAAATTGCACGTAATTTCACGGTAGTGCTTATGGTCGATGCCGTTTCTCGGCTTCAGAGCTACTTTCTTGACTGTATTTTGAGTTAAGCAGTTGGCTCGACTTCAGTTCTAGCCTATAAAGTCAAATCTTGTGTGGTTCCTCCATGGTAACATAGCTGCCCGAACCCGCAAAGTTAGCAAGTACAAGAAATTTGAAAATTGTACGTAATTTCACATTAGTGCTTATGATCGATCCCGATTCTCGGCTTCAGAGCTACTTTCTTGACTGTATTTTGAGTTAAGCAGTTGGCGCGACTTCGGTTCTAGCCTATAAAGTCAAATCTTGTGTGATTCCTCCATGGTAACATAGCTGCCCGAGGCCACAAAGTTAGCAAGTACAAGAAATTTGAAAATTGTACGTAATTTCACATTAGTGCTTATGGTCGATCCCGTTTCTCGGCTTCAGAGCTACTTTCTTGACTGTATTTTGAGTTAAGCAGTTGGCGCGACTTCAGTTCTAGCCTATAAAGTCAAATCTTGTTTGATTCCTTCATGGTAACATAGCTGCCCGAGGTCGCAAAGTTAGCAAGTATAAGAAATTTGAAAATTGTACGTAATTTCACATTAGTGCTTATGATCGATCCCGATTCTCGGCTTCAGAGCTACTTTCTTGACTGTGTTTTGAGTTAAGCAGTTGGCGCGACTTCGGTTCTAGCCTATAAAGTCAAATCTTGTGTGATTCCTCCATGGTAACATAGCTGCCCGAGGCCGCAAAATTAGCAAGTACAAGAAATTCGAAAATTGTACGTAATTGCACGGCAGTGCTTATGGTCGATCCCGTTCCTCGGCTTCAGAGCTACTTTCTTGACTGTCTTTTGAGTTAAACAGTTGGCGCGACTTCAGTTCTAGCCTATAAAGTCAAATCTTGTGTGGTTCCTCCATGGTAACATAGCTGCCCGAGGTCGCAAAGTTAGCAAGTACAAGAAATTTGAAAATTGTACGTAATTTCACGGTAGTGCTTATGGTCGATACCGTTTCTCGGCTTCAGAGCTACTTTCTTGACTGTATTTTGAGTTAAGCTGTTGGCGCGACTTCAGTTCTAGCCTATAAAGTCAAATCTTGTGTGATTCCTCCATGGTAACATAGCTACCCGAGGTCGCAAAGTTAGCAAGTATAAGAAATTTGAATATTGTACGTAATTTCACATTAGTGCTTATGATCGATCCCGTTTCTCGGCTTCAGAGCTACTTTCTTGGCTGCATTTTGAGTTAAGCAGTTGGCGCGACTTCAGTTCTAGCCTATAAAGTCCAATCTTGTGTGACTCCTCCATGGTAACATAGCTTCCCGAGGTCGCAAAATTAGCAAGTACAAGAAATTTGAAAATTGTACGTAATTTCACGGTAGTGCTTATGGTCGATCCCGCTTCTCGGCTTCAGAGCTACTTTCTTCACTGTATTTTGATTTAAGCAGTTGGCGCGACTTCAGTTCTAGCCTATAAAGTCAAATCTTGTGTGGTTCCTCCATGGTAACATAGCTGCCCGAGGTCGCAAAGTTAGCAAGTACAAGAAATTTGAAAATGGTACGTAATTTCACGGTAGTGCTTATGGTCGATGCCGTTTCTCGGCTTCAGAGCTACTTCTTGACTGTATTTTGAGTTAAGCAGTTGGCGCGACTTCAGTTCTAGCCTATAAAGTTCAATCTTGTGTGATTCCTCCATGGTAAGATAGCTGCCCGAGGTCGCAAAGTTAGCAAGTACAAGAAATTTGAAAATTGTACGTAATTTCACGGTAGTGCATATGGTCGATGCCGTTTCTCGGCTTCAGAGCTACTTACTTGACTGTATTTTGAGTTAAGCAGTTGGCGCGACTTCAGTTCTAGCCTATAAAGTCAAATCTTGTGTGATTCCTCCATGGTAACATAGCTGCCCGAGGTCGCAAATTTAGCAAGTACCAGAAATTTGAAAATTGTACGTAATTGCACGGTAGTGCTTATGGTCGATGCCGTTTCTCGGCTTCAGAGCTACTTTCTTGACTGTATTTTGAGTTAAACAGTTGGCGCGACTTCAGTTCTAGCCTATAAAGTCAAATCTTGTGTGGTTCCTCCATGGTAACATAGCTGCCCGAGGTCGCAAAGTTAGCAAGTATAAGAAATTTGAAAATTGTACGTAATTTCACATTAGTGCTTATGATCGATCCCGCTTCTCGGCTTCAGAGCTACTCTCTTGACTGTATTTTGAGTTAAGCAGTTGGCGCGACTTCAGTTCTAGCCTATAAAGTCAAATCTTGTGTGATTCCTCCATGGTAACATAGCTGCCCGAGGTCGCAAATTTAGCAAGTACAAGAAATTTGAAAATTGTACGTAATTTCACGGTAGTGCTTATGGTCGATGCCGTTTCTCGGCTTCAGAGCTACTTTCTTGACTGTATTTTGAGTTAAACAGTTGGCGCGACTTCAGTTCTAGCCTATAAAGTCCAATCTTGTGTGATTCCTCCATGGTAACATAGCTTCCCGAGGTCGCAAAATTAGCAAGTACAAGAAATTTGAAAATTGTGCGTAATTTCACGGTAGTGCTTATGGTCGATGCCGTTTCTCGGCTTCAGAGCTACTTTCTTGACTGTATTTTGAGTTAAGCAGTTGTCGCGACTTCAGTTCTAGCCTATAAAGTCAAATCTTGTGTGGTTCCTCCATGGTAACATAGCTGCCCGAGGTCGCAAAGTTAGCAAGTATAAGAAATTTGAAAATTGTACGTAATTTCACATTAGTGCTTATGATCGATCCCGCTTCTCGGCTTCAGAGCTACTTCCTTGACTGTATTTTGAGTTAAGCTGTTGGCGCGACTTCAGTTCTAGCCTATAAAGTCAAATCTTGTGTGATTCCTGCATGGTAACATAGCAGCCCCAGGTCGCAAAGTTAGCAAGTATAAGAAATTTGAAAATTGTACGTAATTTCACATTAGTGCTTATGATCGATCCCGCTTCTCGGTTTCAGAGCTACTTTCTTGACTGTATTTTGAGCTAAGCAGTTGGCGCGACTTCAGTTCTAGCCTATAAAGTCCAATCTTGTGTGATTCCTCCATGGTAACATAGCTTCCCGAGGTCGCAAAATTAGCAAGTACAAGAAATTTGAAAATTGTACGTAATTTCACGGTAGTGCTTATGGTCGATCCCGCTTCTCGGCTTCAGAGCTACTTTCTTGACTGTATTTTGATTTAAGGAGTTGGCGCGACTTCAGTTCTAGCCTATAAAGTCAAATCTTGTGTGGTTCCTCCATGGTAACATAGCTGCCCGAGGTCGCAAAGTTAGCAAGTACAAGAAATTTGAAAATTGTACGTAATTTCACGGTAGTGCTTATGGTCGATCCCGTTTCTCGGCTTCAGAGCTACTTTCTTGACTGTATTTTGAGTTAAGCAGTTGGCGCAACTTCAGTTCTAGCCTATAAAGTCCAATCTTGTGTGATTCCTCCATGGTAACATAGCTGCCCGAGGTCGCAAAGTTAGCAAGTACAAGATATTTGAAAATTGTACGTAATTTCACGGTAGTGCTTATGGTCGATGCCGTTTCTCGGCTTCAGAGCTATTTCTTGACTGTATTTTGAGTTAAGCAGTTGGCGCGACTTCAGTTCTAGCCTATAAAGTCAAATCTTGTGTGATTCCTCCATGGTAAGATAGCTGCCCGAGGTCGCAAAGTTAGCAAGTACAAGAAATTTGAAAATTGTACGTAATTTCACGGTAGTGCTTATGGTCGATGCCGTTTCTCGGCTTCAGAGCTACTTACTTGACTGTGTTTTGAGTTAAGCAGTTGGCGCGACTTCAGTTCTAGCCTATAAAGTCAAATCTTGTGTGATTCCTCCATGGTAACATAGCTGCCCGAGGTCGCAAATTTAGCAAGTACAAGAAATTTGAAAATTGTACGTAATTGCACGGTAGTGCTTATGGTCGATGCCGTTTCTCGGCTTCCGAGCTACTTTCTTGACTGTATTTTGAGTTAAACAGTTGTCGCGACTTCAGTTCTAGCCTATAAAGTCAAATCTTGTGTGATTCCTCCATGGTAACATAGCTGCCCGAGGTCGCAAATTTAGCAAGTACCAGAAATTTGAAAATTGTACGTAATTGCACGGTAGTGCTTATGGTCGATGCCGTTTCTCGGCTTCAGAGCTACTTTCTTGACTGTATTTTGAGTTAAACAGTTGGCGCGACTTCAGTTCTAGCATATAAAGTCAAATCTTGTGTGGTTCCTCCATGGTAACATAGCTGCCCGAGGTCGCAAAATGAGCAAGTACAAGAAATTTGAAAATTGTACGTAATTTCACGGTAGTGCTTATGGTCGATACCGTTCCTCGGCTTCAGAGCTACTTTCTTGACTGTATTTTGAGTTAAACAGTTGCCGCGACTTCAGTTCTAGCCTATAAAGTCAAATCTTGTGTGATTCCTCCATGGTACCATAGCTGCCCGAGGTCCCAAAGTTAGCAAGTACAAGAAATTTGAAAATTGCACGTAATTTCACGGTAGTGCTTATGATCGATCCCGATTCTCGGCTTCAGAGCTACTTTCTTGACTGTGTTTTGAGTTAAGCAGTTGGCGCGACTTCGGTTCTAGCCTATAAAGTCAAATCTTGTGTGATTCCTCCATGGTAACATAGCTGCCCGAGGCCGCAAAGTTAGCAAGTACAAGAAATTTGAAAATTGTACGTAATTGCACGGTAGTGCTTGTGGTCGATCCCGTTCCTCGGCTTCAGAGCTACTTTCTTGACTGTCTTTTGAGTTAAACAGTTGGCGCGACTTCAGTTCTAGCCTATAAAGTCAAATCTTGTGTGGTTCCTCCATGGTAACATAGCTGCCCGAGGTCGCAAAGTTAGCAAGTACAAGAAATTTGAAAATTGTACGTAATTTCACGGTAGTGCTTATGGTCGATACCGTTTCTCGGCTTCAGAGCTACTTTCTTGACTGTATTTTGAGTTAAGCTGTTGGCGCGACTTCAGTTCTAGCCTATAAAGTCAAATCTTGTGTGATTCCTCCATGGTAACATAGCTACCCGAGGTCGCAAAGTTAGCAAGTATAAGAAATTTGAATATTGTACGTAATTTCACGGTAGTGCATATGGTCGATGCCGTTTCTCGGCTTCAGAGCTACTTACTTGACTGTATTTTGAGTTAAGCAGTTGGCGCGACTTCAGTTCTAGCCTATAAAGTCCAATCTTGTGTGATTCCTCCATGGTAACATAGCTTCCCGAGGTCGCAAAATTAGCAAGTACAAGAAATTTGAAAATTGTGCGTAATTTCACGGTAGTGCTTATGGTCGATGCCGTTTCTCGGCTTCAGAGCTACTTTCTTGACTGTATTTTGAGTTAAGCAGTTGTCGCGACTTCAGTTCTAGCCTATAAAGTCAAATCTTGTGTGGTTCCTCCATGGTAACATAGCTGCCTGAGGTCGCAAAGTTAGCAAGTATAAGAAATTTGAAAATTGTACGTAATTTCACATTAGTGCTTATGATCGATCCCGCTTCTCGGCTTCAGAGCTACTTCCTTGACTGTATTTTGAGTTAAGCTGTTGGCGCGACTTCAGTTCTAGCCTATAAAGTCAAATCTTGTGTGATTCCTGCATGGTAACATAGCAGCCCCAGGTCGCAAAGTTAGCAAGTATGTATAAGAAATTTGAAAATTGTACGTAACTTCACATTAGTGCTTATGATCGATCCCGCTTCTCGGCTTCAGAGCTACTTTCTTGACTGTATTTTGATTTAAGGAGTTGGCGCGACTTCAGTTCTAGCCTATAAAGTCAAATCTTGTGTGGTTCCTCCATGGTAACATAGCTGCCCGAGGTCGCAAAATTAGCAAGTACAAGAAATTTGAAAATTGTACGTAATTTCACGGTAGTGCTTATGGTCGATACCGCTTCTCGGCTTCAGAGCTACTTTCTTGACTGTATTTTGATTTAAGGAGTTGGCGCGACTTCAGTTCTAGCCTATAAAGTCAAATCTTGTGTGGTTCCTCCATGGTAACATAGCTGCCCGAGGTCGCAAAGTTAGCAAGTACAAGAAATTTGAAAATTGTACGTAATTTCACGGTAGTGCTTATGGTCGATCCCGTTTCTCGGCTTCAGAGCTACTTTCTTGACTGTATTTTGAGTTAAGCAGTTGGCGCGACTTCAGTTCTAGCCTATAAAGTTCAATCTTGTGTGATTCCTCCATGGTAAGATAACTGCCCGAGGTCGCAAAGTTAGCAAGTACAAGAAATTTGAAAATTGTACGTAATTTCACGGTAGTGCTTATGCTCGATCCCGTTTCTCGGCTTCAGAGCTACTTTCTTGACTGTATTTTGAGTTGAGCAGTTGGCGCGACTTCAGTTCTAGCCTATAAAGTCAAATCTTGTGTGATTCCTGCATGGTAACATAGCAGCCCCAGGTCGCAAAGTTAGGAAGTATAAGAAATTTGAAAATTGTACGTAATTTCACATTAGTGCTTATGGTCGATCCCGCTTCTCGGCTTCAGAGCTACTTTCTTGACTGTATTTTGATTCAAGGAGTTGGCGCGACTTCAGTTCTAGCCTATAAAGTCAAATCTTGTGTGGTTCCTCCATGGTAACATAGCTGCCCGAGGTCGCAAAGTTAGCAAGTACAAGAAATTTGAAAATTGTACGTAATTTCACGGTAGTGCTTATGGTCGATCCCGTTTCTCGGCTTCAGAGCTACTTTCTTGACTGTATTTTGAGTTAAGCAGTTGGCGCGACTTCAGTTCTAGCCTATAAAGTCCAATCTTGTGTGATTCCTCCATGGTAACATAGCTGCCCGAGGTCGCAAAGTTAGCAAGTACAAGATATTTGAAAATTGTACGTAATTTCACGGTAGTGCTTATGGTCGATGCCGTTTCTCGGCTTCAGAGCTATTTCTTGACTGTATTTTGAGTTAAGCAGTTGGCGCGACTTCAGTTCTAGCCTATAAAGTCAAATCTTGTGTGATTCCTCCATGGTAAGATAGCTGCCCGAGGTCGCAAAGTTAGCAAGTACAAGAAATTTGAAAATTGTACGTAATTTCACGGTAGTGCTTATGGTCGATGCCGTTTCTCGGCTTCAGAGCTACTTACTTGACTGTGTTTTGAGTTAAGCAGTTGGCGCGACTTCAGTTCTAGCCTATAAAGTCAAATCTTGTGTGATTCCTCCATGGTAACATAGCTGCCCGAGGTCGCAAATTTAGCAAGTACAAGAAATTTGAAAATTGTACGTAATTGCACGGTAGTGCTTATGGTCGATGCCGTTTCTCGGCTTCAGAGCTACTTTCTTGACTGTATTTTGAGTTAAACAGTTGGCGCGACTTCAGTTCTAGCCTATAAAGTCAAATCTTGTGTGGTTCCTCCATGGTAACATTGCTGCCCGAGGTCGCAAAGTTAGCAAGTACAAGAAATTTGAAAATTGTACGTAATTTCACATTAGTGCTTATGGTCGATCCCGTTTCTCGGCTTCAGAGCTACTTTCTTGACTGTATTTTGAGTTAAACAGTTGTCGCGACTTCAGTTCTAGCCTATAAAGTCAAATCTTGTGTGATTCCTCCATGGTAAGATAGCTGCCCGAGGTCGCAAAGTTAGCAAGTACAAGAAATTTGAAAAGTGTACGTAATTTCACGGTAGTGCTTATGGTCGATGCCGTTTCTCGGCTTCAGAGCTACTTACTTGACTGTGTTTTGAGTTAAGCAGTTGGCGCGACTTCAGTTCTAGCCTATAAAGTCAAATCTTGTGTGATTCCTCCATGGTAACATAGCTGCCCGAGGTCGCAAATTTAGCAAGTACAAGAAATTTGAAAATTGTACGTAATTGCACGGTAGTGCTTATGGTCGATGCCGTTTCTCGGCTTCAGAGCTACTTTCTTGACTGTATTTTGAGTTAAACAGTTGGCGCGACTTCAGTTCTAGCCTATAAAGTCAAATCTTGTGTGGTTCCTCCATGGTAACATTGCTGCCCGAGGTCGCAAAGTTAGCAAGTACAAGAAATTTGAAAATTGTACGTAATTTCACATTAGTGCTTATGGTCGATCCCGTTTCTCGGCTTCAGAGCTACTTTCTTGACTGTATTTTGAGTTAAACAGTTGTCGCGACTTCAGTTCTAGCCTATAAAGTCAAATCTTGTGTAATTCCTCCATGGTAACATAGCTGCCCGAGGTCGCAAAGTTAGCAAGTACAAGAAATTTGAAAATTGTACTAATTTCACGGTAGTGCTTATGGTCGATGCCGTTTCTCGGTTTCAGAGCTATTTCTTGACTGTATTTTGAGTTAAGCAGTTGGCGCGACTTCAGTTCTAGCCTATAAAGTCAAATCTTGTGTGATTCCTTCATGGTAACATAGCTGCCCGAGGTCGCAAAGTTAGCAAGTATAAGAAATTTGAAAATTGTACGTAATTTCACATTAGTGCTTATGATCGATCCCGATGCTCGGCTTCAGAGCTACTTTCTTGACTGTATTTTGAGTTAGGCAGTTGGCGCGACTTCGGTTCTAGCCTATAAAGTCAAATCTTGTGTGATTCCTCCATGGTAACATAGCTGCCCGAGGCCGCAAAGTTAGCAAGTACAAGAAATTTGAAAATTGTACGTAATTTCACATTAGTGCTTATGGTCGATCCCGTTTCTCGGCTTCAGAGCTACTTTCTTGACTGTATTTTGAGTTAAACAGTTGTCGCGACTTCAGTTCTAGCCTATAAAGTCAAATCTTGTGTGATTCCTCCATGGTAACATAGCTGCCCGAGGTCGCAAAGTTAGCAAGTACAAGAAATTTGAAAATTGTACTAATTTCACGGTAGTGCTTATGGTCGATGCCGTTTCTCGGTTTCAGAGCTATTTCTTGACTGTATTTTGAGTTAAGCAGTTGGCGCGACTTCAGTTCTAGCCTATAAAGTCAAATCTTGTGTGGTTCCTCCATGGTAACATAGCTGCCCGAGGCCGCAAAGCTAGCAAGTACAAGAAATTTGAAAATTGTACGTAATTGCACAGTAGTGCTTATGGTCAATCCCTTTTCTCGGCTTCAGAGCTACTTTCTTGACTGTATTTTGAGTTAAGCAGTTGCCGCGACTTCAGTTCTAGCCTATAAAGTCAAATCTTGTGTGATTCCACCATGGTAACATAGCTGCCCGAGGCCGCAAAGTTAGCAAGTACAAGAAATTTCAAAATTGTACGTAATTTCACGGTAGTGCATATGGTCGATGCCGTTTCTCGGCTTCAGAGCTATTTCTTGACTGTATTTTGAGTTAAGCAGTTGGCGCGACTTCAGTTCTAGCCTATAAAGTCAAATCTTGTCTGGCTCCTCCATGGTAACATAGCTGCCCGAGGCCGCAAAGTTAGCAAGTACAAGAAATTTGAAAATTGTACGTAATTTCACGGTAGTGCATATGGTCGATGCCGTTTCTCGGCTTCAGAGCTATTTCTTGACTGTATTTTGAGTTAAGCAGTTGGCGCGACTTCAGTTCTAGCCTATAAAGTCAAATCTTGTGTGGTTCCTCCATGGTAACATAGCTGCCCGAGGTCGCAAAATTAGCAAGTACAAGAAATTTGAAAATTGTACGTAATTTCACGGTAGTGCTTTTGGTCGATGCCGTTTCTCGGCTTCAGAGCTACTTTCTTGACTGTATTTTGAGTTAAACAGTTGGCGCGACTTCAGTTCTAGCCTATAAAGTCCAATCTTGTGTGATTCCTCCATGGTAACATAGCTTCCCGAGGTCGCAAAATTAGCAAGTACAAGAAATTTGAAAATTGTGCGTAATTTCACGGTAGTGCTTATGGTCGATACCGTTCCTCGGCTTCAGAGCTACTTTCTTGACTGTATTTTGAGTTAAGCAGTTGCCGCGACTTCAGTTCTAGCCTATAAAGTCAAATCTTGTGTGGTTCCTCCATGGTAACATAGCTGCCCGAGGTCGCAAAATTAGCAAGTACAAGAAATTTGAAAATTGTACGTAATTTCACGGTAGTGCTTATGGTCGATACCGTTCCTCGGCTTCAGAGCTACTTTCTTGACTGTATTTTGAGTTAAGCAGTTGCCGCGACTTCAGTTCTAGCCTATAAAGTCAAATCTTGTGTGATTCCTCCATGGTACCATAGCTGCCCGAGGTCCCAAAGTTAGCAAGTACAAGAAATTTGAAAATTGCACGTAATTTCACGGTAGTGCTTATGGTCGATGCCGTTTCTCGGCTTCAGAGCTACTTTCTTGACTGTATTTTGAGTTAAGCAGTTGGCTCGACTTCAGTTTTAGTCTATAAAGTCAAATCTTGTGTGGTTCCTCCATGGTAACATAGCTGCCCGAACCCGCAAAGTTAGCAAGTACAAGAAATTTGAAAATTGTACGTAATTTCACATTAGTGCTTATGGTCGATCCCGTTTCTCGGCTTCAGAGCTACTTTCTTGACTGTATTTTGAGTTAAGCAGTTGGCGCGACTTCGGTTCTAGCGTATAAAGTCAAATCTTGTGTGATTCCTCCATGGTAACATAGCTGCCCGAGGCCACAAAGTTAGCAAGTACAAGAAATTTGAAAATTGTACGTAATTTCACATTAGTGCTTATGGTCGATCCCGTTTCTCGGCTTCAGAGCTACTTTCTTGACTGTATTTTGAGTTAAGCAGTTGGCGCGACTTCAGTTCTAGCCTATAAAGTCCAATCTTGTGTGATTCCTCCATGGTAACATAGCTTCCCGAAGTCGCAAAATTAGCAAGTACAAGAAATTTGAAAATTGTACGTAATTTCACGGTAGTGCTTATGATCGATCCCGCTTCTCGGCTTCAGAGCTACTTTCTTGACTGTATTTTGAGCTAAGCAGTTGGCGCGACTTCAGTTCTAGCCTATAAAGTCCAATCTTGTGTGATTCCTCCATGGTAACATAGCTTCCCGAGGTCGCAAAATTAGCAAGTACAAGAAATTTGAAAATTGTACGTAATTTCACATTAGTGCTTATGATCGATCCCGATGCTCGGCTTCAGAGCTACTTTCTTGACTGTATTTTGAGTTAAGCAGTTGGCGCGACTTCGGTTCTAGCCTATAAAGTCAAATCTTGTGTGATTCCTCCATGGTAACATAGCTGCCCGAGGCCGCAAAGTTAGCAAGTACAAGAAATTTGAAAATTGTACGTAATTTCACATTAGTGCTTATGGTCGATCCCGTTTCTCGGCTTCAGAGCTACTTTCTTGACTGTATTTTGAGTTAAACAGTTGTCGCGACTTCAGTTCTAGCCTATAAAGTCAAATCTTGTGTGATTCCTCCATGGTAACATAGCTGCCCGAGGCCACAAAGTTAGCAAGTACAAGAAATTTGAAAATTGTACGTAATTTCACATTAGTGCTTATGGTCGATCCCGTTTCTCGGCTTCAGAGCTACTTTCTTGACTGTATTTTGAGTTAAACAGTTGTCGCGACTTCAGTTCTAGCCTATAAAGTCAAATCTTGTGTGATTCCTCCATGGTAACATAGCTGCCCGAGGTCGCAAAGTTAGCAAGTACAAGAAATTTGAAAATTGTACTAATTTCACGGTAGTGCTTATGGTCGATGCCGTTTCTCGGTTTCAGAGCTATTTCTTGACTGTATTTTGAGTTAAGCAGTTGGCGCGACTTCAGTTCTAGCCTATAAAGTCAAATCTTGTGTGATTCCTTCATGGTAACATAGCTGCCCGAGGTCGCAAAGTTAGCAAGTATAAGAAATTTGAAAATTGTACGTAATTTCACATTAGTGCTTATGATCGATCCCGATGCTCGGCTTCAGAGCTACTTTCTTGACTGTATTTTGAGTTAAGCAGTTGGCGCGACTTCGGTTCTAGCCTATAAAGTCAAATCTTGTGTGATTCCTCCATGGTAACATAGCTGACCGAGGCCGCAAAGTTAGCAAGTACAAGAAATTTGAAAATTGTACGTAATTTCACATTAGTGCTTATGGTCGATCCCGTTTCTCGGCTTCAGAGCTACTTTCTTGACTGTATTTTGAGTTAAACAGTTGTCGCGACTTCAGTTCTAGCCTATAAAGTCAAATCTTGTGTGATTCCTCCATGGTAACATAGCTGCCCGAGGCCACAAAGTTAGCAAGTACAAGAAATTTGAAAATTGTACGTAATTTCACATTAGTGCTTATGGTCGATCCCGTTTCTCGGCTTCAGAGCTACTTTCTTGACTGTATTTTGAGTTAAACAGTTGTCGCGACTTCAGTTCTAGCCTATAAAGTCAAATCTTGTGTGATTCCTCCATGGTAACATAGCTGCCCGAGGCCACAAAGTTAGCAAGTACAAGAAATTTGAAAATTGTACGTAATTTCACATTAGTGCTTATGGTCGATGCCGTTTCTCGGTTTCAGAGCTATTTCTTGACTGTATTTTGAGTTAAGCAGTTGGCGCGACTTCAGTTCTAGCCTATAAAGTCAAATCTTGTGTGGTTCCTCCATGGTAACATAGCTGCCCGAGGCCGCAAAGCTAGCAAGTACAAGAAATTTGAAAATTGTACGTAATTGCACAGTAGTGCTTATGGTCAATCCCTTTTCTCGGCTTCAGAGCTACTTTCTTGACTGTATTTTGAGTTAAGCAGTTGCCGCGACTTCAGTTCTAGCCTATAAAGTCAAATCTTGTGTGATTCCTCCATGGTAACATAGCTTCCCGAGGTCGCAAAATTAGCAAGTACAAGAAATTTGAAAATTGTACGTAATTTCACGGTAGTGCTTATGGTCGCTTCTCGGCTTCAGAGCTACTTTCTTGACTGTATTTTGATTTAAGGAGTTGGCGCGACTTCAGTTCTAGCCTATAAAGTCAAATCTTGTGTGATTCCTCCATGGTAACATAGCTTCCCGAGGTCGCAAAATTAGCAAGTACAAGAAATTTGAAAATTGTACGTAATTTCACGGTAGTGCTTATGATCGATCCCGCTTCTCGGCTTCAGAGCTACTTTCTTGACTGTATTTTGAGTTAAGCAGTTGGCGCGACTTCAGTTCTAGCCTATAAAGTCCAATCTTGTGTGATTCCTGCATGGTAACATAGCAGCCCCAGGTCGCAAAGTTAGCAAGTATAAGAAATTTGAAAATTGTACGTAATTTCACATTAGTGCTTATGATCGATCCCGCTTCTCGGCTTCAGAGCTACTTTCTTGACTGTATTTTGAGCTAAGCAGTTGGCGCGACTTCAGTTCTAGCCTATAAAGTCCAATCTTGTGTGATTCCTCCATGGTAACATAGCTTCCCGAGGTCGCAAAATTAGCAAGTACAAGAAATTTGAAAATTGTACGTAATTTCACGGTAGTGCTTATGGTCGATCCCGCTTCTCGGCTTCAGAGCTACTTTCTTGACTGTATTTTGATTTAAGGAGTTGGCGCGACTTCAGTTCTAGCCTATAAAGTCAAATCTTGTGTGGTTCCTCCATGGTAACATAGCTGCCCGAGGTCGCAAAGTTAGCAAGTACAAGAAATTTGAAAATTGTACGTAATTTCACGGTAGTGCTTATGGTCAATCCCGTTTCTCGGCTTCAGAGCTACTTTCTTGACTGTATTTTGAGTTAAGCAGTTGGCGCGACTTCAGTTCTAGCCTATAAAGTCCAATCTTGTGTGATTCCTCCATGGTAACATAGCTGCCCGAGGTCGCAAAGTTAGCAAGTACAAGATATTTGAAAATTGTACGTAATTTCACGGTAGTGCTTATGGTCGATGCCGTTTCTCGGCTTCAGAGCTATTTCTTGACTGTATTTTGAGTTAAACAGTTGGCGCGACTTCAGTTCTAGCCTATAAAGTCAAATCTTGTGTGGTTCCTCCATGGTAACATAGCTGCCCGAACCCGCAAAGTTAGCAAGTACAAGAAATTTGAAAATTGTACGTAATTTCACATTAGTGCTTATGGTCGATCCCGTTTCTCGGCTTCAGAGCTACTTTCTTGACTGTATTTTGAGTTAAGCAGTTGGCGCGACTTCGGTTCTAGCCTATAAAGTCAAATCTTGTGTGATTCCTCCATGGTAACATAGCTGCCCGAGGTCCCAAAGTTAGCAAGTACAAGAAATTTGAAAATTGCACGTAATTTCACGGTAGTGCTTATGGTCGATGCCGTTTCTCGGCTTCAGAGCTACTTTCTTGACTGTATTTTGAGTTAAGCAGTTGGCTCGACTTCAGTTCTAGCCTATAAAGTCAAATCTTGTGTGGTTCCTCCATGGTAACATAGCTGCCCGAACCCGCAAAGTTAGCAAGTACAAGAAATTTGAAAATTGTACGTAATTTCACATTAGTGCTTATGGTCGATCCCGTTTCTCGGCTTCAGAGCTACTTTCTTGACTGTATTTTGAGTTAAGCAGTTGGCGCGACTTCGGTTCTAGCCTATAAAGTCAAATCTTGTGTGATTCCTCCATGGTAACATAGCTGCCCGAGGCCACAAAGTTAGCAAGTACAAGAAATTTGAAAATTGTACGTAATTTCACATTAGTGCTTATGGTCGATCCCGTTTCTCGGCTTCAGAGCTACTTTCTTGACTGTATTTTGAGTTAAGCAGTTGGCGCGACTTCAGTTCTAGCCTATAAAGTCCAATCTTGTGTGATTCCTCCATGGTAACATAGCTGCCCGAGGTCGCAAAGTTAGCAAGTACAAGAAATTTGAAAATTGTACGTAATTGCACGGTAGTGCTTATGGTCGATGCCGTTTCTCGGCTTCAGAGCTACTTTCTTGACTGTATTTTGAGTTAAACAGTTGGCGCGACTTCAGTTCTAGCCTATAAAGTCAAATCTTGTGTGATTCCTGCATGGTAACATAGTAGCCCCAGGTCGCAAAGTTAGCAAGTATAAGAAATTTGAAAATTGTACGTAATTTCACATTAGTGCTTATGATCGATCCCGCTTCTCGGCTTCAGAGCTACTTTCTTGACTGTATTTTGAGCTAAGCAGTTGGCGCGACTTCAGTTCTAGCCTATAAAGTCCAATCTTGTGTGATTCCTTCATGGTAACATAGCTTCCCGAGGTCGCAAAATTAGCAAGTACAAGAAATTTGAAAATTGTACGTAATTTCACGGTAGTGCTTATGGTCGATCCCGCTTCTCGGCTTCAGAGCTACTTTCTTGACTGTATTTTGATTTAAGGAGTTGGCGCGACTTCAGTTCTAGCCTATAAAGTCAAATCTTGTGTGGTTCCTCCATGGTAACATAGCTGCCCGAGGTCGCAAAGTTAGCAAGTACAAGAAATTTGAAAATTGTACGTAATTTCACGGTAGTGCTTATGGTCGATGCCGTTTCTCGGCTTCAGAGCTATTTCTTGACTGTATTTTGAGTTAAGCAGTTGGCGCGACTTCAGTTCTAGCCTATAAAGTCAAATCTTGTGTGATTCCTCCATGGTAAGATAGCTGCCCGAGGTCGCAAAGTTAGCAAGTACAAGAAATTTGAAAATTGTACGTAATTTCACGGTAGTGCTTATGGTCGATGCCGTTTCTCGGCTTCAGAGCTACTTACTTGACTGTGTTTTGAGTTAAGCAGTTGGCGCGACTTCAGTTCTAGCCTATAAAGTCAAATCTTGTGTGATTCCTCCATGGTAACATAGCTGCCCGAGGTCGCAAATTTAGCAAGTACAAGAAATTTGAAAATTGTACGTAATTGCACGGTAGTGCTTATGGTCGATGCCGTTTCTCGGCTTCAGAGCTACTTTCTTGACTGTATTTTGAGTTAAACGGTTGGCGCGACTTCAGTTCTAGCCTATAAAGTCAAATCTTGTGTGGTTCCTCCATGGTAACATAGCTGCCCGAGGTCGCAAAATGAGCAAGTACAAGAAATTTGAAAATTGTACGTAATTTCACGGTAGTGCTTATGGTCGATACCGTTCCTCGGCTTCAGAGCTACTTTCTTGACTGTATTTTGAGTTAAGCAGTTGCCGCGACTTCAATTCTAGCCTATAAAGTCAAATCTTGTGTGATTCCTCCATGGTACCATAGCTGCCCGAGGTCCCAAAGTTAGCAAGTACAAGAAATTTGAAAATTGCACGTAATTTCACGGTAGTGCTTATGGTCGATGCCGTTTCTCGGCTTCAGAGCTACTTTCTTGACTGTATTTTGAGTTAAGCAGTTGGCTCGACTTCAGTTCTAGCCTATAAAGTCAAATCTTGTGTGGTTCCTCCATGGTAACATAGCTGCCCGAACCCGCAAAGTTAGCAAGTACAAGAAATTTGAAAATTGTACGTAATTTCACATTAGTGCTTATGATCGATCCCGATTCTCGGCTTCAGAGCTACTTTCTTGACTGTATTTTGAGTTAAGCAGTTGGCGCGACTTCGGTTCTAGCCTATAAAGTCAAATCTTGTGTGATTCCTCCATGGTAACATAGCTGCCCGAGGCCACAAAATTAGCAAGTACAAGAAATTTGAAAATTGTACGTAATTTCACATTAGTGCTTATGGTCGATCCCGTTTCTCGGCTTCAGAGCTACTTTCTTGACTGTATTTTGAGTTAAGCAGTTGGCGCGACTTCAGTTCTAGCCTATAAAGTCAAATCTTGTTTGATTCCTTCATGGTAACATAGCTGCCCGAGGTCGCAAAGTTAGCAAGTATAAGAAATTTGAAAATTGTACGTAATTTCACATTAGTGCTTATGATCGATCCCGATTCTCGGCTTCAGAGCTACTTTCTTGACTGTGTTTTGAGTTAAGCAGTTGGCGCGACTTCGGTTCTAGCCTATAAAGTCAAATCTTGTGTGATTCCTCCATGGTAACATAGCTGCCCGAGGCCGCAAAGTTAGCAAGTACAAGAAATTTGAAAATTGTACGTAATTGCACGGTAGTGCTTGTGGTCGATCCCGTTCCTCGGCTTCAGAGCTACTTTCTTGACTGTCTTTTGAGTTAAACAGTTGGCGCGACTTCAGTTCTAGCCTATAAAGTCAAATCTTGTGTGGTTCCTCCATGGTAACATAGCTGCCCGAGGTCGCAAAGTTAGCAAGTACAAGAAATTTGAAAATTGTACGTAATTTCACGGTAGTGCTTATGGTCGATACCGTTTCTCGGCTTCAGAGCTACTTTCTTGACTGTATTTTGAGTTAAGCTGTTGGCGCGACTTCAGTTCTAGCCTATAAAGTCAAATCTTGTGTGATTCCTCCATGGTAACATAGCTACCCGAGGTCGCAAAGTTAGCAAGTATAAGAAATTTGAATATTGTACGTAATTTCACGGTAGTGCATATGGTCGATGCCGTTTCTCGGCTTCAGAGCTACTTACTTGACTGTATTTTGAGTTAAGCAGTTGGCGCGACTTCAGTTCTAGCCTATAAAGTCAAATCTTGTGTGATTCCTCCATGGTAACATAGCTGCCCGAGGTCGCAAATTTAGCAAGTACCAGAAATTTGAAAATTGTACGTAATTGCACGGTAGTGCTTATGGTCGATGCCGTTTCTCGGCTTCAGAGCTACTTTCTTGACTGTATTTTGAGTTAAACAGTTGGCGCGACTTCAGTTCTAGCCTATAAAGTCAAATCTCGTGTGGTTCCTCCATGGTAACATAGCTGCCCGAGGTCGCAAAGTTAGCAAGT
The DNA here is from genome assembly GCA_958301585.1 of Merodon equestris. Taxonomy (NCBI): domain Eukaryota; kingdom Metazoa; phylum Arthropoda; class Insecta; order Diptera; family Syrphidae; genus Merodon; species Merodon equestris. Next base: position 209,075,499 of record OY284413.1, on the reverse strand, counting down.
ATAAGAAATTTGAAAATTGTACGTAATTTCACATTAGTGCTTATGATCGATCCCGCTTCTCGGCTTCAGAGCTACTTTCTTGACTGTATTTTGAGTTAAGCAGTTGGCGCGACTTCAGTTCTAGCCTATAAAGTCAAATCTTGTGTGATTCCTCCATGCTAACATAGCTGCCCGAGGTCGCAAATTTAGCAAGTACAAGAAATTTGAAAATTGTACGTAATTTCACGGTAGTGCTTATGGTCGATGCCGTTTCTCGGCTTCAGAGCTACTTTCTTGACTGTATTTTGAGTTAAACAGTTGGCGCGACTTCAGTTCTAGCCTATAAAGTCCAATCTTGCGTGATTCCTCCATGGTAACATAGCTTCCCGAGGTCGCAAAATTAGCAAGTACAAGAAATTTGAAAATTGTGCGTAATTTCACGGTAGTGCTTATGGTCGATGCCGTTTCTCGGCTTCAGAGCTACTTTCTTGACTGTATTTTGAGTTAAGCAGTTGTCGCGACTTCAGTTCTAGCCTATAAAGTTAAATCTTGTGTGGTTCCTCCATGGTAACATAGCTGCCCGAGGTCGCAAAGTTAGCAAGTATAAGAAATTTGAAAATTGTACGTAATTTCACATTAGTGCTTATGATCGATCCCGCTTCTCGGCTTCAGAGCTACTTCCTTGACTGTATTTTGAGTTAAGCTGTTGGCGCGACTTCAGTTCTAGCCTATAAAGTCAAATCTTGTGTGATTCCTGCATGGTAACATAGCAGCCCCAGGTCGCAAAGTTAGCAAGTATAAGAAATTTGAAAATTGTACGTAACTTCACATTAGTGCTTATGATCGATCCCGCTTCTCGGCTTCAGAGCTACTTTCTTGACTGTATTTTGATTTAAGGAGTTGGCGCGACTTCAGTTCTAGCCTATAAAGTCAAATCTTGTGTGGTTGCTCCATGGTAACATAGCTGCCCGAGGTCGCAAAGTTAGCAAGTACAAGAAATTTGAAAATTGTACGTAATTTCACGGTAGTGCTTATGGTCGATCCCGCTTCTCGGCTTCAGAGCTACTTTCTTGACTGTATTTTGATTTAAGGAGTTGGCGCGACTTCAGTTCTAGCCTATAAAGTTAAATCTTGTGTGATTCCTCAATGGTAACATAGCTGCCCGAGGTCGCAAAGTTAGCAAGTACAAGAAATTTGAAAATTGTACGTAATTTCACGGTAGTGCTTATGGTCGATCCCGTTTCTCGGCTTCAGAGCTACTTTCTTGACTGTATTTTGAGTTAAGCAGTTGGCGCGACTTCAGTTCTAGCCTATAAAGTCCAATCTTGTGTGATTCCTCCATGGTAACATAGCTGCCCGAGGTCGCAAAGTTAGCAAGTACAAGATATTTGAAAATTGTACGTAATTTCACGGTAGTGCTTATGGTCGATGCCGTTTCTCGGCTTCAGAGCTATTTCTTGACTGTATTTTGAGTTAAGCAGTTGGCGCGACTTCAGTTCTAGCCTATAAAGTCAAATCTTGTGTGGTTCCTCCATGGTAACATAGCTGCCCGAACCCGCAAAGTTAGCAAGTACAAGAAATTTGAAAATTGTACGTAATTTCACATTAGTGCTTATGGTCGATCCCGTTTCTCGGCTTCAGAGCTACTTTCTTGACTGTATTTTGAGTTAAGCATTTGGCGCGACTTCGGTTCTAGCCTATAAAGTCAAATCTTGTGTGATTCCTCCATGGTAACATAGCTGCCCGAGGTCCCAAAGTTAGCAAGTACAAGAAATTTGAAAATTGCACGTAATTTCACGGTAGTGCTTATGGTCGATGCCGTTTCTCGGCTTCAGAGCTACTTTCTTGACTGTATTTTGAGTTAAGCAGTTGGCTCGACTTCAGTTCTAGCCTATAAAGTCAAATCTTGTGTGGTTCCTCCATGGTAACATAGCTGCCCGAACCCGCAAAGTTAGCAAGTACAAGAAATTTGAAAATTGTACGTAATTTCACATTAGTGCTTATGGTCGATCCCGTTTCTCGGCTTCAGAGCTACTTTCTTGACTGTATTTTGAGTTAAGCAGTTGGCGCGACTTCGGTTCTAGCCTATAAAGTCAAATCTTGTGTGATTCCTCCATGGTAACATAGCTGCCCGAGGCCACAAAGTTAGCAAGTACAAGAAATTTGAAAATTGTACGTAATTTCACATTAGTGCTTATGGTCGATCCCGTTTCTCAGCTTCAGAGCTACTTTCTTGACTGTATTTTGAGTTAAGCAGTTGGCGCGACTTCAGTTCTAGCCTATAAAGTCCAATCTTGTGTGATTCCTCCATGGTAACATAGCTGCCCGAGGTCGCAAAGTTAGCAAGTACAAGAAATTTGAAAATTGTACGTGATTGCACGGTAGTGCTTATGGTCGATGCCGTTTCTCGGCTTCAGAGCTACTTTCTTGACTGTATTTTGAGTTAAACAGTTGGCGCGACTTCAGTTCTAGCCTATAAAGTCAAATCTTGTGTGATTCCTGCATGGTAACATAGCAGCCCCAGGTCGCAAAGTTAGCAAGTATAAGAAATTTGAAAATTGTACGTAATTTCACATTAGTGCTTATGATCGATCCCGCTTCTCGGCTTCAGAGCTACTTTCTTGACTGTATTTTGAGCTAAACAGTTGGCGCGACTTCAGTTCTAGCCTATAAAGTCCAATCTTGTGTGATTCCTCCATGGTAACATAGCTTCCCGAGGTCGCAAAATTAGCAAGTACAAGAAATTTGAAAATTGTACGTAATTTCACGGTAGTGCTTATGGTCGATCCCGCTTCTCGGCTTCAGAGCTACTTTCTTGACTGTATTTTGATTTAAGGAGTTGGCGCGACTTCAGTTCTAGCCTATAAAGTCAAATCTTGTGTGGTTCCTCCATGGTAACATAGCTGCCCGAGGTCGCAAAGTTAGCAAGTACAAGAAATTTGAAAATTGTACGTAATTTCACGGTAGTGCTTATGGTCGATCCCGTTTCTCGGCTTCAGAGCTACTTTCTTGACTGTATTTTGAGTTAAGCAGTTGGCGCAACTTCAGTTCTAGCCTATAAAGTCCAATCTTGTGTGATTCCTCCATGGTAACATAGCTGCCCGAGGTCGCAAAGTTAGCAAGTACAAGATATTTGAAAATTGTACGTAATTTCACGGTAGTGCTTATGGTCGATGCCGTTTCTCGGCTTCAGAGCTATTTCTTGACTGTATTTTGAGTTAAGCAGTTGGCGCGACTTCAGTTCTAGCCTATAAAGTCAAATCTTGTGTGATTCCTCCATGGTAAGATAGCTGCCCGAGGTCGCAAAGTTAGCAAGTACAAGAAATTTGAAAATTGTACGTAATTTCACGGTAGTGCTTATGGTCGATGCCGTTTCTCGGCTTCAGAGCTACTTACTTGACTGTGTTTTGAGTTAAGCAGTTGGCGCGACTTCAGTTCTAGCCTATAAAGTCAAATCTTGTGTGATTCCTCCATGGTAACATAGCTGCCCGAGGTCGCAAATTTAGCAAGTACAAGAAATTTGAAAATTGTACGTAATTGCACGGTAGTGCTTATGGTCGATGCCGTTTCTCGGCTTCAGAGCTACTTTCTTGACTGTATTTTGAGTTAAACGGTTGGCGCGACTTCAGTTCTAGCCTATAAAGTCAAATCTTGTGTGGTTCCTCCATGGTAACATAGCTGCCCGAGGTCGCAAAATGAGCAAGTACAAGAAATTTGAAAATTGTACGTAATTTCACGGTAGTGCTTATGGTCGATACCGTTCCTCGGCTTCAGAGCTACTTTCTTGACTGTATTTTGAGTTAAGCAGTTGCCGCGACTTCAGTTCTAGCCTATAAGGTCAAATCTTGTGTGATTCCTCCATGGTACCATAGCTGCCCGAGGTCCCAAAGTTAGCAAGTACAAGAAATTTGAAAATTGCACGTAATTTCACGGTAGTGCTTATGGTCGATGCCGTTTCTCGGCTTCAGAGCTACTTTCTTGACTGTATTTTGAGTTAAGCAGTTGGCTCGACTTCAGTTCTAGCCTATAAAGTCAAATCTTGTGTGGTTCCTCCATGGTAACATAGCTGCCCGAACCCGCAAAGTTAGCAAGTACAAGAAATTTGAAAATTGTACGTAATTTCACATTAGTGCTTATGATCGATCCCGATTCTCGGCTTCAGAGCTACTTTCTTGACTGTATTTTGAGTTAAGCAGTTGGCGCGACTTCGGTTCTAGCCTATAAAGTCAAATCTTGTGTGATTCCTGTATGGTAACATAGCTGCCCGAGGCCACAAAATTAGCAAGTACAAGAAATTTGAAAATTGTACGTAATTTCACATTAGTGCTTATGGTCGATCCCGTTCCTCGGCTTCAGAGCTACTTTCTTGACTGTATTTTGAGTTAAGCAGTTGGCGCGACTTCAGTTCTAGCCTATAAAGTCAAATCTTGTTTGATTCCTTCATGGTAACATAGCTGCCCGAGGTCGCAAAGTTAGCAAGTATAAGAAATTTGAAAATTGTACGTAATTTCACATTAGTGCTTATGATCGATCCCGATTCTCGGCTTCAGAGCTACTTTCTTGACTGTGTTTTGAGTTAAGCAGTTGGCGCGACTTCGGTTCTAGCCTATAAAGTCAAATCTTGTGTGATTCCTCCATGGTAACATAGCTGCCCGAGGCCGCAAAGTTAGCAAGTACAAGAAATTTGAAAATTGTACGTAATTGCACGGTAGTGCTTGTGGTCGATCCCGTTCCTCGGCTTCAGAGCTACTTTCTTGACTGTCTTTTGAGTGAAACAGTTGGCGCGACTTCAGTTCTAGCCTATAAAGTCAAATCTTGTGTGGTTCCTCCATGGTAACATAGCTGCCCGAGGTCGCAAAGTTAGCAAGTACAAGAAATTTGAAAATTGTACGTAATTTCACGGTAGTGCTTATGGTCGATACCGTTTCTCGGCTTCAGAGCTACTTTCTTGACTGTATTTTGAGTTAAGCTGTTGGCGCGACTTCAGTTCTAGCCTATAAAGTCAAATCTTGTGTGATTCCTCCATGGTAACATAGCTACCCGAGGTCGCAAAGTTAGCAAGTATAAGAAATTTGAATATTGTACGTAATTTCACGGTAGTGCATATGGTCGATGCCGTTTCTCGGCTTCAGAGCTACTTACTTGACTGTATTTTGAGTTAAGCAGTTGGCGCGACTTCAGTTCTAGCCTATAAAGTCAAATCTTGTGTGATTCCTCCATGGTAACATAGCTGCCCGAGGTCGCAAATTTAGCAAGTACCAGAAATTTGAAAATTGTACGTAATTGCACGGTAGTGCTTATGGTCGATGCCGTTTCTCGGCTTCAGAGCTACTTTCTTGACTGTATTTTGAGTTAAACAGTTGGCGCGACTTCAGTTCTAGCCTATAAAGTCAAATCTTGTGTGGTTCCTCCATGGTAACATAGCTGCCCGAGGTCGCAAAGTTAGCAAGTATAAGAAATTTGAAAATTGTACGTAATTTCACATTAGTGCTTATGATCGATCCCGCTTCTCGGCTTCAGAGCTACTTTCTTGACTGTATTTTGAGTTAAGCAGTTGGCGCGACTTCAGTTCTAGCCTATAAAGTCAAATCTTGTGTGATTCCTCCATGGTAACATAGCTGCCCGAGGTTGCAAATTTAGCAAGTACAAGAAATTTGAAAGTTGTACGTAATTTCACGGTAGTGCTTATGGTCGATGCCGTTTCTCGGCTTCAGAGCTACTTTCTTGACTGTATTTTGAGTTAAACAGTTGGCGCCACTTCAGTTCTAGCCTATAAAGTCCAATCTTGCGTGATTCCTCCATGGTAACATAGCTTCCCGAGGTCGCAAAATTAGCAAGTACAAGAAATTTGAAAATTGTGCGTAATTTCACGGTAGTGCTTATGGTCGATGCCGTTTCTCGGCTTCAGAGCTACTTTCTTGACTGTATTTTGAGTTAAGCAGTTGTCGCGACTTCAGTTCTAGCCTATAAAGTCAAATCTTGTGTGGTTCCTCCATGGTAACATAGCTGCCCGAGGTCGCAAAGTTAGCAAGTATAAGAAATTTGAAAATTGTACGTAATTTCACATTAGTGCTTATGATCGATCCCGCTTCTCGGCTTCAGAGCTACTTCCTTGACTGTATTTTGAGTTAAGCTGTTGGCGCGACTTCAGTTCTAGCCTATAAAGTCAAATCTTGTGTGATTCCTGCATGGTAACATAGCAGCCCCAGGTCGCAAAGTTAGCAAGTATAAGAAATTTGAAAATTGTACGTAACTTCACATTAGTGCTTATGATCGATCCCGCTTCTCGGCTTCAGAGCTACTTTCTTGACTGTATTTTGATTTAAGGAGTTGGCGCGACTTCAGTTCTAGCCTATAAAGTCAAATCTTGTGTGGTTGCTCCATGGTAACATAGCTGCCCGAGGTCGCAAAGTTAGCAAGTACAAGAAATTTGAAAATTGTACGTAATTTCACGGTAGTGCTTATGGTCGATCCCGCTTCTCGGCTTCAGAGCTACTTTCTTGACTGTATTTTGATTTAAGGAGTTGGCGCGACTTCAGTTCTAGCCTATAAAGTCAAATCTTGTGTGGTTCCTCCATGGTAACATAGCTGCCCGAGGTCGCAAAGTTAGCAAGTACAAGAAATTTGAAAATTGTACGTAATTTCACGGTAGTGCTTATGGTCGATGCCGTTTCTCGGCTTCAGAGCTACTTTCTTGACTGTATTTTGAGTTAAGCAGTTGGCGCGACTTCAGTTCTAGCCTATAAAGTTCAATCTTGTGTGATTCCTCCATGGTAAGATAACTGCCCGAGGTCGCAAAGTTAGCAAGTACAAGAAATTTGAAAATTGTACGTAATTTCACGGTAGTGCTTATGCTCGATCCCGTTTCTCGGCTTCAGAGCTACTTTCTTGACTGTATTTTGAGTTAAGCAGTTGGCGCGACTTCAGTTCTAGCCTATAAAGTCAAATCTTGTGTGATTCCTGCATGGTAACATAGCAGCCCCAGGTCGCAAAGTTAGCAAGTATAAGAAATTTGAAAATTGTACGTAATTTCACATTAGTGCTTATGATCGATCCCGCTTCTCGGCTTCAGAGCTACTTTCTTGACTGTATTTTGAGCTAAGCAGTTGGCGCGACTTCAGTTCTAGCCTATAAAGTCCAATCTTGTGTGATTCCTCAATGGTAACATAGCTTCCCGAGGTCGCAAAATTAGCAAGTACAAGAAATTTGAAAATTGTACGTAATTTCACGGTAGTGCTTATGGTCGATCCCGCTTCTCGGCTTCAGAGCTACTTTCTTGACTGTATTTTGATTTAAGGAGTTGGCGCGACTTCAGTTCTAGCCTATAAAGTCAAATCTTGTGTGGTTCCTCCATGGTAACATAGCTGCCCGAGGTCGCAAAGTTAGCAAGTACAAGAAATTTGAAAATTGTACGTAATTTCACGGTAGTGCTTATGGTCGATCCCGTTTCTCGGCTTCAGAGCTACTTTCTTGACTGTATTTTGAGTTAAGCAGTTGGCGCGACTTCAGTTCTAGCCTATAAAGTCCAATCTTGTGTGATTCCTCCATGGTAACATAGCTGCCCGAGGTCGCAAAGTTAGCAAGTACAAGATATTTGAAAATTGTACGTAATTTCACGGTAGTGCTTATGGTCGATGCCGTTTCTCGGCTTCAGAGCTACTTACTTGACTGTGTTTTGAGTTAAGCAGTTGGCGCGACTTCAGTTCTAGCCTATAAAGTCAAATCTTGTGTGATTCCTCCATGGTAACATAGCTGCCCGAGGTCGCAAATTTAGCAAGTACAAGAAATTTGAAAATTGTACGTAATTGCACGGTAGTGCTTATGGTCGATGCCGTTTCTCGGCTTCAGAGCTACTTTCTTGACTGTATTTTGAGTTAAGCAGTTGGCGCGACTTCAGTTCTAGCCTATAAAGTCAAATCTTGTGTGGTTCCTCCATGGTAACATTGCTGCCCGAGGTCGCAAAGTTAGCAAGTACAAGAAATTTGAAAATTGTACGTAATTTCACATTAGTGCTTATGGTCGATCCCGTTTCTCGGCTTCAGAGCTACTTTCTTGACTGTATTTTGAGTTAAACAGTTGTCGCGACTTCAGTTCTAGCCTATAAAGTCAAATCTTGTGTGATTCCTCCATGGTAACATAGCTGCCCGAGGTCGCAAAGTTAGCAAGTACAAGAAATTTGAAAATTGTACTAATTTCACGGTAGTGCTTATGGTCGATGCCGTTTCTCGGTTTCAGAGCTATTTCTTGACTGTATTTTGAGTTAAGCAGTTGGCGCGACTTCAGTTCTAGCCTATAAAGTCAAATCTTGTGTGATTCCTTCATGGTAACATAGCTGCCCGAGGTCGCAAAGTTAGCAAGTATAAGAAATTTGAAAATTGTACGTAATTTCACATTAGTGCTTATGATCGATCCCGATGCTCGGCTTCAGAGCTACTTTCTTGACTGTATTTTGAGTTAAGCAGTTGGCGCGACTTCGGTTCTAGCCTATAAAGTCAAATCTTGTGTGATTCCTCCATGGTAACATAGCTGCCCGAGGCCGCAAAGTTAGCAAGTACAAGAAATTTGAAAATTGTACGTAATTTCACATTAGTGCTTATGGTCGATCCCGTTTCTCGGCTTCAGAGCTACTTTCTTGACTGTATTTTGAGTTAAACAGTTGTCGCGACTTCAGTTCTAGCCTATAAAGTCAAATCTTGTGTGATTCCTCCATGGTAACATAGCTGCCCGAGGTCGCAAAGTTAGCAAGTACAAGAAATTTGAAAATTGTACTAATTTCACGGTAGTGCTTATGGTCGATGCCGTTTCTCGGTTTCAGAGCTATTTCTTGACTGTATTTTGAGTTAAGCAGTTGGCGCGACTTCAGTTCTAGCCTATAAAGTCAAATCTTGTGTGGTTCCTCCATGGTAACATAGCTGCCCGAGGCCGCAAAGCTAGCAAGTACAAGAAATTTGAAAATTGTACGTAATTGCACAGTAGTGCTTATGGTCAATCCCTTTTCTCGGCTTCAGAGCTACTTTCTTGACTGTATTTTGAGTTAAGCAGTTGCCGCGACTTCAGTTCTAGCCTATAAAGTCAAATCTTGTGTGATTCCTCCATGGTAACATAGCTGCCCGAGGCCGCAAAGTTAGCAAGTACAAGAAATTTCAAAATTGTACGTAATTTCACGGTAGTGCATATGGTCGATGCCGTTTCTCGGCTTCAGAGCTATTTCTTGACTGTATTTTGAGTTAAGCAGTTGGCGCGACTTCAGTTCTAGCCTATAAAGTCAAATCTTGTGTGGTTCCTCCATGGTAACATAGCTGCCCGAGGCCGCAAAGTTAGCAAGTACAAGAAATTTGAAAATTGTACGTAATTTCACGGTAGTGCATATGGTCGATGCCGTTTCTCGGCTTCAGAGCTATTTCTTGACTGTATTTTGAGTTAAGCAGTTGGCGCGACTTCAGTTCTAGCCTATAAAGTCAAATCTTGTGTGGTTCCTCCATGGTAACATAGCTGCCCGAGGTCGCAAAATTAGCAAGTACAAGAAATTTGAAAATTGTACTAATTTCACGGTAGTGCTTATGGTCGATGCCGTTTCTCGGCTTCAGAGCTACTTCTTGACTGTATTTTGAGTAAAGCAGTTGGCGCGACTTCGGTTCTAGCCTATAAAGTCAAATCTTGTGTAATTCCTCCATGGTAACATAGCTGCCCGAGGCCGCAAAATTAGCAAGTACAAGAAATTTGAAAATTGTACGTAATTTCACATTAGTGCTTATGGTCGATCCCGTTTCTCGGCTTCAGAGCTACTTTCTTGACTGTATTTTGAGTTAAACAGTTGGCGCGACTTCAGTTCTAGCCTATAAATTCAAATCTTGTGTGATTCCTTCATGGTAACATAGCTGCCCGAGGTCGCAAAGTTAGCAAGTATAAGAAATTTGAAAATTGTACGTAATTTCACATTAGTGCTTATGATCGATCCCGATTCTCGGCTTCAGAGCTACTTTCTTGACTGTATTTTAAGTTAAGCAGTTGGCGCGACTTCGGTTCTAGCCTATAAAGTCAAATCTTGTGTGATTCCTCCATGGTAACATAGCTGCCCGAGGCCGCAAAGTTAGCAAGTACAAGAAATTTGAAAATTGTACGTAATTTCACATTAGTGCTTATGGTCGATCCCGTTTCTCGGCTTCAGAGCTACTTTCTTGACTGTATTTTGAGGTAGGCAGTTGGCGCGACTTCAGTTCTAGCCTATAAAGTCAAATCTTGTGTGGTTCCTCCATGGTAACATAGCTGCCCGAGGCCGCAAAGTTAGCAAGTACAAGAAATTTGCAAATTGTACGTAATTTCACGGTAGTGCTTATGGTCGATGCCGTTTCTCGGCTTCAGAGCTACTTTCTTGATTGTATTTTGAGTTAGGCAGTTGGCGCGACTTCAGTTCTAGCCTATAAAGTCAAATCTTGTGTGGTTCCTCCATGGTAACATAGCTGCCCGAGGCCGCAAAGTTAGCAAGTACAAGAAATTTGCAAATTGTACGTAATTTGACGGTAGTGCTTATGGTCGATCCCGCTTCTCGGCTTCAGAGCTACTTTCTTGACTGTATTTTGATTTAAGCAGTTGGCGCGACTTCAGTTCTAGCCTATAAAGTCAAATCTTGTGTGGTTCCTCCATGGTAACATAGCTGCCCGAGGTCGCAAAGTTAGCAAGTACAAGAAATTTGAAAATTGTACGTAATTTCACGGTAGTGCTTATGGTCGATGCTGTTTCTCGGCTTCAGAGCTATTTCCTGACTGTATTTTGGGTTAAGCAGTTGGTTCGACTTCAGTTCTAGCCTATAAAGTCAAATCTTGTGTGATTCCTCCATAGTAAGATAGCTGCCCGAGGTCGAAAGTTAGCAAGTACAAGAAATTTCAAAATTGTACGTAATTTCACGGTAGTGCTTATGGTCGATGCCGTTTCTCGGCTTCAGAGCTACTTACTTGACTGTATTTTGAGTTAAGCAGTTGGCGCGATTTCAGTTCTAGCCTATAAAGTCAAATCTTGGGTGATTCCTCCATGGTAACATAGCTGCCCGGGGCCGCAAAGTTAGCAAGTACAAGAAATTTCAAAATTGTACGTAATTTCACATTAGTGCTTATGGTCGATCCCGTTTCTCGGCTTCAGAGCTATTTCTTGACTGTATTTTGAGTTAAGCAGTTGGCGCGACTTCAGTTCTAGCCTATAAAGTCAAATCTTGTGTGATTCCTCCATGGTAACATAGCTGCCCGAGGCCGCAAAGTTAGCAAGTACAAGAAATTTGAAAATTGTACGTAATTTCACGGTAGTGCTTATGGTCGATGCCGTTTCTCGGCTTCAGAGCTACTTACTTGACTGTATTTTGAGTTAAGCAGTTGGCGCGATTTCAGTTCTAGCCTATAAAGTCAAATCTTGTGTGGTTCCTCCATGGTAACATAGCTGCCCGAGGTCGCAAAGTTAGCAAGTACAAGAAATTTGAAAATTGTACGTAATTTCACGGTAGTGCTTATGGTCGATCCCGTTCCTCGGCTTCAGAGCTACTTTCTTGACTGTATTTTGAGTTAAGCAGTTGGCGCGACTTCAGTTCTAGCCTATAAAGTCCAATCTTGTGTGATTCCTCCATGGTAACATAGCTGCCCGGGGCCGCAAAGTTAGCAAGTACAAGAAATTTCAAAATTGTACGTAATTTCACATTAGTGCTTATGGTCGATCCCGTTTCTCGGCTTCAGAGCTATTTCTTGACTGTATTTTGAGTTAAGCAGTTGGCGCGACTTCAGTTCTAGCCTATAAAGTCAAATCTTGTGTGATTCCTCCATGGTAACATAGCTGCCCGAGGCCGCAAAGTTAGCAAGTACAAGAAATTTGAAAATTGTACGTAATTTCACGGTAGTGCTTATGGTCGATGCCGTTTCTCGGCTTCAGAGCTACTTACTTGACTGTATTTTGAGTTAAGCAGTTGGCGCGATTTCAGTTCTAGCCTATAAAGTCAAATCTTGGGTGATTCCTCCATGGTAACATAGCTGCCCGAGGTCGCAAATTTAGCAAGTACAAGAAATTTGAAAATTGTACGTAATTTCGCGGTAGTGCTTATGGTCGATCCCGTACCTCGGCTTCAGAGCTATTTTCTTGACTGTATTTTGAGTTAAACGGTTGGCGCGACTTCAGTTCTAGCCTATAAAGTCAAATCTTGTGTGGTTCCTCCATGGTAACATAGCTGCCCGAGGTCGCAAAGTTAGCAAGTATAAGAAATTTGAAAATTGTACGTAATTTCACATTAGTGCTTATGATCGATCCCGCTTCTCGGCTTCAGAGCTACTTTCTTGACTGTATTTTGAGTTAAGCAGTTGGCGCGACTTCAGTTCTAGCCTATAAAGTCAAATCTTGTGTGATTCCTCCATGGTAACATAGCTGCCCGAGGTCGCAAATTTAGCAAGTACAAGAAATTTGAAAATTGTACGTAATTTCACGGTAGTGCTTATGGTCGATGCCGTTTCTCGGCTTCAGAGCTACTTTCTTGACTGTATTTTGAGTTAAACAGTTGGCGCGACTTCAGTTCTAGCCTATAAAGTCCAATCTTGTGTGATTCCTCCATGGTAACATAGCTGCCCGAGGCCGCAAAGTTAGCAAGTACAAGAAATTTGAAAATTGTACGTAATTGCACGGTAGTGCTTATGGTCGATCCCGTTCCTCGGCTTCAGAGCTACTTTCTTGACTGTCTTTTGAGTTAAACAGTTGGCGCGACTTCAGTTCTAGCCTATAAAGTCAAATCTTGTGTGGTTCCTCCATGGTAACATAGCTGCCCGAGGTCGCAAAGTTAGCAAGTACAAGAAATTTGAAAATTGTACGTAATTTCACGGTAGTGCTTATGGTCGATACCGTTTCTCGGCTTCAGAGCTACTTTCTTGACTGTATTTTGAGTTAAGCTGTTGGCGCGACTTCAGTTCTAGCCTATAAAGTCCAATCTTGTGTGATTCCTCCATGGTAACATAGCTGCCCGAGGTCGCAAAGTTAGCAAGTACAAGATATTTGAAAATTGTACGTAATTTCACGGTAGTGCTTATGGTCGATGCCGTTTCTCGGCTTCAGAGCTATTTCTTGACTGTATTTTGAGTTAGGCAGTTGGCGCGACTTCAGTTCTAGCCTATAAAGTCAAATCTTGTGTGATTCCTCCATGGTAACATAGCTGCCCGAGGTCGCAAATTTAGCAAGTACAAGAAATTTGAAAATTGTACGTAATTTCACGGTAGTGCTTATGGTCGATGCCGTTTCTCGGCTTCAGGGCTACTTTCTTGACTGTATTTTGAGTTAAGCAGTTGGCGCGATTTCAGTTCTAGCCTATAAAGTCAAATCTTGTGTGATTCCTCCATGGTAACATAGCTGCCCGAGGTCGCAAAGTTAGCAAGTACAAGAAATTTGAAAATTGTACGTAATTTCACGGTAGTGCTTATGGTCGATCCCGTACCTCGGCTTCAGAGCTATTTTCTTGACTGTATTTTGAGTTAAACGGTTGGCGCGACTTCAGTTCTAGCCTATAAAGTCAAATCTTGTGTGGTTCCTGCATGGTAACATAGCTGCCCGAGGTCGCAAAGTTAGCAAGTATAAGAAATTTCAAAATTGTACGTAATTTCACATTAGTGCTTATGGTCGATCCCGTTTCTCGGCTTCAGAGCTATTTCTTGACTGCATTTTGAGTTAAGCAGTTGGCGCGACTTCAGTTCTAGCCTATAAAGTCAAATCTTGTGTGATTCCTCCATGGTAACATAGCTGCCCGAGGCCGCAAAGTTAGCAAGTACAAGAAATTTGAAAATTGTACGTAATTGCACGGTAGTGCTTATGGTCGATCCCGTTCCTCGGCTTCAGAGCTACTTTCTTGACTGTCTTTTGAGTTAAACAGTTGGCGCGACTTCAGTTCTAGCCTATAAAGTCAAATCTTGTGTGGTTCCTCCATGGTAACATAGCTGCCCGAGGTCGCAAAGTTAGCAAGTACAAGAAATTTGAAAATTGTACGTAATTTCACGGTAGTGCTTATGGTCGATACCGTTTCTCGGCTTCAGAGCTACTTTCTTGACTGTATTTTGAGTTAAGCAGTTGGCGCGATTTCAGTTCTAGCCTATAAAGTCAAATCTTGTGTGGTTCCTCCATGGTAACATAGCTGCCCGAGGTCGCAAAGTTAGCAAGTACAAGAAATTTGAAAATTGTACGTAATTTCACGGTAGTGCTTATGGTCGATCCCGTTCCTCGGCTTCAGAGCTACTTTCTTGACTGTATTTTGAGTTAAGCAGTTGGCGCGACTTCAGTTCTAGCCTATAAAGTCCAATCTTGTGTGATTCCTCCATGGTAACATAGCTGCCCGGGGCCGCAAAGTTAGCAAGTACAAGAAATTTCAAAATTGTACGTAATTTCACATTAGTGCTTATGGTCGATCCCGTTTCTCGGCTTCAGAGCTATTTCTTGACTGTATTTTGAGTTAAGCAGTTGGCGCGACTTCAGTTCTAGCCTATAAAGTCAAATCTTGTGTGATTCCTCCATGGTAACATAGCTGCCCGAGGCCGCAAAGTTAGCAAGTACAAGAAATTTGAAAATTGTACGTAATTTCACGGTAGTGCTTATGGTCGATGCCGTTTCTCGGCTTCAGAGCTACTTACTTGACTGTATTTTGAGTTAAGCAGTTGGCGCGATTTCAGTTCTAGCCTATAAAGTCAAATCTTGGGTGATTCCTCCATGGTAACATAGCTGCCCGAGGTCGCAAATTTAGCAAGTACAAGAAATTTGAAAATTGTACGTAATTTCGCGGTAGTGCTTATGGTCGATCCCGTACCTCGGCTTCAGAGCTATTTTCTTGACTGTATTTTGAGTTAAACGGTTGGCGCGACTTCAGTTCTAGCCTATAAAGTCAAATCTTGTGTGGTTCCTCCATGGTAACATAGCTGCCCGAGGTCGCAAAGTTAGCAAGTATAAGAAATTTGAAAATTGTACGTAATTTCACATTAGTGCTTATGATCGATCCCGCTTCTCGGCTTCAGAGCTACTTTCTTGACTGTATTTTGAGTTAAGCAGTTGGCGCGACTTCAGTTCTAGCCTATAAAGTCAAATCTTGTGTGATTCCTCCATGGTAACATAGCTGCCCGAGGTCGCAAATTTAGCAAGTACAAGAAATTTGAAAATTGTACGTAATTTCACGGTAGTGCTTATGGTCGATGCCGTTTCTCGGCTTCAGAGCTACTTTCTTGACTGTATTTTGAGTTAAACAGTTGGCGCGACTTCAGTTCTAGCCTATAAAGTCCAATCTTGTGTGATTCCTCCATGGTAACATAGCTGCCCGAGGCCGCAAAGTTAGCAAGTACAAGAAATTTGAAAATTGTACGTAATTGCACGGTAGTGCTTATGGTCGATCCCGTTCCTCGGCTTCAGAGCTACTTTCTTGACTGTCTTTTGAGTTAAACAGTTGGCGCGACTTCAGTTCTAGCCTATAAAGTCAAATCTTGTGTGGTTCCTCCATGGTAACATAGCTGCCCGAGGTCGCAAAGTTAGCAAGTACAAGAAATTTGAAAATTGTACGTAATTTCACGGTAGTGCTTATGGTCGATACCGTTTCTCGGCTTCAGAGCTACTTTCTTGACTGTATTTTGAGTTAAGCTGTTGGCGCGACTTCAGTTCTAGCCTATAAAGTCCAATCTTGTGTGATTCCTCCATGGTAACATAGCTGCCCGAGGTCGCAAAGTTAGCAAGTACAAGATATTTGAAAATTGTACGTAATTTCACGGTAGTGCTTATGGTCGATGCCGTTTCTCGGCTTCAGAGCTATTTCTTGACTGTATTTTGAGTTAAGCAGTTGGCGCGACTTCAGTTCTAGCCTATAAAGTCAAATCTTGTGTGATTCCTCCATGGTAACATAGCTGCCCGAGGTCGCAAATTTAGCA
The DNA here is from genome assembly GCA_958301585.1 of Merodon equestris. Taxonomy (NCBI): domain Eukaryota; kingdom Metazoa; phylum Arthropoda; class Insecta; order Diptera; family Syrphidae; genus Merodon; species Merodon equestris. The sequence continues at coordinate 209,059,612 of OY284413.1, read as the reverse complement.
AGTACAAGAAATTTGAAAATTGTACGTAATTTCACGGTAGTGCTTATGGTCGATGCCGTTTCTCGGCTTCAGGGCTACTTTCTTGACTGTATTTTGAGTTAAGCAGTTGGCGCGATTTCAGTTCTAGCCTATAAAGTCAAATCTTGTGTGATTCCTCCATGGTAACATAGCTGCCCGAGGTCGCAAAGTTAGCAAGTACAAGAAATTTGAAAATTGTACGTAATTTCACGGTAGTGCTTATGGTCGATCCCGTACCTCGGCTTCAGAGCTATTTTCTTGACTGTATTTTGAGTTAAACGGTTGGCGCGACTTCAGTTCTAGCCTATAAAGTCAACTCTTGTGTGGTTCCTGCATGGTAACATAGCTGCCCGAGGTCGCAAAGTTAGCAAGTATAAGAAATTTCAAAATTGTACGTAATTTCACATTAGTGCTTATGGTCGATCCCGTTTCTCGGCTTCAGAGCTATTTCTTGACTGCATTTTGAGTTAAGCAGTTGGCGCGACTTCAGTTCTAGCCTATAAAGTCAAATCTTGTGTGATTCCTCCATGGTAACATAGCTGCCCGAGGCCGCAAAGTTAGCAAGTACAAGAAATTTGAAAATTGTACGTAATTGCACGGTAGTGCTTATGGTCGATCCCGTTCCTCGGCTTCAGAGCTACTTTCTTGACTGTCTTTTGAGTTAAACAGTTGGCGCGACTTCAGTTCTAGCCTATAAAGTCAAATCTTGTGTGGTTCCTCCATGGTAACATAGCTGCCCGAGGTCGCAAAGTTAGCAAGTACAAGAAATTTGAAAATTGTACGTAATTTCACGGTAGTGCTTATGGTCGATACCGTTTCTCGGCTTCAGAGCTACTTTCTTGACTGTATTTTGAGTTAAGCTGTTGGCGCGACTTCAGTTCTAGCCTATAAAGTCAAATCTTGTGTGATTCCTCCATGGTAACATAGCTACCCGAGGTCGCAAAGTTAGCAAGTATAAGAAATTTGAATATTGTACGTAATTTCACATTAGTGCTTATGATCGATCCCGCTTATCGGCTTCAGAGCTACTTTCTTGACTGTCTTTTGAGTTAAACAGTTGGCGCGACTTCAGTTCTAGCCTATAAAGTCAAATCTTGTGTGGTTCCTCCATGGTAACATAGCTGCCCGAGGTCGCAAAGTTAGCAAGTACAAGAAATTTGAAAATTGTACGTAATTTCACGGTAGTGCTTATGGTCGATACCGTTTCTCGGCTTCAGAGCTACTTTCTTGACTGTATTTTGAGTTAAGCTGTTGGCGCGACTTCAGTTCTAGCCTATAAAGTCAAATCTTGTGTGATTCCTCCATGGTAACATAGCTACCCGAGGTCGCAAAGTTAGCAAGTATAAGAAATTTGAATATTGTACGTAATTTCACATTAGTGCTTATGATCGATCCCGCTTATCGGCTTCAGAGCTACTTTCTTGACTGCATTTTGAGTTAAGCAGTTGGCGCGACTTCAGTTCTAGCCTATAAAGTCCAATCTTGTGTGATTCCTCCATGGTAACATAGCTTCCCGAGGTCGCAAAATTAGCAAGTACAAGAAATTTGAAAATTGTACGTAATTTCACGGTAGTGCTTATGGTCGATCCCGCTTCTCGGCTTCAGAGCTACTTTCTTCACTGTATTTTGATTTAAGCAGTTGGCGCGACTTCAGTTCTAGCCTATAAAGTCAAATCTTGTGTGGTTCCTCCATGGTAACATAGCTGCCCGAGGTCGCAAAGTTAGCAAGTACAAGAAATTTGAAAATGGTACGTAATTTCACGGTAGTGCTTATGGTCGATGCCGTTTCTCGGCTTCAGAGCTACTTCTTGACTGTATTTTGAGTTAAGCAGTTGGCGCGACTTCAGTTCTAGCCTATAAAGTTCAATCTTGTGTGATTCCTCCATGGTAAGATAGCTGCCCGAGGTCGCAAAGTTAGCAAGTACAAGAAATTTGAAAATTGTACGTAATTTCACGGTAGTGCTTATGGTCGATGCCGTTTCTCGGCTTCAGAGCTACTTACTTGACTGTATTTTGAGTTAAGCAGTTGGCGCGACTTCAGTTCTAGCCTATAAAGTCAAATCTTGTGTGATTCCTCCATGGTAACATAGCTGCCCGAGGTCGCAAATTTAGCAAGTACCAGAAATTTGAAAATTGTACGTAATTGCACGGTAGTGCTTATGGTCGATGCCGTTTCTCGGCTTCAGAGCTACTTTCTTGACTGTATTTTGAGTTAAACAGTTGGCGCGACTTCAGTTCTAGCCTATAAAGTCAAATCTTGTGTGGTTCCTCCATGGTAACATAGCTGCCCGAGGTCGCAAAGTTAGCAAGTATAAGAAATTTGAAAATTGTACGTAATTTCACATTAGTGCTTATGATCGATCCCGCTTCTCGGCTTCAGAGCTACTTTCTTGACTGTATTTTGAGTTAAGCAGTTGGCGCGACTTCAGTTCTAGCCTATAAAGTCAAATCTTGTGTGATTCCTCCAAGGTAACATAGCTGCCCGAGGTCGCAAATTTAGCAAGTACAAGAAATTTGAAAATTGTACGTAATTTCACGGTAGTGCTTATGGTCGATGCCGTTTCTCGGCTTCAGAGCTACTTTCTTGACTGTATTTTGAGTTAAACAGTTGGCGCGACTTCAGTTCTAGCCTATAAAGTCCAATCTTGTGTGATTCCTCCATGGTAACATAGCTTCCCGAGGTCGCAAAATTAGCAAGTACAAGAAATTTGAAAATTGTACGTAATTTCACGGTAGTGCTTATGGTCGATGCCGTTTCTCGGCTTCAGAGCTACTTTCTTGACTGTATTTTGAGTTAAGCAGTTGTCGCGACTTCAGTTCTAGCCTATAAAGTCAAATCTTGTGTGGTCCCTTCATGGTAACATAGCTGCCCGAGGTCGCAAAGTTAGCAAGTATAAGAAATTTGAAAATTGTACGTAATTTCACATTAGTGCTTATGATCGATCCCGCTTCTCGGCTTCAGAGCTACTTCCTTGACTGTATTTTGAGTTAAGCTGTTGGCGCGACTTCAGTTCTAGCCTATAAAGTCAAATCTTGTGTGATTCCTGCATGGTAACATAGCAGCCCCAGGTCGCAAAGTTAGCAAGTATAAGAAATTTGAAAATTGTACGTAATTTCACATTAGTGCTTATGATCGATCCCGCTTTTCGGCTTCAGAGCTACTTTCTTGACTGTATTTTGAGCTAAGCAGTTGGCGCGACTTCAGTTCTAGCCTATAAAGTCCAATCTTGTGTGATTCCTCCATGGTAACATAGCTTCCCGAGGTCGCAAAATTAGCAAGTACAAGAAATTTGAAAATTGTACGTAATTTCACGGTAGTGCTTATGGTCGATCCCGCTTCTCGGCTTCAGAGCTACTTTCTTGACTGTATTTTGATTTAAGGAGTTGGCGCGACTTCAGTTCTAGCCTATAAAGTCAAATCTTGTGTGGTTCCTCCATGGTAACATAGCTGCCCGAGGTCGCAAAGTTAGCAAGTACAAGAAATTTGAAAATTGTACGTAATTTCACGGTAGTGCTTATGGTCGATCCCGTTTCTCGGCTTCAGAGCTACTTTCTTGACTGTATTTTGAGTTAAGCAGTTGGCGCGACTTCAGTTCTAGCCTATAAAGTCCAATCTTGTGTGATTCCTCCATGGTAACATAGCTGCCCGAGGTCGCAAAGTTAGCAAGTACAAGATATTTGAAAATTGTACGTAATTTCACGGTAGTGCTTATGGTCGATGCCGTTTCTCGGCTTCAGAGCTATTTCTTGACTGTATTTTGAGTTAAGCAGTTGGCGCGACTTCAGTTCTAGCCTATAAAGTCAAATCTTGTGTGATTCCTCCATGGTAAGATAGCTGCCCGAGGTCGCAAAGTTAGCAAGTACAAGAAATTTGAAAATTGTACGTAATTTCACGGTAGTGCTTATGGTCGATGCCGTTTCTCGGCTTCAGAGCTACTTTCTTGACTGTATTTTGAGTTAAACAGTTGGCGCGACTTCAGTTCTAGCCTATAAAGTCAAATCTTGTGTGGTTCCTCCATGGTAACATAGCTGCCCGAGGTCGCAAAGTTAGCAAGTACAAGAAATTTGAAAATTGTACGTAATTTCACGGTAGTGCTTATGGTCGATACCATTTCTCGGCTTCAGAGCTACTTTCTTGACTGTATTTTGAGTTAAGCAGTTGGCGCGACTTCAGTTCTAGCCTATAAAGTCGAATCTTGTGTGATTCCTCCATGGTAACATAGCTGCCCGAGGTCGCAAAGTTAGCAAGTATAAGAAATTTGAAAATTGTACGTAATTTCACATTAGTGCTTATGATCGATCCCGATTCTCGGCTTCAGAGCTACTTTCTTGACTGTGTTTTGAGTTAAGCAGTTGGCGCGACTTCGGTTCTAGCCTATAAAGTCAAATCTTGTGTGATTCCTCCATGGTAACATAGCTGCCCGAGGCCGCAAAGTTAGCAAGTACAAGAAATTTGAAAATTGTACGTAATTGCACGGTAGTGCTTATGGTCGATCTCGTTCCTCGGCTTCAGAGCTACTTTCTTGACTGTCTTTTGAGTTAAACAGTTGGCGCGACTTCAGTTCTAGCCTATAAAGTCAAATCTTGTGTGGTTCCTCCATGGTAACATAGCTGCCCGAGGTCGCAAAGTTAGCAAGTACAAGAAATTTGAAAATTGTACGTAATTTCACGGTAGTGCTTATGGTCGATACCGTTTCTCGGCTTCAGAGCTACTTTCTTGACTGTATTTTGAGTTAAGCTGTTGGCGCGACTTCAGTTCTAGCCTATAAAGTCAAATCTTGTGTGATTCCTCCATGGTAACATAGCTACCCGAGGTCGCAAAGTTAGCAAGTATAAGAAATTTGAATATTGTACGTAATTTCACATTAGTGCTTATGATCGATCCCGCTTCTCGGCTTCAGAGCTACTTTCTTGACTGCATTTTGAGTTAAGCAGTTGGCGCGACTTCAGTTCTAGCCTATAAAGTCCAATCTTGTGTGATTCCTCCATGGTAACATAGCTTCCCGAGGTCGCAAAATTAGCAAGTACAAGAAATTTGAAAATTGTACGTAATTTCACGGTAGTGCTTATGGTCGATGCTGTTTCTCGGCTTCAGAGCTATTTCCTGACTGTATTTTGGGTTAAGCAGTTGGTTCGACTTCAGTTCTAGCCTATAAAGTCAAATCTTGTGTGATTCCTCCATAGTAAGATAGCTGCCCGAGGTCGAAAGTTAGCAAGTACAAGAAATTTGAAAATTGTACGTAATCTCTCGGTAGTGCTTATGGTCGATGCCGTTTCTCGGCTTCAGAGCTACTTACTTGACTGTATTTTGAGTTAAGCAGTTGGCGCGACTTTAGTTCTAGCCTATAAAGTCCAATCTTGTGTGATTCCTCCATGGTAACATAGCTTCCCGAGGTCGCAAAATTAGCAAGTACAAGAAATTTGAAAATTGTACGTAATTTCACGGTAGTGCTTATGGTCGATCCCGCTTCTCGGCTTCAGAGCTACTTTCTTCACTGTATTTTGATTTAAGCAGTTGGCGCGACTTCAGTTCTAGCCTATAAAGTCAAATCTTGTGTGGTTCCTCCATGGTAACATAGCTGCCCGAGGTCGCAAAGTTAGCAAGTACAAGAAATTTGAAAATGGTACGTAATTTCACGGTAGTGCTTATGGTCGATGCCGTTTCTCGGCTTCAGAGCTACTTCTTGACTGTATTTTGAGTTAAGCAGTTGGCGCGACTTCAGTTCTAGCCTATAAAGTTCAATCTTGTGTGATTCCTCCATGGTAAGATAGCTGCCCGAGGTCGCAAAGTTAGCAAGTACAAGAAATTTGAAAATTGTACGTAATTTCACGGTAGTGCTTATGGTCGATGCCGTTTCTCGGCTTCAGAGCTACTTACTTGACTGTATTTTGAGTTAAGCAGTTGGCGCGACTTCAGTTCTAGCCTATAAAGTCAAATCTTGTGTGATTCCTCCATGGTAACATAGCTGCCCGAGGTCGCAAATTTAGCAAGTACCAGAAATTTGAAAATTGTACGTAATTGCACGGTAGTGCTTATGGTCGATGCCGTTTCTCGGCTTCAGAGCTACTTTCTTGACTGTATTTTGAGTTAAACAGTTGGCGCGACTTCAGTTCTAGCCTATAAAGTCAAATCTTGTGTGGTTCCTCCATGGTAACATAGCTGCCCGAGGTCGCAAAGTTAGCAAGTATAAGAAATTTGAAAATTGTACGTAATTTCACATTAGTGCTTATGATCGATCCCGCTTCTCGGCTTCAGAGCTACTTTCTTGACTGTATTTTGAGTTAAGCAGTTGGCGCGACTTCAGTTCTAGCCTATAAAGTCAAATCTTGTGTGATTCCTCCAAGGTAACATAGCTGCCCGAGGTCGCAAATTTAGCAAGTACAAGAAATTTGAAAATTGTACGTAATTTCACGGTAGTGCTTATGGTCGATGCCGTTTCTCGGCTTCAGAGCTACTTTCTTGACTGTATTTTGAGTTAAACAGTTGGCGCGACTTCAGTTCTAGCCTATAAAGTCCAATCTTGTGTGATTCCTCCATGGTAACATAGCTTCCCGAGGTCGCAAAATTAGCAAGTACAAGAAATTTGAAAATTGTACGTAATTTCACGGTAGTGCTTATGGTCGATGCCGTTTCTCGGCTTCAGAGCTACTTTCTTGACTGTATTTTGAGTTAAGCAGTTGTCGCGACTTCAGTTCTAGCCTATAAAGTCAAATCTTGTGTGGTCCCTTCATGGTAACATAGCTGCCCGAGGTCGCAAAGTTAGCAAGTATAAGAAATTTGAAAATTGTACGTAATTTCACATTAGTGCTTATGATCGATCCCGCTTCTCGGCTTCAGAGCTACTTCCTTGACTGTATTTTGAGTTAAGCTGTTGGCGCGACTTCAGTTCTAGCCTATAAAGTCAAATCTTGTGTGATTCCTGCATGGTAACATAGCAGCCCCAGGTCGCAAAGTTAGCAAGTATAAGAAATTTGAAAATTGTACGTAATTTCACATTAGTGCTTATGATCGATCCCGCTTTTCGGCTTCAGAGCTACTTTCTTGACTGTATTTTGAGCTAAGCAGTTGGCGCGACTTCAGTTCTAGCCTATAAAGTCCAATCTTGTGTGATTCCTCCATGGTAACATAGCTTCCCGAGGTCGCAAAATTAGCAAGTACAAGAAATTTGAAAATTGTACGTAATTTCACGGTAGTGCTTATGGTCGATCCCGCTTCTCGGCTTCAGAGCTACTTTCTTGACTGTATTTTGATTTAAGGAGTTGGCGCGACTTCAGTTCTAGCCTATAAAGTCAAATCTTGTGTGGTTCCTCCATGGTAACATAGCTGCCCGAGGTCGCAAAGTTAGCAAGTACAAGAAATTTGAAAATTGTACGTAATTTCACGGTAGTGCTTATGGTCGATCCCGTTTCTCGGCTTCAGAGCTACTTTCTTGACTGTATTTTGAGTTAAGCAGTTGGCGCGACTTCAGTTCTAGCCTATAAAGTCCAATCTTGTGTGATTCCTCCATGGTAACATAGCTGCCCGAGGTCGCAAAGTTAGCAAGTACAAGATATTTGAAAATTGTACGTAATTTCACGGTAGTGCTTATGGTCGATGCCGTTTCTCGGCTTCAGAGCTATTTCTTGACTGTATTTTGAGTTAAGCAGTTGGCGCGACTTCAGTTCTAGCCTATAAAGTCAAATCTTGTGTGATTCCTCCATGGTAAGATAGCTGCCCGAGGTCGCAAAGTTAGCAAGTACAAGAAATTTGAAAATTGTACGTAATTTCACGGTAGTGCTTATGGTCGATGCCGTTTCTCGGCTTCAGAGCTACTTTCTTGACTGTATTTTGAGTTAAACAGTTGGCGCGACTTCAGTTCTAGCCTATAAAGTCAAATCTTGTGTGGTTCCTCCATGGTAACATAGCTGCCCGAGGTCGCAAAGTTAGCAAGTACAAGAAATTTGAAAATTGTACGTAATTTCACGGTAGTGCTTATGGTCGATACCATTTCTCGGCTTCAGAGCTACTTTCTTGACTGTATTTTGAGTTAAGCAGTTGGCGCGACTTCAGTTCTAGCCTATAAAGTCGAATCTTGTGTGATTCCTCCATGGTAACATAGCTGCCCGAGGTCGCAAAGTTAGCAAGTATAAGAAATTTGAAAATTGTACGTAATTTCACATTAGTGCTTATGATCGATCCCGATTCTCGGCTTCAGAGCTACTTTCTTGACTGTGTTTTGAGTTAAGCAGTTGGCGCGACTTCGGTTCTAGCCTATAAAGTCAAATCTTGTGTGATTCCTCCATGGTAACATAGCTGCCCGAGGCCGCAAAGTTAGCAAGTACAAGAAATTTGAAAATTGTACGTAATTGCACGGTAGTGCTTATGGTCGATCTCGTTCCTCGGCTTCAGAGCTACTTTCTTGACTGTCTTTTGAGTTAAACAGTTGGCGCGACTTCAGTTCTAGCCTATAAAGTCAAATCTTGTGTGGTTCCTCCATGGTAACATAGCTGCCCGAGGTCGCAAAGTTAGCAAGTACAAGAAATTTGAAAATTGTACGTAATTTCACGGTAGTGCTTATGGTCGATACCGTTTCTCGGCTTCAGAGCTACTTTCTTGACTGTATTTTGAGTTAAGCTGTTGGCGCGACTTCAGTTCTAGCCTATAAAGTCAAATCTTGTGTGATTCCTCCATGGTAACATAGCTACCCGAGGTCGCAAAGTTAGCAAGTATAAGAAATTTGAATATTGTACGTAATTTCACATTAGTGCTTATGATCGATCCCGCTTCTCGGCTTCAGAGCTACTTTCTTGACTGCATTTTGAGTTAAGCAGTTGGCGCGACTTCAGTTCTAGCCTATAAAGTCCAATCTTGTGTGATTCCTCCATGGTAACATAGCTTCCCGAGGTCGCAAAATTAGCAAGTACAAGAAATTTGAAAATTGTACGTAATTTCACGGTAGTGCTTATGGTCGATGCTGTTTCTCGGCTTCAGAGCTATTTCCTGACTGTATTTTGGGTTAAGCAGTTGGTTCGACTTCAGTTCTAGCCTATAAAGTCAAATCTTGTGTGATTCCTCCATAGTAAGATAGCTGCCCGAGGTCGAAAGTTAGCAAGTACAAGAAATTTGAAAATTGTACGTAATCTCTCGGTAGTGCTTATGGTCGATGCCGTTTCTCGGCTTCAGAGCTACTTACTTGACTGTATTTTGAGTTAAGCAGTTGGCGCGACTTTAGTTCTAGCCTATAAAGTCCAATCTTGTGTGATTCCTCCATGGTAACCTAGCTGCCCGAGGTCGCAAAATTAGCAAGTACAAGAAATTTGAAAATTGTACGTAATTTCACGGTAGTGCTTATGGTCGATCCCGTTCCTCGGTTTCAGAGCTACTTTCTTGACTGTATTTTGAGTTAAACAGTTGGCGCGACTTCTGTTCTAGCCTATAAAGTCAAATCTTGTGTGGTTCCTCCATGGTAACATAGCTGCCCGGGGCCGCAAAGTTAGCAAGTACAAGAAATTTCAAAATTGTACGTAATTTCACATTAGTGCTTATGGTCGATCCCGTTTCTCGGCTTCAGAGCTATTTCTTGACTGTATTTTGAGTTAAGCAGTTGGCGCGACTTCAGTTCTAGCCTATAAAGTCAAATCTTGTGTGATTCCTCCATGGTAACATAGCTGCCCGAGGCCGCAAAGTTAGCAAGTACAAGAAATTTGAAAATTGTACGTAATTTCACGGTAGTGCTTATGGTCGATGCCGTTTCTCGGCTTCAGAGCTACTTACTTGACTGTATTTTGAGTTAAGCAGTTGGCGCGATTTCAGTTCTAGCCTATAAAGTCAAATCTTGGGTGATTCCTCCATGGTAACATAGCTGCCCGAGGTCGCAAAGTTAGCAAGTACAAGAAATTTGAAAATTGTACGTAATTTCGCGGTAGTGCTTATGGTCGATCCCGTACCTCGGCTTCAGAGCTATTTTCTTGACTGTATTTTGAGTTAAACGGTTGGCGCGACTTCAGTTCTAGCCTATAAAGTCAAATCTTGTGTGGTTCCTCCATGGTAACATAGCTGCCCGAGGTCGCGAAGTTAGCAAGTATAAGAAATTTGAAAATTGTACGTAATTTCACATTAGTGCTTATGATCGATCCCGCTTCTCGGCTTCAGAGCTACTTTCTTGACTGTATTTTGAGTTAAGCAGTTGGCGCGACTTCAGTTCTAGCCTATAAAGTCAAATCTTGTGTGATTCCTCCATGGTAACATAGCTGCCCGAGGTCGCAAATTTAGCAAGTACAAGAAATTTGAAAATTGTACGTAATTTCACGGTAGTGCTTATGGTCGATGCCGTTTCTCGGCTTCAGAGCTACTTACTTGACTGTATTTTGAGTTAAGCAGTTGGCGCGACTTTAGTTCTAGCCTATAAAGTCCAATCTTGTGTGATTCCTCCATGGTAACATAGCTGCCCGAGGCCGCAAAGTTAGCAAGTACAAGAAATTTGAAAATTGTACGTAATTGCACGGTTGTGCTTATGGTCGATCCCGTTCCTCGGCTTCAGAGCTACTTTCTTGACTGTCTTTTGAGTTAAACAGTTGGCGCGACTTCAGTTCTAGCCTATAAAGTCAAATCTTGTGTGGTTCCTCCATGGTAACATAGCTGCCCGAGGTCGCAAAGTTAGCAAGTACAAGAAATTTGAAAATTGTACGTAATTTCACGGTAGTGCTTATGGTCGATACCGTTTCTCGGCTTCAGAGCTACTTTCTTGACTGTATTTTGAGTTAAGCTGTTGGCGCGACTTCAGTTCTAGCCTATAAAGTCCAATCTTGTGTGATTCCTCCATGGTAACATAGCTGCCCGAGGTCGCAAAGTTAGCAAGTACAAGATATTTGAAAATTGTACGTAATTTCACGGTAGTGCTTATGGTCGATGCCGTTTCTCGGCTTCAGAGCTATTTCTTGACTGTATTTTGAGTTAAGCAGTTGGCGCGACTTCAGTTCTAGCCTATAAAGTCAAATCTTGTGTGATTCCTCCATGGTAACATAGCTGCCCGAGGTCGCAAATTTAGCAAGTACAAGAAATTTGAAAATTGTACGTAATTTCACGGTAGTGCTTATGGTCGATGCCGTTTCTCGGCTTCAGGGCTACTTTCTTGACTGTATTTTGAGTTTAGCAGTTGGCGCGATTTCAGTTCTAGCCTATAAAGTCAAATCTTGTGTGATTCCTCCATGGTAACATAGCTGCCCGAGGTCGCAAAGTTAGCAAGTACAAGAAATTTGAAAATTGTACGTAATTTCACGGTAGTGCTTATGGTCGATCCCGTACCTCGGCTTCAGAGCTATTTTCTTGACTGTATTTTGAGTTAAACGGTTGGCGCGACTTCAGTTCTAGCCTATAAAGTCAAATCTTGTGTGGTTCCTGCATGGTAACATAGCTGCCCGAGGTCGCAAAGTTAGCAAGTATAAGAAATTTCAAAATTGTACGTAATTTCACATTAGTGCTTATGGTCGATCCCGTTTCTCGGCTTCAGAGCTATTTCTTGACTGTATTTTGAGTTAAGCAGTTGGCGCGACTTCAGTTCTAGCCTATAAAGTCAAATCTTGTGTGATTCCTCCATGGTAACATAGCTGCCCGAGGTCGCAAAGTTAGCAAGTATAAGAAATTTGAAAATTGTACGTAATTTCACATTAGTGCTTATGATCGATCCCGATTCTCGGCTTCAGAGCTACTTTCTTGACTGTGTTTTGAGTTAAGCAGTTGGCGCGACTTCGGTTCTAGCCTATAAAGTCAAATCTTGTGTGATTCCTCCATGGTAACATAGCTGCCCGAGGCCGCAAAGTTAGCAAGTACAAGAAATTTGAAAATTGTACGTAATTGCACGGTAGTGCTTATGGTCGATCCCGTTCCTCGGCTTCAGAGCTACTTTCTTGACTGTCTTTTGAGTTAAACAGTTGGCGCGACTTCAGTTCTAGCCTATAAAGTCAAATCTTGTGTGGTTCCTCCATGGTAACATAGCTGCCCGAGGTCGCAAAGTTAGCAAGTACAAGAAATTTGAAAATTGTACGTAATTTCACGGTAGTGCTTATGGTCGATACCGTTTCTCGGCTTCAGAGCTACTTTCTTGACTGTATTTTGAGTTAAGCTCTTGGCGCGACTTCAGTTCTAGCCTATAAAGTCAAATCTTGTGTGATTCCTCCATGGTAACATAGCTACCCGAGGTCGCAAAGTTAGCAAGTATAAGAAATTTGAATATTGTACGTAATTTCACATTAGTACTTATGATCGATCCCGCTTCTCGGCTTCAGAGCTACTTTCTTGACTGCATTTTGAGTTAAGCAGTTGGCGCGACTTCAGTTCTAGCCTATAAAGTCCAATCTTGTGTGATTCCTCCATGGTAACATAGCTTCCCGAGGTCGCAAAATTAGCAAGTACAAGAAATTTGAAAATTGTACGTAATTTCACGGTAGTGCTTATGGTCGATCCCGCTTCTCGGCTTCAGAGCTACTTTCTTCACTGTATTTTGATTTAAGCAGTTGGCGCGACTTCAGTTCTAGCCTATAAAGTCAAATCTTGTGTGGTTCCTCCATGGTAACATAGCTGCCCGAGGTCGCAAAGTTAGCAAGTACAAGAAATTTGAAAATGGTACGTAATTTCACGGTAGTGCTTATGGTCGATGCCGTTTCTCGGCTTCAGAGCTACTTCTTGACTGTATTTTGAGTTAAGCAGTTGGCGCGACTTCAGTTCTAGCCTATAAAGTTCAATCTTGTGTGATTCCTCCATGGTAAGATAGCTGCCCGAGGTCGCAAAGTTAGCAAGTACAAGAAATTTGAAAATTGTACGTAATTTCACGGTAGTGCTTATGGTCGATGCCGTTTCTCGGCTTCAGAGCTACTTACTTGACTGTATTTTGAGTTAAGCAGTTGGCGCGACTTCAGTTCCAGCCTATAAAGTCAAATCTTGTGTGATTCCTCCATGGTAACATAGCTGCCCGAGGTCGCAAATTTAGCAAGTACAAGAAATTTGAAAATTGTACGTAATTTCACGGTAGTGCTTATGGTCGATGCCGTTTCTCGGCTTCAGGGCTACTTTCTTGACTGTATTTTGAGTTAAGCAGTTGGCGCGATTTCAGTTCTAGCCTATAAAGTCAAATCTTGTGTGATTCCTCCATGGTAACATAGCTGCCCGAGGTCGCAAAGTTAGCAAGTATAAGAAATTTCAAAATTGTACGTAATTTCACATTAGTGCTTATGGTCGATCCCGTTTCTCGGCTTCAGAGCTATTTCTTGACTGTATTTTGAGTTAAGCAGTTGGCGCGACTTCAGTTCTAGCCTATAAAGTCAAATCTTGTGTGATTCCTCCATGGTAACATAGCTGCCCGAGGTCGCAAAGTTAGCAAGTATAAGAAATTTGAAAATTGTACGTAATTTCACATTAGTGCTTATGATCGATCCCGATTCTCGGCTTCAGAGCTACTTTCTTGACTGTGTTTTGAGTTAAGCAGTTGGCGCGACTTCGGTTCTAGCCTATAAAGTAAAATCTTGTGTGATTCCTCCATGGTAACATAGCTGCCCGAGGCCGCAAAGTTAGCAAGTACAAGAAATTTGAAAATTGTACGTAATTGCACGGTAGTGCTTATGGTCGATCCCGTTCCTCGGCTTCAGAGCTACTTTCTTGACTGTCTTTTGAGTTAAACAGTTGGCGCGACTTCAGTTCTAGCCTATAAAGTCAAATCTTGTGTGGTTCCTCCATGGTAACATAGCTGCCCGAGGTCGCAAAGTTAGCAAGTACAAGAAATTTGAAAATTGTACGTAATTTCACGGTAGTGCTTATGGTCGATACCGTTTCTCGGCTTCAGAGCTACTTTCTTGACTGTATTTTGAGTTAAGCTCTTGGCGCGACTTCAGTTCTAGCCTATAAAGTCAAATCTTGTGTGATTCCTCCATGGTAACATAGCTACCCGAGGTCGCAAAGTTAGCAAGTATAAGAAATTTGAATATTGTACGTAATTTCACATTAGTGCTTATGATCGATCCCGCTTCTCGGCTTCAGAGCTACTTTCTTGACTGCATTTTGAGTTAAGCAGTTGGCGCGACTTCAGTTCTAGCCTATAAAGTCCAATCTTGTGTGATTCCTCCATGGTAACATAGCTTCCCGAGGTCGCAAAATTAGCAAGTACAAGAAATTTGAAAATTGTACGTAATTTCACGGTAGTGCTTATGGTCGATCCCGCTTCTCGGCTTCAGAGCTACTTTCTTCACTGTATTTTGATTTAAGCAGTTGGCGCGACTTCAGTTCTAGCCTATAAAGTCAAATCTTGTGTGGTTCCTCCATGGTAACATAGCTGCCCGAGGTCGCAAATTTAGCAAGTACCAGAAATTTGAAAATTGTACGTAATTGCACGGTAGTGCTTATGGTCGATGCCGTTTCTCGGCTTCAGAGCTACTTTCTTGACTGTATTTTGAGTTAAACAGTTGGCGCGACTTCAGTTCTAGCCTATAAAGTTCAATCTTGTGTGATTCCTCCATGGTAAGATAGCTGCCCGAGGTCGCAAAGTTAGCAAGTACAAGAAATTTGAAAATGGTACGTAATTTCACGGTAGTGCTTATGGTCGATGCCGTTTCTCGGCTTCAGAGCTACTTCTTGACTGTATTTTGAGTTAAGCAGTTGGCGCGACTTCAGTTCTAGCCTATAAAGTTCAATCTTGTGTGATTCCTCCATGGTAAGATAGCTGCCCGAGGTCGCAAAGTTAGCAAGTACAAGAAATTTGAAAATTGTACATAATTTCACGGTAGTGCTTATGGTCGATGCCGTTTCTCGGCTTCAGAGCTACTTACTTGACTGTATTTTGAGTTAAGCAGTTGGCGCGACTTCAGTTCCAGCCTATAAAGTCAAATCTTGTGTGATTCCTCCATGGTAACATAGCTGCCCGAGGTCGCAAATTTAGCAAGTACCAGAAATTTGAAAATTGTACGTAATTGCACGGTAGTGCTTATGGTCGATGCCGTTTCTCGGCTTCAGAGCTACTTTCTTGACTGTATTTTGAGTTAAACAGTTGGCGCGACTTCAGTTCTAGCCTATAAAGTCAAATCTTGTGTGGTTCCTCCATGGTAACATAGCTGCCCGAGGTCGCAAAGTTAGCAAGTACAAGAAATTTGAAAATTGTACGTAATTTCACGGTAGTGCTTATGGTCGATACCGTTTCTCGGCTTCAGAGCTACTTTCTTGACTGTATTTTGAGTTAAGCTCTTGGCGCGACTTCAGTTCTAGCCTATAAAGTTCAATCTTGTGTGATTCCTCCATGGTAAGATAGCTGCCCGAGGTCGCAAAGTTAGCAAGTACAAGAAATTTGAAAATTGTACGTAATTTCACGGTAGTGCTTATGGTCGATGCCGTTTCTCGGCTTCAGAGCTACTTACTTGACTGTATTTTGAGTTAAGCAGTTGGCGCGACTTCAGTTCCAGCCTATAAAGTCAAATCTTGTGTGATTCCTCCATGGTAACATAGCTGCCCGAGGTCGCAAATTTAGCAAGTACAAGAAATTTGAAAATTGTACGTAATTTCACGGTAGTGCTTATGGTCGATGCCGTTTCTCGGCTTCAGGGCTACTTTCTTGACTGTATTTTGAGTTAAGCAGTTGGCGCGATTTCAGTTCTAGCCTATAAAGTCAAATCTTGTGTGATTCCTCCATGGTAACATAGCTGCCCGAGGTCGCAAAGTTAGCAAGTATAAGAAATTTCAAAATTGTACGTAATTTCACATTAGTGCTTATGGTCGATCCCGTTTCTCGGCTTCAGAGCTATTTCTTGACTGTATTTTGAGTTAAGCAGTTGGCGCGACTTCAGTTCTAGCCTATAAAGTCAAATCTTGTGTGATTCCTCCATGGTAACATAGCTGCCCGAGGCCGCAAAGTTAGCAAGTACAAGAAATTTGAAAATTGTACGTAATTGCACGGTAGTGCTTATGGTCGATCCCGTTCCTCGGCTTCAGAGCTACTTTCTTGACTGTCTTTTGAGTTAAACAGTTGGCGCGACTTCAGTTCTAGCCTATAAAGTCCAATCTTGTGTGATTCCTCCATGGTAACATAGCTTCCCGAGGTCGCAAAATTAGCAAGTACAAGAAATTTGAAAATTGTACGTAATTTCACGGTAGTGCTTATGGTCGATCCCGCTTCTCGGCTTCAGAGCTACTTTCTTCACTGTATTTTGATTTAAGCAGTTGGCGCGACTTCAGTTCTAGCCTATAAAGTCAAATCTTGTGTGGTTCCTCCATGGTAACATAGCTGCCCGAGGTCGCAAAGTTAGCAAGTACAAGAAATTTGAAAATGGTACGTAATTTCACGGTAGTGCTTATGGTCGATGCCGTTTCTCGGCTTCAGAGCTACTTCTTGACTGTATTTTGAGTTAAGCAGTTGGCGCGACTTCAGTTCTAGCCTATAAAGTTCAATCTTGTGTGATTCCTCCATGGTAAGATAGCTGCCCGAGGTCGCAAAGTTAGCAAGTACAAGAAATTTGAAAATTGTACGTAATTTCACGGTAGTGCTTATGGTCGATGCCGTTTCTCGGCTTCAGAGCTATTTCTTGACTGTATTTTGAGTTAAGCAGTTGGCGCGACTTCAGTTCTAGCCTATAAAGTCAAATCTTGTGTGATTCCTCCATGGTAACATAGCTGCCCGAGGTCGCAAATTTAGCAAGTACAAGAAATTTGAAAATTGTACGTAATTTCACGGTAGTGCTTATGGTCGATGCCGTTTCTCGGCTTCAGGGCTACTTTCTTGACTGTATTTTGAGTTAAGCAGTTGGCGCGATTTCAGTTCTAGCCTATAAAGTCAAATCTTGTGTGATTCCTCCATGGTAACATAGCTGCCCGAGGTCGCAAAGTTAGCAAGTACAAGAAATTTGAAAATTGTACGTAATTTCACGGTAGTGCTTATGGTCGATCCCGTACCTCGGCTTCAGAGCTATTTTCTTGACTGTATTTTGAGTTAAACGGTTGGCGCGACTTCAGTTCTAGCCTATAAAGTCAAATCTTGTGTGGTTCCTGCATGGTAACATAGCTGCCCGAGGTCGCAAAGTTAGCAAGTATAAGAAATTTCAAAATTGTACGTAATTTCACATTAGTGCTTATGGTCGATCCCGTTTCTCGGCTTCAGAGCTATTTCTTGACTGTATTTTGAGTTAAGCAGTTGGCGCGACTTCAGTTCTAGCCTATAAAGTCAAATCTTGTGTGATTCCTCCATGGTAACATAGCTGCCCGAGGTCGCAAAGTTAGCAAGTATAAGAAATTTGAAAATTGTACGTAATTTCACATTAGTGCTTATGATCGATCCCGATTCTCGGCTTCAGAGCTACTTTCTTGACTGTGTTTTGAGTTAAGCAGTTGGCGCGACTTCGGTTCTAGCCTATAAAGTCAAATCTTGTGTGATTCCTCCATGGTAACATAGCTGCCCGAGGCCGCAAAGTTAGCAAGTACAAGAAATTTGAAAATTGTACGTAATTGCACGGTAGTGCTTATGGTCGATCCCGTTCCTCGGCTTCAGAGCTACTTTCTTGACTGTCTTTTGAGTTAAACAGTTGGCGCGACTTCAGTTCTAGCCTATAAAGTCAAATCTTGTGTGGTTCCTCCATGGTAACATAGCTGCCCGAGGTCGCAAAGTTAGCAAGTACAAGAAATTTGAAAATTGTACGTAATTTCACGGTAGTGCTTATGGTCGATACCGTTTCTCGGCTTCAGAGCTACTTTCTTGACTGTATTTTGAGTTAAGCTCTTGGCGCGACTTCAGTTCTAGCCTATAAAGTCAAATCTTGTGTGATTCCTCCATGGTAACATAGCTACCCGAGGTCGCAAAGTTAGCAAGTATAAGAAATTTGAATATTGTACGTAATTTCACATTAGTGCTTATGATCGATCCCGCTTCTCGGCTTCAGAGCTACTTTCTTGACTGCATTTTGAGTTAAGCAGTTGGCGCGACTTCAGTTCTAGCCTATAAAGTCCAATCTTGTGTGATTCCTCCATGGTAACATAGCTTCCCGAGGTCGCAAAATTAGCAAGTACAAGAAATTTGAAAATTGTACGTAATTTCACGGTAGTGCTTATGGTCGATCCCGCTTCTCGGCTTCAGAGCTACTTTCTTCACTGTATTTTGATTTAAGCAGTTGGCGCGACTTCAGTTCTAGCCTATAAAGTCAAATCTTGTGTGGTTCCTCCATGGTAACATAGCTGCCCGAGGTCGCAAAGTTAGCAAGTACAAGAAATTTGAAAATGGTACGTAATTTCACGGTAGTGCTTATGGTCGATGCCGTTTCTCGGCTTCAGAGCTATTTCTTGACTGTATTTTGAGTTAAGCAGTTGGCGCGACTTCAGTTCTAGCCTATAAAGTCAAATCTTGTGTGATTCCTCCATGGTAACATAGCTGCCCGAGGTCGCAAAGTTAGCAAGTATAAGAAATTTGAAAATTGTACGTAATTTCACATTAGTGCTTATGATCGATCCCGATTCTCGGCTTCAGAGCTACTTTCTTGACTGTGTTTTGAGTTAAGCAGTTGGCGCGACTTCGGTTCTAGCCTATAAAGTCAAATCTTGTGTGATTCCTCCATGGTAACATAGCTGCCCGAGGCCGCAAAGTTAGCAAGTACAAGAAATTTGAAAATTGTACGTAATTGCACGGTAGTGCTTATGGTCGATCCCGTTCCTCGGCTTCAGAGCTACTTTCTTGACTGTCTTTTGAGTTAAACAGTTGGCGCGACTTCAGTTCTAGCCTATAAAGTCAAATCTTGTGTGGTTCCTCCATGGTAACATAGCTGCCCGAGGTCGCAAAGTTAGCAAGTACAAGAAATTTGAAAATTGTACGTAATTTCACGGTAGTGCTTATGGTCGATACCGTTTCTCGGCTTCAGAGCTATTTCTTGACTGTATTTTGAGTTAAGCAGTTGGCGCGACTTCAGTTCTAGCCTATAAAGTCAAATCTTGTGTGATTCCTCCATGGCAACATAGCTGCCCGAGGTCGCAAAGTTAGCAAGTATAAGAAATTTGAAAATTGTACGTAATTTCACATTAGTGCTTATGATCGATCCCGATTCTCGGCTTCAGAGCTACTTTCTTGACTGTGTTTTGAGTTAAGCAGTTGGCGCGACTTCGGTTCTAGCCTATAAAGTCAAATCTTGTGTGATTCCTCCATGGTAACATAGCTGCCCGAGGCCGCAAAGTTAGCAAGTACAAGAAATTTGAAAATTGTACGTAATTGCACGGTAGTGCTTATGGTCGATCCCGTTCCTCGGCTTCAGAGCTACTTTCTTGACTGTCTTTTGAGTTAAACAGTTGGCGCGACTTCAGTTCTAGCCTATAAAGTCAAATCTTGTGTGGTTCCTCCATGGTAACATAGCTGCCCGAGGTCGCAAAGTTAGCAAGTACAAGAAATTTGAAAATTGTACGTAATTTCACGGTAGTGCTTATGGTCGATACCGTTTCTCGGCTTCAGAGCTACTTTCTTGACTGTATTTTGAGTTAAGCTCTTGGCGCGACTTCAGTTCTAGCCTATAAAGTCAAATCTTGTGTGATTCCTCCATGGTAACATAGCTACCCGAGGTCGCAAAGTTAGCAAGTATAAGAAATTTGAATATTGTACGTAATTTCACATTAGTGCTTATGATCGATCCCGCTTCTCGGCTTCAGAGCTACTTTCTTGACTGCATTTTGAGTTAAGCAGTTGGCGCGACTTCAGTTCTAGCCTATAAAGTCCAATCTTGTGTGATTCCTCCATGGTAACATAGCTTCCCGAGGTCGCAAAATTAGCAAGTACAAGAAATTTGAAAATTGTACGTAATTTCACGGTAGTGCTTATGGTCGATCCCGCTTCTCGGCTTCAGAGCTACTTTCTTCACTGTATTTTGATTTAAGCAGTTGGCGCGACTTCAGTTCTAGCCTATAAAGTCAAATCTTGTGTGGTTCCTCCATGGTAACATAGCTGCCCGAGGTCGCAAAGTTAGCAAGTACAAGAAATTTGAAAATGGTACGTAATTTCACGGTAGTGCTTATGGTCGATGCCGTTTCTCGGCTTCAGAGCTACTTCTTGACTGTATTTTGAGTTAAGCAGTTGGCGCGACTTCAGTTCTAGCCTATAAAGTTCAATCTTGTGTGATTCCTCCATGGTAAGATAGCTGCCCGAGGTCGCAAAGTTAGCAAGTACAAGAAATTTGAAAATTGTACGTAATTTCACGGTAGTGCTTATGGTCGATGCCGTTTCTCGGCTTCAGAGCTACTTACTTGACTGTATTTTGAGTTAAGCAGTTGGCGCGACTTCAGTTCCAGCCTATAAAGTCAATTCTTGTGTGATTCCTCCATGGTAACATAGCTGCCCGAGGTCGCAAATTTAGCAAGTACCAGAAATTTGAAAATTGTACGTAATTGCACGGTAGTGCTTATGGTCGATGCCGTTTCTCGGCTTCAGAGCTACTTTCTTGACTGTATTTTGAGTTAAACAGTTGGCGCGACTTCAGTTCTAGCCTATAAAGTCAAATCTTGTGTGGTTCCTCCATGGTAACATAGCTGCCCGAGGTCGCAAAATTAGCAAGTATAAGAAATTTGAAAATTGTACGTAATTTCACATTAGTGCTTATGATCGATCCCGCTTCTCGGCTTCAGAGCTACTTTCTTGACTGTATTTTGAGTTAAGCAGTTGGCGCGACTTCAGTTCTAGCCTATAAAGTCAAATCTTGTGTGATTCCTCCAAGGTAACATAGCTGCCCGAGGTCGCAAATTTAGCAAGTACAAGAAATTTGAAAATTGTACGTAATTTCACGGTAGTGCTTATGGTCGATGCCGTTTCTCGGCTTCAGAGCTACTTTCTTGACTGTATTTTGAGTTAAACAGTTGGCGCGACTTCAGTTCTAGCCTATAAAGTCAAATCTTGTGTGATTCCTCCATGGTAACATAGCTTCCCGAGGTCGCAAAATTAGCAAGTACAAGAAATTTGAAAATTGTACGTAATTTCACGGTAGTGCTTATGGTCGATGCCGTTTCTCGGCTTCAGAGCTACTTTCTTGACTGTATTTTGAGTTAAGCAGTTGTCGCGACTTCAGTTCTAGCCTATAAAGTCAAATCTTGTGTGGTCCCTACATGGTAACATAGCTGCCCGAGGTCGCAAAGTTAGCAAGTATAAGAAATTTGAAAATTGTACGTAATTTCACATTAGTGCTTATGATCGATCCCGCTTCTCGGCTTCAGAGCTACTTCCTTGACTGTATTTTGAGTTAAGCTGTTGGCGCGACTTCAGTTCTAGCCTATAAAGTCAAATCTTGTGTGATTCCTGCATGGTAACATAGCAGCCCCAGGTCGCAAAGTTAGCAAGTATAAGAAATTTGAAAATTGTACGTAATTTCACATTAGTGCTTATGATCGATCCCGCTTTTCGGCTTCAGAGCTACTTTCTTGACTGTATTTTGAGCTAAGCAGTTGGCGCGACTTCAGTTCTAGCCTATAAAGTCCAATCTTGTGTGATTCCTCCATGGTAACATAGCTTCCCGAGGTCGCAAAATTAGCAAGTACAAGAAATTTGAAAATTGTACGTAATTTCACGGTAGTGCTTATGGTCGATCCCGCTTCTCGGCTTCAGAGCTACTTTCTTGACTGTATTTTGATTTAAGGAGTTGGCGCGACTTCAGTTCTAGCCTATAAAGTCAAATCTTGTGTGGTTCCTCCATGGTAACATAGCTGCCCGAGGTCGCAAAGTTAGCAAGTACAAGAAATTTGAAAATTGTACGTAATTTCACGGTAGTGCTTATGGTCGATCCCGTTTCTCGGCTTCAGAGCTACTTTCTTGACTGTATTTTGAGTTAACCAGTTGGCGCGACTTCAGTTCTAGCCTATAAAGTCCAATCTTGTGTGATTCCTCCATGGTAACATAGCTGCCCGAGGTCGCAAAGTTAGCAAGTACAAGATATTTGAAAATTGTACGTAATTTCACGGTAGTGCTTATGGTCGATGCCGTTTCTCGGCTTCAGAGCTATTTCTTGACTGTATTTTGAGTTAAGCAGTTGGCGCGACTTCAGTTCTAGCCTATAAAGTCAAATCTTGTGTGATTCCTCCATGGTAAGTTAGCTGCCCGAGGTCGCAAAGTTAGCAAGTACAAGAAATTTGAAAATTGTACGTAATTTCACGGTAGTGCTTATGGTCGATGCCGTTTCTCGGCTTCAGAGCTACTTACTTGACTGTGTTTTGAGTTAAGCAGTTGGCGCGACTTCAGTTCTAGCCTATAAAGTCAAATCTTGTGTCATTCCTCCATGGTAACATAGCTGCCCGAGGTCGCAAATTTAGCAAGTACAAGAAATTTGAAAATTGTACGTAATTGCACGGTAGTGCTTATGGTCGATGCCGTTTCTCGGCTTCAGAGCTACTTTCTTGACTGTATTTTGAGTTAAACAGTTGGCGCGACTTCAGTTCTAGCCTATAAAGTCAAATCTTGTGTGGTTCCTCCATGGTAACATAGCTGCCCGAGGTCGCAAAGTTAGCAAGTACAAGAAATTTGAAAATTGTACGTAATTTCACGGTAGTGCTTATGGTCGATACCATTTCTCGGCTTCAGAGCTACTTTCTTGACTGTATTTTGAGTTAAGCATTTGGCGCGACTTCAGTTCTAGCCTATAAAGTCGAATCTTGTGTGATTCCTCCATGGTAACATAGCTGCCCGAGGTCGCAAAGTTAGGAAGTACAAGAAATTTGAAAATTGTACGTAATTTCACGGTAGTGCTTATGGTCGATGCCGTTTCTCGGCTTCAGAGCTACTTTCTTGACTGCATTTTGAGTTAAGCAGTTGGCGCGACTTCAGTTCTAGCCTATAAAGTCCAATCTTGTGTGATTCCTCCATGGTAACATAGCTTCCCGAGGTCGCAAAATTAGCAAGTACAAGAAATTTGAAAATTGTACGTAATTTCACGGTAGTGCTTATGGTCGATCCCGCTTCTCGGCTTCAGAGCTACTTTCTTCACTGTATTTTGATTTAAGCAGTTGGCGCGACTTCAGTTCTAGCCTATAAAGTCAAATCTTGTGTGGTTCCTCCATGGTAACATAGCTGCCCGAGGTCGCAAAGTTAGCAAGTACAAGAAATTTGAAAATGGTACGTAATTTCACGGTAGTGCTTATGGTCGATGCCGTTTCTCGGCTTCAGAGCTACTTCTTGACTGTATTTTGAGTTAAGCAGTTGGCGCGACTTCAGTTCTAGCCTATAAAGTTCAATCTTGTGTGATTCCTCCATGGTAAGATAGCTGCCCGAGGTCGCAAAGTTAGCAAGTACAAGAAATTTGAAAATTGTACGTAATTTCACGGTAGTGCTTATGGTCGATGCCGTTTCTCGGCTTCAGAGCTACTTACTTGACTGTATTTTGAGTTAAGCAGTTGGCGCGACTTCAGTTCTAGCCTATAAAGTCAAATCTTGTGTGATTCCTCCATGGTAACATAGCTGCCCGAGGTCGCAAATTTAGCAAGTACCAGAAATTTGAAAATTGTACGTAATTTCACATTAGTGCTTATGATCGATCCCGCTTCTCGGCTTCAGAGCTACTTTCTTGACTGTATTTTGAGTTAAGCAGTTGGCGCGACTTCAGTTCTAGCCTATAAAGTCAAATCTTGTGTGATTCCTCCAAGGTAACATAGCTGCCCGAGGTCGCAAATTTAGCAAGTACAAGAAATTTGAAAATTGTACGTAATTTCACGGTAGTGCTTATGGTCGATGCCGTTTCTCGGCTTCAGAGCTACTTTCTTGACTGTATTTTGAGTTAAACAGTTGGCGCGACTTCAGTTCTAGCCTATAAAGTCCAATCTTGTGTGATTCCTCCATGGTAACATAGCTTCCCGAGGTCGCAAAATTAGCAAGTACAAGAAATTTGAAAATTGTACGTAATTTCACGGTAGTGCTTATGGTCGATGCCGTTTCTCGGCTTCAGAGCTACTTTCTTGACTGTATTTTGAGTTAAGCAGTTGTCGCGACTTCAGTTCTAGCCTATAAAGTCAAATCTTGTGTGGTCCCTACATGGTAACATAGCTGCCCGAGGTCGCAAAGTTAGCAAGTATAAGAAATTTGAAAATTGTACGTAATTTCACATTAGTGCTTATGATCGATCCCGCTTCTCGGCTTCAGAGCTACTTCCTTGACTGTATTTTGAGTTAAGCTGTTGGCGCGACTTCAGTTCTAGCCTATAAAGTCAAATCTTGTGTGATTCCTGCATGGTAACATAGCAGCCCCAGGTCGCAAAGTTAGCAAGTATAAGAAATTTGAAAATTGTACGTAATTTCACATTAGTGCTTATGATCGATCCCGCTTTTCGGCTTCAGAGCTACTTTCTTGACTGTATTTTGAGCTAAGCAGTTGGCGCGACTTCAGTTCTAGCCTATAAAGTCCAATCTTGTGTGATTCCTCCATGGTAACATAGCTTCCCGAGGTCGCAAAATTAGCAAGTACAAGAAATTTGAAAATTGTACGTAATTTCACGGTAGTGCTTATGGTCGATCCCGCTTCTCGGCTTCAGAGCTACTTTCTTGACTGTATTTTGATTTAAGGAGTTGGCGCGACTTCAGTTCTAGCCTATAAAGTCAAATCTTGTGTGGTTCCTCCATGGTAACATAGCTGCCCGAGGCCGCAAAGTTAGCAAGTACAAGAAATTTGAAAATTGTACGTAATTTCACGGTAGTGCTTATGGTCGATCCCGTTTCTCGGCTTCAGAGCTACTTTCTTGACTGTATTTTGAGTTAAGCAGTTGGCGCGACTTCAGTTCTAGCCTATAAAGTCCAATCTTGTGTGATTCCTCCATGGTAACATAGCTGCCCGAGGTCGCAAAGTTAGCAAGTACAAGATATTTGAAAATTGTACGTAATTTCACGGTAGTGCTTATGGTCGATGCCGTTTCTCGGCTTCAGAGCTATTTCTTGACTGTATTTTGAGTTAAGCAGTTGGCGCGACTTCAGTTCTAGCCTATAAAGTCAAATCTTGTGTGATTCCTCCATGGTAAGTTAGCTGCCCGAGGTCGCAAAGTTAGCAAGTACAAGAAATTTGAAAATTGTACGTAATTTCACGGTAGTGCTTATGGTCGATGCCGTTTCTCGGCTTCAGAGCTACTTACTTGACTGTGTTTTGAGTTAAGCAGTTGGCGCGACTTCAGTTCTAGCCTATAAAGTCAAATCTTGTGTGATTCCTCCATGGTAACATAGCTGCCCGAGGTCGCAAATTTAGCAAGTACAAGAAATTTGAAAATTGTACGTAATTGCACGGTAGTGCTTATGGTCGATGCCGTTTCTCGGCTTCAGAGCTACTTTCTTGACTGTATTTTGAGTTAAACAGTTGGCGCGACTTCAGTTCTAGCCTATAAAGTCAAATCTTGTGTGGTTCCTCCATGGTAACATAGCTGCCCGAGGTCGCAAAGTTAGCAAGTACAAGAAATTTGAAAATTGTACGTAATTTCACGGTAGTGCTTATGGTCGATACCATTTCTCGGCTTCAGAGCTACTTTCTTGACTGTATTTTGAGTTAAGCATTTGGCGCGACTTCAGTTCTAGCCTATAAAGTCGAATCTTGTGTGATTCCTCCATGGTAACATAGCTGCCCGAGGTCGCAAAGTTAGCAAGTACAAGAAATTTGAAAATTGTACGTAATTTCACGGTAGTGCTTATGGTCGATGCCGTTTCTCGGCTTCAGAGCTACTTTCTTGACTGTATTTTGAGTTAAACAGTTGTCGCGACTTCAGTTCTAGCCTATAAAGTCAAATCTTGTGTGATTCCTCCATGGTAACATAGCTGCCCGAGGTCGCAAAGTTAGCAAGTACAAGAAATTTGAAAATTGTACGTAATTTCACGGTAGTGCTTATGGTCGATGCCTTTTTTCGGCTTCAGAGCTACTTTCTTGACTGTATTTTGAGTTAAGCAGTTGGCGCGACTTCAGTTCTAGCCTATAAAGTCAAATCTTGTGTGGTTCCTCCATGGTAACATAGCTGCCCGAATCCGCAAAGTTAGCAAGTACAAGAAATTTGAAAATTGTACGTAATTTCGCATTAGTGCTTATGGTCGATCCCGCTTCTCGGCTTCAGAGCTACTTTCTTTGAGTTAAACAGTTGGCGCGACTTCAGTTCTAGCCTATAAAGTCAAATCTTGTGTGATTCCTTCATGGTAACATAGCTGCCCGAGGTCGCAAAGTTAGCAAGTATAAGAAATTTGAAAATTGTACATAATTTCACATTAGTGCTTATGATCGATCCCGATTCTCGGCTTCAGAGCTACTTTCTTGACTGTATTTTGAGTTAAACAGTTGGCGCGACTTCAGTTCTAGCCTATAAAGTCAAATCTTGTGTGATTCCTCCATGGTAACATAGCTGCCCGAGGCCGCAAAGTTAGCAAGTACAAGAAATTTGAAAATTGTACGTAATTGCACGGTAGTGCTTATGGTCGGTCCCGTTTCTCGGCTTCAGAGCTACTTTCTTGACTGTATTTTGATTTAAGCAGTTGGCGCGACTTCAGTTCTAGCCTATAAAGTCAAATCTTGTGTGATTCCTCCATGGTAACATAGCTGCCCGAGGTCGCAAAGTTAGCAAGTATAAGAAATTTGAAAATTGTACGTAATTTCACATTAGTGCTTATGATCGATCCCGCTTCTCGGCTTCAGAGCTACTTTCTTGACTGTATTTTGAGTTAAGCTGTTGGCGCGACTTCAGTTCTAGCCTATAAAGTCAAATCTTGTGTGATTCCTCCATGGTAACATAGCTGCCCGAGGTCGCAAAGTTAGCAAGTATAAGAAATTTGAAAATTGTACGTAATTTCACATTAGTGCTTATGATCGGTCCCGCTTCTTGGCTTCAGAGCTACTTTCTTGACTGTATTTTGAGTTAAACAGTTGGCGCGACTTCAGTTCTAGCCTATAAAGTCAAATCTTGTGTGATTCCTCCATGGTAACATAGCTGCCCGAGGCCGCAAAGTGAGCAAGTACAAGAAATTTGAAAATTGTACGTAATTTCACATTAGTGCTTATGGTCGATCCCGTTTCTCGGCTTCAGAGCTACTTTCTTGACTGTATTTTGAGTTAAGAAGTTTCCGCGACTTCAGTTCTAGCCTATAAAGTCCAATCTTGTGTGATTCCTCCATGGTAACATAGCTGCCCGAGGTGGCAAAATTAGCAAGTACAAGATATTTGAAAATTGTACGTAATTTCACGGTAGTGCTTATGGTCGATGCCGTTTCTCGGCTTCAGAGCTATTTCTTGACTGTATTTTGAGTTAAGCAGTTGGCGCGACTTCAGTTCTAGCCTATAAAGTCAAATCTTGTGTGATTCCTCCATGGTAAGATAGCTGCCCGAGGTCGCAAAGTTAGCAAGTACAAGAAATTTGAAAATTGTACGTAATTTCACGGTAGTGCTTATGGTCGATCCCGCTTCTCGGCTTCAGAGCTACTTTCTTCACTGTATTTTGATTTAAGCAGTTGGCGCGACTTCAGTTCTAGCCTATAAAGTCAAATCTTGTGTGGTTCCTCCATGGTAACATAGCTGCCCGAGGTCGCAAAGTTAGCAAGTACAAGAAATTTGAAAATGGTACGTAATTTCACGGTAGTGCTTATGGTCGATGCCGTTTCTCGGCTTCAGAGCTACTTCTTGACTGTATTTTGAGTTAAGCAGTTGGCGCGACTTCAGTTCTAGCCTATAAAGTTCAATCTTGTGTGATTCCTCCATGGTAAGATAGCTGCCCGAGGTCGCAAATTTAGCAAGTACCAGAAATTTGAAAATTGTACGTAATTGCACGGTAGTGCTTATGGTCGATGCCGTTTCTCGGCTTCAGAGCTATTTCTTGACTGTATTTTGAGTTAAGCAGTTGGCGCGACTTCAGTTCTAGCCTATAAAGTCAAATCTTGTGTGATTCCTCCATGGTAACATAGCTGCCCGAGGTCGCAAATTTAGCAAGTACCAGAAATTTGAAAATTGTACGTAATTGCACGGTAGTGCTTATGGTCGATGCCGTTTCTCGGCTTCAGAGCTACTTTCTTGACTGTATTTTGAGTTAAACAGTTGGCGCGACTTCAGTTCTAGCCTATAAAGTCAAATCTTGTGTGGTTCCTCCATGGTAACATAGCTGCCCGAGGTCGCAAAGTTAGCAAGTATAAGAAATTTGAAAATTGTACGTAATTTCACATTAGTGCTTATGATCGATCCCGCTTCTCGGCTTCAGAGCTACTTTCTTGACTGTATTTTGAGTTAAGCAGTTGGCGCGACTTCAGTTCTAGCCTATAAAGTCAAATCTTGTGTGATTCCTCCATAGTAACATAGCTGCCCGAGGTCGCAAATTTAGCAAGTACAAGAAATTTGAAAATTGTACGTAATTTCACGGTAGTGCTTATGGTCGATGCCGTTTCTCGGCTTCAGAGCTACTTTCTTGACTGTATTTTGAGTTAAACAGTTGGCGCGACTTCAGTTCTAGCCTATAAAGTCCAATCTTGTGTGATTCCTCCATGGTAACATAGCTTCCCGAGGTCGCAAAATTAGCAATTACAAGAAATTTGAAAATTGTACGTAATTTCACGGTAGTGCTTATGGTCGATGCCGTTTCTCGGCTTCAGAGCTACTTTCTTGACTGTATTTTGAGTTAAGCAGTTGTCGCGACTTCAGTTCTAGCCTATAAAGTCAAATCTTGTGTGGTCCCTTCATGGTAACATAGCTGCCCGAGGTCGCAAAGTTAGCAAGTATAAGAAATTTGAAAATTGTACGTAATTTCACATTAGTGCTTATGATCGATCCCGCTTCTCGGCTTCAGAGCTACTTCCTTGACTGTATTTTGAGTTAAGCTGTTGGCGCGACTTCAGTTCTAGCCTATAAAGTCAAATCTTGTGTGATTCCTGCATGGTAACATAGCAGCCCCAGGTCGCAAAGTTAGCAAGTATAAGAAATTTGAAAATTGTACGTAATTTCACATTAGTGCTTATGATCGATCCCGCTTCTCGGCTTCAGAGCTACTTCCTTGACTGTATTTTGAGTTAAGCTGTTGGCGCGACTTCAGTTCTAGCCTATAAAGTCAAATCTTGTGTGATTCCTGCATGGTAACATAGCAGCCCCAGGTCGCAAAGTTAGCAAGTATAAGAAATTTGAAAATTGTACGTAATTTCACATTAGTGCTTATGATCGATCCCGCTTCTCGGCTTCAGAGCTACTTTCTTGACTGTATTTTGAGTTAAGCAGTTGGCGCGACTTCAGTTCTAGCCTATAAAGTCAAATCTTGTGTGATTCCTCCAAGGTAACATAGCTGCCCGAGGTCGCAAATTTAGCAAGTACAAGAAATTTGAAAATTGTACGTAATTTCACGGTAGTGCTTATGGTCGATGCC
Organism: Merodon equestris; assembly: GCA_958301585.1. Taxonomy (NCBI): domain Eukaryota; kingdom Metazoa; phylum Arthropoda; class Insecta; order Diptera; family Syrphidae; genus Merodon; species Merodon equestris. Next base: position 209,030,299 of record OY284413.1, on the reverse strand, counting down.
GTTTCTCGGCTTCAGAGCTACTTTCTTGACTGTATTTTGAGTTAAACAGTTGGCGCGACTTCAGTTCTAGCCTATAAAGTCCAATCTTGTGTGATTCCTCCATGGTAACATAGCTTCCCGAGGTCGCAAAATTAGCAAGTACAAGAAATTTGAAAATTGTACGTAATTTCACGGTAGTGCTTATGGTCGATCCCGCTTCTCGGCTTCAGAGCTACTTTCTTGACTGTATTTTGATTTAAGGAGTTGGCGCGACTTCAGTTCTAGCCTATAAAGTCAAATCTTGTGTGGTTCCTCCATGGTAACATAGCTGCCCGAGGTCGCAAAGTTAGCAAGTACAAGAAATTTGAAAATTGTACGTAATTTCACGGTAGTGCTTATGGTCGATCCCGTTTCTCGGCTTCAGAGCTACTTTCTTGACTGTATTTTGAGTTAAGCAGTTGGCGCGACTTCAGTTCTAGCCTATAAAGTCCAATCTTGTGTGATTCCTCCATGGTAACATAGCTGCCCGAGGTCGCAAAGTTAGCAAGTACAAGATATTTGAAAATTGTACGTAATTTCACGGTAGTGCTTATGGTCGATGCCGTTTCTCGGCTTCAGAGCTATTTCTTGACTGTATTTTGAGTTAAGCAGTTGGCGCGACTTCAGTTCTAGCCTATAAAGTCAAATCTTGTGTGATTCCTCCATGGTAAGATAGCTGCCCGAGGTCGCAAAGTTAGCAAGTACAAGAAATTTGAAAATTGTACGTAATTTCACGGTAGTGCTTATGGTCGATGCCGTTTCTCGGCTTCAGAGCTACTTACTTGACTGTGTTTTGAGTTAAGCAGTTGGCGCGACTTCAGTTCTAGCCTATAAAGTCAAATCTTGTGTGATTCCTCCATGGTAACATAGCTGCCCGAGGTCGCAAATTTAGCAAGTACAAGAAATTTGAAAATTGTACGTAATTGCACGGTAGTGCTTATGGTCGATGCCGTTTCTCGGCTTCAGAGCTACTTTCTTGACTGTATTTTGAGTTAAACAGTTGGCGCGACTTCAGTTCTAGCCTATAAACTCAAATCTTGTGTGGTTCCTCCATGGTAACATAGCTGCCCGAGGTCGCAAAGTTAGCAAGTACAAGAAATTTGAAAATTGTACGTAATTTCACGGTAGTGCTTATGGTCGATACCATTTCTCGGCTTCAGAGCTACTTTCTTGACTGTATTTTGAGTTAAGCAGTTGGCGCGACTTCAGTTCTAGCCTATAAAGTCGAATCTTGTGTGATTCCTCCATGGTAACATAGCTGCCCGAGGTCGCAAAGTTAGCAAGTACAAGAAATTTGAAAATTGTACGTAATTTCACGGTAGTGCTTATGGTCGATGCCGTTTCTCGGCTTCAGAGCTACTTTCTTGACTGTATTTTGAGTTAAACAGTTGTCGCGACTTCAGTTCTAGCCTATAAAGTCAAATCTTGTGTGATTCCTCCATGGTAACATAGCTGCCCGAGGTCGCAAAGTTAGCAAGTACAAGAAATTTGAAAATTGTACGTAATTTCACGGTAGTGCTTATGGTCGATGCCTTTTTTCGGCTTCAGAGCTACTTTCTTGACTGTATTTTGAGTTAAGCAGTTGGCGCGACTTCAGTTCTAGCCTATAAAGTCAAATCTTGTGTGGTTCCTCCATGGTAACATAGCTGCCCGAATCCGCAAAGTTAGCAAGTACAAGAAATTTGAAAATTGTACGTAATTTCACATTAGTGCTTATGGTCGATCCCGCTTCTCGGCTTCAGAGCTACTTTCTTTGAGTTAAACAGTTGGCGCGACTTCAGTTCTAGCCTATAAAGTCAAATCTTGTGTGATTCCTTCATGGTAACATAGCTGCCCGAGGTCGCAAAGTTAGCAAGTATAAGAAATTTGAAAATTGTACGTAATTTCACATTAGTGCTTATGATCGATCCCGATTCTCGGCTTCAGAGCTACTTTCTTGACTGTATTTTGAGTTAAACAGTTGGCGCAACTTCAGTTCTAGCCTATAAAGTCAAATCTTGTGTGATTCCTCCATGGTAACATAGCTGCCCGAGGCCGCAAAGTTAGCAAGAACAAGAAATTTGAAAATTGTACGTAATTGCACGGTAGTGCTTATGGTCGGTCCCGTTTCTCGGCTTCAGAGCTACTTTCTTGACTGTATTTTGATTTAAGCAGTTGGCGCGACTTCAGTTCTAGCCTATAAAGTCAAATCTTGTGTGGTCCCTCCATGGTAACATAGCTGCCCGTGGTCGCAAAGTTAGCAAGTACAATAAATTTGAAAATTGTACGTAATTTCACGGTAGTGCTTATGGTCGATGCCGTTTCTCGGCTTCAGAGCTACTTTCTTGACTGTATTTTGAGTTAAGCTGTTGGCGCGACTTCAGTTCTAGCCTATAAAGTCAAATCTTGTGTGATTCCTCCATGGTAACATAGCTGCCCGAGGTCGCAACGTTAGCAAGTACAATAAATTTGAAAATTGTACGTAATTTCACGGTAGTGCTTATGATCGATCCCGCTTCTCGGCTTCAGAGCTACTTCCTTGACAGTATTTTGAGTTAAACAGTTGGCGCGACTTCAGTTCTACCCTATAAAGTCAAATCTAGTGTGGTTCCCCCATGGTAACATAGCTGCCCGAGGTCGCAAAGTTAGCAAGTACAAGAAATCTGAAAATTGCACCTAATTTCACGGTAGTGCTTATGGTCGATGCCGTTTCTCGGCTTCAGAGCTACTTCTTGACTGTATTTTGAGTTAAGCAGTTGGCGCGACTTCAGTTCTAGCCTATAAAGTCAAATCTTGTGTGGTTCCTCCATGGTAACATAGCTGCCCGAGGCCGCAAAATTAGCAAGTACAAGAAATTTGAAAATTGTACGTAATTTCACATTAGTGCTTATGGTCGATCCCGTTTCTCGGCTTCAGAGCTATTTCTTGACTGTATTTTGAGTTAAGCAGTTGGCGCGACTTCAGTTCTAGCCTATAAAGTTAAATCTTGTGTGATTCCTCAATGGTAACATAGCTGCCCGAGGTCGCAAAGTTAGCAAGTACAAAAAATTTGAAAATTGTACGTAATTTCACGGTAGTGCATATGGTCGATGCCGTTTCTCGGCTTCAGAGCTATTTCTTGACTGTATTTTGAGTTAAGCAGTTGGCGCGACTTCAGTTCTAGCCTATAAAGTCAAATCTTGTGTGGTTCCTCCATGGTAACATAGCTGCCCGAGGCCGCAAAGTGAGCAATTACAAGAAATTTGAAAATTGTACGTAATTTCACATTAGTGCTTATGGTCGATCCCGTTTCTCGGCTTCAGAGCTACTTTCTTGACTGTATTTTGAGTTAAGAAGTTTCCGCGACTTCAGTTCTAGCCTATAAAGTCCAATCTTGTGTGATTCCTCCATGGTAACATAGCTGCCCGAGGTCGCAAATTTAGCAAGTACAAGATATTTGAAAATTGTACGTAATTTCACGGTAGTGCTTATGGTCGATGCCGTTTCTCGGCTTCAGAGCTATTTCTTGGCTGTATTTTGAGTTAAGCAGTTGGCGCGACTTCAGTTCTAGCCTATAAAGTCAAATCTTGTGTGATTCCTCCATGGTAAGATAGCTGCCCGAGGTCGCAAAGTTAGCAAGTACAAGAAATTTGAAAATTGTACGTAATTTCACGGTAGTGCTTATGGTCGATGCCGTTTCTCGGCTTCAGAGCTACTTCTTGACTGTATTTTGAGTTAAGCAGTTGGCGCGACTTCAGTTCTAGCCTATAAAGTCAAATCTTGTGTGGTTCCTCCATGGTAACATAGCTGCCCGAGGCCGCAAAATTAGCAAGTACAAGAAATTTGAAAATTGTACGTAATTTCACATTAGTGCTTATGGTCGATCCCGTTTCTCGGCTTCAGAGCTATTTCTTGACTGTATTTTGAGTTAAGCAGTTGGCGCGACTTCAGTTCTAGCCTATAAAGTTAAATCTTGTGTGATTCCTCAATGGTAACATAGCTGCCCGAGGTCGCAAAGTTAGCAAGTACAAAAAATTTGAAAATTGTACGTAATTTCACGGTAGTGCATATGGTCGATGCCGTTTCTCGGCTTCAGAGCTATTTCTTGACTGTATTTTGAGTTAAGCAGTTGGCGCGACTTCAGTTCTAGCCTATAAAGTCAAATCTTGTGTGGTTCCTCCATGGTAACATAGCTGCCCGAGGCCGCAAAGTGAGCAATTACAAGAAATTTGAAAATTGTACGTAATTTCACATTAGTGCTTATGGTCGATCCCGTTTCTCGGCTTCAGAGCTACTTTCTTGACTGTATTTTGAGTTAAGAAGTTTCCGCGACTTCAGTTCTAGCCTATAAAGTCCAATCTTGTGTGATTCCTCCATGGTAACATAGCTGCCCGAGGTCGCAAATTTAGCAAGTACAAGATATTTGAAAATTGTACGTAATTTCACGGTAGTGCTTATGGTCGATGCCGTTTCTCGGCTTCAGAGCTATTTCTTGACTGTATTTTGAGTTAAGCAGTTGGCGCGACTTCAGTTCTAGCCTATAAAGTCAAATCTTGTGTGATTCCTCCATGGTAAGATAGCTGCCCGAGGTCGCAAAGTTAGCAAGTACAAGAAATTTGAAAATTGTACGTAATTTCACGGTAGTGCTTATGGTCGATCCCGCTTCTCGGCTTCAGAGCTACTTTCTTCACTGTATTTTGATTTAAGCAGTTGGCGCGACTTCAGTTCTAGCCTATAAAGTCAAATCTTGTGTGGTTCCTCCATGGTAACATAGCTGCCCGAGGTCGCAAAGTTAGCAAGTACAAGAAATTTGAAAATGGTACGTAATTTCACGGTAGTGCTTATGGTCGATGCCGTTTCTCGGCTTCAGAGCTACTTCTTGACTGTATTTTGAGTTAAGCAGTTGGCGCGACTTCAGTTCTAGCCTATAAAGTCCAATCTTGTGTGATTCCTCCATGGTAAGATAGCTGCCCGAGGTCGCAAAATTAGCAAGTACAAGAAATTTGAAAATTGTACGTAATTTCACGGTAGTGCTTATGGTCGATGCCGTTTCTCGGCTTCAGAGCTACTTTCTTGACTGTATTTTGAGTTAAACAGTTGGCGCGACTTCAGTTCTAGCCTATAAAGTCCAATCTTGTGTGATTCCTCCATGGTAACATAGCTTCCCGAGGTCGCAAAATTAGCAAGTACAAGAAATTTGAAAATTGTGCGTAATTTCACGGTAGTGCTTATGGTCGATGCCGTTTCTCGGCTTCAGAGCTACTTTCTTGACTGTATTTTGAGTTAAGCAGTTGTCGCGACTTCAGCTCTAGCCTATAAAGTCAAATCTTGTGTGGTTCCTCCATGGTATCATAGCTGCCCGAGGTCGCAAAGTTAGCAAGTATAAGAAAATTGAAAATTGTACGTAATTTCACATTAGTGCTTATGATCGATCCCGCTTCTCGGCTTCAGAGCTACTTCCTTGACTGTATTTTGAGTTAAGCTGTTGGCGCGACTTCAGTTCTAGCCGATAAAGTCCAATCTTGTGTGATTCCTCCATGGTAACATAGCTGCCCGAGGTCGCAAAGTTAGCAAGTACAAGATATTTGAAAATTGTACGTAATTTCACGGTAGTGCTTATGGTCGATGCCGTTTCTCGGCTTCAGAGCTATTTCTTGACTGTATTTTGAGTTAAGCAGTTGGCGCGACTTCAGTTCTAGCCTATAAAGTCAAATCTTGTGTGATTCCTCCATGGTAAGATAGCTGCCCGAGGTCGCAAAGTTAGCAAGTACAAGAAATTTGAAAATTGTACGTAATTTCACGGTAGTGCTTATGGTCGGTCCCGTTTCTCGGCTTCAGAGCTACTTTCTTGACTGTATTTTGATTTAAGCAGTTGGCGCGACTTCAGTTCTAGCCTATAAAGTCAAATCTTGTGTGGTCCCTCCATGGTAACATAGCTGCCCGTGGTCGCAAAGTTAGCAAGTACAATAAATTTGAAAATTGTACGTAATTTCACGGTAGTGCTTATGGTCGATGCCGTTTCTCGGCTTCAGAGCTACTTTCTTGACTGTATTTTGAGTTAAGCTGTTGGCGCGACTTCAGTTCTAGCCTATAAAGTCAAATCTTGTGTGATTCCTCCATGGTAACATAGCTGCCCGAGGTCGCAAAGTTAGCAAGTACAATAAATTTCAAAATTGTACGTAATTTCACGGTAGTGCTTATGATCGATCCCGCTTCTCGGCTTCAGAGCTACTTCCTTGACAGTATTTTGAGTTAAACAGTTGGCGCGACTTCAGTTCTACCCTATAAAGTCAAATCTAGTGTGGTTCCTCCATGGTAACATAGCTGCCCGAGGTCGCAAAGTTAGCAAGTACAAGAAATCTGAAAATTGCACGTAATTTCACGGTAGTGCTTATGGTCGATGCCGTTTCTCGGCTTCAGAGCTACTTCTTGACTGTATTTTGAGTTAAGCAGTTGGCGCGACTTCAGTTCTAGCCTATAAAGTCAAATCTTGTGTGGTTCCTCCATGGTAACATAGCTGCCCGAGGCCGCAAAATTAGCAAGTACAAGAAATTTGAAAATTGTACGTAATTTCACATTAGTGCTTATGGTCGATCCCGTTTCTCGGCTTCAGAGCTATTTCTTGACTGTATTTTGAGTTAAGCAGTTGGCGCGACTTCAGTTCTAGCCTATAAAGTTAAATCTTGTGTGATTCCTCAATGGTAACATAGCTGCCCGAGGTCGCAAAGTTAGCAAGTACAAAAAATTTGAAAATTGTACGTAATTTCACGGTAGTGCATATGGTCGATGCCGTTTCTCGGCTTCAGAGCTATTTCTTGACTGTATTTTGAGTTAAGCAGTTGGCGCGACTTCAGTTCTAGCCTATAAAGTCAAATCTTGTGTGGTTCCTCCATGGTAACATAGCTGCCCGAGGCCGCAAAGTGAGCAATTACAAGAAATTTGAAAATTGTACGTAATTTCACATTAGTGCTTATGGTCGATCCCGTTTCTCGGCTTCAGAGCTACTTTCTTGACTGTATTTTGAGTTAAGAAGTTTCCGCGACTTCAGTTCTAGCCTATAAAGTCCAATCTTGTGTGATTCCTTCATGGTAACATAGCTGCCCGAGGTCGCAAAGTTAGCAAGTACAAGATATTTGAAAATTGTACGTAATTTCACGGTAGTGCTTATGGTCGATGCCGTTTCTCGGCTTCAGAGCTATTTCTTGACTGTATTTTGAGTTAAGCAGTTGGCGCGACTTCAGTTCTAGCCTATAAAGTCAAATCTTGTGTGATTCCTCCATGGTAAGATAGCTGCCCGAGGTCGCAAAGTTAGCAAGTACAAGAAATTTGAAAATTGTACGTAATTTCACGGTAGTGCTTATGGTCGATCCCGCTTCTCGGCTTCAGAGCTACTTTCTTCACTGTATTTTGATTTAAGCAGTTGGCGCGACTTCAGTTCTAGCCTATAAAGTCAAATCTTGTGTGGTTCCTCCATGGTAACATAGCTGCCCGAGGTCGCAAAGTTAGCAAGTACAAGAAATTTGAAAATGGTACGTAATTTCACGGTAGTGCTTATGGTCGATGCCGTTTCTCGGCTTCGGAGCTACTTCTTGACTGTATTTTGAGTTAAGCAGTTGCGCGACTTCAGTTCTAGCCTATAAAGTCCAATCTTGTGTGATTCCTCCATGGTAAGATAGCTGCCCGAGGTCGCAAAGTTAGCAAGTACAAGAAATTTGAAAATTGTACGTAATTTCACGGTAGTGCTTATGGTCGATGCCGTTTCTCGGCTTCAGAGCTACTTTCTTGACTGTATTTTGAGTTAAACAGTTGGCGCGACTTCAGTTCTAGCCTATAAAGTCCAATCTTGTGTGATTCCTCCATGGTAACATAGCTTCCCGAGGTCGCAAAATTAGCAAGTACAAGAAATTTGAAAATTGTGCGTAATTTCACGGTAGTGCTTATGGTCGATGCCGTTTCTCGGCTTCAGAGCTACTTTCTTGACTGTATTTTGAGTTAAGCAGTTGTCGCGACTTCAGTTCTAGCCTATAAAGTCAAATCTTGTGTGGTTCCTCCATGGTAACATAGCTGCCCGAGGTCGCAAAGTTAGCAAGTATAAGAAAATTGAAAATTGTACGTAATTTCACATTAGTGCTTATGATCGATCCCGCTTCTCGGCTTCAGAGCTACTTCCTTGACTGTATTTTGAGTTAAGCTGTTGGCGCGACTTCAGTTCTAGCCGATAAAGTCCAATCTTGTGTGATTCCTCCATGGTAACATAGCTGCCCGAGGTCGCAAAGTTAGCAAGTACAAGATATTTGAAAATTGTACGTAATTTCAGGGTAGTGCTTATGGTCGATGCCGTTTCTCGGCTTCAGAGCTATTTCTTGCTTGTATTTTGAGTTAAGCAGTTGGCGCGACTTCAGTTCTAGCCTATAAAGTCAAATCTTGTGTGATTCCTCCATGGTAAGATAGCTGCCCGAGGTCGCAAAGTTAGCAAGTACAAGAAATTTGAAAATTGTACGTAATTTCACGGTAGTGCTTATGGTCGATGCCGTTTCTCGGCTTCAGAGCTACTTACTTGACTGTGTTTTGAGTTAAGCAGTTGGCGCGACTTCAGTTCTAGCCTATAAAGTCAAATCTTGTGTGATTCCTCCATGGTAACATAGCTGCCCGAGGTCGCAAATTTAGCAAGTACAAGAAATTTGAAAATTGTACGTAATTGCACGGTAGTGCTTATGGTCGATGCCGTTTCTCGGCTTCAGAGCTACTTCTTGACTGTATTTTGAGTTAAGCAGTTGGCGCGACTTCAGTTCTAGCCTATAAAGTCCAATCTTGTGTGATTCCTCCATGGTAAGATAGCTGCCCGAGGTCGCAAAATTAGCAAGTACAAGAAATTTGAAAATTGTACGTAATTTCACGGTAGTGCTTATGGTCGATGCCGTTTCTCGGCTTCAGAGCTACTTTCTTGACTGTATTTTGAGTTAAGAAGTTTCCGCGACTTCAGTTCTAGCCTATAAAGTCCAATCTTGTGTGATTCCTCCATGGTAACATAGCTGCCCGAGGTCGCAAATTTAGCAAGTACAAGATATTTGAAAATTGTACGTAATTTCACGGTAGTGCTTATGGTCGATGCCGTTTCTCGGCTTCAGAGCTATTTCTTGACTGTATTTTGAGTTAAGCAGTTGGCGCGACTTCAGTTCTAGCCTATAAAGTCAAATCTTGTGTGGTTCCTCCATGGTAACATAGCTGCCCGAGGTCGCAAAGTTAGCAAGTACAAAAAATTTGAAAATTGTACGTAATTTCACGGTAGTGCATATGGTCGATGCCGTTTCTCGGCTTCAGAGCTATTTCTTGACTGTATTTTGAGTTAAGCAGTTGGCGCGACTTCAGTTCTAGCCTATAAAGTCAAATCTTGTGTGGTTCCTCCATGGTAACATAGCTGCCCGAGGCCGCAAAGTGAGCAATTACAAGAAATTTGAAAATTGTACGTAATTTCACATTAGTGCTTATGGTCGATCCCGTTTCTCGGCTTCAGAGCTACTTTCTTGACTGTATTTTGAGTTAAGAAGTTTCCGCGACTTCAGTTCTAGCCTATAAAGTCCAATCTTGTGTGATTCCTCCATGGTAACATAGCTGCCCGAGGTCGCAAATTTAGCAAGTACAAGATATTTGAAAATTGTACGTAATTTCACGGTAGTGCTTATGGTCGATGCCGTTTCTCGGCTTCAGAGCTATTTCTTGACTGTATTTTGAGTTAAGCAGTTGGCGCGACTTCAGTTCTAGCCTATAAAGTCAAATCTTGTGTGGTTCCTCCATGGTAACATAGCTGCCCGAGGTCGCAAAGTTAGCAAGTACAAGAAATTTGAAAATTGTACGTAATTTCACGGTAGTGCTTATGGTCGATCCCGTTTCTCGGCTTCAGAGCTACTTTCTTGACTGTATTTTGAGTTAAGCAGTTGGCGCGACTTCAGTTCTAGCCTATAAAGTCCAATCTTGTGTGATTCCTCCATGGTAACATAGCTGCCCGAGGTCGCAAAGTTAGCAAGTACAAGATATTTGAAAATTGTACGTAATTTCACGGTAGTGCTTATGGTCGATGCCGTTTCTCGGCTTCAGAGCTATTTCTTGACTGTATTTTGAGTTAAGCAGTTGGCGCGACTTCAGTTCTAGCCTATAAAGTCAAATCTTGTGTGATTCCTCCATGGTAAGATAGCTGCCCGAGGTCGCAAAGTTAGCAAGTACAAGAAATTTGAAAATTGTACGTAATTTCACGGTAGTGCTTATGGTCGATGCCGTTTCTCGGCTTCAGAGCTACTTACTTGACTGTGTTTTGAGTTAAGCAGTTGGCGCGACTTCAGTTCTAGCCTATAAAGTCAAATCTTGTGTGATTCCTCCATGGTAACATAGCTGCCCGAGGTCGCAAATTTAGCAAGTACAAGAAATTTGAAAATTGTACGTAATTGCACGGTAGTGCTTATGGTCGATGCCGTTTCTCGGCTTCAGAGCTACTTTCTTGACTGTATTTTGAGTTAAACAGTTGGCGCGACTTCAGTTCTAGCCTATAAAGTCAAATCTTGTGTGGTTCCTCCATGGTAACATAGCTGCCCGAGGTCGCAAAGTTAGCAAGTACAAGAAATTTGAAAATTGTACGTAATTTCACGGTAGTGCTTATGGTCGATACCATTTCTCGGCTTCAGAGCTACTTTCTTGACTGTATTTTGAGTTAAGCAGTTGGCGCGACTTCAGTTCTAGCCTATAAAGTCGAATCTTGTGTGATTCCTCCATGGTAACATAGCTGCCCGAGGTCGCAAAGTTAGCAAGTACAAGAAATTTGAAAATTGTACGTAATTTCACGGTAGTGCTTATGGTCGATGCCGTTTCTCGGCTTCAGAGCTACTTTCTTGACTGTATTTTGAGTTAAACAGTTGTCGCGACTTCAGTTCTAGCCTATAAAGTCAAATCTTGTGTGATTCCTCCATGGTAACATAGCTGCCCGAGGTCGCAAAGTTAGCAAGTACAAGAAATTTGAAAATTGTACGTAATTTCACGGTAGTGCTTATGGTCGATGCCTTTTTTCGGCTTCAGAGCTACTTTCTTGACTGTATTTTGAGTTAAGCAGTTGGCGCGACTTCAGTTCTAGCCTATAAAGTCAAATCTTGTGTGGTTCCTCCATGGTAACATAGCTGCCCGAATCCGCAAAGTTAGCAAGTACAAGAAATTTGAAAATTGTACGTAATTTCACATTAGTGCTTATGGTCGATCCCGCTTCTCGGCTTCAGAGCTACTTTCTTTGAGTTAAACAGTTGGCGCGACTTCAGTTCTAGCCTATAAAGTCAAATCTTGTGTGATTCCTTCATGGTAACATAGCTGCCCGAGGTCGCAAAGTTAGCAAGTATAAGAAATTTGAAAATTGTACGTAATTTCACATTAGTGCTTATGATCGATCCCGATTCTCGGCTTCAGAGCTACTTTCTTGACTGTATTTTGAGTTAAACAGTTGGCGCAACTTCAGTTCTAGCCTATAAAGTCAAATCTTGTGTGATTCCTCCATGGTAACATAGCTGCCCGAGGCCGCAAAGTTAGCAAGAACAAGAAATTTGAAAATTGTACGTAATTGCACGGTAGTGCTTATGGTCGGTCCCGTTTCTCGGCTTCAGAGCTACTTTCTTGACTGTATTTTGATTTAAGCAGTTGGCGCGACTTCAGTTCTAGCCTATAAAGTCAAATCTTGTGTGGTCCCTCCATGGTAACATAGCTGCCCGTGGTCGCAAAGTTAGCAAGTACAATAAATTTGAAAATTGTACGTAATTTCACGGTAGTGCTTATGGTCGATGCCGTTTCTCGGCTTCAGAGCTACTTTCTTGACTGTATTTTGAGTTAAGCTGTTGGCGCGACTTCAGTTCTAGCCTATAAAGTCAAATCTTGTGTGATTCCTCCATGGTAACATAGCTGCCCGAGGTCGCAACGTTAGCAAGTACAATAAATTTGAAAATTGTACGTAATTTCACGGTAGTGCTTATGATCGATCCCGCTTCTCGGCTTCAGAGCTACTTCCTTGACAGTATTTTGAGTTAAACAGTTGGCGCGACTTCAGTTCTACCCTATAAAGTCAAATCTAGTGTGGTTCCCCCATGGTAACATAGCTGCCCGAGGTCGCAAAGTTAGCAAGTACAAGAAATCTGAAAATTGCACCTAATTTCACGGTAGTGCTTATGGTCGATGCCGTTTCTCGGCTTCAGAGCTACTTCTTGACTGTATTTTGAGTTAAGCAGTTGGCGCGACTTCAGTTCTAGCCTATAAAGTCAAATCTTGTGTGGTTCCTCCATGGTAACATAGCTGCCCGAGGCCGCAAAATTAGCAAGTACAAGAAATTTGAAAATTGTACGTAATTTCACATTAGTGCTTATGGTCGATCCCGTTTCTCGGCTTCAGAGCTATTTCTTGACTGTATTTTGAGTTAAGCAGTTGGCGCGACTTCAGTTCTAGCCTATAAAGTTAAATCTTGTGTGATTCCTCAATGGTAACATAGCTGCCCGAGGTCGCAAAGTTAGCAAGTACAAAAAATTTGAAAATTGTACGTAATTTCACGGTAGTGCATATGGTCGATGCCGTTTCTCGGCTTCAGAGCTATTTCTTGACTGTATTTTGAGTTAAGCAGTTGGCGCGACTTCAGTTCTAGCCTATAAAGTCAAATCTTGTGTGGTTCCTCCATGGTAACATAGCTGCCCGAGGCCGCAAAGTGAGCAATTACAAGAAATTTGAAAATTGTACGTAATTTCACATTAGTGCTTATGGTCGATCCCGTTTCTCGGCTTCAGAGCTACTTTCTTGACTGTATTTTGAGTTAAGAAGTTTCCGCGACTTCAGTTCTAGCCTATAAAGTCCAATCTTGTGTGATTCCTCCATGGTAACATAGCTGCCCGAGGTCGCAAATTTAGCAAGTACAAGATATTTGAAAATTGTACGTAATTTCACGGTAGTGCTTATGGTCGATGCCGTTTCTCGGCTTCAGAGCTATTTCTTGACTGTATTTTGAGTTAAGCAGTTGGCGCGACTTCAGTTCTAGCCTATAAAGTCAAATCTTGTGTGATTCCTCCATGGTAAGATAGCTGCCCGAGGTCGCAAAGTTAGCAAGTACAAGAAATTTGAAAATTGTACGTAATTTCACGGTAGTGCTTATGGTCGATGCCGTTTCTCGGCTTCAGAGCTACTTCTTGACTGTATTTTGAGTTAAGCAGTTGGCGCGACTTCAGTTCTAGCCTATAAAGTCAAATCTTGTGTGGTTCCTCCATGGTAACATAGCTGCCCGAGGCCGCAAAATTAGCAAGTACAAGAAATTTGAAAATTGTACGTAATTTCACATTAGTGCTTATGGTCGATCCCGTTTCTCGGCTTCAGAGCTATTTCTTGACTGTATTTTGAGTTAAGCAGTTGGCGCGACTTCAGTTCTAGCCTATAAAGTTAAATCTTGTGTGATTCCTCAATGGTAACATAGCTGCCCGAGGTCGCAAAGTTAGCAAGTACAAAAAATTTGAAAATTGTACGTAATTTCACGGTAGTGCATATGGTCGATGCCGTTTCTCGGCTTCAGAGCTATTTCTTGACTGTATTTTGAGTTAAGCAGTTGGCGCGACTTCAGTTCTAGCCTATAAAGTCAAATCTTGTGTGGTTCCTCCATGGTAACATAGCTGCCCGAGGCCGCAAAGTGAGCAATTACAAGAAATTTGAAAATTGTACGTAATTTCACATTAGTGCTTATGGTCGATCCCGTTTCTCGGCTTCAGAGCTACTTTCTTGACTGTATTTTGAGTTAAGAAGTTTCCGCGACTTCAGTTCTAGCCTATAAAGTCCAATCTTGTGTGATTCCTCCATGGTAACATAGCTGCCCGAGGTCGCAAATTTAGCAAGTACAAGATATTTGAAAATTGTACGTAATTTCACGGTAGTGCTTATGGTCGATGCCGTTTCTCGGCTTCAGAGCTATTTCTTGACTGTATTTTGAGTTAAGCAGTTGGCGCGACTTCAGTTCTAGCCTATAAAGTCAAATCTTGTGTGATTCCTCCATGGTAAGATAGCTGCCCGAGGTCGCAAAGTTAGCAAGTACAAGAAATTTGAAAATTGTACGTAATTTCACGGTAGTGCTTATGGTCGATCCCGCTTCTCGGCTTCAGAGCTACTTTCTTCACTGTATTTTGATTTAAGCAGTTGGCGCGACTTCAGTTCTAGCCTATAAAGTCAAATCTTGTGTGGTTCCTCCATGGTAACATAGCTGCCCGAGGTCGCAAAGTTAGCAAGTACAAGAAATTTGAAAATGGTACGTAATTTCACGGTAGTGCTTATGGTCGATGCCGTTTCTCGGCTTCAGAGCTACTTCTTGACTGTATTTTGAGTTAAGCAGTTGGCGCGACTTCAGTTCTAGCCTATAAAGTCCAATCTTGTGTGATTCCTCCATGGTAAGATAGCTGCCCGAGGTCGCAAAATTAGCAAGTACAAGAAATTTGAAAATTGTACGTAATTTCACGGTAGTGCTTATGGTCGATGCCGTTTCTCGGCTTCAGAGCTACTTTCTTGACTGTATTTTGAGTTAAACAGTTGGCGCGACTTCAGTTCTAGCCTATAAAGTCCAATCTTGTGTGATTCCTCCATGGTAACATAGCTTCCCGAGGTCGCAAAATTAGCAAGTACAAGAAATTTGAAAATTGTGCGTAATTTCACGGTAGTGCTTATGGTCGATGCCGTTTCTCGGCTTCAGAGCTACTTTCTTGACTGTATTTTGAGTTAAGCAGTTGTCGCGACTTCAGCTCTAGCCTATAAAGTCAAATCTTGTGTGGTTCCTCCATGGTAACATAGCTGCCCGAGGTCGCAAAGTTAGCAAGTATAAGAAAATTGAAAATTGTACGTAATTTCACATTAGTGCTTATGATCGATCCCGCTTCTCGGCTTCAGAGCTACTTCCTTGACTGTATTTTGAGTTAAGCTGTTGGCGCGACTTCAGTTCTAGCCGATAAAGTCCAATCTTGTGTGATTCCTCCATGGTAACATAGCTGCCCGAGGTCGCAAAGTTAGCAAGTACAAGATATTTGAAAATTGTACGTAATTTCACGGTAGTGCTTATGGTCGATGCCGTTTCTCGGCTTCAGAGCTATTTCTTGACTGTATTTTGAGTTAAGCAGTTGGCGCGACTTCAGTTCTAGCCTATAAAGTCAAATCTTGTGTGATTCCTCCATGGTAAGATAGCTGCCCGAGGTCGCAAAGTTAGCAAGTACAAGAAATTTGAAAATTGTACGTAATTTCACGGTAGTGCTTATGGTCGGTCCCGTTTCTCGGCTTCAGAGCTACTTTCTTGACTGTATTTTGATTTAAGCAGTTGGCGCGACTTCAGTTCTAGCCTATAAAGTCAAATCTTGTGTGGTCCCTCCATGGTAACATAGCTGCCCGTGGTCGCAAAGTTAGCAAGTACAATAAATTTGAAAATTGTACGTAATTTCACGGTAGTGCTTATGGTCGATGCCGTTTCTCGGCTTCAGAGCTACTTTCTTGACTGTATTTTGAGTTAAGCTGTTGGCGCGACTTCAGTTCTAGCCTATAAAGTCAAATCTTGTGTGATTCCTCCATGGTAACATAGCTGCCCGAGGTCGCAAAGTTAGCAAGTACAATAAATTTCAAAATTGTACGTAATTTCACGGTAGTGCTTATGATCGATCCCGCTTCTCGGCTTCAGAGCTACTTCCTTGACAGTATTTTGAGTTAAACAGTTGGCGCGACTTCAGTTCTACCCTATAAAGTCAAATCTAGTGTGGTTCCTCCATGGTAACATAGCTGCCCGAGGTCGCAAAGTTAGCAAGTACAAGAAATCTGAAAATTGCACGTAATTTCACGGTAGTGCTTATGGTCGATGCCGTTTCTCGGCTTCAGAGCTACTTCTTGACTGTATTTTGAGTTAAGCAGTTGGCGCGACTTCAGTTCTAGCCTATAAAGTCAAATCTTGTGTGGTTCCTCCATGGTAACATAGCTGCCCGAGGCCGCAAAATTAGCAAGTACAAGAAATTTGAAAATTGTACGTAATTTCACATTAGTGCTTATGGTCGATCCCGTTTCTCGGCTTCAGAGCTATTTCTTGACTGTATTTTGAGTTAAGCAGTTGGCGCGACTTCAGTTCTAGCCTATAAAGTTAAATCTTGTGTGATTCCTCAATGGTAACATAGCTGCCCGAGGTCGCAAAGTTAGCAAGTACCCAAAATTTGAAAATTGTACGTAATTTCACGGTAGTGCATATGGTCGATGCCGTTTCTCGGCTTCAGAGCTATTTCTTGACTGTATTTTGAGTTAAGCAGTTGGCGCGACTTCAGTTCTAGCCTATAAAGTCAAATCTTGTGTGGTTCCTCCATGGTAACATAGCTGCCCGAGGCCGCAAAGTGAGCAATTACAAGAAATTTGAAAATTGTACGTAATTTCACATTAGTGCTTATGGTCGATCCCGTTTCTCGGCTTCAGAGCTACTTTCTTGACTGTATTTTGAGTTAAGAAGTTTCCGCGACTTCAGTTCTAGCCTATAAAGTCCAATCTTGTGTGATTCCTTCATGGTAACATAGCTGCCCGAGGTCGCAAAGTTAGCAAGTACAAGATATTTGAAAATTGTACGTAATTTCACGGTAGTGCTTATGGTCGATGCCGTTTCTCGGCTTCAGAGCTATTTCTTGACTGTATTTTGAGTTAAGCAGTTGGCGCGACTTCAGTTCTAGCCTATAAAGTCAAATCTTGTGTGATTCCTCCATGGTAAGATAGCTGCCCGAGGTCGCAAAGTTAGCAAGTACAAGAAATTTGAAAATTGTACGTAATTTCACGGTAGTGCTTATGGTCGATCCCGCTTCTCGGCTTCAGAGCTACTTTCTTCACTGTATTTTGATTTAAGCAGTTGGCGCGACTTCAGTTCTAGCCTATAAAGTCAAATCTTGTGTGGTTCCTCCATGGTAACATAGCTGCCCGAGGTCGCAAAGTTAGCAAGTACAAGAAATTTGAAAATGGTACGTAATTTCACGGTAGTGCTTATGGTCGATGCCGTTTCTCGGCTTCGGAGCTACTTCTTGACTGTATTTTGAGTTAAGCAGTTGGCGCGACTTCAGTTCTAGCCTATAAAGTCCAATCTTGTGTGATTCCTCCATGGTAAGATAGCTGCCCGAGGTCGCAAAGTTAGCAAGTACAAGAAATTTGAAAATTGTACGTAATTTCACGGTAGTGCTTATGGTCGATGCCGTTTCTCGGCTTCAGAGCTACTTTCTTGACTGTATTTTGAGTTAAACAGTTGGCGCGACTTCAGTTCTAGCCTATAAAGTCCAATCTTGTGTGATTCCTCCATGGTAACATAGCTTCCCGAGGTCGCAAAATTAGCAAGTACAAGAAATTTGAAAATTGTGCGTAATTTCACGGTAGTGCTTATGGTCGATGCCGTTTCTCGGCTTCAGAGCTACTTTCTTGACTGTATTTTGAGTTAAGCAGTTGTCGCGACTTCAGTTCTAGCCTATAAAGTCAAATCTTGTGTGGTTCCTCCATGGTAACATAGCTGCCCGAGGTCGCAAAGTTAGCAAGTATAAGAAAATTGAAAATTGTACGTAATTTCACATTAGTGCTTATGATCGATCCCGCTTCTCGGCTTCAGAGCTACTTCCTTGACTGTATTTTGAGTTAAGCTGTTGGCGCGACTTCAGTTCTAGCCGATAAAGTCCAATCTTGTGTGATTCCTCCATGGTAACATAGCTGCCCGAGGTCGCAAAGTTAGCAAGTACAAGATATTTGAAAATTGTACGTAATTTCAGGGTAGTGCTTATGGTCGATGCCGTTTCTCGGCTTCAGAGCTATTTCTTGCTTGTATTTTGAGTTAAGCAGTTGGCGCGACTTCAGTTCTAGCCTATAAAGTCAAATCTTGTGTGATTCCTCCATGGTAAGATAGCTGCCCGAGGTCGCAAAGTTAGCAAGTACAAGAAATTTGAAAATTGTACGTAATTTCACGGTAGTGCTTATGGTCGATGCCGTTTCTCGGCTTCAGAGCTACTTACTTGACTGTGTTTTGAGTTAAGCAGTTGGCGCGACTTCAGTTCTAGCCTATAAAGTCAAATCTTGTGTGATTCCTCCATGGTAACATAGCTGCCCGAGGTCGCAAATTTAGCAAGTACAAGAAATTTGAAAATTGTACGTAATTGCACGGTAGTGCTTATGGTCGATGCCGTTTCTCGGCTTCAGAGCTACTTTCTTGACTGTATTTTGAGTTAAACAGTTGGCGCGACTTCAGTTCTAGCCTATAAAGTCAAATCTTGTGTGGTTCCTCCATGGTAACATTGCTGCCCGAGGTCGCAAAGTTAGCAAGTACAAGAAATTTGAAAATTGTACGTAATTTCACATTAGTGCTTATGGTCGATCCCGTTTCTCGGCTTCAGAGCTACTTTCTTGACTGTATTTTGAGTTAAACAGTTGTCGCGACTTCAGTTCTAGCCTATAAAGTCAAATCTTGTGTGATTCCTCCATGGTAACATAGCTGCCCGAGGTCGCAAAGTTAGCAAGTACAAGAAATTTGAAAATTGTACTAATTTCACGGTAGTGCTTATGGTCGATGCCGTTTCTCGGTTTCAGAGCTATTTCTTGACTGTATTTTGAGTTAAGCAGTTGGCGCGACTTCAGTTCTAGCCTATAATGTCAAATCTTGTGTGATTCCTTCATGGTAACATAGCTGCCCGAGGTCGCAAAGTTAGCAAGTATAAGAAATTTGAAAATTGTACGTAATTTCACATTAGTGCTTATGATCGATCCCGATGCTCGGCTTCAGAGCTACTTTCTTGACTGTATTTTGAGTTAAGCAGTTGGCGCGACTTCGGTTCTAGCCTATAAAGTCAAATCTTGTGTGATTCCTCCATGGTAACATAGCTGCCCGAGGCCGCAAAGTTAGCAAGTACAAGAAATTTGAAAATTGTACGTAATTTCACATTAGTGCTTATGGTCGATCCCGTTTCTCGGCTTCAGAGCTACTTTCTTGACTGTATTTTGAGTTAAACAGTTGTCGCGACTTCAGTTCTAGCCTATAAAGTCAAATCTTGTGTGATTCCTCCATGGTAACATAGCTGCCCGAGGTCGCAAAGTTAGCAAGTACAAGAAATTTGAAAATTGTACTAATTTCACGGTAGTGCTTATGGTCGATGCCGTTTCTCGGTTTCAGAGCTATTTCTTGACTGTATTTTGAGTTAAGCAGTTGGCGCGACTTCAGTTCTAGCCTATAAAGTCAAATCTTGTGTGATTCCTCCATGGTAACATAGCTGCCCGAGGCCGCAAAGTTAGCAAGTACAAGAAACTTCAAAATTGTACGTAATTTCACGGTAGTGCATATGGTCGATGCCGTTTCTCGGCTTCAGAGCTATTTCTTGACTGTATTTTGAGTTAAGCAGTTGGCGCGACTTCAGTTCTAGCCTATAAAGTCAAATCTTGTGTGGTTCCTCCATGGTAACATAGCTGCCCGAGGTCGCAAAATTAGCAAGTACAAGAAATTTGAAAATTGTACTAATTTCACGGTAGTGCTTATGGTCGATGCCGTTTCTCGGCTTCAGAGCTACTTCTTGACTGTATTTTGAGTAAAGCAGTTGGCGCGACTTCGGTTCTAGCCTATAAAGTCAAATCTTGTGTAATTCCTCCATGGTAACATAGCTGCCCGAGGCCGCAAAATTAGCAAGTACAAGAAATTTGAAAATTGTACGTAATTTCACATTAGTGCTTATGGTCGATCCCGTTTCTCGGCTTCAGAGCTACTTTCTTGACTATATTTTGAGTTAAACAGTTGGCGCGACTTCAGTTCTAGCCTATAAATTCAAATCTTGTGTGATTCCTTCATGGTAACATAGCTGCCCGAGGTCGCAAAGTTAGCAAGTATAAGAAATTTGAAAATTGTACGTAATTTCACATTAGTGCTTATGATCGATCCCGATTCTCGGCTTCAGAGCTACTTTCTTGACTGTATTTTAAGTTAAGCAGTTGGCGCGACTTCGGTTCTAGCCTATAAAGTCAAATCTTGTGTGATTCCTCCATGGTAACATAGCTGCCCGAGGCCGCAAAGTTAGCAAGTACAAGAAATTTGAAAATTGTACGTAATTTCACATTAGTGCTTATGGTCGATCCCGTTTCTCGGCTTCAGAGCTACTTTCTTGACTGTATTTTGAGTTAGGCAGTTGGCGCGACTTCAGTTCTAGCCTATAAAGTCAAATCTTGTGTGGTTCCTCCATGGTAACATAGCTGCCCGAGGCCGCAAAGTTAGCAAGTACAAGAAATTTGCAAATTGTACGTAATTTCACGGTAGTGCTTATGGTCGATGCCGTTTCTCGGCTTCAGAGCTACTTTCTTGATTGTATTTTGAGTTAAGCTGTTGGCGCGACTTCAGTTCTAGCCTATAAAGTCAAATCTTGTGTGATTCCTCCATGGTAACATAGCTGCCCGAGGTCGCAAAGTTAGCAAGTACAATAAATTTGAAAATTGTACGTAATTTCACGGTAGTGCTTATGATCGATCCCGCTTCTCGGCTTCAGAGCTACTTCCTTGACAGTATTTTGAGTTAAACAGTTGGCGCGACTTCAGCTCTACCCTATAAAGTCAAATCTAGTGTGGTTCCTCCATGGTAACATAGCTGCCCGAGGTCGCAAAGTTAGCAAGTACAAGAAATCTGAAAATTGCACGTAATTTCACGGTAGTGCTTATGGTCGATGCCGTTTCTCGGCTTCAGAGCTACTTCTTGACTGTATTTTGAGTTAAGCAGTTGGCGCGACTTCAGTTCTAGCCTATAAAGTCAAATCTTGTGTGGTTCCTCCATGGTAACATAGCTGCCCGAGGCCGCAAAATTAGCAAGTACAAGAAATTTGAAAATTGTACGTAATTTCACATTAGTGCTTATGGTCGATCCCGTTTCTCGGCTTCAGAGCTATTTCCTGACTGTATTTTGGGTTAAGCAGTTGGTTCGACTTCAGTTCTAGCCTATAAAGTCAAATCTTGTGTGATTCCTCCATAGTAAGATAGCTGCCCGAGGTCGAAAGTTAGCAAGTACAAGAAATTTGAAAATTGTACGTAATCTCTCGGTAGTGCTTATGGTCGATGCCGTTTCTCGGCTTCAGAGCTACTTACTTGACTGTATTTTGAGTTAAGCAGTTGGCGCGACTTTAGTTCTAGCCTATAAAGTCCAATCTTGTGTGATTCCTCCATGGTAACATAGCTGCCCGAGGTCGCAAAATTAGCAAGTACAAGAAATTTGAAAATTGTACGTAATTTCACGGTAGTGCTTATGGTCGATCCCGTTCCTCGGTTTCAGAGCTACTTTCTTGACTGTATTTTGAGTTAAACAGTTGGCGCGACTTCTGTTCTAGCCTATAAAGTCAAATCTTGTGTGGTTCCTCCATGGTAACATAGCTGCCCGGGGCCGCAAAGTTAGCAAGTACAAGAAATTTCAAAATTGTACGTAATTTCACATTAGTGCTTATGGTCGATCCCGTTTCTCGGCTCCAGAGCTATTTCTTGACTGTATTTTGAGTTAAGCAGTTGGCGCGACTTCAGTTCTAGCCTATAAAGTCAAATCTTGTGTGATTCCTCCATGGTAACATAGCTGCCCGAGGCCGCAAAGTTAGCAAGTACAAGAAATTTGAAAATTGTACGTAATTTCACGGTAGTGCTTATGGTCGATGCCGTTTCTCGGCTTCAGAGCTACTTACTTGACTGTATTTTGAGTTAAGCAGTTGGCGCGATTTCAGTTCTAGCCTATAAAGTCAAATCTTGGGTGATTCCTCCATGGTAACATAGCTGCCCGAGGTCGCAAAGTTAGCAAGTACGAGAAATTTGAAAATTGTACGTAATTTCACGGTAGTGCTTATGGTCGATCCCGTACCTCGGCTTCAGAGCTATTTTCTTGACTGTATTTTGAGTTAAACGGTTGGCGCGACTTCAGTTCTAGCCTATAAAGTCAAATCTTGTGTGGTTCCTCCATGGTAACATAGCTGCCCGAGGTCGCAAAGTTAGCAAGTATAAGAAATTTGAAAATTGTACGTAATTTCACATTAGTGCTTATGATCGATCCCGCTTCTCGGCTTCAGAGCTACTTTCTTGACTGTATTTTGAGTTAAGCAGTTGGCGCGACTTCAGTTCTAGCCTATAAAGTCAAATCTTGTGTGATTCCTCCATGGTAACATAGCTGCCCGAGGTCGCAAATTTAGCAAGTACAAGAAATTTGAAAATTGTACGTAATTTCACGGTAGTGCTTATGGTCGATGCCGTTTCTCGGCTTCAGAGCTACTTTCTTGACTGTATTTTGAGTTAAACAGTTGGCGCGACTTCAGTTCTAGCCTATAAAGTCCAATCTTGTGTGATTCCTCCATGGTAACATAGCTGCCCGAGGCCGCAAAGTTAGCAAGTACAAGAAATTTGAAAATTGTACGTAATTGCACGGTAGTGCTTATGGTCGATCCCGTTCCTCGGCTTCAGAGCTACTTTCTTGACTGTCTTTTGAGTTAAACAGTTGGCGCGACTTCAGTTCTAGCCTATAAAGTCAAATCTTGTGTGGTTCCTCCATGGTAACATAGCTGCCCGAGGTCGCAAAGTTAGCAAGTACAAGAAATTTGAAAATTGTACGTAATTTCACGGTAGTGCTTATGGTCGATACCGTTTCTCGGCTTCAGAGCTACTTTCTTGACTGTATTTTGAGTTAAGCTGTTGGCGCGACTTCAGTTCTAGCCTATAAAGTCCAATCTTGTGTGATTCCTCCATGGTAACAAAGCTGCCCGAGGTCGCAAAGTTAGCAAGTACAAGATATTTGAAAATTGTACGTAATTTCACGGTAGTGCTTATGGTCGATGCCGTTTCTCGGCTTCAGAGCTATTTCTTGACTGTATTTTGAGTTAAGCAGTTGGCGCGACTTCAGTTCTAGCCTATAAAGTCAAATCTTGTGTGATTCCTCCATGGTAACATAGCTGCCCGAGGTCGCAAATTTAGCAAGTACAAGAAATTTGAAAATTGTACGTAATTTCACGGTAGTGCTTATGGTCGATGCCGTTTCTCGGCTTCAGAGCTACTTTCTTGACTGTATTTTGAGTTAAGCAGTTGGCGCGATTTCAGTTCTAGCCTATAAAGTCAAATCTTGTGTGATTCCTCCATGGTAACATAGCTGCCCGAGGTCGCAAAGTTAGCAAGTACAAGAAATTTGAAAATTGTACGTAATTTCACGGTAGTGCTTATGGTCGATCCCGTACCTCGGCTTCAGAGCTATTTTCTTGACTGTATTTTGAGTTAAACGGTTGGCGCGACTTCAGTTCTAGCCTATAAAGTCAAATCTGGTGTGGTTCCTGCATGGTAACATAGCTGCCCGAGGTCGCAAAGTTAGCAAGTATAAGAAATTTCAAAATTGTACGTAATTTCACATTAGTGCTTATGGTCGATCCCGTTTCTCGGCTTCAGAGCTATTTCTCGACTGTATTTTGAGTTAAGCAGTTGGCGCGACTTCAGTTCTAGCCTATAAAGTCAAATCTTGTGTGATTCCTCCATGGTAACATAGCTGCCCGAGGTCGCAAAGTTAACAAGTATAAGAAATTTGAAAATTGTACGTAATTTCACATTAGTGCTTATGATCGATCCCGATTCTCGGCTTCAGAGCTACTTTCTTGACTGTGTTTTGAGTTAAGCAGTTGGCGCGACTTCGGTTCTAGCCTATAAAGTCAAATCTTGTGTGATTCCTCCATGGTAACATAGCTGCCCGAGGCCGCAAAATTAGCAAGTACAAGAAATTTGAAAATTGTACGTAATTGCACGGTAGTGCTTATGGTCGATCCCGTTCCTCGGCTTCAGAGCTACTTTCTTGACTGTCTTTTGAGTTAAACAGTTGGCGCGACTTCAGTTCTAGCCTATAAAGTCAAATCTTGTGTGGTTCCTCCATGGTAACATAGCTGCCCGATGTCGCAAAGTTAGCAAGTACAAGAAATTTGAAAATTGTACGTAATTTCACGGTAGTGCTTATGGTCGATACCGTTTCTCGGCTTCAGAGCTACTTTCTTGACTGTATTTTGAGTTAAGCTGTTGGCGCGACTTCAGTTCTAGCCTATAAAGTCAAATCTTGTGTGATTCCTCCATGGTAACATAGCTACCCGAGGTCGCAAAGTTAGCAAGTATAAGAAATTTGAATATTGTACGTAATTTCACATTAGTGCTTATGATCGATCCCGCTTCTCGGCTTCAGAGCTACTTTCTTGACTGCATTTTGAGATAAGCAGTTGGCGCGACTTCAGTTCTAGCCTATAAAGTCCAATCTTGTGTGATTCCTCCATGGTAACATAGCTTCCCGAGGTCGCAAAATTAGCAAGTACAAGAAATTTGAAAATTGTACGTAATTTCACGGTAGTGCTTATGGTCGATCCCGCTTCTCGGCTTCAGAGCTACTTTCTTCACTGTATTTTGATTTAAGCAGTTGGCGCGACTTCAGTTCTAGCCTATAAAGTCAAATCTTGTGTGGTTCCTCCATGGTAACATAGCTGCCCGAGGTCGCAAAGTTAGCAAGTACAAGAAATTTGAAAATGGTACGTAATTTCACGGTAGTGCTTATGGTCGATGCCGTTTCTCGGCTTCAGAGCTACTTCTTGACTGTATTTTGAGTTAAGGAGTTGGCGCGACTTCAGTTCTAGCCTATAAAGTTCAATCTTGTGTGATTCCTCCATGGTAAGATAGCTGCCCGAGGTCGCAAAGTTAGCAAGTACAAGAAATTTGAAAATTGTACGTAATTTCACGGTAGTGCTTATGGTCGATGACGTTTCTCGGCTTCAGAGCTACTTACTTGACTGTATTTTGAGTTAAGCAGTTGGCGCGCCTTCAGTTCTAGCCTATAAAGTCAAATCTTGTGTGATTCCTCCATGGTAACATAGCTGCCCGAGGTCGCAAATTTAGCAAGTACCAGAAATTTGAAAATTGTACGTAATTGCACGGTAGTGCTTATGGTCGATGCCGTTTCTCGGCTTCAGAGCTACTTTCTTGACTGTATTTTGAGTTAAACAGTTGGCGCGACTTCAGTTCTAGCCTATAAAGTCAAATCTTGTGTGGTTCCTCCATGGTAACATAGCTGCCCGAGGTCGCAAAGTTAGCAAGTATAAGAAATTTGAAAATTGTACGTAATTTCACATTAGTGCTTATGATCGATCCCGCTTCTCGGCTTCAGAGCTACTTTCTTGACTGTATTTTGAGTTAAGCATTTGGCGCGACTTCAATTCTAGCCTATAAAGTCAAATCTTGTGTGATTCCTCCAAGGTAACATAGCTGCCCGAGGTCGCAAATTTAGCAAGTACAAGAAATTTGAAAATTGTACGTAATTTCACGGTAGTGCTTATGGTCGATGCCGTTTCTCGGCTTCAGAGCTACTTTCTTGACTGTATTTTGAGTTAAGCAGTTGGCGCGACTTCAGTTCTAGCCTATAAAGTCCAATCTTGTGTGATTCCTCCATGGTAACATAGCTTCCCGAGGTCGCAAAATTAGCAAGTACAAGAAATTTGAAAATTGTACGTAATTTCACGGTAGTGCTTATGGTCGATGCCGTTTCTCGGCTTCAGAGCTACTTTCTTGACTGTATTTTGATTTAAGCAGTTGGCGCGACTTCAGTTCTAGCCTATAAAGTCAAATCTTGTGTGGTCCCTCCATGGTAACATAGCTGCCCGTGGTCGCAAAGTTAGCAAGTACAATAAATTTGAAAATTGTACGTAATTTCACGGTAGTGCTTATGGTCGATGCCGTTTCTCGGCTTCAGAGCTACTTTCTTGACTGTATTTTGAGTTAAGCAGTTGGCGCGATTTCAGTTCTAGCCTATAAAGTCAAATCTTGGGTGATTCCTCCATGGTAACATAGCTGCCCGAGGTCGCAAAGTTAGCAAGTACGAGAAATTTGAAAATTGTACGTAATTTCACGGTAGTGCTTATGGTCGATCCCGTACCTCGGCTTCAGAGCTATTTTCTTGACTGTATTTTGAGTTAAACGGTTGGCGCGACTTCAGTTCTAGCCTATAAAGTCAAATCTTGTGTGGTTCCTCCATGGTAACATAGCTGCCCGAGGTCGCAAAGTTAGCAAGTATAAGAAATTTGAAAATTGTACGTAATTTCACATTAGTGCTTATGATCGATCCCGCTTCTCGGCTTCAGAGCTACTTTCTTGACTGTATTTTGAGTTAAGCAGTTGGCGCGACTTCAGTTCTAGCCTATAAAGTCAAATCTTGTGTGATTCCTCCATGGTAACATAGCTGCCCGAGGTCGCAAATTTAGCAAGTACAAGAAATTTGAAAATTGTACGTAATTTCACGGTAGTGCTTATGGTCGATGCCGTTTCTCGGCTTCAGAGCTACTTTCTTGACTGTATTTTGAGTTAAACAGTTGGCGCGACTTCAGTTCTAGCCTATAAAGTCCAATCTTGTGTGATTCCTCCATGGTAACATAGCTGCCCGAGGCCGCAAAGTTAGCAAGTACAAGAAATTTGAAAATTGTACGTAATTGCACGGTAGTGCTTATGGTCGATCCCGTTCCTCGGCTTCAGAGCTACTTTCTTGACTGTCTTTTGAGTTAAACAGTTGGCGCGACTTCAGTTCTAGCCTATAAAGTCAAATCTTGTGTGGTTCCTCCATGGTAACATAGCTGCCCGAGGTCGCAAAGTTAGCAAGTACAAGAAATTTGAAAATTGTACGTAATTTCACGGTAGTGCTTATGGTCGATACCGTTTCTCGGCTTCAGAGCTACTTTCTTGACTGTATTTTGAGTTAAGCTGTTGGCGCGACTTCAGTTCTAGCCTATAAAGTCCAATCTTGTGTGATTCCTCCATGGTAACATAGCTGCCCGAGGTCGCAAAGTTAGCAAGTACAAGATATTTGAAAATTGTACGTAATTTCACGGTAGTGCTTATGGTCGATGCCGTTTCTCGGCTTCAGAGCTATTTCTTGACTGTATTTTGAGTTAAGCAGTTGGCGCGACTTCAGTTCTAGCCTATAAAGTCAAATCTTGTGTGATTCCTCCATGGTAACATAGCTGCCCGAGGTCGCAAATTTAGCAAGTACAAGAAATTTGAAAATTGTACGTAATTTCACGGTAGTGCTTATGGTCGATGCCGTTTCTCGGCTTCAGAGCTACTTTCTTGACTGTATTTTGAGTTAAGCAGTTGGCGCGATTTCAGTTCTAGCCTATAAAGTCAAATCTTGTGTGATTCCTCCATGGTAACATAGCTGCCCGAGGTCGCAAAGTTAGCAAGTACAAGAAATTTGAAAATTGTACGTAATTTCACGGTAGTGCTTATGGTCGATCCCGTACCTCGGCTTCAGAGCTATTTTCTTGACTGTATTTTGAGTTAAACGGTTGGCGCGACTTCAGTTCTAGCCTATAAAGTCAAATCTGGTGTGGTTCCTGCATGGTAACATAGCTGCCCGAGGTCGCAAAGTTAGCAAGTATAAGAAATTTCAAAATTGTACGTAATTTCACATTAGTGCTTATGGTCGATCCCGTTTCTCGGCTTCAGAGCTATTTCTCGACTGTATTTTGAGTTAAGCAGTTGGCGCGACTTCAGTTCTAGCCTATAAAGTCAAATCTTGTGTGATTCCTCCATGGTAACATAGCTGCCCGAGGTCGCAAAGTTAACAAGTATAAGAAATTTGAAAATTGTACGTAATTTCACATTAGTGCTTATGATCGATCCCGATTCTCGGCTTCAGAGCTACTTTCTTGACTGTGTTTTGAGTTAAGCAGTTGGCGCGACTTCGGTTCTAGCCTATAAAGTCAAATCTTGTGTGATTCCTCCATGGTAACATAGCTGCCCGAGGCCGCAAAATTAGCAAGTACAAGAAATTTGAAAATTGTACGTAATTGCACGGTAGTGCTTATGGTCGATCCCGTTCCTCGGCTTCAGAGCTACTTTCTTGACTGTCTTTTGAGTTAAACAGTTGGCGCGACTTCAGTTCTAGCCTATAAAGTAAAATCTTGTGTGGTTCCTCCATGGTAACATAGCTGCCCGATGTCGCAAAGTTAGCAAGTACAAGAAATTTGAAAA
Source organism: Merodon equestris (assembly GCA_958301585.1). Lineage (NCBI taxonomy): Eukaryota > Metazoa > Arthropoda > Insecta > Diptera > Syrphidae > Merodon > Merodon equestris. The sequence continues at coordinate 209,002,282 of OY284413.1, read as the reverse complement.
TTGTACGTAATTTCACGGTAGTGCTTATGGTCGATACCGTTTCTCGGCTTCAGAGCTACTTTCTTGACTGTATTTTGAGTTAAGCTGTTGGCGCGACTTCAGTTCTAGCCTATAAAGTCAAATCTTGTGTGATTCCTCCATGGTAACATAGCTACCCGAGGTCGCAAAGTTAGCAAGTATAAGAAATTTGAATATTGTACGTAATTTCACATTAGTGCTTATGATCGATCCCGCTTCTCGGCTTCAGAGCTACTTTCTTGACTGCATTTTGAGATAAGCAGTTGGCGCGACTTCAGTTCTAGCCTATAAAGTCCAATCTTGTGTGATTCCTCCATGGTAACATAGCTTCCCGAGGTCGCAAAATTAGCAAGTACAAGAAATTTGAAAATTGTACGTAATTTCACGGTAGTGCTTATGGTCGATCCCGCTTCTCGGCTTCAGAGCTACTTTCTTCACTGTATTTTGATTTAAGCAGTTGGCGCGACTTCAGTTCTAGCCTATAAAGTCAAATCTTGTGTGGTTCCTCCATGGTAACATAGCTGCCCGAGGTCGCAAAGTTAGCAAGTACAAGAAATTTGAAAATGGTACGTAATTTCACGGTAGTGCTTATGGTCGATGCCGTTTCTCGGCTTCAGAGCTACTTCTTGACTGTATTTTGAGTTAAGGAGTTGGCGCGACTTCAGTTCTAGCCTATAAAGTTCAATCTTGTGTGATTCCTCCATGGTAAGATAGCTGCCCGAGGTCGCAAAGTTAGCAAGTACAAGAAATTTGAAAATTGTACGTAATTTCACGGTAGTGCTTATGGTCGATGCCGTTTCTCGGCTTCAGAGCTACTTACTTGACTGTATTTTGAGTTAAGCAGTTGGCGCGCCTTCAGTTCTAGCCTATAAAGTCAAATCTTGTGTGATTTCTCCATGGTAACATAGCTGCCCGAGGTCGCAAATTTAGCAAGTACCAGAAATTTGAAAATTGTACGTAATTGCACGGTAGTGCTTACGGTCGATGCCGTTTCTCGGCTTCAGAGCTACTTTCTTGACTGTATTTTGAGTTAAACAGTTGGCGCGACTTCAGTTCTAGCCTATAAAGTCAAATCTTGTGTGGTTCCTCCATGGTAACATAGCTGCCCGAGGTCGCAAAGTTAGCAAGTATAAGAAATTTGAAAATTGTACGTAATTTCACATTAGTGCTTATGATCGATCCCGCTTCTCGGCTTCAGAGCTACTTTCTTGACTGTATTTTGAGTTAAGCATTTGGCGCGACTTCAGTTCTAGCCTATAAAGTCAAATCTTGTGTGATTCCTCCAAGGTAACATAGCTGCCCGAGGTCGCAAATTTAGCAAGTACAAGAAATTTGAAAATTGTACGTAATTTCACGGTAGTGCTTATGGTCGATGCCGTTTCTCGGCTTCAGAGCTACTTTCTTGACTGTATTTTGAGTTAAACAGTTGGCGCGACTTCAGTTCTAGCCTATAAAGTCCAATCTTGTGTGATTCCTCCATGGTAACATAGCTTCCCGAGGTCGCAAAATTAGCAAGTACAAGAAATTTGAAAATTGTACGTAATTTCACGGTAGTGCTTATGGTCGATGCCGTTTCTCGGCTTCAGAGCTACTTTCTTGACTGTATTTTGATTTAAGCAGTTGGCGCGACTTCAGTTCTAGCCTATAAAGTCAAATCTTGTGTGGTCCCTCCATGGTAACATAGCTGCCCGTGGTCGCAAAGTTAGCAAGTACAATAAATTTGAAAATTGTACGTAATTTCACGGTAGTGCTTATGGTCGATGCCGTTTCTCGGCTTCAGAGCTACTTTCTTGACTGTATTTTGAGTTAAGCTGTTGGCGCGACGTCAGTTCTAGCCTATAAAGTCAAATCTTGTGTGATTCCTCCATGGTAACATAGCTGCCCGAGGTCGCAAAGTTAGCAAGTATAAGAAATTTGAAAATTGTACGTAATTTCACATTAGTGCTTATGATCGGTCCCGCTTCTCGGCTTCAGAGCTACTTTCTTGACTGTATTTTGAGTTAAACAGTTGGCGCGACTTCAGTTCTAGCCTATAAAGTCAAATCTTGTGTGATTCCTCCATGGTAACATAGCTGCCCGAGGTCGCAAAGTTAGCAAGTATAAGAAATTTGAAAATTGTACGTAATTTCACATTAGTGCTTATGATCGATCCCGCTTCTCGGCTTCAGAGCTACTTCCTTGACAGTATTTTGAGTTAAACAGTTGGCGCGACTTCAGTTCTACCCTATAAAGTCAAATCTAGTGTGGTTCCTCCATGGTAACATAGCTGCCCGAGGTCGCAAAGTTAGCAAGTACAAGAAATCTGAAAATTGCACGTAATTTCACGGTAGTGCTTATGGTCGATGCCGTTTCACGGCTTCAGAGCTACTTCTTGACTGTATTTTGAGTTAAGCAGTTGGCGCGACTTCAGTTCTAGCCTATAAAGTCAAATCTTGTGTGGTTCCTCCATGGTAACATAGCTGCCCGAGGCCGCAAAATTAGGAAGTACAAGAAATTTGAAAATTGTACGTAATTTCACATTAGTGCTTATGGTCGATCCCGTTTCTCGGCTTCAGAGCTATTTCTTGACTGTATTTTGAGTTAAGCAGTTGGCGCGACTTCAGTTCTAGCCTATAAAGTTAAATCTTGTGTGATTCCTCAATGGTAACATAGCTGCCCGAGGTCGCAAAGTTAGCAAGTACAAAAAATTTGAAAATTGTACGTAATTTCACGGTAGTGCATATGGTCGATGCCGTTTCTCGGCTTCAGAGCTATTTCTTGACTGTATTTTGAGTTAAGCAGTTGGCGCGACTTCAGTTCTAGCCTATAAAGTCAAATCTTGTGTGGTTCCTCCATGGTAACATAGCTGCCCGAGGCCGCAAAGTGAGCAAGTACAAGAAATTTGAAAATTGTACGTAATTTCACATTAGTGCTTATGGTCGATCCCGTTTCTCGGCTTCAGAGCTACTTTCTTGACTGTATTTTGAGTTAAGAAGTTTCCGCGACTTCAGTTCTAGCCTATAAAGTCCAATCTTGTGTGATTCCTCCATGGTAACATAGCTGCCCGAGGTCGCAAAGTTAGCAAGTACAAGATATTTGAAAATTGTACGTAATTTCACGGTAGTGCTTATGGTCGATGCCGTTTCTCGGCTTCAGAGCTATTTCTTGACTGTATTTTGAGTTAAGCAGTTGGCGCGACTTCAGTTCTAGCCTATAAAGTCAAATCTTGTGTGATTCCTCCATGGTAAGATAGCTGCCCGAGGTCGCAAAGTTAGCAAGTACAAGAAATTTGAAAATTGTACGTAATTTCACGGTAGTGCTTATGGTCGATCCCGCTTCTCGGCTTCAGAGCTACTTTCTTCACTGTATTTTGATTTAAGCAGTTGGCGCGACTTCAGTTCTAGCCTATAAAGTCAAATCTTGTGTGGTTCCTCTATGGTAACATAGCTGCCCGAGGTCGCAAAGTTAGCACGTACAAGAAATTTGAAAATGGTACGTAATTTCACGGTAGTGCTTATGGTCGATGCCGTTTCTCGGCTTCAGAGCTACTTTCTTGACTGTATTTTGAGTTAAACAGTTGGCGCGACTTCAGTTCTAGCCTATAAAGTCCAATCTTGTGTGATTCCTCCATGGTAACATAGCTTCCCGAGGTCGCAAAATTAGCAAGTACAAGAAATTTGAAAATTGTACGTAATTTCACGGTAGTGCTTATGGTCGATGCCGTTTCTCGGCTTCAGAGCTACTTTCTTGACTGTATTTTGAGTTAAGCAGTTGTCGCGACTTCAGTTCTAGCCTATAAAGTCAAATCTTGTGTGGTTCCTCCATGGTAACATAGCTGCCCGGGGTCGCAAAGTTAGCAAGTATAAGAAATTTGAAAATTGTACGTAATTTCACATTAGTGCTTATGATCGATCCCGCTTCTCGGCTTCAGAGCTACTTCCTTGACTGTATTTTGAGTTAAGCTGTTGGCGCGACTTCAGTTCTAGCCTATAAAGTCAAATCTTGTGTGATTCCTGCATGGTAACATAGCAGCCCCAGGTCGCAAATTTAGCAAGTATAAGAAATTTGAAAATTGTACGTAATTTCACATTAGTGCTTTTGATCGATCCCGCTTCTCGGCTTCAGAGCTACTTTCTTGACTGTATTTTGAGCTAAGCAGTTGGCGCGACTTCAGTTCTAGCCTATAAAGTCCAATCTTGTGTGATTCCTCCATGGTAACATAGCTTCCCGAGGTCGCAAAATTAGCAAGTACAAGAAATTTGAAAATTGTACGTAATTTCACGGTAGTGCTTATGGTCGATCCCGCTTCTCGGCTTCAGAGCTACTTTCTTGACTGTGTTTTGAGTTAAGCAGTTGGCGCGACTTCATTTCTAGCCTATAAAGTCAAATCTTGTGTGGTTCCTCCATGGTAACATAGCTGTCCGAGGTCGCAAATTTAGCAAGTACAAGAAATTTGAAAATTGTACGTAATTTCACGGTAGTGCTTATGGTCGATCCCGTTTCTCGGCTTCAGAGCTACTTTCTTGACTGTATTTTGAGTTAAGCAGTTGGCGCGACTTCAGTTCTAGCCTATAAAGTCCAATCTTGTGTGATTCCTCCATGGTAACATAGCTGCCCGAGGTCGCAAAGTTAGCAAGTACAAGATATTTGAAAATTGTACGTAATTTCACGGTAGTGCTTATGGTCGATGCCGTTTCTCGGCTTCAGAGCTATTTCTTGACTGTATTTTGAGTTAAGCAGTTGGCGCGACTTCAGTTCTAGCCTATAAAGTCAAATCTTGTGTGATTCCTCCATGGTAAGATAGCTGCCCGAGGTCGCAAAGTTAGCAAGTACAAGAAATTTGAAAATTGTACGTAATTTCACGGTAGTGCTTATGGTCGATGCCGTTTCTCGGCTTCAGAGCTACTTACTTGACTGTGTTTTGAGTTAAGCAGTTGGCGCGACTTCAGTTCTAGCCTATAAAGTCAAATCTTGTGTGATTCCTCCATGGTAACATAGCTGCCCGAGGTCGCAAATTTAGCAAGTACAAGAAATTTGAAAATTGTACGTAATTGCACGGTAGTGCTTATGGTCGATGCCGTTTCTCGGCTTCAGAGCTACTTTCTTGACTGTATTTTGAGTTAAGCAGTTGGCGCGACTTCAGTTCTAGCCTATAAAGTCGAATCTTGTGTGATTCCTCCATGGTAACATAGCTGCCCGAGGTCGCAAAGTTAGCAAGTACAAGAAATTTGAAAATTGTACGTAATTTCACGGTAGTGCTTATGGTCGATGCCTTTTTTCGGCTTCAGAGCTACTTTCTTGACTGTATTTTGAGTTAAGCAGTTGGCGCGACTTCAGTTCTAGCCTATAAAGTCAAATCTTGTGTGGTTCCTCCATGGTAACATAGCTGCCCGAATCCGCAAAGTTAGCAAGTACAAGAAATTTGAAAATTGTACGTAATTTCACATTAGTGCTTATGGTCGATCCCGCTTCTCGGCTTCAGAGCTACTTTCTTGACTGTATTTTGAGTTAAACAGTTGGCGCGACTTCAGTTCTAGCCTATAAAGTCAAATCTTGTGTGATTCCTTCATGGTAACATAGCTGCCCGAGGTCGCAAAGTTAGCAAGTATAAGAAATTTGAAAATTGTACGTAATTTCACATTAGTGCTTATGATCGATCCCGATTCTCGGCTTCAGAGCTACTTTCTTGACTGTATTTTGAGTTAAACAGTTGGCGCGACTTCAGTTCTAGCCTATAAAGTCAAATCTTGTGTGATTCCTCTATGGTAACATAGCTGCCCGAGGCCGCAAAGTTAGCAAGTACAAGAAATTTGAAAATTGTACGTAATTGCACGGTAGTGCTTATGGTCGGTCCCGTTTCTCGGCTTCAGAGCTACTTTCTTGACTGTATTTTGATTTAAGCAGTTGGCGCGACTTCAGTTCTAGCCTATAAAGTCAAATCTTGTGCGGTCCCTCCATGGTAACATAGCTGCCCGTGGTCGCAAAGTTAGCAAGTACAATAAATTTGAAAATTGTACGTAATTTCACGGTAGTGCTTATGGTCGATGCCGTTTCTCGGCTTCAGAGCTACTTTCTTGACTGTATTTTGAGTTAAGCTGTTGGCGCGACTTCAGTTCTAGCCTATAAAGTCAAGTCTTGTGTGATTCCTCCATGGTAACATAGCTGCCCGAGGTCGCAAAGTTAGCAAGTATAAGAAATTTGAAAATTGTACGTAATTTCACATTAGTGCTTATGATCGGTCCCGCTTCTCGGCTTCAGAGCTACTTTCTTGACTGTATTTTGAGTTAAACAGTTGGCGCGACTTCAGTTCTAGCCTATAAAGTCAAATCTTGTGTGATTCCTCCATGGTAACATAGCTGCCCGAGGTCGCAAAGTTAGCAAGTATAAGAAATTTGAAAATTGTACGTAATTTCACATTAGTGCTTATGATCGATCCCGCTTCTCGGCTTCAGAGCTACTTTCTTGACAGTATTTTGAGTTAAACAGTTGGCGTGACTTCAGTTCTACCCTATAAAGTCAAATCTAGTGTGGTTCCTCCATGGTAACATAGCTGCCCGAGGTCGCAAAGTTAGCAAGTACAAGAAATCTGAAAATTGCACGTAATTTCACGGTAGTGCTTATGGTCGATGCCGTTTCTCGGCTTCAGAGCTACTTCTTGACTGTATTTTGAGTTAAGCAGTTGGCGCGACTTCAGTTCTAGCCTATAAAGTCAAATCTTGTGTGGTTCCTCCATGGTAACATAGCTGCCCGAGGCCGCAAAATTAGCAAGTACAAGAAATTTGAAAATTGTACGTAATTTCACATTAGTGCTTATGGTCGATCCCGTTTCTCGGCTTCAGAGCTATTTCTTGACTGTATTTTGAGTTAAGCAGTTGGCGCGACTTCAGTTCTAGCCTATAAAGTTAAATCTTGTGTGATTCCTCAATGGTAACATAGCTGCCCGAGGTCGCAAAGTTAGCAAGTACAAAAAATTTGAAAATTGTACGTAATTTCACGGTAGTGCATATGGTCGATGCCGTTTCTCGGCTTCAGAGCTATTTCTTGACTGTATTTTGAGTTAAGCAGTTGGCGCGACTTCAGTTCTAGCTTATAAAGTCAAATCTTGTGTGGTTCCTCCATGGTAACATAGCTGCCCGAGGCCGCAAAGTGAGCAAGTACAAGAAATTTGAAAATTGTACGTAATTTCACATTAGTGCTTATGGTCGATCCCGTTTCTCGGCTTCAGAGCTACTTTCTTGACTGTATTTTGAGTTAAGAAGTTTCCGCGACTTCAGTTCTAGCCTATAAAGTCAAATCTTGTGTGATTCCTCCATGGTAACATAGCTGCCCGAGGCCGCAAAGTTAGCAAGTACAAGAAATTTGAAAATTGTACGTAATTGCACAGTAGTGCTTATGGTCGATGCCGTTTCTCGGTTTCAGAGCTATTTCTTGACTGTATTTTGAGTTAAGCAGTTGGCGCGACTTCAGTTCTAGCCTATAAAGTCAAATCTTGTGTGGTTCCTCTATGGTAACATAGCTGCCCGAGGCCGCAAAGTTAGCAAGTACAAGAAATTTGAAAATTGTACGTAATTGCACAGTAGTGCTTATGGTCGATCCCGTTTCTCGGCTTCAGAGCTATTTCTTGACTTTATTTTGAGTTAAGCAGTTGTCGCGACTTCAGTTCTAGCCTATAAAGTCAAATCTTGTGTGGTTCCTCCATGGTAACATAGCTGCCCGAGGTCGCAAAGTTAGCAAGTACAAGAAATTTGAAAATTGTACGTAATTTCACGGTAGTGCTTATGGTCGATGCCGTTTCTCGGCTTCAGAGCTACTTACTTGACTGTATTTTGAGTTAAGCAGTTGGCGCGACTTCAGTTCTAGCCTATAAAGTCAAATCTTGTGTGATTCCTCCATGGTAACATAGCTGCCCGAGGTCGCAAATTTAGCAAGTACAAGAAATTTGAAAATTGTACGTAATTGCACGGTAGTGCTTATGGTCGATGCCGTTTCTCGGCTTCAGAGCTACTTTCTTGACTGTATTTTGAGTTAAACAGTTGGCGCGACTTCAGTTCTAGCCTATAAAGTCAAATCTTGTGTGGTTCCTCCATGGTAAGATAGCTGCCCGAGGTCGCAAAGTTAGCAAGTACAAGAAATTTGAAAATTGTACGTAATTTCACGGTAGTGCTTATGGTCGATACCATTTCTCGGCTTCAGAGCTACTTTCTTGACTGTATTTTAAGTTAAACAGTTGTCGCGACTTCAGTTCTAGCCTATAAAGTCAAATCTTGTGTGATTCCTCCATGGTAACATAGCTGCCCGAGGTCGCAAAGTTAGCAAGTACAAGAAATTTTAAAATTGTACGTAATTTCACGGTAGTGCTTATGATCGATCCCGCTTCTCGGCTTCAGAGCTACTTTCTTGACTGTATTTTGAGTTAAGCAGTTGGCGCGACTTCAGTTCTAGCCTATAAAGTCCAATCTTGTGTGATTCCTCCATGGTAACATAGCTTCCCGAGGTCGCAAAATTAGCAAGTACAAGAAATTTGAAAATTGTACGTAATTTCACGGTAGTGCTTATGGTCGATCCCGCTTCTCGGCTTCAGAGCTAGTTTCTTGACTGTATTTTGATTTAAGGAGTTGGCGCGACTTCAGTTCTAGCCTATAAAGTCAAATCTTGTGTGGTTCCTCCATGGTAACATAGCTGCCCGAGGTCGCAAAGTTAGCAAGTACAAGAAATTTGAAAATTGTACGTAATTTCACGGTAGTGCTTATGGTCGATACCATTTCTCGGCTTCAGAGCTTCTTTCTTGACTGTATTTTGAGTTAAACAGTTGGCGCGACTTCAGTTCTAGCCTATAAAGTCAAATCTTGTGTGATTCCTCCATGGTAACATAGCTGCCCGAGGCCGCAAAGTTAGCAAGTACAAGAAATTTGAAAATTGTACGTAATTGCACAGTAGTGCTTATGGTCGATGCCGTTTCTCGGTTTCAGAGCTATTTCTTGACTGTATTTTGAGTTAAGCAGTTGGCGCGACTTCAGTTCTAGCCTATAAAGTCAAATCTTGTGTGGTTCCTCTATGGTAACATAGCTGCCCGAGGCCGCAAAGTTAGCAAGTACAAAAAATTTGAAAATTGTACGTAATTGCACAGTAGTGCTTATGGTCGATCCCGTTTCTCGGCTTCAGAGCTACTTTCTTGACTGTATTTTGAGTTAAACAGTTGTCGCGACTTCAGTTCTAGCCTATAAAGTCAAATCTTGTGTGATTCCTCCATGGTAACATAGCTGCCCGAGGTCGCAAAGTTAGCAAGTACAAGAAATTTGAAAATTGTACGTAATTGCACGGTAGTGCTTATGGTCGATGCCGTTTCTCGGTTTCAGAGCTACTTTCTTGACTGTATTTTGAGTTAAACAGTTGTCGCGACTTCAGTTCTAGCCTATAAAGTCAAATCTTGTGTGATTCCTCCATGGTAACATAGCTGCCCGAGGTCGCAAATTTAGCAAGTACAAGAAATTTGAAAATTGTACGTAATTGCACGGTAGTGCTTATGGTCGATGCCGTTTCTCGGCTTCAGAACTACTTTCTTGACTGTATTTTGAGTTAAACAGTTGGCGCGACTTCAGTTCTAGCCTATAAAGTCAAATCTTGTGTGGTTCCTCCATGGTAACATAGCTGCCCGAGGTCGCAAAGTTAGCAAGTACAAGAAATTTGAAAATTGTACGTAATTTCACGGTAGTGCTTATGGTCGATACCATTTCTCGGCTTCAGAGCTACTTTCTTGACTGTATTTTGAGTTAAGCAGTTGGCGCGACTTCAGTTCTAGCCTATAAAGTCCAATCTTGTGTGATTCCTCCATGGTAACATAGCTTCCCGAGGTCGCAAAATTAGCAAGTACAAGAAATTTGAAAATTGTACGTAATTTCACGGTAGTGCTTATGGTCGATCCCGCTTCTCGGCTTCAGAGCTACTTTCTTGACTGTATTTTGATTTAAGGAGTTGGCGCGACTTCAGTTCTAGCCTATAAAGTCAAATCTTGTGTGGTTCCTCCATGGTAACATAGCTGCCCGAGGTCGCAAAGTTAGCAAGTACAAGAAATTTGAAAATTGTACGTAATTTCACGGTAGTGCTTATGGTCGATACCATTTCTCGGCTTCAGAGCTACTTTCTTGACTGTATTTTGAGTTAAACAGTTGGCGCGACTTCAGTTCTAGCCTATAAAGTCAAATCTTGTGTGATTCCTCCATGGTAACATAGCTGCCCCAGGTCGCAAAGTTAGCAAGTATAAGAAATTTGAAAATTGTACGTAATTTCACATTAGTGCTTATGATCGATCCCGCTTCTCGGCTTCAGAGCTACTTTCTTGACTGTATTTTGAGTTAAGCAGTTGGCGCGCCTTCAGTTCTAGCCTATAAAGTTAAATCTTGTGTGATTCCTCAATGGTAACATAGCTGCCCGAGGTCGCAAAGTTAGCAAGTACAAAAAATTTGAAAATTGTACGTAATTTCACGGTAGTGCATATGGTCGATGCCGTTTCTCGGCTTCAGAGCTATTTCTTGACTGTATTTTGAGTTAAGCAGTTGGCGCGACTTCAGTTCTAGCCTATCAAGTCAAATCTTGTGTGGTTCCTCCATGGTAACATAGCTGCCCGAGGCCGCAAAGTGAGCAAGTACAAGAAATTTGAAAATTGTACGTAATTTCACATTAGTGCTTATGGTCGATCCCGTTTCTCGGCTTCAGAGCTACTTTCTTGACTGTATTTTGAGTTAAGAAGTTTCCGCGACTTCAGTTCTAGCCTATAAAGTCAAATCTTGTGTGATTCCTCCATGGTAACATAGCTGCCCGAGGCCGCAAAGTTAGCAAGTACAAGAAATTTGAAAATTGTACGTAATTGCACAGTAGTGCTTATGGTCGATGCCGTTTCTCGGTTTCAGAGCTATTTCTTGACTGTATTTTGAGTTAAGCAGTTGGCGCGACTTCAGTTCTAGCCTATAAAGTCAAATCTTGTGTGGTTCCTCTATGGTAACATAGCTGCCCGAGGCCGCAAAGTTAGCAAGTACAAGAAATTTGAAAATTGTACGTAATTGCACAGTAGTGCTTATGGTCGATCCCGTTTCTCGGCTTCAGAGCTACTTTCTTGACTGTATTTTGAGTTAAACAGTTGTCGCGACTTCAGTTCTAGCCTATAAAGTCAAATCTTGTGTGATTCCTCCATGGTAACATAGCTGCCCGAGGTCGCAAAGTTAGCAAGTACAAGAAATTTGAAAATTGTACGTAATTTCACGGTAGTGCTTATGGTCGATGCCGTTTCTCGGCTTCAGAGCTATTTCTTGACTGTATTTTGAGTTAAGCAGTTGGCGCGACTTCAGTTCTAGCCTATAAAGTCAAATCTTGTGTGGTTCCTCCATGGTAACATAGCTGCCCGAGGTCGCAAAGTTAGCAAGTACAAGAAATCTGAAAATTGCACGTAATTTCACGGTAGTGCTTATGGTCGATGCCGTTTCTCGGCTTCAGAGCTACTTCTTGACTGTATTTTGAGTTAAGCAGTTGGCGCGACTTCAGTTCTAGCCTATAAAGTCAAATCTTGTGTGGTTCCTCCATGGTAACATAGCTGCCCGAGGCCGCAAAATTAGCAAGTACAAGAAATTTGAAAATTGTACGTAATTTCACATTAGTGCTTATGATCGATCCCGTTTCTCGGCTTCAGAGCTATTGCTTGACTGTATTTTGAGTTAAGCAGTTGGCGCGACTTCAGTTCTAGCCTATAAAGTCAAATCTTGTGTGGTTCCTCCATGGTAACATAGCTGCCCGAAGTCGCAAAGTTAGCAAGTATAAGAAATTTGAAAATTGTACGTAATTTCACATTAGTGCTTATGATCGGTCCCGCTTCTCGGCTTCAGAGCTACTTTCTTGACTGTATTTTGAGTTAAACAGTTGGCGCGACTTCAGTTCTAGCCTATAAAGTCAAAACTTGTGTGATTCCTCCATGGTAACATAGCTGCCGGAGGTCGCAAAGTTAGCAAGTATAAGAAATTTGAAAATTGTACGTAATTTCACATTAGTGCTTATGATCGATCCCGCTTCTCGGCTTCAGAGCTACTTTCTTGACTGTATTTTGAGTTAAACAGTTGGCGCGACTTCAGTTCTACCCTATAAAGTCAAATCTTGTGTGGTTCCTCCATGGTAACATAGCTGCCCGAGGTCGCAAAGTTAGCAAGTACAAGAAATCTGAAAATTGCACGTAATTTCACTGTAGTGCTTATGGTCGATGCCGTTTCTCGGTTTCAGAGCTATTTCTTGACTGTATTTTGAGTTAAGCAGTTGGCGCGACTTCAGTTCTAGCCTATAAAGTCAAATCTTGTGTGATTCCTCCACGGTAACATAGCTGCCCGAGGCCGCAAATTTAGCAAGTACAAGAAATTTGAAAATTGTACGTAATTTCACGGTAGTGCTTATGGTCGATGCCGTTTCTCGGCTTCAGAGCTACTTTCTTGACTGTATTTTGAGTTAAGCAGCTGTCGCGACTTCAGTTCTAGCCTATAAAGTCAAATCTTGTGTGATTCCTCCATGGTAACATAGCTGCCCCAGGTCGCAAAGTTAGCAAGTATAAGAAATTTGAAAATTGTACGTAATTTCACATTAGTGCTTATGATCGATCCCGCTTCTCGGCTTCAGAGCTACTTTCTTGACTGTATTTTGAGTTAAGCAGTTGGCGCGACTTCAGTTCTAGCCTATAAAGTCCAATCTTGTGTGATTCCTCTATGGTAACATAGCTTCCCGAGGTCGCAAAATTAGCAAGTACAAGAAATTTGAAAATTGTACGTAATTTCACGGTAGTGCTTATGGTCGATTACGCTTCTCGGCTTCAGAGCTACTTTCTTGACTGTATTTTGATTTAAGGAGTTGGCGCGACTTCAGTTCTAGCCTATAAAGTCAAATCTTGTGTGGTTCCTCCATGGTAACATAGCTGCCCGAGGTCGCAAAGTTAGCAAGTACAAGAAATTTGAAAATTGTACGTAATTTCACGGTAGTGCTTATGGTCGATGCCGTTTCTCGGCTTCAGAGCTACTTACTTGACTGTATTTTGAGTTAAGCAGTTGGCGCGACTTCAGTTCTAGCCTATAAAGTCAAATCTTGTGTGATTCCTCCATGGTAACATAGCTGCCCGAGGTCGCAAATTTAGCAAGTACAAGAAATTTGAAAATTGTACGTAATTGCACGGTAGTGCTTATGGTCGATGCCGTTTCTCGGCTTCAGAGCTACTTTCTTGACTGTATTTTGAGTTAAACAGTTGGCGCGACTTCAGTTCTAGCCTATAAAGTCAAATCTTGTGTGGTTCCTCCATGGTAACATAGCTGCCCGAGGTCGCAAAATTAGCAAGTACAAGAAATTTGAAAATTGTAGGTAATTTCACGGTAGTGCTTATGGTCGATGCCGTTTCTCGGTTTCAGAGCTATTTCTTGACTGTATTTTGAGTTAAGCAGTTGGCGCGACTTCAGTTCTAGCCTATAAAGTCAAATCTTGTGTGATTCCTCCACGGTAACATAGCTGCCCGAGGCCGCAAATTTAGCAAGTACAAGAAATTTGAAAATTGTACGTAATTTCACGGTAGTGCTTATGGTCGATCCCGCTTCTCGGCTTCAGAGCTACTTCCTTGACTGTATTTAGAGTTAAGCTGTTGGCGCGACTTCAGTTCTAGCCTATAAAGTCAAATCTTGTGTGATTCCTCCATGGTAACATAGCTGCCCCAGGTCGCAAAGTTAGCAAGTATAAGAAATTTGAAAATTGTACGTAATTTCACATTAGTGCTTATGATCGATCCCGCTTCTCGGCTTCAGAGCTACTTTCTTGACTGTATTTTGAGTTAAGCAGTTGGCGCGACTTCAGTTCTAGCCTATAAAGTCCAATCTTGTGTGATTCCTCTATGGTAACATAGCTTCCCGAGGTCGCAAAATTAGCAAGTACAAGAAATTTGAAAATTGTACGTAATTTCACGGTAGTGCTTATGGTCGATTACGCTTCTCGGCTTCAGAGCTACTTTCTTGACTGTATTTTGATTTAAGGAGTTGGCGCGACTTCAGTTCTAGCCTATAAAGTCAAATCTTGTGTGGTTCCTCCATGGTAACATAGCTGCCCGAGGTCGCAAAGTTAGCAAGTACAAGAAATTTGAAAATTGTACGTAATTTCACGGTAGTGCTTATGGTCGATGCCGTTTCTCGGCTTCAGAGCTACTTACTTGACTGTATTTTGAGTTAAGCAGTTGGCGCGACTTCAGTTCTAGCCTATAAAGTCAAATCTTGTGTGATTCCTCCATGGTAACATAGCTGCCCGAGGTCGCAAATTTAGCAAGTACAAGAAATTTGAAAATTGTACGTAATTGCACGGTAGTGCTTATGGTCGATGCCGTTTGTCGGCTTCAGAGCTACTTTCTTGACTGTATTTTGAGTTAAACAGTTGGCGCGACTTCAGTTCTAGCCTATAAAGTCAAATCTTGTGTGGTTCCTCCATGGTAACATAGCTGCCCGAGGTCGCAAAATTAGCAAGTACAAGAAATTTGAAAATTGTACGTAATTTCACGGTAGTGCTTATGGTCGATACCATTTCTCGGCTTCAGAGCTACTTTCTTGACTGTATTTTGAGTTAAACAGTTGTCGCGACTTCAGTTCTAGCCTATAAAGTCAAATCTTGTGTGATTCCTCCATGGTAACATAGCTGCCCGAGGTCGCAAAGTTAGCAAGTACAAGAAATTTGAAAATTGTACGTAATTTCACGGTAGTGCTTATGATCGATCCCGCTTCTCGGCTTCAGAGCTACTTTCTTGACTGTATTTTGAGTTAAGCAGTTGGCGCGACTTCAGTTCTAGCCTATAAAGTCCAATCTTGTGTGATTCCTCCATGGTAACATAGCTTCCCGAGGTCGCAAAATTAGCAAGTACAAGAAATTTTAAAATTGTACGTAATTGCACGGTAGTGCTTATGGTGGATGCCGTTTCTCGGCTTCAGAGCTACTTTCTTGACTGTATTTTGAGTTAAACAGTTGGCGCGACTTCAGTTCTAGCCTATAAAGTCAAATCTTGTGTGGTTCCTCCATGGTAACATAGCTGCCCGAGGTCGCAAAGTTAGCAAGTACAAGAAATTTGAAAATTGTACGTAATTTCACGGTAGTGCTTATGGTCGATACCATTTCTCGGCTTCAGAGCTACTTTCTTGACTGTATTTTGAGTTAAACAGTTGTCGCGACTTCAGTTCTAGCCTATAAAGTCAAATCTTGTGTGATTCCTCCATGGTAACATAGCTGCCCGAGGTCGCAAAGTTAGCAAGTACAAGAAATTTTAAAATTGTACGTAATTTCACGGTAGTGCTTATGATCGATCCCGCTTCTCGGCTTCAGAGCTACTTTCTTGACTGTATTTTGAGTTAAGCAGTTGGCGCGACTTCAGTTCTAGCCTATAAAGTCCAATCTTGTGTGATTCCTCCATGGTAACATAGCTTCCCGAGGTCGCAAAATTAGCAAGTACAAGAAATTTGAAAATTGTACGTAATTTCACGGTAGTGCTTATGGTCGATCCCGCTTCTCGGCTTCAGAGCTAGTTTCTTGACTGTATTTTGATTTAAGGAGTTGGCGCGACTTCAGTTCTAGCCTATAAAGTCAAATCTTGTGTGGTTCCTCCATGGTAACATAGCTGCCCGAGGTCGCAAAGTTAGCAAGTACAAGAAATTTGAAAATTGTACGTAATTTCACGGTAGTGCTTATGGTCGATACCATTTCTCGGCTTCAGAGCTTCTTTCTTGACTGTATTTTGAGTTAAACAGTTGGCGCGACTTCAGTTCTAGCCTATAAAGTCAAATCTTGTGTGATTCCTCCATGGTAACATAGCTGCCCCAGGTCGCAAAGTTAGCAAGTATAAGTAATTTGAAAATTGTACGTAATTTCACATTAGTGCTTATGATCGATCCCGCTTCTCGGTTTCAGAGCTACTTTCTTGACTGTATTTTGAGTTAAGCAGTTGGCGCGACTTCAGTTCTAGCCTATAAAGTTAAATCTTGTGTGATTCCTCAATGGTAACATAGCTGCCCGAGGTCGCAAAGTTAGCAAGTACAAAAAATTTGAAAATTGTACGTAATTTCACGGTAGTGCATATGGTCGATGCCGTTTCTCGGCTTCAGAGCTATTTCTTGACTGTATTTTGAGTTAAGCAGTTGGCGCGACTTCAGTTCTAGCCTATAAAGTCAAATCTTGTGTGGTTCCTCCATGGTAACATAGCTGCCCGAGGCCGCAAAGTGAGCAAGTACAAGAAATTTGAAAATTGTACGTAATTTCACATTAGTGCTTATGGTCGATCCCGTTTCTCGGCTTCAGAGTTACTTTCTTGACTTTATTTTGAGTTAAGAAGTTTCCGCGACTTCAGTTCTAGCCTATAAAGTCAAATCTTGTGTGATTCCTCCATGGTAACATAGCTGCCCGAGGCCGCAAAGTTAGCAAGTACAAGAAATTTGAAAATTGTACGTAATTGCACAGTAGTGCTTATGGTCGATGCCGTTTCTCGGCTTCAGAGCTATTTCTTGACTGTATTTTGAGTTAAGCAGTTGGCGCGACTTCAGTTCTAGCCTATAAAGTCAAATCTTGTGTGGTTCCTCCATGGTAACATAGCTGCCCGAGGCCGCAAAGTGAGCAAGTACAAGAAATTTGAAAATTGTACGTAATTTCACATTAGTGCTTATGGTCGATCCCGTTTCTCGGCTTCAGAGCTACTTTCTTGACTGTATTTTGAGTTAAGAAGTTTCCGCGACTTCAGTTCTAGCCTATAAAGTCAAATCTTGTGTGATTCCTCCATGGTAACATAGCTGCCCGAGGCCGCAAAGTTAGCAAGTACAAGAAATTTGAAAATTGTACGTAATTGCACAGTAGTGCTTATGGTCGATGCCGTTTCTCGGTTTCAGAGCTATTTCTTGACTGTATTTTGAGTTAAGCAGTTGGTGCGACTTCAGTTCTAGCCTATAAAGTCAAATCTTGTGTGGTTCCTCTATGGTAACATAGCTGCCCGAGGCCGCAAAGTTAGCAAGTACAAGAAATTTGAAAATTGTACGTAATTGCACGGTAGTGCTTATGGTCGATGCCGTTTCTCGGCTTCAGAGCTACTTTCTTGAATGTATTTTGAGTTAAACAGTTGTCGCGACTTTAGTTCTAGCCTATAAAGTCAAATCTTGTGTGATTCCTCCATGGTAACATAGCTGCCCGAGGTCGCAAAGTTAGCAAGTACAAGAAATTTGAAAATTGTACGTAATTGCACGGTAGTGCTTATGGTCGATGCCGTTTCTCGGCTTCAGAGCTACTTTCTTGACTGTATTTTGAGTTAAACAGTTGTCGCGACTTTAGTTCTAGCCTATAAAGTCAAATCTTGTGTGATTCCTTCATGGTAACAAAGCTGCCCGAGGTCGCAAATTTAGCAAGTACAAGAAATTTGAAAATTGTACGTAATTGCACGGTAGTGCTTATGGTCGATGCCGTTTCTCGGCTTCAGAGCTACTTTCTTGACTGTATTTTGAGTTAAACAGTTGGCGCGACTTCAGTTCTAGCCTATAAAGTCAAATCTTGTGTAGTTCCTCCATGGTAACATAGCAGCCCGAGGTCGCAAAGTTAGCAAGTACAAGAAATTTGAAAATTGTACGTAATTTCACGGTAGTGCTTATGGTCGATACCATTTCTCGGCTTCAGAGCTACTTTCTTGACTGTATTTTGAGTTAAACAGTTGTCGCGACTTCAGTTCTAGACTATAAAGTCAAATCTTGTGTGATTCCTCCATGGTAACATAGCTGCCCGAGGTCGCAAAGTTAGCAAGTACAAGAAATTTGAAAATTGTACGTAATTTCACGGTAGTGCTTATGATCGATCCCGCTTCTCGGCTTCAGAGCTACTTTCTTGACTGTATTTTGAGTTAAGCAGTTGGCGCGACTTCAGTTCTAGCCTATAAAGTCCAATCTTGTGTGATTCCTCCATGGTAACATAGCTTCCCGAGGTCGCAAAATTAGCAAGTACAAGAAATTTGAAAATTGTACGTAATTTCACGGTAGTGCTTATGGTCGATCCCGCTTCTCGTCTTCAGAGCTACTTTCTTGACTGTATTTTGATTTAAGGAGTTGGCGCGACTTCAGTTCTAGCCTATAAAGTCAAATCTTGTGTGGTTCCTCCATGGTAACATAGCTGCCCGAGGTCGCAAAGTTAGCAAGTACAAGAAATTTGAAAATTGTACGTAATTTCACGGTAGTGCTTATGGTCGATACCATTTCTCGGCTTCAGAGCTACTTTCTTGACTGTATTTTGAGTTAAACAGTTGGCGCGACTTCAGTTCTAGCCTATAAAGTCAAATCTTGTGTGATTCCTCCATGGTAACATAGCTGCCCCAGGTCGCAAAGTTAGCAAGTATAAGAAATTTGAAAATTGTACGTAATTTCACATTAGTGCTTATGATCGATCCCGCTTCTCGGCTTCAGAGCTACTTTCTTGACTGTATTTTGAGTTAAACAGTTGTCGCGACTTCAGTTCTAGCCTATAAAGTCAAATCTTGTGTGATTCCTCCATGGTAACATAGCTGCCCGAGGTCGCAAAGTTAGCAAGTACAAGAAATTTGAAAATTGTACGTAATTGCACGGTAGTGCTTATGGTCGATCCCGTTTCTCGGCTTCAGAGCTACTTTC
This sequence comes from Merodon equestris, assembly GCA_958301585.1. Taxonomy (NCBI): domain Eukaryota; kingdom Metazoa; phylum Arthropoda; class Insecta; order Diptera; family Syrphidae; genus Merodon; species Merodon equestris. The sequence continues at coordinate 208,983,617 of OY284413.1, read as the reverse complement.
TTGACTGTATTTTGAGTTAAACAGTTGTCGCGACTTCAGTTCTAGCCTATAAAGTCAAATCTTGTGTGATTCCTCCATGGTAACATAGCTGCCCGAGGTCGCAAAGTTAGCAAGTACAAGAAATTTGAAAATTGTACGTAATTGCACGGTAGTGCTTATGGTCGATGCCGTTTCTCGGCTTCAGAGCTACTTTCTTGACTGTATTTTGAGTTAAACAGTTGTCGCGACTTTAGTTCTAGCCTATAAAGTCAAATCTTGTGTGATTCCTTCATGGTAACAAAGCTGCCCGAGGTCGCAAATTTAGCAAGTACAAGAAATTTGAAAATTGTACGTAATTGCACGGTAGTGCTTATGGTCGATGCCGTTTCTCGGCTTCAGAGCTACTTTCTTGACTGTATTTTGAGTTAAACAGTTGGCGCGACTTCAGTTCTAGCCTATAAAGTCAAATCTTGTGTAGTTCCTCCATGGTAACATAGCAGCCCGAGGTCGCAAAGTTAGCAAGTACAAGAAATTTGAAAATTGTACGTAATTTCACGGTAGTGCTTATGGTCGATACCATTTCTCGGCTTCAGAGCTACTTTCTTGACTGTATTTTGAGTTAAACAGTTGTCGCGACTTCAGTTCTAGACTATAAAGTCAAATCTTGTGTGATTCCTCCATGGTAACATAGCTGCCCGAGGTCGCAAAGTTAGCAAGTACAAGAAATTTGAAAATTGTACGTAATTTCACGGTAGTGCTTATGATCGATCCCGCTTCTCGGCTTCAGAGCTACTTTCTTGACTGTATTTTGAGTTAAGCAGTTGGCGCGACTTCAGTTCTAGCCTATAAAGTCCAATCTTGTGTGATTCCTCCATGGTAACATAGCTTCCCGAGGTCGCAAAATTAGCAAGTACAAGAAATTTGAAAATTGTACGTAATTTCACGGTAGTGCTTATGGTCGATCCCGCTTCTCGGCTTCAGAGCTACTTTCTTGACTGTATTTTGATTTAAGGAGTTGGCGCGACTTCAGTTCTAGCCTATAAAGTCAAATCTTGTGTGGTTCCTCCATGGTAACATAGCTGCCCGAGGTCGCAAAGTTAGCAAGTACAAGAAATTTGAAAATTGTACGTAATTTCACGGTAGTGCTTATGGTCGATACCATTTCTCGGCTTCAGAGCTACTTTCTTGACTGTATTTTGAGTTAAACAGTTGGCGCGACTTCAGTTCTAGCCTATAAAGTCAAATCTTGTGTGATTCCTCCATGGTAACATAGCTGCCCCAGGTCGCAAAGTTAGCAAGTATAAGAAATTTGAAAATTGTACGTAATTTCACATTAGTGCTTATGATCGATCCCGCTTCTCGGCTTCAGAGCTACTTTCTTGACTGTATTTTGAGTTAAGCAGTTGGCGCGACTTCAGTTCTAGCCTATAAAGTTAAATCTTGTGTGATTCCTCAATGGTAACATAGCTGCCCGAGGTCGCAAATTTAGCAAGTACAAAAAATTTGAAAATTGTACGTAATTTCACGGTAGTGGATATGGTCGATGCCGTTTCTCGGCTTCAGAGCTATTTCTTGACTGTATTTTGAGTTAAGCAGTTGGCGCGACTTCAGTTCTAGCCTATAAAGTCAAATCTTGTGTGGTTCCTCCATGGTAACATAGCTGCCCGAGGCCGCAAAGTGAGCAAGTACAAGAAATTTGAAAATTGTACGTAATTTCGCATTAGTGCTTATGGTCGATCCCGTTTCTCGGCTTCAGAGCTACTTTCTTGACTGTATTTTGAGTTAAGAAGTTTCCGCGACTTCAGTTCTAGCCTATAAAGTCAAATCTTGTGTGGTTCCTCTATGGTAACATAGCTGCCCGAGGCCGCAAAGTTAGCAAATACAAGAAATTTGAAAATTGTACGTAATTGCACAGTAGTGCTTATGGTCGATCCCGTTTCTCGGCTTCAGAGCTACTTTCTTGACTGTATTTTGAGTTAAACAGTTGTCGCGACTTCAGTTCTAGCCTATAAAGTCAAATCTTGTGTGATTCCTCCATGGTAACATAGCTGCCCGAGGTCGCAAAGTTAGCAAGTACAAGAAATTTGAAAAGCCATCAAAAACATAACTTGTAAAAAAAACCAAGTCTCGCAACTCAGTTCTTCTACTGTAAAAAGTTGTGAGATCTATGTAATACCAAGTCGGTTAATTTATTCAGCCCCTACTTAAGGGACCTTCTGTCTTAAGTTATTACGTAATTAGCTAACCTAACAACATCTTATAGTGACCATATTAATATTAAAAATCTTTTATGTTTTAAATAAATAGATTGACTTGTCCATCGCATGCATCTCACAAATAATACATATTATATTAAATTAGATTGTCTAGTGCGATTGCCAAGTCAATCTATTTATTTAAAACATAAAAGATTTTTAATATTAATATGGTCACTATAAGATGTTGTTAGGTTAGCTAATTACGTAATAACTTAAGACAGAAGGTCCCTTAAGTAGGGGCTGAATAAATTAACCGACTTGGTATTACATAGATCTCACAACTTTTTACAGTAGAAGAACTGAGTTGCGAGACTTGGTTTTTTTTACAAGTTATGTTTTTGATGGCATCTCATTTCTTTTTGTAGATAGTCCTACTCTTCTTCCTTTCCGGTACCTTCTACTTTTTGAATACCAACAACAGATTTTCTTAAAGCCTACTCTGTGTCTTATGAGCTTTTCTTATTTTTGTAGGTTGTCTTCCTCTTTTTCTTTTCCGGTACTACTTCTTGAGCTTCAGCTGCAGTTTTTCTCAAAGCCCACTCCCTGTCTCTATGGGTTTTTCTCAAAGGCTTTGATGTTACAATTTTTATCAAGTCTGGACGGTAAATGCTTCTTAATCTATTGTATTCACAAATTGAGGATTCCTGCGCTTTAATATTTCCAAAGTCGACATTAATTAGATGTAAGCCGCCCAGACTTGTAAATCTCGAAAGTGCCACGTAAGCTTGACCGGATGTGAATACTGCAGAACCGATATCCATCAGCGCATTATTTAGACTTAGGCCCTGACTTTTGTGTATAGTTATAGCATAGGCTATACATATAGGAAACTGTTCGCGATGAACATAAGCTCTATTAATAATTTCAAATTTAGTTTTGACCGGACCAAGCTCGTAAACCTGTTCTTTATCAAATGTAATGTATATTTTCTTAATTATTTTTGTATTTTCCGGATCAACCTTTACTCTTTGCACTATACCGATAGAACCATTAACTAAACCAAGACTCACGTCAATATTTCGCCTTAACATGACTCTTGCTCCTATTTTTATAATTATGTTCTCTTCTAGGCCCGCAGTCATAGAAGCATCGTCTTCATAATTTTTTATGCATTCACGAGCTCTTTTTGTTATCCTCTTTTTGCAATCTATGCTATCTACAGCTGTAAGTTTTATTTCGGGATGTGGGAGAGATCTAAGCATTGCAGTATTTAATTGTTGACACATGTTTTTTGTAGGTAATAAGCAAACGGTATCATCAGGAAGTTTCGAGAGGTGTTCAATTATTTCAATCAATCTGTTTTCATTTGAATTGGTTTTTAGAGTTATTAATCTAGTCGAGAGTAAGTCGCGTTCTTTTTGTGTAGTCACACCTAATCTTATTCTATTTAGCATTTCAACAAAGTTAGAATCATTAAGCTGTCGCATGTTAATAGTAAGTTCATCGTATACGAACAGTTCAATCCACAGATTCGGCATACTGAGGGAACCTAACAACTTGTTAGCTTCAGCAGTTGAGAGTTTTTCAAAAGGTGACTTTTCTCTTACCGGCGGAAGCTGTAAAAGATCCCCGAAAAGTACAAGATGTTTTTTTTCCAAACCACCAATTCTGATCATCGCTTGTGTCAAATATCTCAGACAAGCGTAAATGAATATATGTTAAAGTAACATTGGATATCATCGACACTTCGTCTATGATAAACAACACTACTTCTTTCAAATCTGATCTCAGAACTTGGAGCACTTCATCGGAAAGTGGCTTGTACCTCGGTGTTTGCTTGTGTTCCACAGGCAGCTGCAATAGTCTGTGTATAGTCAATCCATTCACATTGAATGCAGCTATGCCTGTTGGATCACTAACTGCCACTTTTTTGTTTAAATACATCTTAACCCAAACTTTCAGAGTTTTTATTAAAAAGCACTTTCCAGTGCCACCAGTTCCACTCACAAAACAGCGTAAAACGTCAGCGTTATTATCAGTTGTGTCCATTTCATGTGTGATCATATCGAAGACTCTTTTTTGATCGGCATTAAGTTTTGCGATCATACTTTGAAGATCAGTCTGCTCTTCTTCTACCAGATTGATTCTGTGAAAGTCATCCATTGCGTTTGCAGCTTCCACAGCTTCAAAGTCTAAAGGGTTTTCAAGACCATCGTCATCATCAACAATTTCCCTTTCTTCGTTTATCTCAGCAACTTTAGATTCTATCATTTCACATGCTTTTTGTATCTTATATCTTGACTCTATCATTGAATTACCATAATCGATTCCTTCTTTTAAATCTTCTTTCGCCAAATTAAAGGCCTCCGTGTAAGTATCACACCCCATTTTGAGTTCATCTAAGGAACGTCATGGCTTGAATAAAAGAAGTAAAGAGAAGAAATATTTCTCTGGTACTTGTTCTCCGTCGTAGAAATAGTGATTGATCAAATATGGGTTATCTCTTCTTTTCAGGAACTTTTTACCGTCATTTATCTCGTAGCACTCGACTTTAGAGGAGACTGGGCGTGTTTTAACAATATCGTAATTTTGAGCGAAACTGTACAAGTTAGTAGTCTCCAACTCTGACACCGAACATACAATTTGTTTTAAAATTGATTTAATTATAAGTTCATCAAATGGTTATTAAATATATGTACATAATAAAGATATTTATTTTATATTCCGTCAAATACATGAACCACATTGACCACTAAACCCAATTCCCCAACCGCCCATTGATTGGGTTGCATTGCATATTTTTAGGGGTTAATCGCCATCTAGATAAATTGAAAAAGGATACATACAGACACTATCCTATTAGTAATAATATTTGGTGTATCTAGAAAACTGGACCAAAATTGCAAAATATTTTAGTTTTTCCTTGATTTATACACTAAACACTAATTGTATTCTAAATTTCAAGCTTCTATGTCTGCTAGAAGTGGCCTAGAGTTTTGATGATCGGTGAGTGAGTGAGTGAGTGAGTGAGTGAGTGAGTGAGTGAGTGAGTGAGTGACAGAATTAGAAACTTTGACTAGTTATAATTCTTAAACTACTGGTTCAAATTTAATGAAATTTGAAATATACCTGCTTGGTTACTGAAAATTCAGGCTTCTAGTTTTATCCACAACGAAGTTATAGGGGGTCGAAAATGGCCCGAACTGCTTCGAGAAAAGGATGGTACGGCCGTGCCGCTTTTTTGCTCGACTTGGCGGGGGCACTGCCGTGCCCCCAGATTGTACGTAATTTCACGGTAGTGCTTATGGTCGATGCCGTTTCTCGGCTTCAGAGCTATTTCTTGACTGTATTTTGAGTTAAGCAGTTGGCGCGACTTCAGTTCTAGCCTATAAAGTCAAATCTTGTGTGGTTCCTCCATGGTAACATAGCTGCCCGAGGTCGCAAAGTTAGCAAGTACAAGAAATCTGAAAATTGCACGTAATTTCACGGTAGTGCTTATGGTCGATGCCGTTTCTCGGCTTCAGAGCTACTTCTTGACTGTATTTTGAGTTAAGCAGTTGGCGCGACTTCAGTTCTAGCCTATAAAGTCAAATCTTGTGTGGTTCCTCCATGGTAACATAGCTGCCCGAGGCCGCAAAATTAGCAAGTACAAGAAATTTGAAAATTGTACGTAATTTCACATTAGTGCTTATGATCGATCCCGTTTCTCGGCTTCAGAGCTATTTCTTGACTGTATTTTGAGTTAAGCAGTTGGCGCGACTTCAGTTCTAGCCTATAAAGTCAAATTTTGTGTGGTTCCTCCATGGTAACATAGCTGCCCGAAGTCGCAAAGTTAGCAAGTATAAGAAATTTGAAAATTGTACGTAATTTCACATTAGTGCTTATGATCGGTCCCGCTTCTCGGCTTCAGAGCTACTTTCTTGACTGTATTTTGAGTTAAACAGTTGGCGCGACTTCAGTTCTAGCCTATAAAGTCAAAACTTGTGTGATTCCTCCCTGGTAACATAGCTGCCCGAGGTCGCAAAGTTAGCAAGTATAAGAAATTTGAAAATTGTACGTAATTTCACATTAGTGCTTATGATCGATCCCGCTTCTCGGCTTCAGAGCTACTTCTTGACTGTATTTTGAGTTAAGCAGTTGGCGCGACTTCAGTTCTAGCCTATAAAGTCAAATCTTGTGTGGTTCCTCCATGGTAACATAGCTGCCCGAGGCCGCAAAGTTAGCAAGTACAAGAAATTTGAAAATTGTACGTAATTTCACATTAGTGCTTATGGTCGATCCCGTTTCTCGGCTTCAGAGCTACTTTCTTGACTGTATTTTGAGTTAAGAAGTTTCCGCGACTTGAGTTCTAGCCTATAAAGTCAAATCTTGTGTGATTCCTCCATGGTAACATAGCTGCCCGAGGTCGCAAAGTTAGCAAGTATAAGAAATTTGAAAATTGTACGTAATTTCACATTAGTGCTTATGGTCGATCCCGTTTCTCGGCTTCAGAGCTACTTTCTTGACTGTATTTTGAGTTAAGAAGTTTCCGCGACTTGAGTTCTAGCCTATAAAGTCAAATCTTGTGTGATTCCTCCATGGTAACATAGCTGCCCGAGGCCGCAAAGTTAGCAAGTACAAGAAATTTGAAAATTGTACGTAATTTCACATTAGTGCTTATGGTCGATCCCGTTTCTCGGCTTCAGAGCTACTTTCTTGACTGTATTTTGAGTTAAGAAGTTTCCGCGACTTCAGTTCTAGCCTATAAAGTCAAAACTTGTGTGATTCCTCCATGGTAACATAGCTGCCCGAGGTCGCAAAGTTAGCAAGTATAAGAAATTTGAAAATTGTACGTAATTTCACATTAGTGCTTATGATCGATCCCGCTTCTCGGCTTCAGAGCTACTTCTTGACTGTATTTTGAGTTAAGCAGTTGGCGCGACTTCAGTTCTAGCCAATAAAGTCGAATCTTGTGTGATTCCTCCATGGTAAGATAGCTGCCCGAGGTCGCAAATTTAGCAAGTACAAGAAATTTGAAAATTGTACGTAATTTCACGGTAGTGCTTATGGTCGATGCCGTTTCTCGGCTTCAGAGCTACTTTCTTGACTGTATTTTGAGTTAAACAGTTGTCGCGACTTCAGTTCTAGCCTATAAAGTCCAATCTTGTGTGATTCCTCCATGGTAACGTAGCTTCCCGAGGTCGCAAAATTAGCAAGTACAAGAAATTTGAAAATTGTACGTAATTTCACGGTAGTGCTTATGGTTGATGCCGTTTCTCGGCTTCAGAGCTACTTTCTTGACTGTATTTTGAGTTAAGCAGTTGTCGCGACTTCAGTTCTAGCCTATAAAGTCAAATCTTGTGTGGTTCCTCCATGGTAACATAGCTGCCCGAGGTCGCAAAGTTAGCAAGTATAAGAAATTTGAAAATTGTACGTAATTTCACATTAGTGCTTATGATCGATCCCGCTTCTCGGCTTCAGAGCTACTTCCTTGACTGTATTTTGAGTTAAGCTGTTGGCGCGACTTCAGTTCTAGCCTATAAAGTCAAATCTTGTGTGATTCCTGCATGGTAACATAGCAGCCCCAGGTCGCAAAGTTAGCAAGTATAAGAAATTTGAAAATTGTACGTAATTTCACATTAGTGCTTATGATCGATCCCGCTTCTCGGCTTCAGAGCTACTTTCTTGACTGTGTTTTGAGCTAAGCAGTTGGCGCGACTTCAGTTCTAGCCTATAAAGTCCAATCTTGTGTGATTCCTCCATGGTAACATAGCTTCCCGAGGTCGCAAAATTAGCAAGTACAAGAAATTTGAAAATTGTACGTAATTTCACGGTAGTGCTTATGGTCGATCCCGCTTCTCGGCTTCAGAGCTACTTTCTTGACTGTATTTTGATTTAAGGAGTTGGCGCGACGTCGGTTCTAGCCTATAAAGTCAAATCTTGTGTGGTTCCTCCATGGTAACATAGCTGCCCGAGGTCGCAAAGTTAGCAAGTACAAGAAATTTGAAAATTGTACGTAATTTCACGGTAGTACTTATGGTCGATCCCGTTTCTCGGCTTCAGAGCTACTTTCTTGACTGTATTTTGAGTTAAGCAGTTGGCGCGACTTCAGTTCTAGCCTATAAAGTCCAAACTTGTGTGATTCCTCCATGGTAACATAGCTGCCCGAGGTCGCAAAGTTAGCAAGTACAAGAAATTTGAAAATTGTACGTAATTTCACGGTAGTGCTTATGGTCGATGCCGTTTCTCGGCTTCAGAGCTATTTCTTGACTGTATTTTGAGTTAAGCAGTTGGCGCGACTTCAGTTCTAGCATATAAAGTCAAATCTTGTGTGATTCCTCCATGGTAAGATAGCTGCCCGAGGTCGCAAAGTTAGCAAGTACAAGAAATTTGAAAATTGTACGTAATTTCACGGTAGTGCTTATGGTCGATGCCGTTTCTCGGCTTCAGAGCTACTTACTTGACTGTATTTTGAGTTAAGCAGTTGGCGCGACTTCAGTTCTAGCCTATAAAGTCAAATCTTGTGTGATTCCTCCATGGTAACATAGCTGCCCGAGGTCGCAAATTTAGCAAGTACAAGAAATTTGAAAATTGTACGCAATTGCACGGTAGTGCTTATGGTCGATGCCATTTCTCGGCTTCAGAGCTACTTTCTTGACTGTATTTTGAGTTAAACAGTTGACGCGACTTCAGTTCTAGCCTACAAAGTCAAATCTTGTGTGGTTCCTCCATGGTAACATAGCTGCCCGAGGTCGCAAAGTTAGCAAGTACAAGAAATTTGAAAATTGTACGTAATTTCACGGTAGTGCTTATGGTCGTGCCATTTCTCGGCTTCAGAGCTACTTTCTTGACTGTATTTTGAGTTAAGCAGTTGGCGCGACTTCAGTTCTAGCCAATAAAGTCGAATCTTGTGTGATTCCTCCATGGTAAGATAGCTGCCCGAGGTCGCAAAGTTAGCAAGTACAAGAAATTTGAAAATTGTAGGTAATTTCACGGTAGTGCTTATGGTCGATGCCGTTTCTCGGCTTCAGAGCTACTTTCTTGACTGTATTTTGAGTTAAACAGTTGTCGCGACTTCAGTTCTAGCCTATAAAGTCAAATCTTGTGTGATTCCTCCATGGTAACATAGCTGCCCGAGGTCGCAAAGTTAGCAAGTACAAGAAATTTGAAAATTGTACGTAATTTCACGGTAGTGCTTATGGTCGATGCCTTTTTTCGGCTTCAGAGCTACTTTCTTGATTGTATTTTGAGTTAAGCAGTTGGCGCGACTTCAGTTCTAGCCTATAAAGTCAAATCTTGTGTGGTTCCTCCATGGTAACATAGCTGCCCGAATCCGCAAAGTTAGCAAGTACAAGAAATTTGAAAATTGTACGTAATTTCACATTAGTGCTTATGGTCGATCCCGCTTCTCGGCTTCAGAGCTACTTTCTTGACTGTATTTTGAGTTAAACCGTTGGCGCGACTTCAGTTCTAGCCTATAAAGTCAAATCTTGTGTGATTCCTTCATGGTAACATAGCTGCCCGAGGTCGCAAAGTTAGCAAGTATAAGAAATTTGAAAATTGTACGTAATTTCACATTAGTGCTTATGATCGATCCCGATTCTCGGCTTCAGAGCTACTTTCTTGACTGTATTTTGAGTCAAACAGTTGGCGCGACTTCAGTTCTAGGCTATAAAGTCAAATCTTGTGTGATTCCTCCATGGTAACATAGCTGCCCGAGGCCGCAAAGTTAGCAAGTACAAGAAATTTGAAAATTGTACGTAATTGCACGGTAGTGCTTATGATCGGTCCCGTTTCTCGGCTTCAGAGCTACTTTCTTGACTGTATTTTGAGTTAAACAGTTGGCGCGACTTCAGTTCTAGCCTATAAAGTCAAATCTTGTGTGATTCCTTCATGGTAACATAGCTGCCCGAGGTCGCAAAGTTAGCAAGTACAAGAAATCTGAAAATTGCACGTAATTTCACGGTAGTGCTTATGGTCGATGCCGTTTCTCGGCTTCAGAGCTACTTCTTGACTGTATTTTGAGTTAAGCAGTTGGCGCGACTTCAGTTCTAGCCCATAAAGTCAAATCTTGTGTGGTTCCTCCATGGTAACATAGCTGCCCGAGGCCGCAAAATTAGCAAGTACAAGAAATTTGAAAATTGTACGTAATTTCACATTAGTGCTTATGGTCGATCCCGTTTCTCGGCTTCAGAGCTATTTCTTGACTGTATTTTGAGTTAAGCAGTTGGCGCGACTTCAGTTCTAGCCTATAAAGTTAAATCTTGTGTGATTCCTCAATGGTAACATAGCTGCCCGAGGTCGCAAAGTTAGCAAGTACAAAAAATTTGAAAATTGTACGTAATTTCACGGTAGTGCATATGGTCGATGCCGTTTCTCGGCTTCAGAGCTATTTCTTGACTGTATTTTGAGTTAAACAGTTGTCGCGACTTCAGTTCTAGCCTATAAAGTCAAATCTTGTGTGATTCCTCCATGCTAACATAGCTGCCCGAGGTCGCAAAGTTAGCAAGTACAAGAAATTTGAAAATTGTACGTAATTGCACAGTAGTGCTTATGGTCGATGCCGTTTCTCGGCTTCAGAGCTATTTCTTGACTGTATTTTGAGTTAAGCAGTTGGCGCGACTTCAGTTCTAGCCTATAAAGTCAAATCTTGTGTGGTTCCTCCATGGTAACATAGCTTCCCGAGGTCGCAAAGTTAGAAAGTACAAGAAATCTGAAAATTGCACGTAATTTCACGGTAGTGCTTATGGTCGATGCCGTTTCTCGGCTTCAGAGCTACTTCTTGACTGTATTTTGAGTTAAGCAGTTGGCGCGACTTCAGTTCTAGCCTATAAAGTCAAATCTTGTGTGGTTCCTCCATGGTAACATAGCTGCCCGAGGCCGCAAAATTAGCAAGTACAAGAAATTTGAAAATTGTACGTAATTTCACATTAGTGCTTATGGTCGATCCCGTTTCTCGGCTTCAGAGCTATTTCTTGACTGTATTTTGAGTTAAGCAGTTGGCGCGACTTCAGTTCTAGCCTATAAAGTCAAATCCTGTGTGGTTCCTCCATGGTAACATAGCTGCCCGAGGCCGCAAAGTGAGCAAGTACAAGAAATTTGAAAATTGTACGTAATTTCACATTAGTGCTTATGGTCGATCCCGTTTCTCGGCTTCAGAGCTACTTTCTTGACTGTATTTTGAGTTAAGAAGTTGGCGCGACTTCAGTTCTAGCCTATAAAGTCAAATCTTGTGTGATTCCTCCATGGTAACATAGCTGCCCGAGGCCGCAAAGTTAGCAAGTACAAGAAATTTGAAAATTGTACGTAATTTCACAGTAGTGCTTATGGTCGATGCCGTTTCTCGGTTTCAGAGCTATTTCTTGACTGTATTTTGAGTTAAGCAGTTGGCGCGACTTCAGTTCTAGCCTATAAAGTCAAATCTTGTGTGATTCCTCCATGGTAACATAGCTGCCCGAGGTCGCAAAGTTAGCAAGTATAAGAAATTTGAAAATTGTACGTAATTTCACATTAGTGCTTATGATCGGTCCCGCTTCTCGGCTTCAGAGCTATTTTCTTGACTGTATTTTGAGTTAAACAGTTGGCGCGACTTCAGTTCTAGCCTATAAAGTCAAATCTTGTGTGATTCCTCCATGGTAACATAGCTGCCCGAGGTCGCAGAGTTAGCAAGTATAAGAAATTTGAAAATTGTACGTAATTTCACATTAGTGCTTATGATCGATCCCGCTTCTCGGCTTCAGAGCTACTTTCTTGACTGTATTTTGAGTTAAACAGTTGGCGCGACTTCAGTTCTACCCTATAAAGTCAAATCTTGTGTGGTTCCTCCATGGTAACATAGCTGCCCGAGGTCGCAAAGTTAGCAAGTACAAGAAATCTGAAAATTGCACGTAATTTCACGGTAGTGCTTATGGTCGATGCCGTTTCTCGGCTTCAGAGCTACTTCTTGACTGTATTTTGAGTTAAGCAGTTGGTGCGACTTCAGTTCTAGCCTATAAAGTCAAATCTTGTGTGGTTCCTCCATGGTAACATAGCTGCCCGAGGCCGCAAAGTTAGCAAGTATATGAAATTTGAAAATTGTACGTAATTTCACATTAGTGCTTATGATCGATCCCGCTTCTCGGCTTCAGAGCTACTTTCTTGACTGTATTTTGAGTTAAGCAGTTGGCGCGACTTCAGTTCTAGCCTATAAAGTCCAATCTTGTGTGATTCCTCCATGGTAACATAGCTTCCCGAGGTCGCAAAATTAGCAAGTACAAGAAATTTGAAAATTGTACGTAATTTCACGGTAGTGCTTATGGTCGATCCCGCTTCTCGGCTTCAGAGCTACTTTCTTGACTGTATTTTGAGTTAAACAGTTGGCGCGACTTCAGTTCTAGCCTATAAAGTCAAATCTTGTGTGGTTCCTCCATGGTAACATAGCTGCCCGAGGTCGCAAAGTTAGCAAGTATAAGAAATTTGAAAATTGTACGTAATTTCACATTAGTGCTTATGATCGATCCCGCTTCTCGGCTTCAGAGCTACTTTCTTGACTGTATTTTGAGTTAAGCAGTTGGCGCGACTTCAGTTCTAGCCTATAAAGTCAAATCTTGTGTGGTTCCTCCATGGTAACATAGCTGCCCGAGGTCGCAAAGTTAGCAAGTACAAGAAATTTGAAAATTGTACGTAATTTCACGGTAGTGCTTATGGTCGATGCCGTTTCTCGGTTTCAGAGCTATTTCTTGACTGTATTTTGAGTTAAGCAGTTGGCGCGACTTCAGTTCTAGCCTATAAAGTCAAATCTTGTGTGATTCCTCCATGGTAACATAGCTGCCCGAGGCCGCAAATTTAGCAAGTACAAGAAATTTGAAAATTGTACGTAATTTCACGGTAGTGCTTATGGTCGATGCCGTTTCTCGGCTTCAGAGCTACTTTCTTGACTGTATTTTGAGTTAAACAGTTGGCGCGACTTCAGTTCTAGCCTATAAAGTCCAATCTTGTGTGATTCCTCCATGGTAACATAGCTTCCCGAGGTCGCAAAATTAGCAAGTACAAGAAATTTGAAAATTGTACGTAATTTCACGGTAGTGCTTATGGTCGATGCCGTTTCTCGGCTTCAGAGCTACTTTCTTGACTGTATTTTGAGTTAAGCAGTTGTCGCGACTTCAGTTCTAGCCTATAAAGACAAATCTTGTGTGGTTCCTCCATGGTAACATAGCTGCCCGAGGTCGCAAAGTTAGCAAGTATAAGAAATTTGAAAATTGTACGTAATTTCACATTAGTGCTTATGATCGATCCCGCTTCTCGGCTTCAGAGCTACTTCCTTGACTGTATTTTGAGTTAAGCTGTTGGCGCGACTTCAGTTCTAGCCTATAAAGTCAAATCTTGTGTGATTCCTCCATGGTAACATAGCTGCCCCAGGTCGCAAAGTTAGCAAGTATAAGAAATTTGAAAATTGTACGTAATTTCACATTAGTGCTTATGATCGATCCCGCTTCTCGGCTTCAGAGCTACTTTCTTGACTGTATTTTGAGTTAAGCAGTTGGCGCGACTTCCGTTATAGCCTATAAAGTCCAATCTTGTGTGATTCCTCGATGGTAACATAGCTTCCCGAGGTCGCAAAATTAGCAAGTACAAGAAATTTGAAAATTGTACGTAATTTCACATTAGTGCTTATGATCGATCCCGCTTCTCGGCTTCAGAGCTACTTTCTTGACTGTATTTTGAGTTAAGCAGTTGGCGCGACTTCCGTTCTAGCCTATAAAGTCCAATCTTGTGTGATTCCTCGATGGTAACATAGCTGCCCCAGGTCGCAAAGTTAGCAAGTATAAGAAATTTGAAAATTGTACGTAATTTCACATTAGTGCTTATGATCGATCCCGCTTCTCGGCTTCAGAGCTACTTTCTTGACTGTATTTTCATTTAAGGAGTTGGCGCGACTTCAGTTCTAGCCTATAAAGTCAAATCTTGTGTGGTTCCTCCATCGTAACATAGCTGCCCGAGGTCGCAAAGTTAGCAAGTACAAGAAATTTGAAAATTGTACGTAATTTCACGGTAGTGCTTATGGTCGATGCCGTTTCTCGGCTTCCGAGCTACTTTCTTGACTGTATTTTGAGTTAAACAGTTGGCGCGACTTCAGTTCTAGCCTATAAAGTCAAATCTTGTGTGGTTCCTCCATGGTAACATAGCTGCCCGAGGTCGCAAAGTTAGCAAATACAAGAAATTTGAAAATTGTACGTAATTTCACGGTAGTGCTTATGGTCGATACCATTTCTCGGCTTCAGAGCTACTTTCTTGACTGTATTTTGAGTTAAACAGTTGTCGCGACTTCAGTTCTAGCCTATAAAGTCAAATCTTGTGTGATTCCTCCATGGTAACATAGCTGCCCGAGGTCGCAAAGTTAGCAAGTACAAGAAATTTGAAAATTGTACGTAATTTCACGGTAGTGCTTATGGTCGATCCCGCTTCTCGGCTTCAGAGCTACTTTCTTGACTGTATTTTGATTTAAGGAGTTGGCGCGACTTCAGTTCTAGCCTGTAAAGTCAAATCTTGTGTGGTTCCTCCATGGTAACATAGCTGCCCCAGGTCGCAAAGTTAGCAAGTATAAGAAATTTGAAAATTGTACGTAATTTCACATTAGTGCTTATGATCGATCCCGCTTCTCGGCTTCAGAGCTACTTTCTTGACTGTATTTTGAGTTAAACAGTTGGCGCGACTTCAGTTCTAGCCTATAAAGTCAAATCTTGTGTGATTCCTCCATGGTAACATAGCTGCCCGAGGTCGCAAAGTTAGCAAGTACAAGAAATTTGAAAGTTGTACGTAATTTCACATTAGTGCTTATGATCGATCCCGCTTCTCGGCTTCAGAGCTACTTTCTTGACTGTATTTTGAGTTAAGCAGTTGGCGCGACTTCAGTTCTAGCCTATAAAGTCCAATCTTGTGTGATTCCTCCATGGTAACATAGCTGCCCCAGGTCGCAAAGTTAGCAAGTATAAGAAATTTGAAAATTGTACGTAATTTCACATTAGTGCTTATGGTCGATACCATTTCTCGGCTTCAGAGCTACTTTCTTGACTGTATTTTGAGTTAAACAGTTGGCGCGACTTCAGTTCTAGCCTATAAAGTCAAATCTTGTGTGATTCCTCCATGGTAACATAGCTGCCCCAGGTCGCAAAGTTAGCAAGTATAAGAAATTTGAAAATTGTACGTAATTTCACATTAGTGCTTATGATCGATCCCGCTTCTCGGCTTCAGAGCTACTTTCTTGACTGTATTTTGAGTTAAGCAGTTGGCGCGACTTCAGTTCTAGCCTATAAAGTCCAATCTTGTGTGATTCCTCCATTGTAACATAGCTTCCCGAGGTCGCAAATTTAGCAAGTACAAGAAATTTGAAAATTGTACGTAATTTCACGGTAGTGCTTATGGTCGATCCCGCTTCTGGGCTTCAGAGCTACTTTCTTGACTGTATTTTGATTTAAGGAGTTGGCGCGACTTCAGTTCTAGCCTATAAAGTCAAATCTTGTGTGGTTCCTCCATGGTAACATAGCTGCCCGAGGTCGCAAAATTAGCAAGTACAAGAAATTTGAAAATTGTACGTAATTTCACGGTAGTGCTTATGGTCGATCCCGTTTCTCGGCTTCAGAGCTACTTTCTTGACTGTATTTTGAGTTAAGCAGTTGGCGCGACTTCAGTTCTAGCCTATAAAGTCAAATCTTGTGTGATTCCTCCATGGTAACATAGCTGCCCCAGGTCGCAAAGTTGGCAAGTATAAGAAATTTGAAAATTGTACGTAATTTCACATTAGTGCTTATGATCGATCCCGCTTCTCGGCTTCAGAGCTACTTTCTTGACTGTATTTTGAGTTAAGCAGTTGGCGCGACTTCAGTTCTAGCCTATAAAGTCCAATCTTGTGTGATTCCTCCATGGTAACATAGCTTCCCGAGGTCGCAAATTTAGCAAGTACAAGAAATTTGAAAATTGTACGTAATTTCACGGTAGTGCTTATGGTCGATCCCGCTTCTCGGCTTCAGAGCTACTTTCTTGACTGTATTTTGATTTAAGGAGTTGGCGCGACATCAGTTCTAGCCTATAAAGTCAAATCTTGTGTGGTTCCTCCATGGTAACATAGCTGCCCGAGGTCGCAAAATTAGCAAGTACAAGAAATTTGAAAATTGTACGTAATTTCACGGTAGTGCTTATGGTCGATCCCGTTTCTCGGCTTCAGAGCTACTTTCTTGACTGTATTTTGAGTTAAGCAGTTGGCGCGACTTCAGTTCTAGCCTATAAAGTCAAATCTTGTGTGGTTCCTCCATGGTAACATAGCTGCCCGAGGTCGCAAAGTTAGCAAGTACAAGAAATTTGAAAATTGTACGTAATTTCACGGTAGTGCTTATGGTCGATGCCGTTTCTCGGTTTCAGAGCTATTTCTTGACTGTATTTTGAGTTAAGCAGTTGGCGCGACTTCAGTTCTAGCCTATAAAGTCAAATCTTGTGTAATTCCTCCATGGTAACATAGCTGCCCGAGGCCGCAAATTTAGCAAGTACAAGAAATTTGAAAATTGTACGTAATTTCACGGTAGTGCTTATGGTCGATGCCGTTTCTCGGCTTCAGAGCTACTTTCTTGACTGTATTTTGAGTTAAACAGTTGGCGCGACTTCAGTTCTAGCCTATAAAGACAAATCTTGTGTGGTTCCTCCATGGTAACATAGCTGCCCGAGGTCGCAAAGTTAGCACAAGAAATTTGAAAATTGTACGTAATTTCACGGTAGTGTTTATGGTCGCTGCCGTTTCTCGGCTTCAGAGCTATTTCTTGACTGTATTTTGAGTTAAGCAGTTGGCGCGACTTCAGTTCTAGCCTATAAAGTCAAATCTTGTGTGGTTCCTCCATGGTAACATAGCTGCCCGAGGACGCAAAGTTAGCAAGTACAAGAAATCTGAAAATTGCACGTAATTTCACGGTAGTGCTTATGGTCGATGCCGTTTCTCGGCTTCAGAGCTACTTCTTGACTGTATTTTGAGTTAAGCAGTTGGCGCGACTTCAGTTCTAGCCTATAAAGTCAAATCTTGTGTGGTTCCTCCATGGTAACATAGCTGCCCGAGGCCGCAAAATTAGCAAGTACAAGAAATTTGAAAATTGTACGTAATTTCACATTAGTGCTTATGATCGATCCCGTTTCTCGGCTTCAGAGCTATTTCTTGACTGTATTTTGAGTTAAGCAGTTGGCGCGACTTCAGTTCTAGCCTATAAAGTCAAATCTTGTGTGGTTCCTCCATGGTAACATAGCTGCCCGAAGTCGCAAAGTTAGCAAGTATAAGAAATTTGAAAATTGTACGTAATTTCACATTAGTGCTTATGATCGGTCCCGCTTCTCGGCTTCAGAGCTACTTTCTTGACTGTATTTTGAGTTAAACAGTTGGCGCGACTTCAGTTCTAGCCTATAAAGTCAAAACTTGTGTGATTCCTCCATGGTAACATAGCTGCCGGAGGTCGCAAAGTTAGCAAGTATAAGAAATTTGAAAATTGTACGTAATTTCACATTAGTGCTTATGATCGATCCCGCTTCTCGGCTTCAGAGCTACTTTCTTGACTGTATTTTGAGTTAAACAGTTGGCGCGACTTCAGTTCTACCCTATAAAGTCAAATCTTGTGTGGTTCCTCCATGGTAACATAGCTGCCCGAGGTCGCAAAGTTAGCAAGTACAAGAAATCTGAAAATTGCACGTAATTTCACGGTAGTGCTTATGGTCGATGCCGTTTCTCGGCTTCAGAGCTACTTCTTAACTGTATTTTGAGTTAAGCAGTTGGTGCGACTTCAGTTCTAGCCTATAAAGTCAAATCTTGTGTGGTTCCTCCATGGTAACATAGCTGCCCGAGGCCGCAAAGTTAGCAAGTATATGAAATTTGAAAATTGTACGTAATTTCACATTAGTGCTTATGATCGATCCCGCTTCTCGGCTTCAGAGCTACTTTCTTGACTGTATTTTGAGTTAAGCAGTTGGCGCGACTTCAGTTCTAGCCTATAAAGTCCAATCTTGTGTGATTCCTCCATGGTAACATAGCTTCCCGAGGTCGCAAAATTAGCAAGTACAAGAAATTTGAAAATTGTACGTAATTTCACGGTAGTGCTTATGGTCGATCCCGCTTCTCGGCTTCAGAGCTACTTTCTTGACTGTATTTTGATTTAAGGAGTTGGCGCGACTTCAGTTCTAGCCTATAAAGTCAAATCTTGTGTGGTTCCTCCATGGTAACATAGCTGCCCGAGGTCGCAAAGTTAGCAAGTACAAGAAATTTGAAAATTGTACGTAATTTCACGGTAGTGCTTATGGTCGATGCCGTTTCTCGGTTTCAGAGCTATTTCTTGACTGTATTTTGAGTTAAGCAGTTGGCGCGACTTTAGTTCTAGCCTATAAAGTCAAATCTTGTGTGATTCCTCCACGGTAACATAGCTGCCCGAGGCCGCAAATTTAGCAAGTACAAGAAATTTGAAAATTGTACGTAATTTCACGGTAGTGCTTATGGTCGATGCCGTTTCTCGGCTTCAGAGCTACTTTCTTGACTGTATTTTGAGTTAAACAGTTGGCGCGACTTCAGTTCTAGCCTATAAAGTCCAATCTTGTGTGATTCCTCCATGGTAACATAGCTTCCCGAGGTCGCAAAATTAGCAAGTACAAGAAATTTGAAAATTGTACGTAATTTCACGGTAGTGCTTATGGTCGATGCCGTTTCTCGGCTTCAGAGCTACTTTCTTGACTGTATTTTGAGTTAAGCAGTTGTCGCGACTTCAGTTCTAGCCTATAAAGTCAAATCTTGTGTGGTTCCTCCATGGTAACATAGCTGCCCGAGGTCGCAAAGTTAGCAAGTATAAGAAATTTGAAAATTGTACGTAATTTCACATTAGTGCTTATGATCGATCCCGCTTCTCGGCTTCAGAGCTACTTCCTTGACTGTATTTTGAGTTAAGCTGTTGGCGCGACTTCAGTTCTAGCCTATAAAGTCAAATCTTGTGTGATTCCTCCATGGTAACATAGCTGCCCCAGGTCGCAAAGTTAGCAAGTATAAGAAATTTGAAAATTGTACGTAATTTCACATTAGTGCTTATGATCGATCCCGCTTCTCGGCTTCAGAGCTACTTTCTTGACTGTATTTTGACTTAAGCAGTTGGCGCGACTTCAGTTCTAGCCTATAAAGTCCAATCTTGTGTGATTCCTCTATGGTAAAAAAAATTGTACGTAATTTCACGGTAGTGCTTATGGTCGATGCCGTTTCTCGGCTTCAGAGCTACTTTCTTGACTGTATTTTGAGTTAAACAGTTGGCGCGACTTCAGTTCTAGCCTATAAAGTCCAATCTTGTGTGATTCCTCCATGGTAACATAGCTGCCCGAGGCCGCAAAGTTAGCAAGTATATGAAATTTGAAAATTGTACGTAATTTCACATTAGTGCTTATGATCGATCCCGCTTCTCGGCTTCAGAGCTACTTTCTTGACTGTATTTTGAGTTAAGCAGTTGGCGCGACTTCCGTTATAGCCTATAAAGTCCAATCTTGTGTGATTCCTCGATGGTAACATAGCTTCCCGAGGTCGCAAAGTTAGCAAGTATAAGAAATTTGAAAATTGTACGTAATTTCACATTAGTGCTTATGATCGATCCCGCTTCTCGGCTTCAGAGCTACTTCCTTGACTGTATTTTGAGTTAAGCTGTTGGCGCGACTTCAGTTCTAGCCTATAAAGTCAAATCTTGTGTGATTCCTCCATGGTAACATAGCTGCCCCAGGTCGCAAAGTTAGCAAGTATAAGAAATTTGAAAATTGTACGTAATTTCACATTAGTGCTTATGATCGATCCCGCTTCTCGGCTTCAGAGCTACTTTCTTGACTGTATTTTGAGTTAAGCAGTTGGCGCGACTTCCGTTATAGCCTATAAAGTCCAATCTTGTGTGATTCCTCGATGGTAACATAGCTTCCCGAGGTCGCAAAATTAGCAAGTACAAGAAATTTGAAAATTGTACGTAATTTCACATTAGTGCTTATGATCGATCCCGCTTCTCGGCTTCAGAGCTACTTTCTTGACTGTATTTTGAGTTAAGCAGTTGGCGCGACTTCCGTTCTAGCCTATAAAGTCCAATCTTGTGTGATTCCTCGATGGTAACATAGCTGCCCCAGGTCGCAAAGTTAGCAAGTATAAGAAATTTGAAAATTGTACGTAATTTCACATTAGTGCTTATGATCGATCCCGCTTCTCGGCTTCAGAGCTACTTTCTTGACTGTATTTTCATTTAAGGAGTTGGCGCGACTTCAGTTCTAGCCTATAAAGTCAAATCTTGTGTGGTTCCTCCATCGTAACATAGCTGCCCGAGGTCGCAAAGTTAGCAAGTACAAGAAATTTGAAAATTGTACGTAATTTCACGGTAGTGCTTATGGTCGATGCCGTTTCTCGGCTTCCGAGCTACTTTCTTGACTGTATTTTGAGTTAAACAGTTGGCGCGACTTCAGTTCTAGCCTATAAAGTCAAATCTTGTGTGGTTCCTCCATGGTAACATAGCTGCCCGAGGTCGCAAAGTTAGCAAATACAAGAAATTTGAAAATTGTACGTAATTTCACGGTAGTGCTTATGGTCGATACCATTTCTCGGCTTCAGAGCTACTTTCTTGACTGTATTTTGAGTTAAACAGTTGTCGCGACTTCAGTTCTAGCCTATAAAGTCAAATCTTGTGTGATTCCTCCATGGTAACATAGCTGCCCGAGGTCGCAAAGTTAGCAAGTACAAAAAATTTGAAAATTGTACGTAATTTCACGGTAGTGCTTATGATCGATCCCGCTTCTCGGCTTCAGAGCTACTTTCTTGACTGTATTTTGAGTTAAGCAGTTGGCGCGACTTCAGTTCTAGCCTATAAAGTCCAATCTTGTGTGATTCCTCCATGGTAACATAGCTTCCCGAGGTCGCAAAATTAGCAAGTACAAGAAATTTGAAAATTGTACGTAATTTCACGGTAGTGCTTATGGTCGATCCCGCTTCTCGGCTTCAGAGCTACTTTCTTGACTGTATTTTGATTTAAGGAGTTGGCGCGACTTCAGTTCTAGCCTGTAAAGTCAAATCTTGTGTGGTTCCTCCATGGTAACATAGCTGCCCCAGGTCGCAAAGTTAGCAAGTATAAGAAATTTGAAAATTGTACGTAATTTCACATTAGTGCTTATGATCGATCCCGCTTCTCGGCTTCAGAGCTACTTTCTTGACTGTATTTTGAGTTAAACAGTTGGCGCGACTTCAGTTCTAGCCTATAAAGTCAAATCTTGTGTGATTCCTCCATGGTAACATAGCTGCCCGAGGTCGCAAAGTTAGCAAGTACAAGAAATTTGAAAGTTGTACGTAATTTCACATTAGTGCTTATGATCGATCCCGCTTCTCGGCTTCAGAGCTACTTTCTTGACTGTATTTTGAGTTAAGCAGTTGGCGCGACTTCAGTTCTAGCCTATAAAGTCCAATCTTGTGTGATTCCTCCATGGTAACATAGCTGCCCCAGGTCGCAAAGTTAGCAAGTATAAGAAATTTGAAAATTGTACGTAATTTCACATTAGTGCTTATGGTCGATACCATTTCTCGGCTTCAGAGCTACTTTCTTGACTGTATTTTGAGTTAAACAGTTGGCGCGACTTCAGTTCTAGCCTATAAAGTCAAATCTTGTGTGATTCCTCCATGGTAACATAGCTGCCCCAGGTCGCAAAGTTAGCAAGTATAAGAAATTTGAAAATTGTACGTAATTTCACATTAGTGCTTATGATCGATCCCGCTTCTCGGCTTCAGAGCTACTTTCTTGACTGTATTTTGAGTTAAGCAGTTGGCGCGACTTCAGTTCTAGCCTATAAAGTCCAATCTTGTGTGATTCCTCCATTGTAACATAGCTTCCCGAGGTCGCAAATTTAGCAAGTACA
This sequence comes from Merodon equestris, assembly GCA_958301585.1. Lineage (NCBI taxonomy): Eukaryota > Metazoa > Arthropoda > Insecta > Diptera > Syrphidae > Merodon > Merodon equestris. The sequence goes on along the minus strand of OY284413.1, from coordinate 208,961,559 downwards.
AGAAATTTGAAAATTGTACGTAATTTCACGGTAGTGCTTATGGTCGATCCCGCTTCTGGGCTTCAGAGCTACTTTCTTGACTGTATTTTGATTTAAGGAGTTGGCGCGACTTCAGTTCTAGCCTATAAAGTCAAATCTTGTGTGGTTCCTCCATGGTAACATAGCTGCCCGAGGTCGCAAAATTAGCAAGTACAAGAAATTTGAAAATTGTACGTAATTTCACGGTAGTGCTTATGGTCGATCCCGTTTCTCGGCTTCAGAGCTACTTTCTTGACTGTATTTTGAGTTAAGCAGTTGGCGCGACTTCAGTTCTAGCCTATAAAGTCAAATCTTGTGTGATTCCTCCATGGTAACATAGCTGCCCCAGGTCGCAAAGTTGGCAAGTATAAGAAATTTGAAAATTGTACGTAATTTCACATTAGTGCTTATGATCGATCCCGCTTCTCGGCTTCAGAGCTACTTTCTTGACTGTATTTTGAGTTAAGCAGTTGGCGCGACTTCAGTTCTAGCCTATAAAGTCCAATCTTGTGTGATTCCTCCATGGTAACATAGCTTCCCGAGGTCGCAAATTTAGCAAGTACAAGAAATTTGAAAATTGTACGTAATTTCACGGTAGTGCTTATGGTCGATCCCGCTTCTCGGCTTCAGAGCTACTTTCTTGACTGTATTTTGATTTAAGGAGTTGGCGCGACATCAGTTCTAGCCTATAAAGTCAAATCTTGTGTGGTTCCTCCATGGTAACATAGCTGCCCGAGGTCGCAAAATTAGCAAGTACAAGAAATTTGAAAATTGTACGTAATTTCACGGTAGTGCTTATGGTCGATCCCGTTTCTCGGCTTCAGAGCTACTTTCTTGACTGTATTTTGAGTTAAGCAGTTGGCGCGACTTCAGTTCTAGCCTATAAAGTCAAATCTTGTGTGGTTCCTCCATGGTAACATAGCTGCCCGAGGTCGCAAAGTTAGCAAGTACAAGAAATTTGAAAATTGTACGTAATTTCACGGTAGTGCTTATGGTCGATGCCGTTTCTCGGTTTCAGAGCTATTTCTTGACTGTATTTTGAGTTAAGCAGTTGGCGCGACTTCAGTTCTAGCCTATAAAGTCAAATCTTGTGTGATTCCTCCATGGTAACATAGCTGCCCGAGGCCGCAAATTTAGCAAGTACAAGAAATTTGAAAATTGTACGTAATTTCACGGTAGTGCTTATGGTCGATGCCGTTTCTCGGCTTCAGAGCTACTTTCTTGACTGTATTTTGAGTTAAACAGTTGGCGCGACTTCAGTTCTAGCCTATAAAGTCAAATCTTGTGTGGTTCCTCCATGGTAACATAGCTGCCCGAGGTCGCAAAGTTAGCACAAGAAATTTGAAAATTGTGCGTAATTTCACGGTAGTGCTTATGGTCGCTGCCGTTTCTCGGCTTCAGAGCTATTTCTTGACTATATTTTGAGTTAAGCAGTTGGCGCGACTTCAGTTCTAGCCTATAAAGTCAAATCTTGTGTGGTTCCTCCATGGTAACATAGCTGCCCGAGGACGCAAAGTTAGCAAGTACAAGAAATCTGAAAATTGCACGTAATTTCACGGTAGTGCTTATGGTCGATGCCGTTTCTCGGCTTCAGAGCTACTTCTTGACTGTATTTTGAGTTAAGCAGTTGGCGCGACTTCAGTTCTAGCCTATAAAGTCAAATCTTGTGTGGTTCCTCCATGGTAACATAGCTGCCCGAGGCCGCAAAATTAGCAAGTACAAGAAATTTGAAAATTGTACGTAATTTCACATTAGTGCTTATGATCGATCCCGTTTCTCGGCTTCAGAGCTATTTCTTGACTGTATTTTGAGTTAAGCAGTTGGCGCGACTTCAGTTCTAGCCTATAAAGTCAAATCTTGTGTGGTTCCTCCATGGTAACATAGCTGCCCGAAGTCGCAAAGTTAGCAAGTATAAGAAATTTGAAAATTGTACGTAATTTCACATTAGTGCTTATGATCGGTCCCGCTTCTCGGCTTCAGAGCTACTTTCTTGACTGTATTTTGAGTTAAACAGTTGGCGCGACTTCAGTTCTAGCCTATAAAGTCAAAACTTGTGTGATTCCTCCATGGTAACATAGCTGCCGGAGGTCGCAAAGTTAGCAAGTATAAGAAATTTGAAAATTGTACGTAATTTCACATTAGTGCTTATGATCGATCCCGCTTCTCGGCTTCAGAGCTACTTTCTTGACTGTATTTTGAGTTAAACAGTTGGCGCGACTTCAGTTCTACCCTATAAAGTCAAATCTTGTGTGGTTCCTCCATGGTAACATAGCTGCCCGAGGTCGCAAAGTTAGCAAGTACAAGAAATCTGAAAATTGCACGTAATTTCACGGTAGTGCTTATGGTCGATGCCGTTTCTCGGCTTCAGAGCTACTTCTTAACTGTATTTTGAGTTAAGCAGTTGATGCGACTTCAGTTCTAGCCTATAAAGTCAAATCTTGTGTGGTTCCTCCATGGTAACATAGCTGCCCGAGGCCGCAAAGTTAGCAAGTATATGAAATTTGAAAATTGTACGTAATTTCACATTAGTGCTTATGATCGATCCCGCTTCTCGGCTTCAGAGCTACTTTCTTGACTGTATTTTGAGTTAAGCAGTTGGCGCGACTTCAGTTCTAGCCTATAAAGTCCAATCTTGTGTGATTCCTCCATGGTAACATAGCTTCCCGAGGTCGCAAAATTAGCAAGTACAAGAAATTTGAAAGTTGTACGTAATTTCACGGTAGTGCTTATGGTCGATCCCGCTTCTCGGCTTCAGAGCTACTTTCTTGACTGTATTTTGATTTAAGGAGTTGGCGCGACTTCAGTTCTAGCCTATAAAGTCAAATCTTGTGTGGTTCCTCCATGGTAACATAGCTGCCCGAGGTCGCAAAGTTAGCAAGTACAAGAAATTTGAAAATTGTACGTAATTTCACGGTAGTGCTTATGGTCGATGCCGTTTCTCGGTTTCAGAGCTATTTCTTGACTGTATTTTGAGTTAAGCAGTTGGCGCGACTTTAGTTCTAGCCTATAAAGTCAAATCTTGTGTGATTCCTCCACGGTAACATAGCTGCCCGAGGCCGCAAATTTAGCAAGTACAAGAAATTTGAAAATTGTACGTAATTTCACGGTAGTGCTTATGGTCGATGCCGTTTCTCGGCTTCAGAGCTACTTTCTTGACTGTATTTTGAGTTAAACAGTTGGCGCGACTTCAGTTCTAGCCTATAAAGTCCAATCTTGTGTGATTCCTCCATGGTAACATAGCTTCCCGAGGTCGCAAAATTAGCAAGTACAAGAAATTTGAAAATTGTACGTAATTTCACGGTAGTGCTTATGGTCGATGCCGTTTCTCGGCTTCAGAGCTACTTTCTTGACTGTATTTTGAGTTAAGCAGTTGTCGCGACTTCAGTTCTAGCCTATAAAGTCAAATCTTGTGTGGTTCCTCCATGGTAACATAGCTGCCCGAGGTCGCAAAGTTAGCAAGTATAAGAAATTTGAAAATTGTACGTAATTTCACATTAGTGCTTATGATCGATCCCGCTTCTCGGCTTCAGAGCTACTTCCTTGACTGTATTTTGAGTTAAGCTGTTGGCGCGACTTCAGTTCTAGCCTATAAAGTCAAATCTTGTGTGATTCCTCCATGGTAACATAGCTGCCCCAGGTCGCAAAGTTAGCAAGTATAAGAAATTTGAAAATTGTACGTAATTTCACATTAGTGCTTATGATCGATCCCGCTTCTCGGCTTCAGAGCTACTTTCTTGACTGTATTTTGACTTAAGCAGTTGGCGCGACTTCAGTTCTAGCCTATAAAGTCCAATCTTGTGTGATTCCTCTATGGTAACATAGCTTCCCGAGGTCGCAAAATTAGCAAGTACAAGAAATTTGAAAATTGTACGTAATTTCACGGTAGTGCTTATGGTCGATCCCGTTTCTCGGCTTCAGAGCTACTTTCTTGACTGTATTTTGAGTTAAGCAGTTGGCGCGACTTTAGTTCTAGCCTATAAAGTCAAATCTTGTGTGATTCCTCCACGGTAACATAGCTGCCCGAGGCCGCAAATTTAGCAAGTACAAGAAATTTGAAAATTGTACGTAATTTCACGGTAGTGCTTATGGTCGATGCCGTTTCTCGGCTTCAGAGCTACTTTCTTGACTGTATTTTGAGTTAAACAGTTGGCGCGACTTCAGTTCTAGCCTATAAAGTCCAATCTTGTGTGATTCCTCCATGGTAACATAGCTTCCCGAGGTCGCAAAATTAGCAAGTACAAGAAATTTGAAAATTGTACGTAATTTCACGGTAGTGCTTATGGTCGATGCCGTTTCTCGGCTTCAGAGCTACTTTCTTGACTGTATTTTGAGTTAAGCAGTTGTCGCGACTTCAGTTCTAGCCTATAAAGTCAAATCTTGTGTGGTTCCTCCATGGTAACATAGCTGCCCGAGGTCGCAAAGTTAGCAAGTATAAGAAATTTGAAAATTGTACGTAATTTCACATTAGTGCTTATGATCGATCCCGCTTCTCGGCTTCAAAGCTACTTTCTTGACTGTATTTTGAGTTAAGCAGTTGGCGCGACTTCAGTTCTAGCCTATAAAGTCCAATCTTGTGTGATTCCTCCATTGTAACATAGCTTCCCGAGGTCGCAAATTTAGCAAGTACAAGAAATTTGAAAATTGTACGTAATTTCACGGTAGTGCTTATGGTCGATCCCGCTTCTGGGCTTCAGAGCTACTTTCTTGACTGTATTTTGATTTAAGGAGTTGGCGCGACTTCAGTTCTAGCCTATAAAGTCAAATCTTGTGTGGTTCCTCCATGGTAACATAGCTGCCCGAGGACGCAAAGTTAGCAAGTACAAGAAATCTGAAAATTGCACGTAATTTCACGGTAGTGCTTATGGTCGATGCCGTTTCTCGGCTTCAGAGCTACTTCTTGACTGTATTTTGAGTTAAGCAGTTGGCGCGACTTCAGTTCTAGCCTATAAAGTCAAATCTTGTGTGGTTCCTCCATGGTAACATAGCTGCCCGAGGCCGCAAAATTAGCAAGTACAAGAAATTTGAAAATTGTACGTAATTTCACATTAGTGCTTATGATCGATCCCGTTTCTCGGCTTCAGAGCTATTTCTTGACTGTATTTTGAGTTAAGCAGTTGGCGCGACTTCAGTTCTAGCCTATAAAGTCAAATCTTGTGTGGTTCCTCCATGGTAACATAGCTGCCCGAAGTCGCAAAGTTAGCAAGTATAAGAAATTTGAAAATTGTACGTAATTTCACATTAGTGCTTATGATCGGTCCCGCTTCTCGGGTTCAGAGCTACTTTCTTGACTGTATTTTGAGTTAAACAGTTGGCGCGACTTCAGTTCTAGCCTATAAAGTCAAAACTTGTGTGATTCCTCCATGGTAACATAGCTGCCGGAGGTCGCAAAGTTAGCAAGTATAAGAAATTTGAAAATTGTACGTAATTTCACATTAGTGCTTATGATCGATCCCGCTTTTCGGCTTCAGAGCTACTTTCTTGACTGTATTTTGAGTTAAACAGTTGGCGCGACTTCAGTTCTACCCTATAAAGTCAAATCTTGTGTGGTTCCTCCATGGTAACATAGCTGCCCGAGGTCGCAAAGTTAGCAAGTACAAGAAATCTGAAAATTGCACGTAATTTCACGGTAGTGCTTATGGTCGATGCCGTTTCTCGGCTTCAGAGCTACTTCTTAACTGTATTTTGAGTTAAGCAGTTGGTGCGACTTCAGTTCTAGCCTATAAAGTCAAATCTTGTGTGGTTCCTCCATGGTAACATAGCTGCCCGAGGCCGCAAAGTTAGCAAGTATATGAAATTTGAAAATTGTACGTAATTTCACATTAGTGCTTATGATCGATCCCGCTTCTCGGCTTCAGAGCTACTTTCTTGACTGTATTTTGAGTTAAGCAGTTGGCGCGACTTCAGTTCTAGCCTATAAAGTCCAATCTTGTGTGATTCCTCCATGGTAACATAGCTTCCCGAGGTCGCAAAATTAGCAAGTACAAGAAATTTGAAAATTGTACGTAATTTCACGGTAGTGCTTATGGTCGATCCCGCTTCTCGGCTTCAGAGCTACTTTCTTGACTGTATTTTGATTTAAGGAGTTGGCGCGACTTCAGTTCTAGCCTATAAAGTCAAATCTTGTGTGGTTCCTCCATGGTAACATAGCTGCCCGAGGTCGCAAAGTTAGCAAGTACAAGAAATTTGAAAATTGTACGTAATTTCACGGTAGTGCTTATGGTCGATGCCGTTTCTCGGTTTCAGAGCTATCTCTTGACTGTATTTTGAGTTAAGCAGTTGGCGCGACTTTAGTTCTAGCCTATAAAGTCAAATCTTGTGTGATTCCTCCACGGTAACATAGCTGCCCGAGGCCGCAAATTTAGCAAGTACAAGAAATTTGAAAATTGTACGTAATTTCACGGTAGTGCTTATGGTCGATGCCGTTTCTCGGCTTCAGAGCTACTTTCTTGACTGTATTTTGAGTTAAACAGTTGGCGCGACTTCAGTTCTAGCCTATAAAGTCCAATCTTGTGTGATTCCTCCATGGTAACATAGCTTCCCGAGGTCGCAAAATTAGCAAGTACAAGAAATTTGAAAATTGTACGTAATTTCACGGTAGTGCTTATGGTCGATGCCGTTTCTCGGCTTCAGAGCTACTTTCTTGACTGTATTTTGAGTTAAGCAGTTGTCGCGACTTCAGTTCTAGCCTATAAAGTCCAATCTTGTGTGGTTCCTCCATGGTAACATAGCTGCCCGAGGTCGCAAAGTTAGCAAGTATAAGAAATTTGAAAATTGTACGTAATTTCACATTAGTGCTTATGATCGATCCCGCTTCTCGGCTTCAGAGCTACTTCCTTGACTGTATTTTGAGTTAAGCTGTTGGCGCGACTTCAGTTCTAGCCTATAAAGTCAAATCTTGTGTGATTCCTCCATGGTAACATAGCTGCCCCAGGTCGCAAAGTTAGCAAGTATAAGAAATTTGAAAATTGTACGTAATTTCACATTAGTGCTTATGATCGATCCCGCTTCTCGGCTTCAGAGCTACTTTCTTGACTGTATTTTGACTTAAGCAGTTGGCGCGACTTCAGTTCTAGCCTATAAAGTCCAATCTTGTGTGATTCCTCTATGGTAACATAGCTTCCCGAGGTCGCAAAATTAGCAAGTACAAGAAATTTGAAAATTGTACGTAATTTCACGGTAGTGCTTATGGTCGATGCCGTTTCTCGGCTTCAGAGCTACTTACTTGACTGTATTTTGAGTTAAGCAGTTGGCGCGACTTCAGTTCTAGCCTATAAAGTCAAATCTTGTGTGATTCCTCCATGGTAACATAGCTGCCCGAGGCCGCAAATTTAGCAAGTACAAGAAATTTGAAAATTGTACGTAATTTCACGGTAGTGCTTATGGTCGATGCCGTTTCTCGGCTTCAGAGCTACTTTCTTGACTGTATTTTGAGTTAAGCAGTTGGCGCGACTTCAGTTCTAGCCTATAAAGTCAAATCTTGTGTGGTTCCTCCATGGTAACATAGCTGCCCGAGGTCGCAAAGTTAGCAAGTACAAGAAATTTGAAAATTGTACGTAATTTCACGGTAGTGCTTATGGTCGATGCCGTTTCTCGGCTTCAGAGCTACTTTCTTGACTGTATTTTGAGTTAAGCAGTTGGCGCGACTTCAGTTCTAGCCTATAAAGTCAAATCTTGTGTGGTTCCTCCATGGTAACATAGCTGCCCGAGGTCGCAAAGTTAGCAAGTACAAGAAATTTGAAAATTGTACGTAATTTCACGGTAGTGCTTATGGTCGATGCCGTTTCTCGGTTTCAGAGCTATTTCTTGACTGTATTTTGAGTTAAGCAGTTGGCGCGACTTCAGTTCTAGCCTATAAAGTCAAATCTTGTGTGATTCCTCCATGGTAACATAGCTGCCCGAGGCCGCAAATTTAGCAAGTACAAGAAATTTGAAAATTGTACGTAATTTCACGGTAGTGCTTATGGTCGATGCCGTTTCTCGGCTTCAGAGCTACTTTCTTGACTGTATTTTGAGTTAAACAGTTGGCGCGACTTCAGTTCTAGCCTATAAAGTCAAATCTTGTGTGGTTCCTCCATGGTAACATAGCTGCCCGAGGTCGCAAAGTTAGCAAGTACAAGAAATTTGAAAATTGTACGTAATTTCACGGTAGTGCTTATGGTCGATGCCGTTTCTCGGCTTCAGAGCTATTTCTTGACTGTATTTTGAGTTAAGCAGTTGGCGCGACTTCAGTTCTAGCCTATAAAGTCAAATCTTGTGTGGTTCCTCCATGGTAACATAGCTGCCCGAGGACGCAAAGTTAGCAAGTACAAGAAATCTGAAAATTGCACGTAATTTCACGGTAGTGCTTATGGTCGATGCCGTTTCTCGGCTTCAGAGCTACTTCTTGACTGTATTTTGAGTTAAGCAGTTGGCGCGACTTCAGTTCTAGCCTATAAAGTCAAATCTTGTGTGGTTCCTCCATGGTAACATAGCTGCCCGAGGCCGCAAAATTAGCAAGTACAAGAAATTTGAAAATTGTACGTAATTTCACATTAGTGCTTATGATCGATCCCGTTTCTCGGCTTCAGAGCTATTTCTTGACTGTATTTTGAGTTAAGCAGTTGGCGCGACTTCAGTTCTAGCCTATAAAGTCAAATCTTGTGTGGTTCCTCCATGGTAACATAGCTGCCCGAAGTCGCAAAGTTAGCAAGTATAAGAAATTTGAAAATTGTACGTAATTTCACATTAGTGCTTATGATCGGTCCCGCTTCTCGGCTTCAGAGCTACTTTCTTGACTGTATTTTGAGTTAAACAGTTGGCGCGACTTCAGTTCTAGCCTATAAAGTCAAAACTTGTGTGATTCCTCCATGGTAACATAGCTGCCGGAGGTCGCAAAGTTAGCAAGTATAAGAAATTTGAAAATTGTACGTAATTTCACATTAGTGCTTATGATCGATCCCGCTTCTCGGCTTCAGAGCTACTTTCTTGACTGTATTTTGAGTTAAACAGTTGGCGCGACTTCAGTTCTACCCTATAAAGTCAAATCTTGTGTGGTTCCTCCATGGTAACATAGCTGCCCGAGGTCGCAAAGTTAGCAAGTACAAGAAATCTGAAAATTGCACGTAATTTCACGGTAGTGCTTATGGTCGATGCCGTTTCTCGGCTTCAGAGCTACTTCTTGACTGTATTTTGAGTTAAGCAGTTGGTGCGACTTCAGTTCTAGCCTATAAAGTCAAATCTTGTGTCGTTCCTCCATGGTAACATAGCTGCCCGAGGCCGCAAAGTTAGCAAGTATATGAAATTTGAAAATTGTACGTAATTTCACATTAGCGCTTATGATCGATCCCGCTTCTCGGCTTCAGAGCTACTTTCTTGACTGTATTTTGAGTTAAGCAGTTGGCGCGACTTCAGTTCTAGCCTATAAAGTCCAATCTTGCGTGATTCCTCCATGGTAACATAGCTTCCCGAGGTCGCAAAATTAGCAAGTACAAGAAATTTGAAAATTGTACGTAATTTCACGGTAGTGCTTATGGTCGATCCCGCTTCTCGGCTTCAGAGCTACTTTCTTGACTGTATTTTGATTTAAGGAGTTGGCGCGACTTCAGTTCTAGCCTATAAAGTCAAATCTTGTGTGGTTCCTCCATGGTAACATAGCTGCCCGAGGTCGCAAAGTTAGCAAGTACAAGAAATTTGAAAATTGTACGTAATTTCACGGTGGTGCTTATGGTCGATGCCGTTTCTCGGTTTCAGAGCTATTTCTTGACTGTATTTTGAGTTAAGCAGTTGGCGCGACTTCAGTTCTAGCCTATAAAGTCAAATCTTGTGTGATTCCTCCACGGTAACATAGCTGCCCGAGGCCGCAAATTTAGCAAGTACAAGAAATTTGAAAATTGTACGTAATTTCACGGTAGTGCTTATGGTCGATGCCGTTTCTCGGCTTCAGAGCTACTTTCTTGACTGTATTTTGAGTTAAACAGTTGGCGCGACTTCAGTTCTAGCCTATAAAGTCCAATCTTGTGTGATTCCTCCATGGTAACATAGCTTCCCGAGGTCGCAAAATTAGCAAGTACAAGAAATTTGAAAATTGTACGTAATTTCACGGTAGTGCTTATGGTCGATGCCGTTTCTCGGCTTCAGAGCTACTTTCTTGACTGTATTTTGAGTTAAGCAGTTGTCGCGACTTCAGTTCTAGCCTATAAAGTCAAATCTTGTGTGGTTCCTCCATGGTAACATAGCTGCCCGAGGTCGCAAAGTTAGCAAGTATAAGAAATTTGAAAATTGTACGTAATTTCACATTAGTGCTTATGATCGATCCCGCTTCTCGGCTTCAGAGCTACTTCCTTGACTGTATTTTGAGTTAAGCTGTTGGCGCGACTTCAGTTCTAGCCTATAAAGTCAAATCTTGTGTGATTCCTCCATGGTAACATAGCTGCCCCAGGTCGCAAAGTTAGCAAGTATAAGAAATTTGAAAATTGTACGTAATTTCACATTAGTGCTTATGATCGATCCCGCTTCTCGGCTTCAGAGCTACTTTCTTGACTGTATTTTGAGTTAAGCAGTTGGCGCGACTTCAGTTCTAGCCTATAAAGTCCAATCTTGTGTGATTCCTCTATGGTAACATAGCTTCCCGAGGTCGCAAAATTAGCAAGTACAAGAAATTTGAAAATTGTACGTAATTTCACGGTAGTGCTTATGGTCGATGCCGTTTCTCGGCTTCAGAGCTACTTACTTGACTGTATTTTGAGTTAAGCAGTTGGCGCGACTTCAGTTCTAGCCTATAAAGTCAAATCTTGTGTGATTCCTCCATGGTAACATAGCTGCCCGAGGCCGCAAATTTAGCAAGTACAAGAAATTTGAAAATTGTACGTAATTTCACGGTAGTGCTTATGGTCGATGCCGTTTCTCGGCTTCAGAGCTACTTTCTTGACTGTATTTTGAGTTAAACAGTTGGCGCGACTTCAGTTCTAGCCTACAAAGTCCAATCTTGTGTGATTCCTCCATGGTAACATAGCTTCCCGAGGTCGCAAAATTAGCAAGTACAAGAAATTTGAAAATTGTACGTAATTTCACGGTAGTGCTTATGGTCGATGCCGTTTCTCGGCTTCAGAGCTACTTTCTTGACTGTATTTTGAGTTAAGCAGTTGTCGCGACTTCAGTTCTAGCCTATAAAGTCAAATCTTGTGTGGTTCCTCCCTGGTAACATAGCTGCCCGAGGTCGCAAAGTTAGCAAGTATAAGAAATTTGAAAATTGTACGTAATTTCACATTAGTGCTTATGATCGATCCCGCTTCTCGGCTTCAGAGCTACTTCCTTGACTGTATTTTGAGTTAAGCTGTTGGCGCGACTTCAGTTCTAGCCTATAAAGTCAAATCTTGTGTGATTCCTCCATGGTAACATAGCTGCCCGAGGTCGCAAATTTAGCAAGTATAAGAAATTTGAAAATTGTACGTAATTTCACATTAGTGCTTATGATCGATCCCGCTTCTCGGCTTCAGAGCTACTTTCTTGACTGTATTTTGAGTTAAGCAGTTGGCGCGACTTCAGTTCTAGCCTATAAAGTCCAATCTTGTGTGATTCCTCCATGGTAACATAGCTTCCCGAGGTCGCAAAATTAGCAAGTACAAGAAATTTGAAAATTGTACGTAATTGCACGGTAGTGCTTATGGTCGATGCCGTTTCTCGGCTTCAGAGCTACTTTCTTGACTGTATTTTGAGTTAAACAGTTGGCGCGACTTCAGTTCTAGCCTATAAAGTCAAATCTTGTGTGGGTTCTCCATGGTAACATAGCTGCCCGAGGTCGCAAAGTTAGCAAGTACAAGAAATTTGAAAATTGTACGTAATTTCACGGTAGTGCTTATGGTCGATACCATTTCTCGGCTTCAGAGCTACTTTCTTGACTGTATTTTGAGTTAAACAGTTGTCGCGACTTCAGTTCTAGCCTATAAAGTCAAATCTTGTGTGATTCCTCCATGGTAACATAGCTGCCCGAGGTCGCAAAGTTAGCAAGTACAAGAAATTTTAAAATTGTACGTAATTTCACGGTAGTGCTTATGGTCGATACCATTTCTCGGCTTCAGAGCTACTTTCTTGACTGTATTTTGAGTTAAGCAGTTGGCGCGACTTCAGTTCTAGCCTATAAAGTCCAATCTTGTGTGATTCCTCCATGGTAACATAGCTTCCCGAGGTCGCAAAATTAGCAAGTACAAGAAATTTGAAAATTGTACGTAATTTCACGGTAGTGCTTATGGTCGATCCCGCTTCTCGGCTTCAGAGCTAGTTTCTTGACTGTATTTTGATTTAAGGAGTTGGCGCGACTTCAGTTCTAGCCTATAAAGTCAAATCTTGTGTGGTTCCTCCATGGTAACATAGCTGCCCGAGGTCGCAAATTTAGCAAGTATAAGAAATTTGAAAATTGTACGTAATTTCACATTAGTGCTTATGATCGATCCCGCTTCTCGGCTTCAGAGCTACTTTCTTGACTGTATTTTGAGTTAAGCAGTTGGCGCGACTTCAGTTCTAGCCTATAAAGTTAAATCTTGTGTGATTCCTCAATGGTAACATAGCTGCCCGAGGTCGCAAAGTTAGCAAGTACAAAAAATTTGAAAATTGTACGTAATTTCACGGTAGTGCATATGGTCGATGCCGTTTCTCGGCTTCAGAGCTATTTCTTGACTGTATTTTGAGTTAAGCAGTTGGCGCGACTTCAGTTCTAGCCTATAAAGTCAAATCTTGTGTGGTTCCTCCATGGTAACATAGCTGCCCGAGGCCGCAAAGTGAGCAAGTACAAGAAATTTGAAAATTGTACGTAATTTCACATTAGTGCTTATGGTCGATCCCGTTTCTCGGCTTCAGAGCTACTTTCTTGACTGTATTTTGAGTTAAGAAGTTTCCGCGACTTCAGTTCTAGCCTATAAAGTCAAATCTTGTGTGATTCCTCCATGGTAACATAGCTGCCCGAGGCCGCAAATTTAGGAAGTACAAGAAATTTGAAAATTGTACGTAATTGCACAGTAGTGCTTATGGTCGATGCCGTTTCTCGGTTTCAGAGCTATTTCTTGACTGTATTTTGAGTTAAGCAGTTGGCGCGACTTCAGTTCTAGCCTATAAAGTCAAATCTTGTGTGGTTCCTCTATGGTAACATAGCTGCCCGAGGCCGCAAAGTTAGCAAGTACAAGAAATTTGAAAATTGTACGTAATTGCACAGTAGTGCTTATGGTCGATCCCGTTTCTCGGCTTCAGAGCTACTTTCTTGACTGTATTTTGAGTTAAACAGTTGTCGCGACTTCAGTTCTAGCCTATAAAGTCAAATCTTGTGTGATTCCTCCATGGTAACATAGCTGCCCGAGGTCGCAAAGTTAGCAAGTACAAGAAATTTGAAAATTGTACGTAATTGCACGGTAGTGCTTATGGTCGATGCCGTTTCTCGGCTTCAGAGCTACTTTCTTGACTGTATTTTGAGTTAAACAGTTGTCGCGACTTCAGTTCTAGCCTATAAAGTCAAATCTTGTGTGATTCCTCCATGGTAACATAGCTGCCCGAGGTCGCAAATTTAGCAAGTACAAGAAATTTGAAAATTGTACGTAATTGCACGGTAGTGCTTATGGTCGATGCCGTTTCTCGGCTTCAGAGCTACTTTCTTGACTGTATTTTGAGTTTAACAGTTGGCGCGACTTCAGTTCTAGCCTATAAAGTCAAATCTTGTGTGGTTCCTCCATGGTAACATAGCTGCCCGAGGTCGCAAAGTTAGCAAGTACAAGAAATTTGAAAATTGTACGTAATTTCACGGTAGTGCTTATGGTCGATACCATTTCTCAGTTTCAGAGCTACTTTCTTGACTGTATTTTGAGTTAAACAGTTGTCGCGACTTCAGTTCTAGACTATAAAGTCAAATCTTGTGTGATTCCTCCATGGTAACATAGCTGCCCGAGGTCGCAAAGTTAGCAAGTACAAGAAATTTGAAAATTGTACGTAATTTCACGGTAGTGCTTATGATCGATCCCGCTTCTCGGCTTCAGAGCTACTTTCTTGACTGTATTTTGAGTTAAGTAGTTGGCGCGACTTCAGTTCTAGCCTATAAAGTCCAATCTTGTGTGATTCCTCCATGGTAACATAGCTTCCCGAGGTCGCAAAATTAGCAAGTACAAGAAATTTGAAAATTGTACGTAATTTCACGGTAGTGCTTATGGTCGATCCCGCTTCTCGGCTTCAGAGCTACTTTCTTGACTGTATTTTGATTTAAGGAGTTGGCGCGACTTCAGTTCTAGCCTATAAAGTCAAATCTTGTGTGGTTCCTCCATGGTAACATAGCTGCCCGAGGTCGCAAAGTTAGCAAGTACAAGAAATTTGAAAATTGTACGTAATTTCACGGTAGTGCTTATGGTCGATACCATTTCTCGGCTTCAGAGCTACTTTCTTGACTGTATTTTGAGTTAAACAGTTGGCGCGACTTCAGTTCTAGCCTATAAAGTCAAATCTTGTGTGATTCCTCCATGGTAACATAGCTGCCCCAGGTCGCAAAGTTAGCAAGTATAAGAAATTTGAAAATTGTACGTAATTTCACATTAGTGCTTATGATCGATCCCGCTTCTCGGCTTCAGAGCTACTTTCTTGACTGTATTTTGAGTTAAGCAGTTGGCGCGACTTCAGTTCTAGCCTATAAAGTTAAATCTTGTGTGATTCCTCAATGGTAACATAGCTGCCCGAGGTCGCAAAGTTAGCAAGTACAAAAAATTTGAAAATTGTACGTAATTTCACGGTAGTGCATATGGTCGATGCCGTTTCTCGGCTTCAGAGCTATTTCTTGACTGTATTTTGAGTTAAGCAGTTGGCGCGACTTCAGTTCTAGCCTATAAAGTCAAATCTTGTGTGGTTCCTCCATGGTAACATAGCTGGTAACATAGCTGCCCGAGGCCGCAAAGTGAGCAAGTACAAGAAATTTGAAAATTGTACGTAATTGCACAGTAGTGCTTATGGTCGATGCCGTTTCTCGGTTTCAGAGCTATTTCTTGACTGTATTTTGAGTTAAGCAGTTGGCGCGACTTCAGTTCTAGCCTATAAAGTCAAATCTTGTGTGGTTCCTCTATGGTAACATAGCTGCCCGAGGCCGCAAAGTTAGCAAGTACAAGAAATTTGAAAATTGTACGTAATTGCACAGTAGTGCTTATGGTCGATCCCGTTTCTCGGCTTCAGAGCTACTTTCTTGACTGTATTTTGAGTTAAACAGTTGTCGCGACTTCAGTTCTAGCCTATAAAGTCAAATCTTGTGTGATTCCTCCATGGTAACATAGCTGCCCGAGGTCGCAAAGTTAGCAAGTACAAGAAATTTGAAAATTGTACGTAATTTCACGGTAGTGCTTATGGTCGATGCCGTTTCTCGGCTTCAGAGCTATTTCTTGACTGTATTTTGAGTTAAGCAGTTGGCGCGACTTCAGTTCTAGCCTATAAAGTCAAATCTTGTGTGGTTCCTCCATGGTAACATAGCTGCCCGAGGTCGCAAAGTTAGCAAGTACAAGAAATCTGAAAATTGCACGTAATTTCACGGTAGTGCTTATGGTCGATGCCGTTTCTCGGCTTCAGAGCTACTTCTTGACTGTATTTTGAGTTAAGCAGTTGGCGCGACTTCAGTTCTAGCCTATAAAGTCAAATCTTGTGTGGTTCCTCCATGGTAACATAGCTGCCCGAGGCCGCAAAATTAGCAAGTACAAGAAATTTGAAAATTGTACGTAATTTCACATTAGTGCTTATGATCGATCCCGTTTCTCGGCTTCAGAGCTATTTCTTGACTGTATTTTGAGTTAAGCAGTTGGTGCGACTTCAGTTCTAGCCTATAAAGTCAAATCTTGTGTGGTTCCTCCATGGTAACATAGCTGCCCGAAGTCGCAAAGTTAGCAAGTATAAGAAATTTGAAAATTGTACGTAATTTCACATTAGTGCTTATGATCGGTCCCGCTTCTCGGCTTCAGGGCTACTTTCTTGACTGTATTTTGAGTTAAACAGTTGGCGCGACTTCAGTTCTAGCCTATAAAGTCAAAACTTGTGTGATTCCTCCATGGTAACATAGCTGCCCGAGGTCGCAAAGTTAGCAAGTATAAGAAATTTGAAAATTGTACGTAATTTCACATTAGTGCTTATGATCGATCCCGCTTCTCGGCTTCAGAGCTACTTTCTTGACTGTATTTTGAGTTAAACAGTTGGCGCGACTTCAGTTGTACCCTATAAAGTCAAATCTTGTGTGGTTCCTCCATGGTAACATAGCTGCCCGAGGTCGCAAAGTTAGCAAATATAAGAAATTTGAAAATTGTACGTAATTTCACATTAGTGCTTATGATCGATCCCGCTTCTCGGCTTCAGAGCTACTTCCTTGACTGTATTTTGAGTTATGCTGTTGGCGCGACTTCAGTTCTAGCCTATAAAGTCAAATCTTGTGTGATTCCTCCATGGTAACATAGCTGCCCCAGGTCGCAAAGTTAGCAAGTATAAGAAATTTGAAAATTGTACGTAATTTCACATTAGTGCTTATGATCGATCCCGCTTCTCGGCTTCAGAGCTACTTTCTTGACTGTATTTTGAGTTAAGCAGTTGGCGCGACTTCAGTTCTAGCCTATAAAGTCCAATCTTGTGTGATTCCTCTATGGTAACATAGCTTCCCGAGGTCGCAAAATTAGCAAGTACAAGAAATTTGAAAATTGTACGTAATTTCACGGTAGTGCTTATGGTCGATTACGCTTCTCGGCTTCAGAGCTACTTTCTTGACTGTATTTTGATTTAAGGAGTTGGCGCGACTTCAGTTCTAGCCTATAAAGTCAAATCTTGTGTGGTTCCTCCATGGTAACATAGCTGCCCGAGGTCGCAAAGTTAGCAAGTACAAGAAATTTGAAAATTGTACGTAATTTCACGGTAGTGCTTATGGTCGATGCCGTTTCTCGGCTTCAGAGCTACTTACTTGACTGTATTTTGAGTTAAGCAGTTGGCGCGACTTCAGTTCTAGCCTATAAAGTCAAATCTTGTGTGATTCCTCCATGGTAACATAGCTGCCCGAGGTCGCAAATTTAGCAAGTACAAGAAATTTGAAAATTGTACGTAATTGCACGGTAGTGCTTATGGTCGATGCCGTTTCTCGGCTTCAGAGCTACTTTCTTGACTGTATTTTGAGTTAAACAGTTGGCGCGACTTCAGTTCTAGCCTATAAAGTCAAATCTTGTGTGGTTCCTCCATGGTAACATAGCTGCCCGAGGTCGCAAAGTTAGCAAGTACAAGAAATTTGAAAATTGTACGTAATTTCACGGTAGTGCTTATGGTCGATACCATTTCTCGGCTTCAGAGCTACTTTCTTGACTGTATTTTGAGTTAAACAGTTGTCGCGACTTCAGTTCTAGCCTATAAAGTCAAATCTTGTGTGATTCCTCCATGGTAACATAGCTGCCCGAGGTCGCAAAGTTAGCAAGTACAAGAAATTTGAAAATTGTACGTAATTTCACGGTAGTGCTTATGATCGATCCCGCTTCTCGGCTTCAGAGCTACTTTCTTGACTGTATTTTGAGTTAAGCAGTTGGCGCGACTTCAGTTCTAGCCTATAAAGTCCAATCTTGTGTGATTCCTCCATGGTAACATAGCTTCCCGAGGTCGCAAAATTAGCAAGTACAAGAAATTTGAAAATTGTACGTAATTTCACGGTAGTGCTTATGGTCGATCCCGCTTCTCGGCTTCAGAGCTACTTTCTTGACTGTATTTTGATTTAAGGAGTTGGCGCGACTTCAGTTCTAGCCTATAAAGTCAAATCTTGTGTGGTTCCTCCATGGTAACATAGCTGCCCGAGGTCGCAAAGTTAGCAAGTACAAGAAATTTGAAAATTGTACGTAATTTCACGGTAGTGCTTATGGTCGATACCATTTCTCGGCTTCAGAGCTACTTTCTTGACTGTATTTTGAGTTAAACAGTTGGCGCGACTTCAGTTCTAGCCTATAAAGTCAAATCTTGTGTGATTCCTCCATGGTAACATAGCTGCCCCAGGTCGCAAAGTTAGCAAGTATAAGAAATTTGAAAATTGTACGTAATTTCACATTAGTGCTTATGATCGATCCCGCTTCTCGGCTTCAGAGCTACTTTCTTGACTGTATTTTGAGTTAAGCAGTTGGCGCGACTTCAGTTCTAGCCTATAAAGTCCAATCTTGTGTGATTCCTCCATGGTAACATAGCTTCCCGAGGTCGCAAAATTAGCAAGTACAAGAAATTTGAAAATTGTACGTAATTTCACGGTAATGCTTATGGTCGATCCCGCTTCTCGGCTTCAGAGCTACTTTCTTGACTGTATTTTGATTTAAGGAGTTGGCGCGACTTCAGTTCTAGCCTATAAAGTCAAATCTTGTGTGGTTCCTCCATGGTAACATAGCTGCCCGAGGTCGCAAAGTTAGCAAGTACAAGAAATTTGAAAATTGTACGTAATTTCACGGTAGTGCTAATGGTCGATCCCGTTTCTCGGCTTCAGAGCTACTTTCTTGACTGTATTTTGAGTTAAGCAGTTGGCGCGACTTCAGTTCTAGCCTATAAAGTCAAATCTTGTGTGATTCCTCCATGGTAAGATAGCTGCCCGAGGTCGCAAAGTTAGCAAGTACAAGAAATTTGAAAATTGTACGTAATTTCACGGTAGTGCTTATGGTCGATGCCGTTTCTCGGCTTCAGAGCTACTTACTTGACTGTATTTTGAGTTAAGCAGTTGGCGCGACTTCAGTTCTAGCCTATAAAGTCAAACCTTGTGTGATTCCTCCATGGTAACATAGCTGCCCGAGGTCGCAAATTTAGCAAGTACAAGAAATTTGAAAATTGTACGTAATTGCACGGTAGTGCTTATGGTCGATGCCGTTTCTCGGCTTCAGAGCTACTTTCTTGACCGTATTTTGAGTTAAACAGTTGGCGCGACTTCAGTTCTAGCCTATAAAGTCAAATCTTGTGTGGTTCCTCCATGGTAACATAGCTGCCCGAGGTCGCAAAGTTAGCAAGTAGAAGAAATTTGAAAATTGTACGTAATTTCACATTAGTGCTTATGGTCGATCCCGCTTCTCGGCTTCAGAGCTACTTTCTTGACTGTATTTTGAGTTAAACAGTTGGCGCGACTTCAGTTCTAGCCTATAAAGTCAAATCTTGTGTGATTCCTTCATGGTAACATAGCTGCCCGAGGTCGCAAAGTTAGCAAGTATAAGAAATTTGAAAATTGTACATAATTTCACATTAGTGCTTATGATCGATCCCGATTCTCGGCTTCAGAGCTACTTTCTTGACTGTATTTTGAGTTAAACAGTTGGCGCGACTTTAGTTCTAGCCTATAAAGTCAAATCTTGTGTGATTCCTCCATGGTAACATAGCTGCCCGAGGCCGCAAAGTTAGCAAGTACAAGAAATTTGAAAATTGTACGTAATTGCACGGTAGTGCTTATGGTCGGTCCCGTTTCTCGGCTTCAGAGCTACTTTCTTGACTGTATTTTGATTTAAGCAGTTGGCGCGACTTCAGTTCTAGCCTATAAAGTCAAATCTTGTGTGATTCCTCCATGGTAACATAGCTGCCCGAGGTCGCAAAGTTAGCAAGTATAAGAAATTTGAAAATTGTACGTAATTTCACATTAGTGCTTATGATCGGTCCCGCTTCTCGGCTTCAGAGCTACTTTCTTGACTGTATTTTGAGTTAAACAGTTGGCGCGACTTCAGTTCTAGCCTATAAAGTCAAATCTTGTGTGATTCCTCCATGGTAACATAGCTGCCCGAGGTCGCAAAGTTAGCAAGTATAAGAAATTTGAAAATTGTACGTAATTTCACATTAGTGCTTATGATCGATCCCGCTTCTCGGCTTCAGAGCTACTTTCTTGACTGTATTTTGAGTTAAACAGTTGGCGCGACTTCAGTTCTACCCTATAAAGTCAAATCTTGTGTGGTTCCTCCATGGTAACATAGCTGCCCGAGGTCGCAAAGTTAGCAAGTACAAGAAATCTGAAAATTGCACGTAATTTCACGGTAGTGCTTATGGTCGATGCCGTTTCTCGGCTTCAGAGCTACTTCTTGACTGTATTTTGAGTTAAGCAGTTGGCGCGACTTCAGTTCTAGCCTATAAAGTCAAATCTTGTGTGGTTCCTCCATGGTAACATAGCTGCCCGAGGCCGCAAAATTAGCAAGTACAAGAAATTTGAAAATTGTACGTAATTTCACATTAGTGCTTATGGTCGATCCCGTTTCTCGGCTTCAGAGCTATTTCTTGACTGTATTTTGAGTTAAGCAGTTGGCGCGACTTCAGTTCTAGCCTATAAAGTTAAATCTTGTGTGATTCCTCAATGGTAACATAGCTGCCCGAGGTCGCAAAGTTAGCAAGTACAAAAAATTTGAAAATTGTACGTAATTTCACGGTAGTGCATATGGTCGATGCCGTTTCTCGGCTTCAGAGCTATTTCTTGACTGTATTTTGAGTTAAGAAGTTGGCGCAACTTCAGTTCTAGCCTATAAAGTCAAATCTTGTGTGATTCCTCCATGGTAACATAGCTGCACGAGGCCGCAAAGTTAGCAAGTACAAGAAATTTCAAAATTGTACGTAATTGCACAGTAGTGCTTATGGTCGATCCCGTTTCTCGGCTTCAGAGCTACTTTCTTGACTGTATTTTGAGTTAAACAGTTGTCGCGACTTCAGTTCTAGCCTATAAAGTCAAATCTTGTGTGATTCCTCCATGGTAACATAGCTGCCCGAGGCCGCAAAGTTAGCAAATACAAGAAATTTCAAAATTGTACGTAATTTAACGGTAGTGCATATGGTCGATGCCGTTTCTCGGCTTCAGAGCTATTTCTTGACTGTATTTTGAGTTATGCAGTTGGCGCGACTTCAGTTCTAGCCTATAAAGTCAAATCTTGTGTGATTCCTCCATGGTAACATCGCTGCCCGAGGTCGCAAAGTTAGCCAGTACAAGAAATTTGAAAATTGTACGTAATTTCACGGTAATGCTTATGGTCGATGCCGTTTCTCGGCTTCAGAGCTACTTCTTGACTGTATTTTGAGTTAAGCAGTTGGCGCGACTTCAGTTCTAGCCTATAAAGTCAAATCTTGTGTGGTTCCTCCATGGTAACATAGCTGCCCGAGGCCGCAAAGTTAGCAAGTACAAGAAATTTGAAAATTGTACTTAATTTCACATTAGTGCTTATGGTCGATCCCGTTTCTCGGCTTCAGAGCTACTTTCTTGACTGTATTTTGAGTTAAGAAGTTTCCGCGACTTGAGTTCTAGCCTATAAAGTCAAATCTTGTGTGATTCCTCCATGGTAACATAGCTGCCCGAGGCCGCAAAGTTAGCAAGTACAAGAAATTTGAAAATTGTACGTAATTGCACAGTAGTGCTTATGGTCGATGCCGTTTCTCGGTTTCAGAGCTATTTCTTGACTGTATTTTGAGTTAAGCAGTTGGCGCGACTTCAGTTCTAGCCTGTAAAGTCCAACCTTGTGTGATTCCTCCAAGGTAACATAGCTGCCCGAGGCCGCAAAGTTAGCAAGTACAAGAAATTTGAAAATTGTACGTAATTGCACAGTAGTGCTTATGGTCGATGCCGTTTCTCGGTTTCAGAGCTATTTCTTGACTGTATTTTGAGTTAAGCAGTTGGCGCGACTTCAGTTCTAGCCTATAAAGTCAAATCTTGTGTGATTCCTCCATGGTAACATAGCTGCCCGAGGTCGCAAATTGAGCAAGTACAAGAAATTTGAAAATTGTACGTAATTGCACGGTAGTGCTTATGGTCGATGCCGTTCCTCGGCTTCAGAGCTACTTTCTTGACTGTATTTTGGGTTAAACAGTTGGCGCGACTTCAGTTCTAGCCTATAAAGTCAAATCTTGTGTGGTTCCTCCATGGTAACATAGCTGCCCGAGGTCGCAAAGTTAGCAAGTACAAGAAATTTGAAAATTGTACGTAATTTCACGGTAGTGCTTATGGTCGATGCCGTTTCTCGGCTTCAGAGCTACTTTCTTGACTGTATTTTGGGTTAAACGGTTGGCGCGACTTCAGTTCTAGCCTATAAAGTCAAATCTTGTGTGGTTCCTCCATGGTAACATAGCTGCCCGAGATCGCAAAGTTAGCAAGTACAAGAAATTTGAAAATTGTACGTAATTTCACGGTAGTGCTTATGGTCGATGCCGTTTCTCGGCTTCAGAGCTACTTACTTGACTGTATTTTGAGTTAGGCAGTTGGCGCGACTTCAGTTCTAGCCTATAAAGTCAAATCTTGTGTGATTCCTCCATGGTAACATAGCTGCCCGAGGTCGCAAATTCAGCAAGTACAAGAAATTTGAAAATTGTACGTAATTGCACGGTAGTGCTTATGGTCGATGCCGTTTCTCGGCTTCAGAGCTACTTTCTTGACTGTATTTTGGGTTAAACAGTTGGCGCGACTTCAGTTCTAGCCTATAAAGTCAAATCTTGTGTGGTTCCTCCATGGTAACATAGCTGCCCGAGGTCGCAAATTGAGCAAGTACAAGAAATTTGAAAATTGTACGTAATTTCACGGTAGTACTTATGGTCGATGCCGTTTCTCGGCTTCAGAGCTACTTACTTGACTGTATTTTGAGTTAAGCAGTTGGCGCGACTTCAGTTCTAGCCTATAAAGTCAAACCTTGTGTGATTCCTCCATGGTAACATAGCTGCCCGAGGTCGCAAATTTAGCAAGTACAAGAAATTTGAAAATTGTACGTAATTGCACGGTAGTGCTTATGGTCGATGCCGTTTCTCGGCTTCAGAGCTACTTTCTTGACTGTATTTTGAGTTAAACAGTTGGCGCGACTTCAGTTCTAGCCTATAAAGTCAAATCTTGTGTGGTTCCTCCATGGTAACATAGCTGCCCGAGGTCGCAAAGTTAGCAAGTATAAGAAATTTGAAAATTGTACGTAATTTCACATTAGTGCTTATGATCGATCCCGATTCTCGGCTTCAGAGCTACTTTCTTGACCGTGTTTTGAGTTAAGCAGTTGGCGCGACTTCGGTTCTAGCCTATAAAGTCAAATCTTGTGTGATTCCTCCATGGTAACATAGCTACCCGAGGTCGCAAAGTTAGCAAGTATAAGAAATTTGAAAATTGTACGTAATTTCACATTAGTGCTTATGGTCGATACCGTTTCTCGGCTTCAGAGCTACTTTCTTGACTGTCTTTTGAGTTAAACAGTTGGCGCGACTTCAGTTCTAGCCTATAAAGTCAAATCTTGTGTGGTTCCTCCATGGTAACATAGCTGCCCGAGGTCGCAAAGTTAGCAAGTACAAGAAATTTGAAAATTGTACGTAATTTCACGGTAGTGCTTATGGTCGATCCCGCTTCTCGGCTTCAGAGCTACTTTCTTCACTGTATTTTGATTTAAGCAGTTGGCGCGACTTCAGTTCTAGCCTATAAAGTCAAATCTTGTGTGGTTCCTCCATGGTAACATAGCTGCCCGAGGTCGCAAAGTTAGCAAGTACAAGAAATTTGAAAATGGTACGTAATTTCACGGTAGTGCTTATGGTCGATCCCGTTTCTCGGCTTCAGAGCTACTTTCTTGACTGTATTTTGAGTTAAGCAGTTGGCGCGACTTCGGTTCTAGCCTATAAAGTCCAATCTTGTGTGATTCCTCCATGGTAAGATAGCTGCCCGAGGTCGCAAACTTAGCAAGTACAAGAAATTTGAAAATTGTACGTAATTTCACGGTAGTGCTTATGGTCGATGCCGTTTCTCGGCTTCAGAGCTACTTACTTGACTGTATTTTGAGTTAAGCAGTTGGCGCGACTTCAGTTCTAGCCTATAAAGTCAAATCTTGTGTGATTCCTCCATGGTAACATAGCTGCCCGAGGTCGCAA